>JBAMBE010001243.1:3187500-3787500 GCA_037043585.1 Drosophila mimica | reverse complement strand
TATGTGCAAAAGGGCGATGGCAAGAAATAAAAAATACTCAAAAGCAAGCCCCATGAGGCTGTTGACAGCAACAACAGCAAAAGAAAAATAAATAGAAAAACAACAACAACAACAACATTAAACAAAACAAAAAACACATAAATATTGTGAACTACAACAAAAATACAAAAACAACAACACAAAACAAACCCAATGCATTAACCATTAAATATTATTGAAATATAAGTCTTAAGTGTGGTTTTTCAAAAGCTTCATTGAATGTGTGTATCTAAAAAAATCTAAAATCTAATCTAAATCTACAAATGGCAGCAGCAAAAGAAAAAAGAAAAGAAAAACAACAAAAAAAAGCGTAATGAATGTGTTATAAAAATAAAACAAACAGCATTTTTCCCATAAAAATATATAATTCATTAAAAAAGAGCGCACAGAAAATCTTCACACAAAACACAACCCCAAACACCTAAATAAAATTTACAAATGAAATAAAGTAAAATTAACAGGCAAACTTATTATAAACACAAATTATAAATTAAATTTACATAGGCAAAACAAAAACAAAAACATAAAAAAAAAATATTTGAAAAATCTCAATTATTTACATAAATGTCTCGCAACTAAGCTAATTGTAATTTAAGCCAAGAAAATATGCAAAAAAAAAACCTACAAAAAAATATTATTTAGATGAACCTTAAATTATTCCTAAACGATTTTGTATACAAAGAGAAAAAACGTTTTTTTAAACTATTTTGATAAAAACAATTTTAAACAACTAATCGCAGCCAGAGCAAAGCATTTAAAAAAAGATAAATTACGAATCTCGAACAAATTTAAAATATAGAAACTCAAGCAAAGGCGCAACAGATTGTAACCGAAAATAATTTATGCTAATTTTTTGTGTATTATGTAACTCAAACATTGTCCATCCAATTTCAATCTCGGAAGTATTTCTTTGTCTTCTTTAGAACTGGCAAATTCATATATACGATTATGTTATTAATTTAAATAAATTTAATAATTATAATAATAATTACGTCTAATTTAAGTGCATCACTAATTATGTATTTTGATTATTAATTTTACATATGTAAATTATAATTTGTATAAAGTTAAGCTGAGCAACATTTTTGAATAAAATTCTTTACCATAAAAAACAAGGCAGTTTTTTAATTCAAAGGTAACCAGGTAATAGGTGGAAATACCAACATGTTGCAAACAGCCGGCGAACATATATCAAATGAAATAAATAGATTCTGTTGCAAGCTTCTAGGTTTTCCAAATTCGATGGTCTCCAATAATAAATAGATAAAAAAAACAAGGCATACTTTTATGCTGCATCAAGGTAATTTGTAACAAAAAAACATTGCATACTTTTTTGCTGTCCATAAAAGAACTCACAACGAATCAGAAAAATGGCGAAATACTTACTGATTTTCAAGGTCAAGGACCTTTTCTATCGAACTGCAATCAATTATTCTGTGATCATCTAAGAACCTAAGCTTTAATTGACAAGGATGCGATGGACGGCGTCAAGGCGTGGAACTTGAAGAGGTTCTGATTGCGGGCATTGGTCAGACGTGTCTGGACATGTCTCTGTGATGGCTGTGAACTAATACCGGTCACATAGATGTCGCATTGTCAATTGCACACCTCATCGCGGCGAATGGCATCCTTGGACGAGCTGTCAGCAAACTCTGTGATGCGCTGGAATACATATAATGGCTTTAAATGGCAAAGCAGAAAAGATAAAATATAGTAAATATTGGTTTTTACAAAGGGTTACAAGTCGACAGCGGTGGACATTCTCCCGCCAGGCATTCAATCAGGAAAGGGCACTCATGACAGCTTTATGTGTCCTTTGGATATCTTGAGGAATATGTCAGCGCTCTTACTGAAAAACGAATACTTGTAACGGAAATTAGTCAGAATCGAAAATCCTTTATAATAAGGATACATACATCGCAGGCTTTCAAATGTATAATTATTTATATGGTAAAGTTGTAATTAATGAACCAGCTTGGTCAGTAAACAAAAGACCGATAGTTGCCTGAATGCTGGTTATTAATATGAAAGGTCATGTTTACAGGACACATTCTACTTGAAAACATTTGAGGGCAATATTGAACATAATCCGAACACTGCTATCATGCTAGTTGCACAGTTGACAACAATAGCTCAACCCGAGCACACGAGCATTTACTTGATACCTCTAACAAAAGGGGCTCAGACAGTTCAATTATCTTAAGCACACATACACACACAACACACACACATACACACACAACACATATACACACAAGATACCAAACATTACAGCACTCGCGGTCGTATACGTAATTTCTATTATCATGCAACACAACCAGGCTGTCAGCGCAGACTTAGTTAAATGTCTGCCTGTTTGTTTCTATGTGTATGTGTGTGTGTGCCTCATTACAAATACACAGTAGTAAATACATTTTGTAAGTCACTCAACGAGCATTTTATTTGTTTAATTAGAACTACAACAGCTGCAGCAGGTACTGCACCAACAACCACCTGAAAAATGCATGCATGCAACTACTTCAAAAACTATTTGACATGACTAATGATATGCTGAAATCTGTGAGTGGCAAATTGAAATGGAAATCGAGTTTATGCCACAAAACATGGCATGTCTTCGCCTTCTGCGGCAGTCACGTAACTGAAAATTTACAATTTAGCATTAGCAAGAATTTCTATTTAGATTAAATGCAAAGTCCCCTCACATAAAAATGTCAATTACACACAGAAGAAAATTGTGGCACACTTATGAGCATTGTGCGTCATTATTCATGGCCGCAATCTCTGACTTGTTTTAATGCAATTTATATTATTTTGTTGTTGTTCGTGTTGCTGATGTGTTGCTCAAAGGAAACGTCAACTTTTGCACTTGGCCTGGCCAAAAGAAAATGAGCTGTTGAATTTGACTGACTGTGGCTATGGCTGCTGATGATGCTGACTCTGCGGCTTTGGCTTCAACTTTGCTTTTTAGCTGCTTTTGCCAGCCTTGTCAGTCGGGCACAGGGCGCCCTCAACTTTTTCTGACATTTCAATTTATAATGCTCAAAATCTGCGCATTACCCCGAGCAGCGCATTTTATATTAGACGAAAAACAAGAGTAGGCAACTTACTTCTCCTATTTTTTATTTTTTTCTCAGTTTTTTTTTTCTTATATTTTTTGTTTTTTGGCAGTAACTGCGGCAATAGCGTAAAAAGAGAAATACAAGTCTGCATTTTTATGCCCCGGGCTGTACATTGAATTTGAAGCTGCTGCTTCTGTTGCTGCTGCATTCTACGACAGTTTTCACATTTTCCAACTGAGGCTGAGTTGAAGTGCACTCGAGGCAAATGGTATCGTTGCGGGGCTGACATGACATCTCCGTGCATTTTAAATGAGACAACCTGTTTTTTACCTTAATTTGTTTTTTTTTTTTTGTTCTTTATTGTTGCGACAGCATTGATTCTGCACCGTTGCATTTCAATCAGGTCTATTACCTGAGCAGGCCCAAAAGTTACAGGCACTAAGTGTATATTGCTTTTCGAAATGTGATTTAATTAAATTAACCTCGAATCTCTACTAAATCTGTTCCAAATCTCATACTATTTTTAATGGATAAAATAATGCAGCTGTTTATTAAACTAATCTTTCTAGCTATCAATAAAATGCGAAATTTTGTTAAAGCTTGGCTTATTTTTTGAAACAATTAATTTGGACTTGGAAATCGTATTTCTGAATTAATAACAATATTTAACTTGATAAAAAACTATGCCTATAAGGACTTTCAAAATCGGCTAAGACTAGACAAAGTTGTGGCAAATTTCTTGCCTAGACTTGATAGACGAATTTCGACCAAAAATTCCCTTTCGTAATTTTAACCTCTGCTTACCATAAGTAGATTATGTTGTGTTTCTAGAATGATATTTTTTTGGTTTTGCACTTAAGATACTCAAATCTGTTATATGCGAAACTTTACCGTGATTTTCACCTGCACAAACAGTACTTCTATTAATTCTACGATCTCTGGCTGGAATCCCTTTCAACTTTTTTCGCTTTTGTCTCAATTTGCCGGTTTGCCGGAGTAATTCTGGTCCCATTTCTGGCTGTAAGCCTACATAAGCAATGTGCGACAAGTTTTAGCAATTGCTTTGCAGCGACCCATGGGGAAAAACTCTTGAAACACCTGTACAACAACAACAACAACAAGAAACACAGCAACTGAAACAGCAACAACAATATGAAGATGAAGAAAAAGAATGAAACTACAGCACAAAAACTTAGTTCCCTTTTAGTTGTTTCTTGTTTCGGGCACTTTGTTTATTTCTCACTAGTTGGGCTGATGTTGTTGTTGTTGTTTATGTTGTTGCTGTTGTTGTTGTTGTTCTGAGTTTGCCTGCAGTTGTTTCAGTTTGCATGGCTCTTAATTTTTGATTTTTGTTTGATTGTATTTGAGTTTTGTTGCCTTCCAGCTGTTTGCCTTATGACTGTTTTGTTCTTGTTTTTTCTTGTTGTTTGTTGTTGTTTGCTGTTGTTGTTGTTGTGCTAGTGGCAAATTCATGTATATTTGATGTGCGTGCAATTTGGCAAAGTAAACGAGGCCAGGACTTAAGGTCCACTTAGCTAGTTGGTGGACTTTAAAGTTGCACTCCGTAATTCAATCAATTCGTCAACCCACACCCCACCCACTTCCCATCCCACATGCCACCCACTTCCCATCCCACAACCCCACCGACAAACATATTTCGCATAGAAAGCACTAATTAGTCGTAATTAATATCACATGCATTCCAACCTGATTATATAATCAACAAATGCCATTTGGCGAACGAGCCACACATATCAGTTACACAGTGTGAACGCATTACACTCCATATAATGGATACGTGTTCCAGGAATGTACTTTAAAATTAATTGGTAATTTTCTAATGCACCGAATGGACATAGTCAAATTAAAATGGAACATTGAACGGTATTTAATAATTGAACATAAAAAGTCAATAAGGTAAAACAAAAACATTTACAATCTATGTTCCTTGACAAATAATAACAAACTTTCAAACTTCGAAGTTTCTCAATTTATTTCTATCAGAAAACAGAAAAACATATTTCTCAAAATTTAAAATTCGATGTTTATTTATTTATGTAAAGTTTCTGTTTTAAAAAGTTCCCACAGTCCAACAAACCCTTACAAACAGTTACTTTAAAGCTTTCGTTCAATTTCTCTCAAAAAAATAAATAAAATGGGCCCATAACCTACGACAAGAAAAGAATTCTTAATCCCAATAATGTGCACAGCTTTCGCTTGGCAAGCTTAAAAATGTTCGCTCGTGTTGTAAGCAGAACGGATTACTTAAACTTAAATCCGCCTCATCATTATCAACATATGCCAATCAAAACTTTGTCGTCTTGTTGGGAATTCGATAAGCGCGCCCACAAATTGTTCAAAATTGAACACAGAAAGCTTTAGCGGCAACAGCTGTTGCAGTAATTCCTATCAACATCCACAGGATTCGCTCTTTGCTGAATGTGAAAGCTCAAAAGAGGGAGAAGGAAATAGCTCTTGCATAAGAGAACAGGCTGTGGAATGTAAGCTTTAACCGCATTGCGTTGCTCTTAAGAACGCTCTCTTCACAAGTGAGCTTTTAAGAGAGTGCTTGTAAGCCGACGATGATTTAAGCTGTTGTGTTAAATTCTAGTAAAAATTTGAATTTTTTTCTTGTAACTATTTGATTGTGACCGAGGCAGACTAGTTAACTGATAAGCTCTTAAGAGGCGTCATTTTTTTAAGAGTAAGCCACTGAGACGCTTTCACACAGACACAGCCACAGACACAGCCACAGACACATACATAGAATGCTTATGGGTATGCTTGCTAATTCATAAAGGAACTGTGCCACTTGAGCAGTCAACAAGCTTTTGCTTGTGTCCTTCATAATTTCAGCTCTCTGTGTGCAGTTGTGTGAGTGTGTGTGTGTGTGTGGGTATGTGTGTGCTATTTATTCACTAGCATTTTAAGTAGCAACAGGTCAGAATTGCTGCTCTGCTATTTCAAAAACACAAATCAAAGCTCGAGCTTTTTTAACTTTCTGGTGGTATGAAAATAATATAATTTTCTTTTATTTATTTATTTTTGTTAAACACTCTTCTGCAGAAACAGCTGCTGAAAAGTACGCAAAGTATTTTTTTTTTTAACTGGACCTCGTTGCAATTACGCTTGATTGCCACGAAAAGGCGTAAATTAAAACATGAAATGAAATACAGAAGCAAAATAAACAAAAAATTAAAGAGGAGCAGGAAATAAAAGCAACCTGAAACTTTGTGCGTTGCGGATTGGGAAGCACTGTAAAGGGCAACAGTGCGCATACTTAATTATATTTGAGTTGTTTATATTTCTCGCTCTCCCTCAGATGTTGATGTTCTTCTTCTTTTTGTTGTTGTTGTTGTTGTTGATGTTGGCACTTTTGCAGACATCCGAAACGCAAATTTTTTATTTTATCAAATTTGTGGTTTTAATAAGCACCCAACAAGTCAAAATACGCCAAAGCCAAACGCGTAAAAGGGACACAATTAATTACTCGTAGCGAAAAAAAAAATAAAAAGTTCATGAGGAAAACTGTGCAACAAGTCGAACTTTTGTTTGCCGTTTGCTCCGTGCAAATTGATGTGTAAATAAGAAATAAACAAGAACTGAACAACTCTCAAGAGTTTTTTAGACACGTGCAACATCTTGATTAAATGCCCTGCGCTTTACATTTCTTCACTAAGCCGTTGAATTTTTCAAACACTCCTCTTTAAAGAGAGCAAAAATAAATCAAGCGTTGCATTGATTATTTAGTAGTCAAACTGTTGACTAGATTTAGGCACAACACCCAACAAAAAAAGTGCATTTTACGCGGCATTAAATATTTAGAATAAAATGCATCAACATTTTCTGCATGAACCCACAAAAATGTTCGGAATTTTAGTTATTTTGTGGCATTTCAGTTTGTTGTTCACTTTTATGGTTTACAGTTTTTGGTTATGGCAACTCGACTAAATTACATGTTGGCAAATATTTTATGTAAATAGATTTCAAATAAGTGGCGAGCATTTTATTCAAGTGCACGCACCACAAATACTACAGTAATGAGCGGCTCATATAGTTTATAATGAAGTGCAGGCAGCAGGTGTTGCACCTGCCTCGGCTGCTGCTGGTGCTGCTGGTGCTGCTGCTTCTGGTGCTGCTGCTGGTGCTTCTCGTGCTCCCAATCCCCATCGGTGCTCTAGAAATATGTAAGAGCTGTCCTCCATGTAGAGCGAGTTGTAGCTAAAAATATTATGCGACCCACAAAAACCGCAAATCTAGAACAGCGTATTTAATGTCGTGTGGACAAGCTGCAGAGGGGTATATGGGAGTCGAGGAGGGGGGATCAGCAGTTTGCAATGTCACTTTTCAAAACAGTGACATTCAATTTTCAACAGAAATGTTTTGTGGCTGTGAAGCGGAAATTGAAAATGTCGCAACACACAACAACAAATACAAACAACAATAATAACAAACGAAACTTTGGCATCCATTTGAAAGAAGTTTTAAATGCCCGATCGAGACTCTGATGCATTTACCGTTATTATAATGGGCAGCAAATGGCTATAGTTGCATTTTGTCTTTTAATTACTCAAATGCGAAAGGCGGCAACATGTGAAAAGGGGGCGGCGCGCCAAAAATTCAGCGAATGCCCAGCCGCAATGGAATGAAAAGTGAAATGTTGCACAGTTGAACAGTAGCAGCAGCAGCAACAACGACAACAGGCAGCAGCATAATCATCGCTTAACAAGTTGTTGCCTCGCTGACTGCTGCACGCTGTCAGTTTGTGTCCTTGTCCGGACGAGCAGGAAGATGGCCGACGGCTGTAGCATATCAGGCAAAGTATTTAATTTCCACAGCATACAAACTGGCGCACCTGCAAACAATGGCCCAAGCCCAGGCCCAGGCGCAGGACCAGGCCCTGGCACAGGCACAGGCACCGTGCCCAGCACCAGGCTCGGGATCTGGCCCAGGCTCATGCTCAGGCATGAAATGTGTGCCAAGGCGAAGGCTGCCTCACAGCGAACCCCTTGCCAACCCTTGCCCAACCCCGATTGCTGCCACCACCTGATGCAAAAGAGGGAAAGGTAAACCAGCCACGCACAAAACTATGCTACAGCTTTTTTCGTTTTTCATTCTCTTGCAACAGGAGCATATTCACTATCGAGTGTAGCTTGCTTAAACTTAAGAAGCGAAATAAATACGAAATAGTTAAATACTTAATATTTAAATACGAATGCTTAATACAAAAGCGTATCGAAGCAGAAGCACTACACAAATTACATAAATAAATATTGGAAATATTTAATAATTAATAATAATAATAAATTTACAAATCATAAAACGACTTAAGGCGAAGAAAATTATGTGTCCAATTTTTTAGCAATTCCGTCGAGCGATAAGAAAAATATTTTCGAAAGATACTTTTGTCTCTTCAGTTATTTTTGCTTTTTATATAAATAAATACATAAACGGCTCGGTTCAATAAAAATAATCATAATAAATTAAATAAATTTCAGCATTGTATTTTCCTATTTATTAAATAAATAAATAAAATAAAAGAGTAAACGGACTTTGGCTTGCCAAAAATGAAAAACTCGTTGCTTGTTTTGTGTGTCTGCTTTTACTTATTGCTTTAATTTTGTCACGTTTCAGCTGAGAGAATAAAGGAAAGGTGGGAGGGGCGGGCAGAGGCAGTGAGCGGGTGAAATGAGTGCAAATCATTTCAATGGTGCTTCATGCGAAGGGGTGCGGGGTGAGGTACGAAGGGCGTTCCTAAAGCATTCACATAAATAAAAATAAATAGCAAAATTTGCCATTTCGTGCAGCGACTTTCACTTTTTTGGAGAGCTGCAAATAAAAAGGTTTTTCTCCTATTTTTCTTTTTTTTTTTGGGGCAACTTCTATTTTAGTTTTATGGCTTAAATCAATTCAAGGCAATGCAAACAGTTAAAGCCGATCTGCCAATATAGAATATGGAATATGCTTTGCGGTTCGCATTGGGTTGGTAAACCGAACCAAACCAAACCAAACCAAACCAGAGCCAAACCGGATGTTGAGGTTGACCCCGGTGTCAAGTCAATAAATTCTCATTGCGCCAGCCATAAATCAGCATCATGGTGCGCTAAGTGTCATTTTTTGTGACATCGGGATGGCCACCCGGGTGAAGAGGGGGATGGAGGGAGAGACGCAGTCAAACAACACCTAACAAGCCAACAAGCCACCCAACCGGCAACTGGCAGCTACACAATGCGCGTTATAATTTACACCTTGTGGAGGCGTCTACAGCAACTACAACTGTCATTTGACCTTTGCGGGGGGGAGGCTGAACTGTGTGGAAGCTCTCTCATAGAGAGGGGGAGGGTAGAGGGAGGTGTGTGAACTGACGGTTACATAGTGCCACGTTATATATTTTACTGAAAAGTGCAATTGCTTGATTTTAGAATTGGCTGCGATGGCTTTTCATTTTGAGTGACTGACGCCAGAGAGAGATAGAGACAGAGCAAGAGAAAGAGATAGCGCTGGAAGGAGTGAGTGAGGAATAGGAGCTATGTGTACTGCATGGTTGGTCGCTTTGGAGCCCGCAAAAGGTATAAGATAACATTGTAGCCTTGTGATTGATGCTCTTTGCTCCCTCCACAAATAGATTGCATTAAGTTCGCTGAGTGCACGTGAAATATAACACTAGAGATTTAGCGACAAGAAACAAGACTCCAATAACTTTATCTTAAAACCCATTGACCCTTTTCTCGTGTGGCTAAAAACTCAACATTTATTCTTTTTTGCTGAAAAGTACAAATGATAAAACTAACCCAGCCTTAAGTTTAGTCATAGTCTAATCAAGCACTTAAATATACAAATAATTGAGGTGTTTATCTATTTTACAACTGTTTTGTGTAACTATTTAAGGCCTAAATTGATTAGGCATTATCACCGACCCAGATTTTGTAAGCAGCAGCTGCGAGTTAAATTGGCTTAATTATTGGTAGTATCACGCAGCTGTATGAAAAGAAGGCGCAACAGGCTTTCAGCCATATATGTTGCAATATCCTCACACTCCTTTAAGCCTGCTGATGATGCTGCGAGGCGCAGCTGCACTGATTGCCATAACAACTTTTGAAATTAAGTTGCTGCTAGTTGTGGCAGGGGGGGCACACGACAGATGGGCACACAATTGACGCAATTGCAGCGATACTTTGATTTTATTTCATTTGCAGCCGACGGATGATGGGAACAGAAAACCCAGCAGCAACCGGCAACGAAGAGCCAGCATCGACCATTTGAGAGCAACTGTGGCAGTGGCAGTGGCAGGGGAACGAAGAGAATGTGGCTGGCTGGTTGACTGCATTCAGAGAAACAGTTGGCAATAAAAATTGCATTGAAACGCTTAACCAAGCAGCGTGCATCAAATTGATTTCATGCGCTATGCGATGCCTTCAATTTCACATTGTGCCCCGGAAAATATGCTACGCTTTTTGAGCTGCACAAAAATATTGTCTTGCAATACAGCACATAAAACCTGCCCCTCCCCCAGTGATTGCAACGGTAGCGAAATGTAATTTTCGTAGAGAAAAACGAAAGAAAAACCGTGTAAAAATTGCTGAACTTTCAGAGTTATCGAATTCAAGATACCTGCACAAAGTAATAATAAATAAAAGTTTTTATAAAATCATTTTATTTTTATACAATCTATTTTTTAATATTTAGGTGATATTATTATTATTCGAATAAGTTGAAGTTTCATGTGAAATAAAAAGATACTTTTTAACAGCAGCGCAAATATGCCTGCTTCGTCAATTAGTGAGGGTAAAAACAGCAAATGGCAATGTGAAAAGCAAAAGTGGCATGCGTGAAAAATACGTGAAAATTGGTGGCTGTATTTCTTGTTGTTGTTCTCGATTTTCACGCTCAATCCCTCAATCAATATCAGCGAATCGAACCAATGAGATTTTCGCATGCCTTTAAACTTGTTATTTCGAGTAAATCCGCGGCACAATTCGCGCTGACGCCAAAGTTGGAAAGACCCCAAATTGAGCGAGGGGAGGTGGGTGAGTTGGGTGCTTGGAGGTGGGATAGGGGACAGGGAAAACACACACACAAATAAACGCGGCTTTGGCAACAATTTGGCATGTTGTTGCCAGATTTCTTTATCTCCTATAAGCAGAAAGACACAGAAAACATATATGTCTATAAGTATAAATAAGCCTCCGATAGATCTATTCAATTCGCAAGTTCGAATTCTTTGGCTCACTGAACAATTTCCACATTTCCACATGTCGGGGAAGGGAGAGTGAACTCATTTTATGGCTTTCTCATGCTTCTGACTTTTTCTTAACTATTAACGGCTTTTAAGTTGATGTATTTAATTAATTATGCTATAACAGACGTGTCGTTTACACAACACTTAAAGCGCAGCAGAAGCCTTTGGGTCATAAAATTTAATGAATACGACATCCTCTTGAGAACACAACGAGATGTTCCTTGAGAGACCAGAGAAAATGGATTGCAGCTCTTATATGTGGCATTAAATACTTCTGTTCCAAATCAGATTGTCAGTCGTAAAGTCTAAAATATATTTAACAAAATATGTTTAACTTATGAGTTGACATTAAAATTACAATTTAAAAAATCTATAAAAGCATTTGATCTCTAATTTATACGCTTTTACATTTTTATAATATAAATTAAAAATATATAAAATTAAAAATGAAAATAAATCACATATCGAAACATTTTTAAATATTAAAAATAATTTAGTTTGTGTCCAAATTCTGCTTGTTTTCATTTCAAGTAACTACTGCAGAAACAGAAGGTTTCCTCCTTAAACTGAATATCCTTTGACTCAATATTTTTTAAGACATTTCGAGCCAGTTCTCAAATTGAATTTAAAACCTTGCTAATTCTTTTATCGATTTTGAAAGGCTGAACTCAATTTGATGGCAGTTTGCATTGACAGGTATCCACTGGAAATCGCTTAATAACAGCAACCCAAATCGAGACATCAATCAAAAAGCCACACTATGCTTGTGTGTGTGCGTGTGTGTGTGTGTGTGTGTGTGTGTGTGGGCTTGTGTGTCTGTATAAGCCGTTTCCTTTACTCCTTTGAGGAGTGGTGTAACCTTCAAAGGGGCTACCACAAATTGACGTTGAAAATCGATGGCTAATAGGCAAGTGTATCTATGTGTGTGTGTGTGTGTGTGTGGGTGTCAGTTATTGTGATGTGTCAATGGCAAAAGGCAGCGCAGCATTGCATGAAACATAAACCGCACCCCACACATACACACTGTGTGTGTGTGTGTGTGTGTGTATGTGTGCATGTGGGAGTGTGGTGTGCATCTGAATTTGATTTAAGGCCAAGTTGCTGAGCTATTCCTTGGCTTAGTTGCCTGCAGCTAGCGAGACATTAGAAAAACGCGATGAGCGTGAAAAAATGGAACATAACACACACATAACACACACGCACACACACCCCGCATACATGTGGAGCGTGTGGCAATAGTGCACTATGGGATAAAATAAACATTTTGTGGCATAAAAAACCACTTGGTCTACGATTTGTTAAGGATTTTTTTTCTTCTGCTCTAATTTAATATTTAGCAGTGGATGTTTCTTTATAACAATTATAAAAAACCAAAGAAATTATAATAAAATTCAAATCTAAAAACTTATAAAAGAAGCCTTTAACTTAACAGCATATTAGCAAAACTTAACTCTTAATTTTGTAACAAAACTTATCAAAACTAAGTTTCTGATTTTAATAAAAGTGCTAAACAGTAAATTTATAATTTGGTTTACCAGAAATGTCAAGCGCAAATTTTGCATTCGTCAAGAAAATATAATACTGCAAACATTTAAAATACTTTGTGTATTTTTTTCTCACTTTTTTTTTAAAAAATTCCAATTTTACATACAAAAAATTTATACTTTTGCCTAACGTACGCTGTCCGTTGACGGTAGTCAAAGCAAAGGCAAAACCGTTAGTCAAGTTGAAAGATTGATTAGTTTTTAACAAGTTGTGACTCGCACAGGGACAAGACCAGTAGGAGAAGTAGAGGAGACGAGGGGCGGGGGGTTAACTAGTGCCAACACGTGCAGAGAATTAACACTGAAACGAGAGGTTGATGACGAGACCGTTGAATGGCAGCAATTAGCAAAGGCAGCCAGCAGCAGCAGCAGAGACAGCAGCAGAGGTAGCAGCCACATCAGCAAAGTTGTCAAGCTACAACCCAATCCAACACACAGCTGATCCACCATGGATGCTGTGATCCACCGACAGCTCGTAGATATGTTAGTTTCAAAGGTAGTCTTGCCAGCTTACAGTAAAACTTAAATTTTCTAAAATATATACATATATATATATTTGTTGTTGACCCAACGCACCACCCAACCACCTGACGCCTATCCATGCATGCCTTATGTGTGGTTGTATAGAGAAAGAGGGGGAGAGGGAGTGGTAGAGGTAGGGGTGGGGATAGGGATAGGGGTAGGGGTGTTGTACATACACAACTGCATACAGAATCACATTTCACATATTTGCATACGAAATGTATTTGCGCTCTGTGAAGCACAACAATAAACATTGTAAATATTTCTTGCAATTTTTTATTTTTATTTTTATTTTTTATTCTACTTGCATGTATTTTTATGATGTCCCATGTTGTTTCTTTGTTTTGCAAGCCGCACACAATCATTTTTCTTGGTTGTTTCGTTTGCTTTTACCTTGCTCACTAGTGTTAGTTTTTATTACTGAACAATATATTATTCAATTGGATTTTGTTGCTACATGCAACACATTTTTTATGGTTTGTTTTCATTTGTTTTTTTATGTGATTTGTTTTTTTTTTTGTAAATGCGCTGAATTAAATCAAGGTTTTGTTTCAAATAGGGTTAGGAAAAATGCAAGCAAATATTTGGAAATTTGGCAGTCAGCTGAAATTCAAATTGTGTGTGTAATTTTGGAATTTAATTTGCATTAATATTTGTTTAAATAAATGAATAATAAATGTGATTAATTATTTAACTCGAAAAGCCTGCAAATTATTTTTTAACATAATGAAGAACTAGGTAAATATTTAATTTTATGTATTACGTACAAAGTATTAATAAATTTAAATTAATTGAGCTTAATAGTTAAATTATGAAGGGCAATCAATTTATTAATTATTTCTTGCAAATTCTTTTAATTTAATATCTTTTAATTTAATATCTGTGAGTAATCAAGTAATTAAATGCCTGCAAATTGAAATATAGTTGAAATCCAAATTGTATTCAACTTGAAAAAAATGGAATGTTGACAGCCAGTTGATTCAACTAATTTGCTTGAGAGTCTGACATTTTAAGTAGCCCAAGCAACAACAACAACAACAATGACGACGCCAACTAGCTCCACGTGTTGCACTATAAAATGTCGTCGAGTAATTGGAAAAGAAAAAAAATCACAGTGTCGAGGAGGAGGAGACCAGATCCAGTCCAGCAGATAGCTGGCAATTCTAATTAAATTCATGCTCGCACTTTCCTTTAAGCAAATTTACAGCGAGACGATGGCCAGGAGGAGTGTGGCACGAGGGGTGAGTGGCACCGGCATCGGCACAGGCACAGGAAATGTTAGTGTTAGTGGAGGCTAAGGGACAAAAGTTGAAGGCAACATTAATTGCAAATCCGCAGCGCCCACAGAGAACGAGAGAGAGAAAGACACAGAAAGAGAGAGAGAGAGATAGAGAGAGAGAGAGAGAGAAGGAAAAGGAAGCAGGCGGATGGCACCTCAGCCTTGTGAGCCTGCCGTATTGCTGGTTGTCCTCGTTGGGCACCATATCCTTGACCCGTTTTGTTGCCGCAAAATTAAAACGGCTTTTTCTTAGTTCATTTCATTGCATTTCATGAACAATTTAAGCCAATTGCCAACTAGGCCGTCTCTGTCCTTGCGCCCAGAGCTTTATAAATTCATTTTGCAAAACAGTTTACTGCTTTCAAAAAAAAAAAAAAAAATGTAAACTGAAAGCAAATATGAAAGCCCCACTTTACTTGGTCATCAGGACTTTTCCATTACACGTTTTTACGATTTTACTGCTTAATAACTCTATTTTTGCAATATAAAATGTAAAAGTTTCAACAAAATTTACATGAAACTAGATTCGCATAAGAATTTAATTTGGCTTTAAATAAGAGAAAACCTTAAAGTTTTCATTGCCAGTTGCTTCATTTAATTTTCTATAAATCTCAATAATTTAAGTGCAGCTTTAATTCGTCAGGAAATTCAGGTAAGAATCTGTTAACATAAATTCAAATATCATGTATGGAACGTTTTTAATTAAAATCCCGCAGCTGCTCTCAAAAAACTAACCACAAAAATCTTATTTACACCGCCTAACCGCAATTTAATGTGGCAAGCATTTGGGCGCCCAGACGGCTTCGCCTTTTTATTTACGACTTCAATAACGCGACTACGCCAACATCATCAGAACGCTCAAGTGGGGGCGAGTAAGGATGTCTGTGGCATGCCCCCGCTTTTGGTTTGGTGCGAGCACAAAGTTATTAAAATGCGCCAGCTTTGTGTTTGACTCTCACAGTTATTTAATGTTTGTCGCGCAACTCAAGTCGCGACAGGTGGTTGTGCCACACGAATGTGCCACACATGCGGCCATTAGTATGTGTGTGTGTGGAGTAATCTCATTAATAGGCAGCGCCATAAGGCAACTGACTTTGAGGAAATCCAACAAGATTAGTGAAAAGGATAAAATTAATATATATATATATTTGGAATAAAAATAAACAACATTTAACATTTTGTTTATAGTTTAAAATGATTGCAATTGAAAAGCGGGAATAGCTTAAATATATAAAGTAATTATCAAATCAGAGCGCTCTAATTTTTTTCTAAGTTTTAAGACAATATCTTAGCAAAGATAATTTTACAAATTGGTAAAAGAGAAATAAATAAACTGAAATCAAATAGGAAATTATCAAATATTAAATTGCTGATTTTAAGCAGTAAATTTATAATTTGTCTTACCAGAAATATGAGGCGCGAATTTTCCATTCGTCAAGAAAATGTAATGGTAAAAAAATAAAATATATAAAAGAAGCTGGTTTTAAAGGAAAAATGTCAGCTTTAAAGCTGTTTAGCTTCCACTGATTACTAAGCTGGCCAGCTTACATTATGCAATAAATACGAAAATAAATCACGCTGCTGAAATATGTCACGCAATACATTTTGTAAGCCGGTTGCTTTTCGCTCACGTACACAAGACACCAACACTGACAGCCCAGCATAAGCGAGTGGATCGTAAGGAAAACGTACACTAATACATGTACACAATAACTAAAAAAAAACACACACACACACACATACACAGACACATTCATTTTTTGTAGAATGAAATGCTTTAATGCATTGCCATTCAACTGCTGCAGTTAGTTAGCAGTGCTTGTCCAACGTTGTGCGAGCGAGCAGTGACTGTAAAACTGTAAGAGGTAAGTGGCTTTTATTTGCGCTTGAATTGTGTTGCCAACTTAAACAACAATAATAACAACAACAACAACAACAATCATTTGATCGCCAGCATTACGTAAAGTAATCTTTAATAGACTTGCTGCGCTCGGACGCATAAAGTAAAATAACTTTTGGCCAACAACAAATGGAGTAACTAAACTAAAAATAAAATAAAATAAAATGAGAAGAATGCATTTTAACAAAGACTTCAATGCTGCATTTGCTTGACTTTGGCAAAAGTTTTGTTATTGCTAAGCAACTGAATTTGTTCGGTTTTACCACTCACCACCCTCTATATGGACCATATTCGAGTCAGCCTCTGTGGACTTATGGCACTTGGCCACAACTTGGCCAAATAAACAAATTTTCAATGAAAAAGACTTTTCTCGCTCTCTGCAGTTGCTGCTTTTGCTATTGCAGCTGCCAAAAATGCAAAAATGTTTATAAATATTCAAATTCTTTTTGCAGCAGTTGGTTTCCCTCTATTTGAACTTTAGTTGACTTGCGATGTTTGTTAATTCTCGCCTGGGTCCAACGGAAAATAGAAAAAAAAATAACAAAAAACTATTTTTGGCCAGAATAGTCAACAAAAGAGAAACTTGAGGCAAAACTTTTCTTGGCAATTGAAAAATCTCAACTGCATATGTGCGTAGCTGTGTGTGTTTAAGTGTGTGTGTGTGTGTGTGTGTGAGTGTGTGTGTGTGTGAGTGTGTGTATGTTCGGTTGGGAATGCGTTTTATTCAAGTGCTGTCAAAATATTTGCTAGACTGTTTGTACGGAGGTTAACTCTTAAAAGATGGCCATAGGTGGAAAAAAACTTAAGTGAGTAATAAAATTAACAACGGAAAATATTTTATGTGCTCTGTTGACAAACTAAGCGTTTAAAATTTTAATCTAAATCAGTTGATATGTTATCTGCTTCACTTAAACATATGTATCACCTATAAGATATAATACATAACATCAACCCTCTATGAATAAACTTTCCTACAGAAAAATATAAAACATTTTAGTAAACGACTTAAACAAATCGTTTGAGAGAGAAATTTACTATTTTTATTTGTATTCATTTTAACTTGAAAGGACTCTATCCATTTGGGGTAAACACACAATAAAAAGCATTTGTGCAGCTTTTAAGCTAAAGCACCAAATAAGATGAAAACAAAAAATAAGTGTGCCTGTGTGTAAACTAATCCGGTAGGAAATAGAGCGTATTCCAGGCGGTACTTTCAATTAAATGGGCCTCCATAGAAACTCAGTGACTAAGCTGCAAAATAGTCGCTCCATCAAACAAACAAACAAACTGACAAACAGGCGCGTCAGAAAGCAACAAATGCGTTTAATCAAACATGCAGACAGGCAGAGGCATGCAGAGGGTGGCGGTCGACAGGTTGCATGCCACGCCATCAAAGGCAAGGTGCAAAGCTAGAGGACGGGTGGCGTGTCAACCTAGTTGCCAAGAGCATGTACACAAAACTGGGCACAAAATGCAAAAAAATACAAAAAAAAAAAAGAAAAAACACAGTTAGTGCAAATATTTGTCAACTGTAATGAACATTTCATATTTTGTTCTTCTGCTTGCTGGGAATTCGCTCTGTTGTTGTTGTTGTTGTTGTTGTATTGCTTTTCAGAGCCCATTTTCCTTTCACATGCAAAAAGAGTGCGTCCGGAAAAGCAGATGAAAGATCCCCCAGTGCGCGTCATAAATAGAAATGTAACACATAACACATGTTGATGCCCTGCAGCCAACTTGACTCGAATCGAGTCGACTCGAATCTGCTGTACCCGCATCTATTCGTCATGCGCATCCTGCGTGTGTCGTCAGTCAAGCATCACAGCACAAAGAAAAAATGTGGTATAGAGTTTTTAGGAAATTTAAAAACAAGATTAAAAATAATACAAAATTGGTTAAGTTCTAAAAGCATAGAGCTATTATTTCTAAATAACAAAATGTATTTTATTAATATATTAAAGAGAAGTCTGACAAGTAAATTATTAACAAACTGTTAAATTATAAGAGCATATTTTTTATACTTTTCTGACTCTTGCATGCATTTTACAAAATTCCAAATTTCAATCCTCGCTTATCTAATTTTCGAATTTGCTTCTCTTTAATTTTTATCCCTTTATAGCTATAGCTATACACTTTTAAAAGTGTTCCTGCGTTTTTTTTAGTGTACGATTGCTGTTATCACTTAACAACACAAATCGGTGCAAAATACGTAGCCAGATTCTAATTTATTTTCAATTTAAAAAGGTAAATGTGCCAAGTGGGGAATTTGGCCGCCAGGCGCTAAATGGATGGGCGATGGGTGGTGGGTGGTGGGTGGTGGTCCTGGCCGACGACAAGGAAGTGCCCCGAAGCCAACTATTTGAACACACACAAATTGTTGGCAGCAACATTCTTCTTCTTCTTCTTTTTTTGCTGCTTACTTACAGCAGAACAGGTAAAAATTACACAAAGCAAATGCTTGTGTGGCAAAGTTAAGGCTCATAGCAAAATGCGACGCCTCTTGTGTATCAGGTTGGCTAAGTGGGCGTGGCCTCAGCAAATTATTATCGTCCATGCACCTGAGTGAGCTACAAAAATTAAAATTCCTGCACAATTTAACTTGCAGCAAAATGAGAGAGTTTTAACCATTTGCAGTTAGATGTAAATGCCTCAAGTGCAGTTAGAAGATACCACAAATGCTTTTGTTTCTCAGAAATTTGAACTCATTTTAAGATACACAGTTGCAACATACATTTGTGTGTGGCTTGCCTAAGTGCTGAGATACCTTGAAAAAGAAGTTGCTGAACTTAAGACATAACATGTGCCCACAATTAATTATATTTTAATACTAAAACACATATTACATAAGGAAAGAAAATGTACATATGGAAAAGAATTTCTTAAATCCGGAAAAGCTAAGCTACAAATTGGAAACAGAAGTAAGCTTATCTCTGCTTGACATCATAATCATATAATTTAGCTGTTGAAATTTGTACTTCAAGAATGCTTTCAATGAGCTGCCACATTGAGATACATCCGAAAACATAGTCAATGTAAGCACCTGAAAGTTAGGTTCTTAACGTATTAGCCACATGCCAGTTGCATACATATCATAAGCCGTTACGGAGTTTTCAACTCACGTTCGCATTGTTTATTCACCGTCTGTCGCTTTTGCTGTCCACAAAACGCTGTTTCATAAAAAAAAAAAAAATTTTAACAGACAAAAATCGTATTTTAAGCTCAGCGTTGACAGAGGACAACAACAACAACAACAACAACATGAGACAGGAACAAATCTAAACACGCGACTCGCTTATCAGAGCAACAACAGCTGCGACCGCACACACACACACACACACACACACATACACACCTACATACAACTGTGCCACAATTTTCATTGCATAAGCCAAGACGCGCAACTCAAAAATTCCTGTAGCCATTTTATTATTATGTGCAAAGTTTTTTTTAGCGCGAGCAAAATACGCATAAGCTGAAAATAAAAATAAAAAATAAAACAAATTCAGCGAAAAGTGACAAATGCTAAAAAAAGAGGCAGCTCGAGCGAAAGGTGGGTGCCGAAAAGAGAGAGAAGGAATATGAGAGAGAGAGAGAGAGAGAGAGAACAGGAGATGAATGACAACGACACTTGATGCATGATGGCAGCCGGGTAATAATGACAACGACCACGACGACGACTGCAATGAAGAGCAGACAACAGGCAACAGACAGCAGCAGCAGGAGGAGGAGCAGGAGGAGGTGCAGTAGCAGACAGAAGCAGCCCAAGGACTCGAGGCCAGCTTTTGGCAGGAGTTGCTCCTGCTCCTGCTCCTGCTGCTGCTGCTGCAGCTGTCTCATTTGCTGCATTTCGTATACAAATGCTTGAGATAAAATGACGCAAGAATGCAATAAGCAGCAGGTAGCCACAAGCAGATGCAGCACAAGATGATGAAGCAGGAGCTGCATCCTTGCTTTACATTTACAATCTCAATTAGAGTGGAGCGCAATTCGTGTAAAACTTCAAATTACATGTATCTTATATTTAGCAAAGAAATTTAAATTGCACATTAAATTAAAGTCTGTAAATATTTAAAAAAAAAAATAGTAGAGGTTATATTTAAAAAAAAAAAGAATATTTCAGTTGAGTTTGGTTCAGATAGTTTGGTAAATAAAAAATTTGTAAGATAACTCAACTTTTAAAAATATAAATATTTATTTTGCCTGTTGGTCAAGAATATATATATTTACATAAATATCAATTTCAATGCGTCTCAAAATTCACTGGGAAATTATCAGGTGCACCCATCTCTAATCCTAATGCACTTACATACATATAATACATACATACATACTCGTATATATACATGAAACCACAATTAAATTGTACACATGTCAAAAGACACAGTGGACAGTCGGTTGTGGCTAAAACTTGGCTAACAATGTTGGCTGCAAGCGACGAATTGATGGATTGTCTCTGGCAGCATGCAAAACCATTTAGCTGTTGAAATGAATGCAGCCAAATTCCGAGCCAACTATGCGACACGCAACTTTTAACGACAACTTGTGCAGCGGAACAAGTTTCAGCGAAATTTAGATTGATCTGAGCAGCGCAGCCAGCAACTGACTTATTAATTTGCGAACCCAGTTCGCGGGACACGAATCCACGCAGAGGGACCAAAGTTTAATGGCCAGGAGCAAGTTTTGCGTTTGCTAAATTGTTTGGCACCTTTTCGCAGACACCGCCGGAGAAACACTTCCACACACACTCCCACACACACACTCGCACACCCAGTCACACATACAGACGCACTTCAATCACTTTAATTGAAACACGAAGTCTACTCATTTATCTACATCAGCTGCAAATATTGCTTTTTACCCCACCTGCCCCAAAAAATACTGTTCTCCAGGTATGTGTGCCTCAGAGCTGATAATGATGAAAGCTGTCTTCCACCTTGCGTTGACTCTGTGTGTGTGTGTGTGTGTGTGTGTGAGAGAGTATATATGTGTTTGTGTGTGTGCGTCTCTGTGTTGCTGGAGGTGCGTGAAAAGACTTCAATTAGGCGAATTGTGAGTGGCACAAGCAAAAAGTTCCAAATATGTTGCATACCCAGTGGCAAAAGATACCAATGAGGTATACAAATATGATATTTACAGCAATCTGCTAAAGTATTTGTATAGGTTTTATCTTGAATCGAAAGCAACATTAAATTTGAATAAGTCAGAAAATATTTACTGGCCTAAAGTTTACTAAAATGTTAGAAACATTTTTAAAGGTGAAACTACATATAATTTATATTTAAAGACAAGTGAAAAAGTAAAATAAATAAATTAAATAAATAAATAAAAATAGCAATGTAATTATTGTAGGATATCAAATAGGTCATGCACAGCTAGAAAAAATCTATTTCATTATTTGGTTTCTACCCGAAACACGGGAAATTGCAAATATGAGGGGAAAAAGGAATGAAACTTGTGTTTGAGGACAAAGGAAAGAAATATGCGAAAATTCAACAAGTATTCGCATAGATGTGTTTCAGGACTGGTTAAATGATTGGGAAATTGGAATCATGGCTGCTTAACAAAATGAAAAAAGAAAAACAAACTTAAAGTTTGCAGAGACTAAATAAAAAAATAAAAATATAGACAAAACAAATATGTATTTAACAAATGCCATTAAAACAAATATGTGTTTAATAAATGCCATTTAAATCGATATTTCGATTAAAGTCAAATTGGACACACGTAAATATTTGTGAATAAATTAAACCGAACAAAAGTTAAATGCAAATTTACTGCAAGGTTGACAAATACATTTTTTTCAATTAAAAACGATACAACGAGCAAATATGCAGAGTTAAATTAATAATTATTATTAACAGGTGATAATGTTAATAATAATTAACATAAAAACAACGTAACTGTCACAGTAGCAATTAAAATGATTAATTTAACAAATTATACAGCAGAAATAAATATCATCAATGAGCCAATAAAAATTATTCTGTTTTTAGCGATGACTACAGAGCAAAATCAAATTACCGTGCTTAAATGTGAACTAAATTAGTAAGTAAACTAGTTGCAAAGTACTAATTTCTGTTTATATATTTATATATATATATGACCAACTTTATACTATACTCCACTAAGTATAGTTATCTTTATTTCAAAAACTTCAAAAGTAACAAAGTGCCACGCGGTTAATAGGTTTTTGCACATTGGGTTATCAGTGCTTTATGGCCACAAATGCAATAGCATTAACAGTCCAAAAGCAGCTAAAGGCACAACAATGCCAAATCCTTTAGCAGCTATAATTTGCTCGTAACAAACAGTTGCCATTTATGGCCGCCAAATGACTTAACTCATAATTTAATGTTGTCCTCCCGCAACGGAAGTGGGGTCATAACTTAATAATGCTTTCCCCCAAAACACAGGAGAATTCTCCCGGTCAATGACCAATGATAACCTGCCCCCTTTAAGTCGTTGATTGCCGCATAAGGAACGCAACATTGAATGTTTGAACAACCAACAAATGGACGGACAGTGGGAGTGACAGAGTAAGCAACAGTAGTCAAGACCATTCCCCAACTAATGGCCAATCAAATTAAATTTGTTCCCAAACACTGATTTAAAATATGCCAATAATTTTTCAACAGGAAATCATATTTTGTAAGGGGGCCAAGGCTGTCTTGGCCCATTAGATTGGGGCCAAGACAACAGATGCTGAGTCATCAGACAGCTGCTGGCTCATTTGTTCCCCAGCTGTTGCTGCCATTTCTGCTGGGGACTATTTTTATCGCTAATAGATGCCACTTTGTTGCTGGACGAAGAAATCACAAGTTTTGTGGGCCAAATTGTTGACAAATTTCAGGGCGCACCTGGAAGACAAATTATCAAAAAATGCACAGAAACGACTGGCGAAGTGGCAACTTTCTGCAACGTAATGAAATGATGACAAAGCGTCCAAGGCGCTGATAGCCAAACAGCAAGAAGCAGCCAGAAGCAGCAAGAAGCAGCAAGGTCGCAGGACGACATCGAGTCAAGTCAAGACCGGGTGGGGTGGGTGGGGAATGGGGGGTGCGGAGCAAAACTTTTGTTTGTTTTTCGTCGACTTTCGCATGCGATGTAAATTTTTTGCCACCATCATTAATTAGACGCCCGAAGTGTGAGTGCGGAAAGCCATCAGGATGTGCAGGGGGGGGGGGGGGGGCAGCGGAAGGAGCGCAAGAAGCGGAAAGACAAACACGTGACTTGCCCCGCAGACCGGTCAGGTTAAGTGAGGTTATGTACACACCGAGGAGGAGTAAGCTAATTCGATATACGGATTCAGTATTTGTGTTTGCGTTGGGGCTCGATGACTCTTGGCCATTAAGGGGAATCTGCAGTCCTCGTCTCGTTGAAGGCAAATGTCGGCCATTTGGTTGATTACAAACACAATTAGCTACGGTTTATTTGATTTTCAAAACCAAGCCAAACAAACGATGACTCCAGACTTCGATTGTATTCGATATTCGAATTCGAATGCGTCTGGGGAATATATAATTTATTGTTTCCTGCTAACCAGACACAAGAAGCCTAATTACATTACTGCTTAGTTCGTATACAGCCTAAAAGAGTATATATAGATGTTTACTATATAATTCAATATATATTTCTTAAAGCTGGTTGACAATTCGAGACCAAGAATACATTTTCACATAAATCAATCAAAATGTTTTTGGCAATGCAATTACCAATCAATAAGCGAATCCAAAAATAGAAAAAGAAAATAAACAAACTTTACTTTGAGTAAGTGCAATTTATCACTGCAAATGTGGAGTGGTTTTGGGTGGTTTGTGGTGTGTGGTGAGTGGTGAGTGGCAGGCATGATATCAATTTCAGATCCATTTATAATGCGCGACGACAGCGAGCTTCTGCATAATTATGCATGATACAGCCTCAGGTTTTAGTGCCACCAACTTGCCGATCGAAAGTTCGCAAAGCGCCGTCATTTAAGCCACCAATCAGCGTCAGACGCTTGGGCGGGGGGGTGTTTCACAATAGGGGGAGTCTGGTTGCTTCTGGCTAGGAGGCTTCTGGCTAATGCCAACACAACGGCGCCTGTTTTGAATTTTTAAAAAGTACGTGAAGCGAGTTAAAGTTTGCTGCTGTTGTTGTTGCTTCAGTTACTGCAACACGACTGCCATATCCGTATCCGGATCCGGCGTTGCGTAGCCACGGACATAACTGCACCAAAGTATGGCAATCATTTTTGCCTTAAGGCAAAAAGGAGTCGCGACTGCTGCCCGGCCCGGAATGACCAACATTTTCAATTACAACAAAGGAATGCCGGTCATTATTTATTATGCCGACCGCATGGCCTCAAGCAGCACCAGCCAAAGTCACCCACCTCCCCCCATCCACTCCCGCTCCCGCTCCCCCATCCACTCTCTCGCTCTTTGTTCAACCCAGCTCATTTCAGCCGTTGAGCAACTTAAGCCTTCCACAAAACGACTGTCCTCTGGCTCGCAAACTGCTGCGCTGCGCTGCGTTCTCATTCATCTAATATTCATGAAGAAAATGTTGGTCCCGTACATATACATTTTGCAGTCACTGTCTGAGCGCCGTCATTTTTAACAAACAGCTTGCGCCTCAATCATCCCCTCTCGCACCCAACCACCCCCAAGCGAAATGTTGGCTTTTCATAATTTTCTGCTTATAAGACGTGCAAGCTGCACTTTTTTTCGGCGTTTTTTTACTGTTTTTTGCAGGCCCCCTTTTGACTTCAAGTCCCGCACAGCCCCCCCTCTCAACCCCTTTAAGCATGTCAGTTTTATGTGTTTTATGAAATTTTTCGCAAAATATTTTGTAAATATTGTATTACGCTTTTGCTTAATTTTGTACGCCGCTTGTTATAAAATGTTCTTGGGCGAAAAATGCTCTCATAAATCAAGCACAGGCATTTTTCTTTCCGTGCCCCGCCCCCCCTTTGATGCTTTTGCCAAGCGTCCGGAGACGAGTTCATTGGCTCCGGCTAGGATTTTTGGCCGAAAATTTTAATTGCATTCTGAAAAGCAAGTTGTAGTTATCTATGCCAACTTTCCAATTGTGTAGAAAGGCTTGTCTGCTGCTTAAGGACAAAAGGTCAAGCATATTATTTAATATTAATGAAAGATGGGGTAGCTAAACATACAGCTCCAAAAAGGGCCCACAGGAAATCCAACTTCAAGCCAAAAGCCAATAAATTACAATTTAATATGATTAAATGCGTCTGATGATAAGCCATAAACCATATTTATGCAACAATTAAAGCACTTGGATGGATTCAATTTGAGCACTAAACTGATTGTTTGCATATTGTAGTGTTTAAAATCCGAGTTGCTTTCATAAATTCTAATCAATTTCAATTTATGCATAATAATGAATAAATAGATGTCTGTTTCCCTTGCTAATAAATTGATTCACCAATCAATATCATCCACTGCAATCTGTTTAAATAGGTCAATTAAAGCTCAATGTACCAAATTATGATTGACAAAAGGGAAAACAAAGACACAAGCTTCACAATATTGGTGTGGCCCGGTTTTCTTCACACACACACAACCATTGAAAAGAGAGAAAACAGAAATTAAGTTGCCAAAGGACACGTGCTGCCCGAAAGGCGAATGAAAACAATATGATGATGGAAATGATGACAAGCAGAAAAAAACACAACAAAAAAAGGACAGCGTCCTGGTTACAGAGCATTAAATACCCTTACTTTTATAATGTCAAAGAAATGAGGATAATATTAGATAATATGCAGAAAATCAAAATAATCACTGATAAGTCAAATTAAGAAAATATCAGCTTAATTATCATTTCTTACGCCGCTAGCCGGATAAAAAAAAATTAAATTAATAAATGTTAAATAATATATGTTCATGATAGATCAGAGTTAATCAATCTGATCAAATAATGTACATGTTTTGTATTAACTAAATGTTATCTTCCTAGCAAGACAGTCAGATTACTTAACATTTTAATAGTACACCAAGTTAGGGTATACAAATAAAAGAAAATGCTACTAATTTGCTAGCCTCGTATTCCTAATGTAGTCGTTGCAGTTGTTATTATTGTTTTTGCTGTTGAAGCTGCTGCTGCTGCTGCCACTGCTGCTGCTGCCACTGCTTGTATTTCCCTTTGCTTAGACACAGCCTAATTGTTGTCCAGCCCTGACATAGTGCCACAGATACGAGCATAAATTGAAACAATGGCAAACAAAACCAAAGGCAAAAACCTTTTTTACTCTTGTGGCATGGGTTGGGTTGCCTTTTTAAAAGGGGCGTACAACAAATGAGTTCAGCTGGTAGCAAGTGCGGCGTATGCGTAATATTATTTGCGTTGTGCGGTCTCTCGATGGTCTCTCGATTTGATTATGTAACGCATAAGCCGCACAAGTGGCTCCACAAAAAAAAAGAAACAGAATGAAAATAATAACAAGAAGAAGTAGAGCGACAGCAACAAATAAGCAAGTTGTATTGCAAACAATAGAAATATATAAATTTTTGATTTATTTGAGCGCGCAACACACACACACACACACACATGTATAAGCATACACAGGAAATCGAAGCAGGAAAAACAGAAGCGGCAAAAAGTTTTCGTTACAATTGTAGGCCAAGCTCAGGCGCACAGGCCAAGCCAGGCGGATGGGGGCAGGACACGCCCACACAGTTCGTGAAACACCTACGATAATCCTGTTAAAATTTGTTTGTTTCCATTGTGCACAAAGTTTGCTGCCTTGTTTTTATTTCCCTTCTTTTTTTTTTTTTTTTGTTGTGTTGGTTTTTATGGCTGCAACTTTGGCAGGTTAACCAAACTCAAATCGATTTAGCGAAAGCAGCCAACAGGAAATTGATTTCGCATGCCATCTGTAGTGTTCCCTTGACTCCTCACCTCACCTCACCACACCTCAACTCACCTCACCTCACTACACCACACCACACCGCGTGCAACCCTCCCCATTGGCTCCCCTTTGGCTGCTCTCGCATTCAACGAAATGACCCAATAAAACACAAAGCTCACAACGCGCAAAATGTTTCTTTGATTTGCCAGCAACGCGCAAATTAGCTGCTCTATAGTTTTTCACCTCCCTCCCTCCCTCCCTCCTTCACTCTTCCACTCTCTCTCTCTCTCTCGCTCTTTCTTTTTATATCTGGCTATAAAATGTTTCCGCGCGAATTTTAATTTTACCCCTTCCCCTTGCAGCTGTTTTACCCTCCAGCAGATCGTTCACTATTTGCTTGCAATTCATTTTAGCGTGAAACTTCATTTGCCCGTTGCCCGCTTGGGTTTTTTTTATTTTTTTGGTTTTTTCATTGTTTTCCCTACCTTACTTTCCCCTCGCCCATTAAGTCAATTTTCCATCTGTTCGCTTCAAAATGCAGTCGATGTATTTTCATTTGTTACGACATTAGATTCGATTTATTAATTATTTTTTGTGTGCAACAACTTTTGGTAGTTGAAAAACCAAATGGTGTAAATTCAATTTAAATTATGGCAACGAACACAAAATAAACCAACAACAGAATATGGAAAAATTAAAAATAATACAATAATACAACATTTGTACATTAAGACTACAAAATTATAGGATGAACTTGAAGGCGCAATATTTATAGAATTATTGGTAGAAAAAATCAGAGAAATTGTTATAACATTAAAATATATGTTTATATGTATTTATAGAATATAAATTCTATAATTCTGACTCACAATAAATAGTTGTTTTTGACACTTTTTGACCCCTTTGAAAACCAGGCTGCTCTTAAACTTAGGCCAAACAGTGGTATAAACTAAAAGCATAAGCTGGCTAGCAAATTTGTTGCCGTGCTAACAATTAATTTATTCGTTATTTAACATTACTTTTATTCTCGTATGTTCTCTTAATCAATCTCTAGATTTCTGCATCACTTCATATCAAATTGAGGTTCATTGAACTCAACGTGGTGCCAACTGTTACAATAGGCACTGTATGTGAGGCGTGCTTGGATCGGAGAGTGTAATTGTACACAAGTGTAGCTGAAACTACTAGAAAACATAGAAATCATAGAAATCATAAAATGCTCAGACTTTCCCATTACCCCTTGTCGTGTTTATGGATGCTTGTGCTGACTGCCCAAGGAATACAATTTAATAACTTTGGCACAAATGGCTGGCGAAAACCGTCGATGTAGTTGGGCAGAAGTGTCTCAACTGTTGGCTGCTGTTTATTAAATACTTCCATACGCATAATGAGCAACTCTTGCAACATGTTTAATGGACAGCAGAAGCAACCAATGTGCTTCATGTGGCAACTAAGCAACTGCCACTCGACTTAATGACGTTTCACTCAGCACGTCGAGTTATTATTGTGCTGCTGATGATGAAACGCTTTTCTCACATTTAACAACTATTTACGCTTATTAAAAGCAAATTATACACATAAATACTTCCATTATTTATAAGTATATTTTAGATATATGTATCTATACATGTGTATGTTCTTTTACTTATTTGTGTACACGTTGCACGCTTGCACAAATTTATGTAAACGAAAAACAACAAATTATTTGCAGCTTACAAATGTAAGCAAGAAATTGCTGCTCTGAACACTATTGAAATTTAAATACTCTAAAATTATATATGTATATATATTAGTTGAATTCTGATTAAACTTAAATAAACTGTGAAATACAAATATTGCATTTAAAAAAAATTTTCAATGTTATTTTTTTTTTGTTATTTTTTGTCAACCTCAAATTTTGGTTCAACTCAATTCAACGTCAGCATTTTGATTAAATGTATTACGTTTTTAATATAGTCCAATTGGATTCGGTGATTTATCTACTAAAATTTCATGGGTGAAAATGATGACAAATATTTACATAAAAAATACATATTTTTTAAAATAAAAATCTAACTTTGACTTTAATAATCTGATATTAATGAGGCAAAACAATATTAAAATACATTTCTGAAGCTATAAAATATAATATTCTCATAGTGATATAAATCTGAACGATTCTCAAATATATATTCCTAATAAAATTTCTTAGGTAAAGAAATATCATGTTAACAATCTATATTGTGAAGATTTAATGAATTAAAAAGTATCTATAGAATACATTAATTCCAAATTGAACACAGAAATCGGATAATGCACGACTTGTGCAGTTAGGGTATGGAAATAGGAACACAATTACTTCACGTTGTAAAAGCTTCTCCATCATCAAGCGGAAGCGCATAAATTTGCCAAAAGTTCGTTTCGGGAAATAGTAGAGAGAAAGAGAGAGAGAGAGAGAGAGGGAAGCGAGGGGAACAGCAAATGAAAGAGAGAAACTAATCAATCTTTATGTCACAACGAGCAACAAATTTTAGCTGTTGTTATGCCAAGTTGTTGTTGTTGTTGTTGTTGCTGCTGTGTTTGATGTCATTAGAAAATGTTGCAGGTGAATGGAATGCGAACGATCCATTTTCAGCATGGGAGCAAAAACTTTTGTCACTTGCTCTTTGGGGAAAAGTTAAAAATATAAAAAAAAAACCAAAAAAAAATTTATGTGCAAAGAAAAATCGAAACGTTTAAAGTTTAACGTAACGATTTCTTTAGCATTTGGAGGCGTGGTCCATGGACGTATGGGTGGGCGTGTCTGGGTACACAGCATTCAATGAATTTGACAGTGCGTTCGTTGGACGCATGACAAACGTGCCGTCGGGTGATTGATGTCTCCTCATTTGGCTTACAACACACAGCAGAATTCGCCTCGCCTCGTTTCTTTTTTTTTAAAAGCCGTTTTACAAATGTTTACAATGTTGCGTGATTTGCAATTGAATAAGAGTGCAACAGCAACAGTGGCAGCAGCAGTTTGAAGCAACAGTCCTTGTCAAAGTGACAGGATAATAGCCTGAAGGAAGGAAGAGAAGAACGGACAGACAAAGCAGCTACATGGGTTAACTGAAAAGTTTTTGGTGAAAAATGATAACAGCTCGGCTATTTATACCAAAAGGGGCAGTGGATCAGAAATGATATTTAAATAGCATAAGACATTTTTTATACTGTTGTCAACATGCGCCTTAAAAGGGGCAATCATATAAATTAAGATGTTAAATTAATTTGACAATTTGTTGAGATTTTTAATAAATAATTAAAGGATTATAGAGAATTCGGCAAAACTTATCATAAATTAATAAAGACAAATAATGTACTTAAATGGTAGCAAATTGTTCAAATTTTACAGGAAAATACAAATTAATATGTACATAGGTTATCTTTTATGAATAAAGTTTTAATTTCTTAAAATAAACATTTTTTAACAAGTAGAATAACAGCTCCAAAATTTAAAAACACAACGAGAAAGAAGTCGAGACCCCATAAGACTTCCAAAACAAAGGACAACCCCTCTTGGCTAAGAGAGAAATCTTATGGCAACTAAGGAATGCAATAAGAATTACATTTGAAACAAGCAATAGCCTAGAAGCCCTAAGCAAAATTTATAAATAAACCCCAAAGGGAACATCTTCAGGTTGCCTCGCAGCTCGCATTTACCTCAAAACTGAAGCACATACGAAAAACATTAGCTGCGCAATATCAACAACAACAACAACAAAAACAACAAGTCTGCAGCGATTACGTGCCACTGAAGAATGTTGCCAGGGTACACAAAGTTAGCGCCCAAATTGCGAAAAACATTTAACCTTGAAAGGTGTACAAAATTGCTGAGACTGACTCGAATTTAAACCGAAAATGTACAAATGGAAAATTTGCGTGTGGGCGTCGCTTGACTTTTATCGAGGGTTTTTCCCATTTAAATTTCTGGACCGTGCGACAGTGAAGCGAAAAGTTCGCATACAAATCCCCATAAATAGAAGCAGTAGCTGCCGATGCCAAAATAAATTATCTGCAACACAGAGGCAACAACCAACAGCCAGCAGCATGCAGCATGCAGCAACGAAAGCCGCACCAAAAATTGGCATGCAACATCCGGTGGCAGCAGAGGCGCATAGAATTGCAACAACAGACCGCAGACTCGAAAACAAATGTCGAATTGAATGTCGGAATATTATTTGGAGAGCCTGAAGCCACCTCAATGGAGGATGCGCTTGGCACAGGAGAGATTGAAGAGAGGGGGGGAACTAGTGTCTACGCAGCTTACAGCCATGGTTTTGCTGTGTGTAAGCCAACATTCATGTCAATGAAAATATCTACAGTGAGATATGCAAACATGCAGCCAAAAATGAATTTTGAATGTGGAAATAGACACAGCAACTCTGTGAAAAATGGAAACAGTGTCCCCTAGCAAGAGGGAAAGAGATAGAATACAAAAATCGGTATATGTCGAATGTTATTACAAATTTTTGGAAAGGTACATAACATAGCCATTGCAATGCATTTGTCATGTATTTTGACCATAATTATGACAAATGAAATTCATCACAGAAAACAAAAGAGAATTTCACATTAGCAAATTCATCGGAACTAGTTTGAACTAGTTTGAATACAACAAAAAAAATCATTTTTGTGGTTGAAATCAATTCAGTTTTCATAAAGTTATGGAAGTTGCTGCCGGGCACAGTTTACAGTTCACATTCAATATGTAACTTAAGTTGCAACCTGGCTGGCCAAAATGTCCACAAATCGAAATCAGAGCAAATTCAGTCAAGAGTAAAAATCTTTGCCATTGGCAACAAAAAACCCATACAATTGTGTCCAGCTAAGTCGCTCTGACAAAAAGGAGAAGTAAGCATTGAATTTTATATGCTGACGTTTGATTATCGACACGCTTTTCTACGCTTTCCGCACTCAATCCCGCACCCAATGGGCCAATCTCCCGAAAGTGCTGCCATGTGGCAGCAAGAAAACAACTTCTGAGCGGCAGAACAAAGCAAAAGCAAATGGAAATGGAAAAGGAAAACCAAAGCGAATGTCTGCCACATAAAAACAGCCTGAAGATGCCAAACATTTTGTGCTGCTAAAATATGTGTGGCAGTGTAAGGCTGTGGCGTCTCCGTGGCTTTGTCGTAGACCGAGCTGTGGCCACCTCGTCCTCACTCTTTCTCTATCTCTCTCTCTCTGTAGTCATTTTCCAATAACTTCATTTTTCCGTTGTTAGAGCAGAGATTGTGTTGCAGATTGCAGATTGCAGATTGCATGCAACAGCAGCAGCAATAGAAACAGCAGCTCCAACGTCAGTTGGCAGTCGATAATCCCCATACCAAAACTTAAACAGACTTTAACACAACACAACAATTCCACCATTTCGAGGCCTTGATATGTGGCTGCCACAGCAAGCAGCAAACAGCAAAAATTGCATTCCATTGATAAGCAAAACCAGGTCAATGTGTTCATGTCCTGTGTGCGGAGGCGTACACGTAATGCAAAAAGTATTTTCCCTTATTTCCTTATTCTTTTGTGTGATTCCATCTGCTTTTCTGCCAAAAATTGCGCTGTGAGTTTTGAAGGCACTTCACTGACACAAATATGAACATTTTATAAAATTGCATGTTTTTGTAAAGCATGCCAATCGTGTTCTTATTAAAGCAGATCATATTTTTGACATTAACTGAAAGTTAAAAAAATTTAAACAATTTTAAAATATTTTCTTATTATATGTGTGTACAACTAGTTTATCTTTTCATTAAATTTCAATAGTTATTTAATTGTTTTTTTTTTAGAGTGACTGGCACATTATTCTAGGATAACTTTAAAAATAAAATAAATAAATTAAGTAATTTTATTTTTACCTGTTAAGTTGCATGTTGCACGCCAATTGTCCCGGGCAGAATTATTAAGAATTACGCTCTCATTATGCAGCACTTATCGCCAGCCGATGGGTTAAATTTAATAATGATTAATAGAATTTTGACAAGATAAATTGAAATCTCAATGGACACAAGAGCTGCAGAAAAAATAACTGCACGCTTAACAATAATGTTTAATTAATGGATAACATATTGGAGACGAGGGCGAACAATTAACGCAATTTGCATTATTAGCACAACGGGACTCTTTGTTGCAACTACATCAACTACATCAGTAAAGAGTATGAAATATCGACTAATTGAAGCGTTAACGTTTCAATGGCTTTCGTATCGCAACATTCGCTGCAATTTGTTAATAAACAATGCGCACAACTCATTCAATAATTATGCAACAGCAACAACAACAACAACAACAACAGCAACAACAACAGCAAAACGGAGCCGCACAGATAAATTACATTAAATTCGTTAATCAAATGTCAGTTGGGAAATGCAAGGGAAATGAAAGTAAACAGAATGGAATTTCTGGTATTTCATTTAAAATGCCATCAATATGCATTCAGTTATTTGAATTAATAATGAGCTCGTTGCGAGCATTACAATGTTGCGGAAAAAATATGAATGAAATCTATATACAATTAAACCGTTACTTGCCGCAGCCAACATTTTATATTTGCCGCGACGCTGATTACGCTTCCGCTTTTGAAAATCCCCATTCGCTGCGCATTAATGAATTAATTGTCCAACCGGATATTTCCAACATTTTAGATTTGTGGTTTTTAATTTCCTGCAACATTATCGACAACGGTTGCATCTCGCTTTCAGTGCAACACTGTTTTTCCAATGAGCACATTTTCAATTTTAATGAGGTTTGTTGTGCACAGAATAAACAAAAAGTAGACGCTATTTAATTAGTGTTAAAAAAATAGATGCTTTTTAATTAGTGTTAAAAATTTAACGAAAACCTGCATAGACAAATATGTATGTAGTCTATTGATTATTATTAATTTTAAATATTTTTTTGTCTGCTTCCATTGTTTCTAGAGACTGCAGGAGTTCGGATAAATTTAATTTCAATTTTATTATTATTATTTCATAAACATTCCCTAAGCTGTAGTATTCATTTTAGTTTTATAGTAGTTTTCTTTAGTTGGGTTATAATTGAAGCAATTTAATTTAAGAGTATTTTATATGCGTCAATGTTGTTTCCCTAAATTTCCTAACTATCATATATAATAATAATAAAATATTAAATATTTTGTGGTTTTTTTTTGCCCGTCAGCCTGACTTAAAGCGACATTCACAAACAACAACCAAAACGGATCCAGTGCGTCAATGGTCAAACTGGCAGTTGACTGACATGTTTGTGTGTCAGCCATAATGTTTATTGTGTTTGTGTTTGTGTTGGTGTATGTGTCTGTGTGCGTGAACTGGTTTTGGTGGTTAAATTAGCCTAAGTGCAGTCAACACCACCGAAGCGGCTGCATTTTACGATCTGCGCGAAAACTTTTCGCTAATAGAAAATATAATTTTGTGGATAAAATATATATTGAAGTAAGCTAAGTTGGGGGAGATATTAAATGGAATTTAAGATGCTCTAATTATGTTATAAAAAAAAATAACTTTCACATGCTAAATTAAATAAAATTGCTTGTTAAAATGCAGAAATTGTGATGGAGCCATTCAGAAACTCCAGCTTAAGTGACAAAACAGAATTTAAGAATTGTACACAATAAAATAAAATTTGTGTCAAGTTCTTTTTTAAGCTTTGACTGCTGTTTGAAATGCTGTTCATCAACATAGTTAAACCCATTGTTTGAAATTTACATTTATATTTTAAAACACAACAATTAGTTAGCTTATTCCACTTAAATTTATATGCGCCAATAATAAATAAATAATTAAAACACTCTAGAATAGACTCATTAGTTCTGTTAAAAATCCAATTACCAATCACTTTGTATTGATTGCAAATAATGGACATGTGTATCCATTTGCTGCTTTTTAAACAGATAGTTGCTTTAAGATCTCTACCAACTACTTGGCAGTCAAATGACCCCAACCCCCCTCCCCTGCCACCGTTTGGCAAACTGCTTAAGCTGGTTGTGCACTGAGCCCACAAAACATACATATTTCCGTTTCATTTACTGGCCAAAAATGGGAAGAAGCATAAAAAAAAAAACTAAGTGAAAAACGCTGGCCAAAATACCGCACTGCAAGGATAACAACAGCAACACCAGCAAGAACAAGGCAAAAAAAAACCGGCTAAAAGCACAACTCCATAAACCGGCGACCCAAGTAAAAATTGCTTGTAACCTATTTGGCAGCAATTTCATCGAAGCCCCCGAAATTTGCTCGACCACAAAAATTTCACCAGTGCCAAAAACTTTCCTTGACGTTTTCTTCGCATTCGCTCTCCTCCCCGCCCCGGCAACCCGTCGTCCTGTCACAACGAAAACAAAAAAAAAGAAAATACTAAAAGAAAAATGCACACCAGGCCGTGGCTACTTCATTTTCTGCTTTATATTTTGCACTTTTCGAGCCTGGCAGCGACCGGCAAACAAAACCCACAGAAGGCTTTCCACTCTTTTTTTTTGGCACTGTCCCGACCAGTTCTCTCCCGCTCTCGCTCTTTAGCTATCTGTCTGTCTCTGTCTCTATCTCAGTCGCAATCCACTATACCACGTCTACTTGACAAGATAAACAGCAATTTTTAGGCAAAGGTCTAGTTGCGACCGCTGTATGCAACTGCTGCCGCTGCAACTACCACAACTGGATGACTCTCGACTCCCGATTCTCGACTGCACCACTGTCTCCAGAATCTCCCAACGCAGCCTGCAGTTCTATGTTGATTTTGGCATTGCCTGCGATAACCACAGCGACTTCTTTTCCCACATTTCACATTCCTATATCCCCAAATACAGCTCGGCCTGTGTTCGTTGACCGCTTTTCATCGGTTTCTTTTTTTTGTGTTTGCTGAACCATAAAAATGCATTGAAAGTATGCAGAGTTTTACATTGATTATGGTTCGCATAAAATTCAATGAGTTTGCCGAACAGCCGGATCTTTGGCAGCTAAAGATATGGTTTAATCCAGTTTTTTGGTTATCGCACACAAAATATGCATTGCCAGTTTTTGCTAGTGACTAACCATAAATAATAATGGCATTATGTTCTATAAAACTTTATTTAAATACTTTACTTTTATAATCAATATCAAGACAGACTTGGTAAACTATTTACTTAAGCTTCAATTAAATCTTAAGAATGTCTGAATTGACAACTAAATGTATAATTTTCAAAAAAAAAAAGTTGTAGGGCATTGGTCGAACCTTCAAAATGCCATAACTTGGTCAAAACTCAGCGCATTTTCAAAAGAAAGGGCGTTTTAATCATGGTTTGGCCTCTAGATCAATCGTACATTTAAAGTTGAAAACGTGATTTTGGGTGGGAACATAAGTCAAAATTATAGTCCGAAAATCGGCATATCGGCATTTTGGCATTTCGGCATAGGTCGAACCTTCAAAATGCCATAACTTGGTCAAAACTCAACGCATTTTCAAAAGAAAGGGCGTTTTAATCATGGTTTGGCCTCTAGATTAATCGTACACTTAAAGTTGAAAACGTATTTTTGGCTCGGAACATAAGTCAAAATTATAGTCCGAAAATCGGCATATCGGCATTTTGGCATTTCGGCATAGGTCGAACCTCCAAAATGCCATAACTTGGTCAAAACTCAACGCATTTTCAAAAGCAAGGGCGTTTCATTCATGGTTTGGCCTCTAGATCAATCGTACATTTAAAGTTGAAAACGTATTTTTGGGTCGGAACATAAGTCAAAATTATAGTCCGAAAATCGGCATATCGGCATTTTGGCATTTCGGCATAGGTCGAACCTTCAAAATGCCATAACTTGGTCAAAACTCAACGCATTTTCAAAAGAAAGGGCGTTTCATTCATGGTTTGGCCTCTAGATCAATCGTACATTTAAAGTTGAAAACGTATTTTTGGGTCGGAACATAAGTCAAAATTATAGTCCGAAAATCGGCATATCGGCATTTTGGCATTTCGGCATAGGTCGAACCTTCAAAATGCCATAACTTGGTCAAAACTCAACGCATTTTCAAAAGAAAGGGCGTTTTAATCATGGTTTGGCCTCTAGATCAATCGTACATTAAAAGTTGAAAACGTGATTTTGGGTCGGAACATAAGTCAAAATTATAGTCAAAAAATTGGCATATCGGCATATAGGCATATGTCGAACCTTCAAAATGCCATAACTTGGTCAAAACTCAACGCATTTTCAAAAGCAAGGGCGTTTTAATCATGGTTTGGTCTCTAGATCAATCGTACATTTAAAGTTGAAAACGTATTTTTGGGTCGGAACATAAGTCAAAATTATAGTCCGAAAATCGGCATATCGGCATTTTGGCATTTCGGCATAGGTCGAACCTTCAAAATGCCATAACTTGGTCAAAACTCAACGCATTTTCAAAAGCAAGGGCGTTTTAATCATGGTTTGGTCTCTAGATCAATCGTACATTTAAAGTTGAAAACGTATTTTTGGGTCGGAGCATAAGTCAAAATTATAGTCCGAAAATTGAAATTGAATTTCATAAATAGCGTCAATTTACGAGTCTTCCTTAAATTTAAATAGTTTCTCTTAAGTTACTGCACCATGCAAAACACATAAATCTGAACAACTACTTAAAATGTGATTCCACAGAGTATTTTAATTATATCATAAAATATTTGCCATATCTAACAATTTGTAAAATTTTGATAGATTAACTTGATCTATGTGTTTTTATTGCGCATTAATGAACTGCAACGGCAAAGAGGAAAGGAAATGGAAGCACTGCCAAAAGTGAAGCTGTAGTTGCCACAAGAACGCACCACAAGCCATATCTACGTAACGAAACCGTTTATCTTTCGGGGCGAGCAAGTCGTAAATAACTTTGAAATGACCGCAACAGTTCATATATCAGGCCGACAATTCCATAGATTTTTCACAGTGAGTCTTTTGCCGCAATTTTTACTTGCAGAGCAAAAGCTGAAGGAGGAGTTGAAGTTGAAGGAGGAGGAGGAGGAGGTGAAGGGAAATGGCAATATCAACACTCGAATGCTGGAGGGTATTGCCCAAGTGTTAATAGCTCATAAATATTTTAAAATATTTAGCAAATTCCGAAAAGCTTGTCTTCAAATCCCAGTCAAACCCTTCAGCTTGGCTAAAGTATGTATATGTGTGTGTGTGTGTGTGCGGTCATAAATGGCAAGGACATCCCTTAAGTGTGACATAATATCTAAAATATTTTGTGCAAACTTATACAAAAGGGAAAAGGGCTGGCAAAGGAAGGTTGGGGGAGGGGAAATGAGCCGTGGAGCAGCCACATGAGTTTGCCTTGCATGCCATTTAATTTTGCAAAACGTTTGTTTGATGTCCTTAATAGGCTTAGAGATGACGCTCCTGCTTCTTTTAGCTACGAACTATACTCAAATATTCAAAAGCTGGGCGCCACAAAGTTGGTCTCTCTCTCACTCTCTCTCTCTCTCTCTCTCTCTCTCTCCCTATCAAGCTGCAAGTCAAACACAAACACAAGTTTCACATTTTGCATATTTCTATGGATAATGCCAAGCGGCCACATCCTTTTAGCATTCACTTTTCTCTCCCTCTCTCTCACTCTCTCTCTCTCTTTTCATCTCCCTCAGTTTACAGTTGTACCCAGACATCCTTTTAGTATCCGTTTTCATTGCATTTACCTTAGCGCTGCGGCGGCAGCTTAAAAATGTCCTCGTCAACGCTAGAGTTGGTCGCCAGTCGTGTTTTCCAGTTTCGCAAAAATCACGCAAATCGCTGCAGAATTAATATAAAAAAAATAATAAAAATAATAATAATAACAAAATTCTAATTTCAATACGAATTTAATTCCACACATTCGAAGAACATTAAAACTATTGCAGCAAGTTATTCACCATTTTTGACTTACTTCTCAATTCAGATTTGGTTTTTCTCTGAGAAATCGCGAACTTGCCCATCCTTAGCTGGTTATGCTGAGAAAACTGGAGAACATTTTGGAAAACTTTGCACATTGAGGTTGTCAAAAGTTTGTCTATTCATTAACCTAAATACAAAAACTTGGCTTGGCCTGTGTGTGTCGGTATCTGAGCTGTGCCCAAGTCCACGATTAAGTTGCAGAAGCTAATTTGCATATTTGAGTGATACACACACACACACAAGCACATAAATGCACATAAATGCACACAAACACACACACACCCACACACACACACACACACACTCATACACACACACATAACTATGATCATCTCTTTGTCATCTTCAACGTCGTGACTTTCGCTTTTGTTGCCCTGGCCTGGCCAAGGAGGTCTTCTTCTGGCCAAGTTATCATTGCCAGATTTAAGTTGTGCAAGTACTTAAGCCGCTTGCAGCTATTCTCAGATTTTAGCGCTTGGCAAAATGAAAGATGACACGAATTAGCAGCAGCCACCTTGTGTCTAATGTCTTTTGCTCATTTTCGCAAAAATCAACAATTTGCATAATTTCATAAAAACACGTGACTTGTCTACGCTAAAGAGCCTTAACCAACATATTTTTATTTTTTTAAATGTTATTTAATTAATTCATACACAAAGTAATATTTCATTTAACTGTTAAAACAAAATAAACAATGCAATTTATAATTAAAAAATGGGACAATTATTTTAAGGTTGAGTGCTCTTAAAATATGAGGCGTTAGACCAATGAGCCATTTTATTATTAAATGTTTTTATTAAATGAATGAAAAATAAATAAATAAATTATTCACATTTTTTACATATTAAATTATTTTAAATTGAATTGTAAAATACATAATGTATTCTTAAATTGTACTAATGCAAAACAATTTGCGCAATAACAAGTATTTTAAATGTTCATAGAATGTTCACTGGTTTCAACAAAATGGATAAATTATATCTTTACCATTTCAATTATGTTGCAACACCGCAGTCTGACCGATTTCGAAACATTTACGCTTTTCAATCTATATTTGACTTGCGCAGTGGCAAAAACAATAATGTCACGTAGAATTTTCTGCGATGCTGATTTAAATGAATACAAAATGTCTGGATTTAATATGAGTAAATAAAATTCTCTTTATTGATTTATACAATTTCCAACTGGAGCAGAGAAGTACATACGTTTGGATCCCATTAGTAATCATGTCATTATCTAATCGGAGGCTATCCTCAACCGCATCATGGATGACTGTTGCCCCTTCATATGTGTTTGTGGCAGACAGCATCAGACCGCAAATCAAATACGCCCAATTAAACAGCGCTTCGTTTTTAAAGGCGGCTGGGAAACAATTTTCTCTTTTCCTAATTATTTTCTCTTTTATATTATTTTACTTTCCTTTTTTTTAATGAAATGGAAAAAAAAAAAAGAACCATCGCTAGCCACATTCCCAAATAGATTGTGTGAAATCAGCGCTAACCAATTTCGAATCAATCACGATACCACCCTCCCCAGGAACCCAACATTGGTCTCATTCCTCTCCTTATTTCCAGGCGGCACCGATGAGCAGCGAATCGAGCAACTAATCGAGCGTAATGATTGCGCTTATCTCTTGTCCAAGTTTCGAAATTTTTCTTCTTTCTTTTTTTTTTTTTTTTTTGTTACGTGGGGAATGTGTTAAATTAAGCGCTCATTATTTTAAGTGTGCGCCCCACACACACACACACACACACACATAAAAGAAAATCAAGCAATTGTATTGAAATAGATTTGAGTCAACCTCAGCACAAATGGAAAAGTTGAAAAGTTAAAGGCTAAAACCAATGGTCCTTTTCGGCCCGAACATTAATGAACACATGTTCACAAAACATTAAAATTAAATGTGCCGCTCATTAAAAATTTAAACATATGCAAAATACAGTCCACAAAACATAGCAGACAGCAAATGTTGCATGCGACCGACCCATATACAAAAGGATAAAGCAGACAACATTTAACTGCCGCTGCTGCTGCTCCTGCTCCTGCTGGTGCTGCTCCTGCTCCTGCTGCTCCTGTCATAAGGACAACAATAATAATGAAGCATTTACGTTAAATGACAAAAAGGGTTTTCATCAACGGATGGATGCGTCCCATCGTAGCCCAAAGTGTTTGGTCAGAAACCAAATACCCGAACATAGACTGAAAGACGGAAAGACTAAATGGCTGACAGACAGACGGACCAACAGACACGGAAATTTGACTGAGTGACTGACGTGAACATGGCAAAAGTTCAATTCAATTTTTGGGGCCATGTTTTTGGTATTTTGCATATATGCAAATGAATATGTGAAAACCGGCGAAATCAGACAGCTGTCAAGAGTCGAGTAAAACCACTCACATATATATATATATATATATATATATATATATATATATCTATATATATATATAACGGAACGAAAGGATGTTTTTGGCTGCAGTTGAACGTTTGCTTATGAATATAGTTTACCTATGAGGCACTGTATTTTATCCTTTTACTACATAAACAAACATATTCCGCATCACAAAACTCCAACTTTATTCAGATTATATATCCATCGTATATATCAGGAAGCCAGCATCAGTCTAAAGTTTTCTTGTTGAACAAATTATTACTCGGAAAATATTTTCCAAGTTTATTTGCGTTTTCTTAAAAATTTCACAATAAAACAATTTATAACTGGTTTTCTCGCTCGTGTTCACCTGGAAAGTTTTCCTGGTATTACGCCCTGCTCCTGTGGAATATTTTGAATATATATTTTTCTTAAACGCATTTTTAACATCATTATTGATTGTCTTTGCTTAAAATATACTTTAATTTTTTTATTTTGTTTATGATACTAAATACTTACTTTATTTTCATTTAGTTCAATTTAATTCCATTTTCTGTTCCATTAAGCTTTTTCCAAAAGATTCCATCACGAAGCCAAAAAACAATTTTTAGTTTCATTATCGCAAACTTATTCGAATAAATTAATGTGAATAATAAAATTGAATTGAATCGTTATTCGAACACTGCCGAACATAGCGACTTGATTAATCATATAGCTTATAGATTGGCGGATATGGCTTTGATAGCCAAAGAGTTAAGGCCAACATTTAAAGCAACTGAATGATTTGTAGCTGATTTGAAAAGCTATTCGAAGAGTGAGGCGAAGGGGAGTTGGTAATACAAATGAACATACGCATTGCGGCAGACAAAAGCCAACAACACATAGGATACACACATACAGGCACACGCACACATTGACATAGAGAGAAGGACATCCGGTCTTGCCACTAGCGACGACAAATGTCATCAAGCAGTCCAAATAATAATAAAATATACACTTAAGCCTCGTTTTGTGTGCGTCCGCCACAACTGTGCGTGTGTGTGCGTGTGTGTGAGTGTGTGTGTGTGCGTGTGCGGATTTAAATAAAACGGAAATTTATTTCGACAAATGGCATTTACTTGCAACGGATGTACCACCATTATACTGACACGGAAAGGCTACACTTTTGCCTCTATTCCAGACTCAGTTTTCAAAGACTCAGCGCCGGCCGTGCGCAATTTAAAGTGGCTTTTCCAGAAGCTGGGGAATCGGTTGGGGAATCAAGTTGTTATCTTTTAAACAACGAATTCAACTTACCCTGTGCCCAATTTGAATCAGATTTATACAATTAGTAGAAAATATTCTCTCAAACACATAAATATCTCAAATTATTTTACCAACAATTTTAATGAAATTGTACAAATATTTTATATGCAATCTATAATTTTAAAATCTTGATAACTTTTAGAATTACTTTCAGAAATAATAAATAAAATAATTTAAAAATATAAATAATGGTTTTGAATCTGTAATTCTTTCCTATGACTCCATATTGAAAATTGATTCATAAGAAATATATTTGTATCGACACACATCTTACCTAGATTATCAAATTCAAATATTTTTCTGGTTGCTTTTTTAACTGCATTTTTCGATTAATTTACATTTTCAGGAAATCTTTTTAACGTAGCTAAAATTTATTAAACAATATTTTTATCATTTTAACATTTTAAAAATAATTCGTCACATCAGAGAATTTTCTGATTGGTTTTTATTGATATGTATTTTTAATACTAACTGGAAATTTAGGATTGCTTACAAAAAGCAATATCAACTAGAGTGCATAGGATGTTGGTATATTATGAGTGGAATATCTGTAACAGGCTGCACAAGAGACCCGATGTATCCCTATAAATAGGAATAAGACTGTATGCTGATGGGAGGCAATTGCACTCCCAGCATGACGACGTCGTCGGCTGACTGGCTGACTGACTGACTGACTGACTGACTGGTTGACTGACTGACTGAGTAAGTGAGTGAATGCCTTCAACGTGAATAAGTGGGATAATGGGTCAGGCTAAGCCACACAAGCATGGCATCCAAAAACCAGTAGAAGTCGTAGCAGCAGCAGCAGCAGCAGCAGCAGCAGAAGCAGTAGCAGTTGTGCCCGCACAATGCCGGATACCCTCATGCAGCGACAGACACACGACACACGACACACGCGCGACAGTTGTATGATAAATTGTGTAAGATATTGCTGTAGATTTTTACATACGAGTAGATGATGAGCATGTGTGTGTGAGTGTGTGTGTGTGTGTGTGTGTGTGGCACCGAATGGGGCCTTATTATGACCGAGGCATTTAGCATTCATGAGATAATAAAAAGCAGCCCAAAAGCCACTGGACAACAACAAATGATTTGGGCCAACTGCTGTGTCATGTGTCCATGTGTATTTTTTGTTTTTTTTTCTCTCTCTCTCTTTTTTATTTATTTTGTTTTTTAAAAGCGCGCCACGTTGCGTATACGCAATATTGTTTAGCAAGTGAGAGTCAGTGCGCTGTGCCTCAAGCTGTTGATAATTTTTGGGTCCAACCAGGCACATACAAGCAACCAAGTGTGTGTGTGTGTGTGTGTGTGTGTGTATTTCACTTTGATCCATTTGGCAGCAAGAACAGTTTGTTTGCTTTAGCTTTAGATTTGTATTTTGCTTTTTATTAACAAAAACAAAATGATTTTTATATGCACTCCACAGCTATTGGTAGTGGTTTATGTGTGGGCTTTATTCCGACGAGGCATGCCCCCAAAAGGGTCGGGCAAAAAGGGTTCGCCAGATTGTGTGTGCCATCCATTTCCTTAGCGTGAAATCCGACAAAACAAAAAACAAAAAGAAAACACGTAGATTGGTATCATGCTGCGGCTCGGATTTCCCCCATGAAAAGCCCAATTCAGATACTAAAATTCTTTTAAAGGTGGAGGTAATTATGATCACAATTAAGCATTTAATGAGGCATTATCATTTAAAGTGAATGTTTGCTTAAAATATGCAACAAATATTGAAGCGTACTGCAAATAAAATTCTTAACTGACTGTTTTACCATATTAATGGAGTTGCTGGCCTGAAAAGTACACCAATTATATATTTTCCTATTGTTGAAAGGAATCCACTTTCTGCACAGGCACTTTAAGGCGAACCCATTTGGTTCGCATCTCCAATGATAATTGAATTATGAAACATGATTATCAAAACCACACCACTGTCTGACTGTCTGTCTGGATGTCTGGGTGTGTGTGTGTGTGCCTGTGTGTGCAGACCATAAACGCATTACGGAGGCGCTAATGAAGAGTTATGCAGATGGTGCCGCAGCCAAGAAAGACTAGACTTCAATAATAAAAGTGGCGCCTATAAAAAATGGTGCTGGCCATTAGCATAACTGAAACGGGCTTCAAACAGGCCGCTGGTGGCTCCTTTTGCAGTCCATTAAAACTGCAGAGAAAACACACACACACATAGATACACACAAAAAAAATACATATTATACTCGTATATATATGAATAGATACCTTGGCTGTACTTAATGTGGTCAAGGTAAAGGCGTTGAATAAAAATGTCGAGGGACTTGGAACAAACTGCGGCAACTTCTGCAGTAAGTTTCCTGAAATATTAATTAACCTCAAACAATAAAAAAGTGAAAGAATAAATATGTATAATTATGTTATAGTTAAGCACTGTGCAAAAAGGCCAGCTGAAGACATTATCAAGGGAATGGCGGAGCATAAAAAATTTAAATACGCTATTAAATTGCTTGGAATTAATATTGCTCATGCAAAAGGGGGGGGGGGGGGGTGGAGTGATAAAACAAACCGTAGAATAGCCCGATAAACATTGTAGATTGTAATTAACTTGACCAGTTTCGCGAACAGGCAGAACAGGTGGACTGAGTGGACTATCGAACACGAGTGCAAGTCCGAGTCGGAGTTGGAGTCGGAGTCGGAGTCGGAGTCCAAGTCCTGGCTTAATTGCATGGGCAGTGAACATGGGGCTATCCAGCGCATGAATGAATGAATGAATGACAATTATTTTCGAGCGATGCCTTTTGCCTTTTTGTTGCACTTCCGTTTGCCACAGCGGAAGAAGTTGCCAGATAAGGGCTGCATGCAAGCAGGTGGGTAGTTGCGGAGAGGAAGTTGATTGCAGGACCTGTATTTTGCAGGACTCTTGCGAGTACTCGAATTTCATAAAGCATTCTCAATGAAAATAATTAAAATGCGTCGAACGTTCAAAATCAAGCAGCATGGAAATTTAATTGTATTGATGGCAGCAGTGGCAGTGGCAGCAGCAAAAAGTGGGCGACAGCCACGCCCACTCCAGGTAAACAATAACGAATGGATTCCCAGTTGCAGCGGGGCGATAAATGAGTTTTCTCACAGGTGACAATGTTGAATGCAAACAAAATGCCTTAAATCGAATGCAAACTTTGAAAAAGATTAAAAGAAACACAGATTTCAATTGACTACGGAACCAACAATTCCAAGATATTCATCACGAAAGTAATCCATAAGCATAACCCAGATATCGCTTGAACGAGCAGTTTTATGCTGCAGTCTGCAATTATCCCAAAGTTTTTTAATTCTAGGTTAAAACAAAAATAAGAAGTTGCCTGCTTGCTTCAATTTATATTACAAACGGGTAAAAACAGGTTAATGAAGTTGTGCAAAACTATATATATACATAAGTATTCATGATCTGCATAAAAATCACAGTCTATTTAACCTGTCCGTATGCATAATCAAGTCGATCTCAGCGACTAAAAGAGCTAGAAACTTAAATTTTGAAACTTAAAGTTCTCAAATGAAATAGGCAGATGAAGTTAATTGCACTTTTTAAATCGTATATATAATTTCTGACATATTATTGATCGACCGACATATTATCGTAACTTCACTTAGATCAGATAAGAAACAAAAGTTTCTTTCATATATATTTAGTTCTGGGTTATTCCTAGTCAAACTGTCTCGACCAAAGCATTCTTGTTTTTTGTCACTGTGGAATTCTCGAGAAATTTGAAAATCTTGAGAATTACGTAGAAACCCTTCAAGACAATTTCCATGAAAACATAACTCGTGAAGCTTGAAATTAAGTTAGAAATCCTGATCCCTTTAATATAATACTTTAAATAATCGAGTGTAGGTTCTAAATTTGTTATATTAAAATGACAAAATTCAGTTGCGAAAATACCTTAAAATCTGTTTCAAATGCAGCTTCAAATTGGAAATTGTAATTGCAATTTTTTACATGACTGTTCTACATTTTTTACGCACATGCAAAATTCCCATGGTCAATGGAGCTGCACATAACCCAAGGCCACAGCAATTCCAGTACAGTAAACACACACACAAACACCCACACACACACATACACACCCCTCCAGCAGCTGTCGTTGACAATATAAATATATATCATAAAAAAGAAAGAAGAATAATAACAATAATAGCCATGCACCTTTAAAAGCAGGCTACAAAAGCGGCCGCAACGGCAACAACAATCAAACATTTATTTTTTATCAATCACAAAATAAACATTCAACTCAACTTTATGTGTGGCAAAAAGATGGGAACGGGAGCGAGGCATGCAACAATGCTGACATATTTTACACTTCTGCTTTCAATGCAAACAATTTTTTATTACAATATTATTGCCGTAGGCATTACATGTGTAGCCCCCGGCTCCCCTTCCCCTTTCCACGACCCCCCGCTGCAACAGTCCTTTGTCAAAGAACAATATATAGACATACTCACATATACATATGCACAAATATATGTATATGTATTTGTATTTTAATCTGCACAGCCTTCACCATAATTGAAATGAAAACAGCGTCATTTGATGATTCCCCCAAACTCCCCTCCACCTTCGAATAAATATAGAAAATGCTACTTTTATGATTTGTTTGACAAGCAAGAGGAGAAACCCCAAGGAACAACACACCTAACAAGATTCCTCACATTTCCGTCATTTTTCATGACGTTGACAAAATACACAAAAGAAACAAAGAATCCAAAAAATATATATATATACATATATATATATATATATTTATATATTTATATATTTATATATTGCCGGCAACATAAGCACAATAAATGAGCGCAAAAATCAATTGACAATTTATTGTTCAAGGCATAAAAAATGAATCGAGTGGCTGGAGTGAGAGGTGGGGAGGAGGGGGTACATGCCCTAAAATCTATATTAAATTACGAGCCAGCCAGCAAAATGGTCAAATAATAACAATAAAAATGAAGTAAGATGGACACACAATGATGGACAACACGATGCTCTGCAGACAAAACTTCTATTCTTCATTCTTATGGACATTAAAATTAAATATATTATATATTTAAAAAATTTAAACATTTAAAAAATATATATATCTGAAATCTGATGACTTTTTACTTAGGATTCTTAACATTTTAATTAAAAGATTTCTTAAAGAGTTAGAATTAGTGTTCTACAAAAAAATGCTGGATTCGCTCTGAAGTTCTAGCAGTAAAAATTCTATATGAAATGCTTGGCAAACCGTATCTTAAGAATTTTAGAACATCCCTCTAAAGGGCTTAGAAACAATGTGATGACAAACCAAACTTCTACAGGGTATAACCACCAACATACCCAAGAAAGTTATCTCCAGACGTACAGTTCAGACCAATAAAGAACTCTATATCGACTCTGGAATCGATACCGATCAAAAAAGTATACTTAACAGGGTCGCAGATGCCTTGTTGTGTCAGTTACACATATTTTGCACAACTTTATGATACCCTTTATGACCATTTTTATGGGTTCAGGGTATTAAAAAGCAGAGAATAACGCAATCTATGACACATAAACACACATAAGTAGTATGTCCACACATATATAAATATATATATATATATATATATATATATATATATTAATATATAGATATTTCAGTATTACTTTGTTTTTTATGGTTTTTTTTCTTTTTTTTGTGACCATTGTTGTTGCTGTTCTTGATGTTGTGCTCAATTGCCTTTAAATTGTCCCGAGTGTTAAGTGGCGCACGTTAAAAAAACATTTAACGTTTTTATTTACGTATAAAATGGGCAAAAGCCGCCGCATGTGGAGCGGGGGCAACGGCTAAGGGAAAAGGGGCAAAGCGGCGAAAGTGCTTTGTCCTGGCAATGGCATAGACACAATACGAGTGGCTCCAAAAAAAAAAACACATAACACAAAAAATACAAAAAAAACGAGGCTGTATTGGAAATGAAAGAGAAAAGGCCGCAAAAAACGGAAATTAAAATAAAATATGACATACTAAATTGTATGTGTTCTGGAGATTGCGGAAAGTATGTGTGTGCGTGTGTGCGTGTGTGTGTGTGTGTGTGTGTGTGTGTGTGTGTGTGTGGCGTGTAAAAGATAAAGCGAAAGTATAGTGAGAAAATAGATATAACAGAAATACATAATGGGTTTCAAGAGTACCATGGGAATAACAGCTACTATTCGTATAAGGATCAGTTTTATAGCCTGAAAATTTGAAATATCAGTTCTTAGATTTTAAAGGCAGATTAAACTTACTTCTATTTATCAATAGCTTCCCCCATTGGCGAATATCGATGCAATATAATTTCCGATGGTAATAAAAGACACATTAGTAAAGATTGAGCCCTTTAGTTTATACATAATTTACCCTGACACACTATGGATCAACTGTAAAAATATCATTAATATCGAATAAGAACACATATTTTCGGACTTGCAAATGTTTCAATCCACTATCACTAAGCCTAATATTTATTTAACTGCAGAGTCCAGGGTAGTTCACAGTCGAGCTGTCTTGACTAGAACATTTGAAATTGTATCCTATCTGTCAATCAATTTATTATTTATAATTTATTGTTAATTGCAATCATTTCTATAAAGTCTTTGTATTTTTTTAATCGTACCGTGTTTAAATTGTACTTTTAAACTGCAAATTGTTTTAATTAATTAGCACTTTTCAGACAAATAAAATTCAAGTGAAAACGCGGAAGGATATTTCAACAGGGAATCATATCGATGAAACAGCGTCCGTTGTGTTGCACAGATGTGCTGCGCCAGTGCAGGCAGATGTCAGAAAAGAAATGCATGTGGATGATGCAGTGCACCCATCGCCGGGAGCTGTGACCTGCCACGCTGTTGTTGCTTTCACACCTTACTCCATTATCGCAATCTGTTGGCTATCAGGTGCCCAGAGGCAGCTGCTACATCTCCACAAGGATACGTGGCTTCTGTCACCTGTATACGGGTGAGGAGACATTCTCGGTGGGTTTGTGCGCGACATTGCGGCAACAGGATAATCTTATAGCTGGCAATGGCATGCAACAGGCAGATTCAGTCGGGCTGCAGTCGGGGCAAATGATGGATGGAATAGCGCTGATCAGCAATTAAGTTTGCAGCTATGTAGAAGAGTCGTTGTTCGACTCTGGCAGAATAGGTGCAACAGGTTCCATAGAGGCAGCTAAAAGTGACGAGGAGCTGCTCTTATCACATCTCTGCAACGATTTCTAAGGCGCAAAGAATTCGCTTCATATTTGAGTACTAACTATCAACTGTCACAACTATATGCCACAATGTTGTACAAACTTGTCCTTCGGCAAACAAATATGCTGAAGAAGAAGAAAAGTTAACAAAATTATTATTGTTATTATTATGGAAGCTGGGCACTTGACATAACCTCCATTAGGATTCGTTTTCTGTTGCTCTCTTTAATTTATGCCAAATGATCAACGGCAGCTGCTATGTCTACGTTTTATTTGCCCAGCAAAACGAAAACAATAATTTAGCGTGGGGCTGCAGAGCAAACTGCTGCACAAGCACAACAAAAATAGCATCAAGGAGTGGACTCAAAGGGGTAAACAGGAAACGGAAGTGCGCACAAGCACGCCACACACACACAAGCACACATGCATGCACATGCTTACACAACTTACACACCCACACACACAGACACACACACACACACAAAGTAAACTCATTTGCCTTTGCGCTCACGTTCCATACAAATTTATGCCAAAAAGCAGCATGCAACATTTTTCTTTTCTTTTAGCTGCCGCCGCCGCCTGTAAGTATGCTAGACTTGCGTCAACTTACAGCATGCCACAACTGCTGCCGCCAGTTGCTTATGCCGCCCGCTCTTCAAACACAGATTACAAATCTTACCACGCGCTTTTTGACATTTATTGTTATTTTCCCATTTGTTGCAAAGTTTTCTTTTACTATTGACTGCCAATTTGGGTCACACTAAACTAAAAAGACAAGCCAAAAACTACAAAGTCGACAAAAATCTGAAAGATTTCTTTGAGTTTTTGGCTCAAGTATTGGAAATACAATGAAGTTATTTAATAGACAAAGAACAATAAGAAATACTTAGATGTGGCAAGTTAAAATTCATGTCTTGAAACCACTCGTTTAGATTTTAAAATATTTATTGAAATATTTTTTTTTAGTTATGCAAATCGGTTTCCCAGATATATTCTATCTGTAATCTAATGATTATTATTTGCAAATTTGTGTATAAATAATAAACATCGAAGCTAGTCAAAAAGTTGTTTATGCAAGAAATACATTTTTAAACGTTTAGACCTGTTGCAGCTACGTATGTATGTATATAAGATCTGATGTTGCTTGCTTCTTCAATTACACTAAAAACTATGTTGATAGCTTTAAAATTGAAACTCGATTTGTACAGAAACGACAACAAATATGTGTACTATTGTTGCTAATCAAAAATAAATATAAAATACAAAATATATATGGAAATATAATTTATACCTAACCTCAAATTCAACGCCGGCAGGCACATCATTTATATGTATGAAAATAATAATAATATATATAATGTACTCCCACTGTGCCCTGCACTTACGTGCAAGGTGTGTAAAAATCTGGTCAAAGATAAAAAATCATGCTGAAGCCGGAAATGAGATATCACACACGACTAAATGCATAACGCATCCGGCTGAAGAAGTGGCCACCGGTTCGACCGGAAGAGCCTGGAATACGGCTGCTCAAACTCACACTCTTCCATTCCGTCTCTCATTCTGCTGCTGCGCTTCCGTGCCAATGAGCACACGCACCGAGCCTTGAAATAAATCGTTCACTCCTTTTGCCCGCCACCAACCCAGAAATGATGCGTTGATTTCCATCAGATTGTTTTAAAAAAACCGCAATGCTTATATATTTGACAACGCCGGCAACGTCGGCATTGCCATACCAATGATCTGTTACAATGTTAATGTGTGTGGATTCTTGTTGTTGTTGTAGCTGGTTGTTGTTCTTGTTTCTATAAGCAAGCCGCCTTCAATTTAACGAAATTTTACTTCCTATTCTGGTTGTTGTTGCGTTGCATATCCTTGGGGAAGGAGCGCACTGGCGGGGTACGAATGCGACGCGCCTCACGCGAGCGATTGCGCACCACCTTGGAGTGGATTGCGCAGGAGACGCAGTAGTGGAGCTTCGCATAGAGTTTGGGCAGCACATAGGTGTCCCAGATGCTGGCCTCGCTGATATCGCGCACAGCGGCCGCCTCGACAATGTTGCGGATGACAAACTTCTTGATTGCCTTGTCCTTGGGCACACAACGGGCACAGTTGGTGCAGCGCACGGGCTTCACATGGCCGCGATTATGCTTGTTGCGTCCACCATTGCGACGCTTCTTCGTCATTTCGGCAGCTGCATAATGTTCAATGGGCAGTGGTTAGCCATTGTCTTTAATTCATTTGCTTGGATGGCATTTATATTTACCTTATTTAATGCTTGAAAAAATCCACGAAGTAAAATCCGCGTGTTCACGCCAGGCGACACTTGTACGAAAAGGGAGTTGCCAGCTGCAAATTTCTATCAATAGCAACTCTGTGTACGTAGCGTTGCCAGCGGCCAATACAGAGTTGCTTGCTAGTTAATCGTAACAGCGCTGCGTTCAGTATACTCAACAGTTGTGCTGCCGTTGCCTACAATCATAATGTTTATTAAGAAAGTTTAATTATGTATTAAATTATTGTTATGTAACGTTTTATTTTCCATATATGTTCGTTTTATTATATTTATTATCTTCTATTTAATTTTTTAATTTATATAATGGCTTCTCATAATTTTCTTCTGCGTATTGTTAGAATGGCGCCAAAGGTGAGTTTTGATTGCGAAACATATGTTATTGTTTAGTTGAACAGCATGTGCTGCAATTTGTTGATATTACCCCTAAATTTGCTGGATAACAGCGAATACGAGCCGCAACGTTGTTTTATACCAGCTGGAAAGGGTAACGATGACAAATTGTATGCCACTTGGAACAAATGCGTGCTGGACGACAGCAGCTACTCCATTTGTCGTGTAGTACAACGCATGGGAACTGAAACTTGCTGCTTTATTGACAATGTGGTCACCTCGGCGAATTTCGAAGCCCGAAAGCAACGACTAAGTCAATTGGAACCATTAGTTTTAGCCTCCTGCGTAGAAAAAGTCAGCTGCACTGTGAGCATTACTGAGCAACTGCTCCAGCGCCCAGAGCTCTCTTTGGCGGAGCTGCTTGAAGATGTGCGCGTATTTTTGCGCTATCTGAAGTTAGTCAAGGGCTGCTCAGTGCAGCACAAACGTCTCCAAGAGATGGGCATTGCAGCAATTGCAATAGATGATGTGTGCGGATTAGATTTAAAGGACAACAGTTGCTTTGAGGTGTTGCCGGAAACGTCGCTGGAAATTGCGGATGTGCGTCTGGCAACGCCAACAGCGTTGCCCAACCCAAAGCGTTATCTTCACCAAAGCTTTGATGCGCCTCTAGAGACACTGCAGCAGCTGCTCGGGTGCGCTAAGCAGGCACAGTTTAGAGGACTACCCTTAAATGCGCTCCTAGTGGGCGCAGTGGGTTCGGGCAAAAGTTGCCTCCTGGCCGAGTTTCTGCAACGAAACAGCTGCAATTGCTTTTATGTGACAGCTTCGCAAGTACTCCGTTCGCATCCTGGCGAAACGGAGCTCCAGCTGCGACGTATCTTCCAGTCAGCCAGCATTTTCAGGAAGCGACTCCATCCACAGCGACCAATTGTCATCCTGCTGGAGGATCTAGAACTGTTTTGTCCACTATCTACCACGTCGGATGCTCATAATTCGGGCAACGCTTTGAGGATTGCCGCCCAGCTTTATCAGCTGATTGATGAGCTGCCGCAGCACGGAAGCGACATGTTGTGCCTGGCCAGCAGCAGTGCACCCGGTGCGGTGCATCCCCATGCTCGTCGCGCCGGACGCTTTGGGCATGAGATTAGCATTGAGATGCCCACGGAGCAGCAGCGTCGCGATCTATTTGCTGGGATGTGGCAGGAGGAACAAACACCTGAGCTTGCCCCACTCTTGACGCCTGCTCTACTGGATTATGTGGCGAAACAAACGCAGGGTTACGTGGTGGCCGATCTAACCCTTCTCCACCGTCAACTCCAACAACAAATGCTGTCCCTAAAACCGACTCCAGTTGAATTCGAGCGTTTGTTAACCAAATCTCTGTTGCAGTGCCAGCCAAGTGCCTCGCGGAGCACCGATGTGCGAGTCCTGAAGATAACCTCTGGCTTTGAGATCATTGGTGGCATGGAATCGTTGAAGCGTACGCTGCAGGTGTCCGTCTTGGCTGCACTGAAACACAGCGCGGCACATGCGAGATTTGGCCTGAGTCTGCCCAGGGGCATTCTGCTTTATGGTCCACCTGGTTGCGCCAAGACGACCATTGCCAAGTGTCTGGCCAAGGAGGCGCACATGACCTTCATAGCCAGCTCAGCGGCGGAGGTTTACTCACCCTACGTCGGCTGTGCGGAGCGATTTGTGACACAAATCTTTAATACAGCTCGCAAGAATGCGCCCTGTCTAATATTTCTGGACGAGATTGACTCACTAGTCGGGCGACGCACGGTTACAAATGGAGGTGGCGGTGGCAGTGTCCAGCTGCGCATTCTTTCGACGCTGCTCACCGAGATGGATGGCATTGTTAGCGCTGGCAGTGGTCAGCAACACATACTCGTTGTGGCAGCCACCAATCGTCCGGATATGCTGGACGATGCCCTGCTGCGTCCCGGTCGCTTTGACAAGCTCATTCATGTGCCTGCTCCGGATGTGCAGTCACGTCTCGCCCTGCTCCAGCTGCACGCACGTCGCATGCCCTTCCATGCGAACATTCAGCTGGAGGAGATTGCCGCACGCACCGAACGCTATTCCGGCGCCGATCTGTGCAATCTGTGCAACGAGGCTGCCATTGAGGCCTTCCAGCGCAACTTCAATGTCAGCCACATTGAGTTGCAGGACTTCAACACCGTCTTGGCCAGACAGAAGTCATCCCTCAGCCAGCAGCAAATCGACTCCTACTACAAATTTGCCGCTAGATATTTATAACGATCTGAACTCTTAAATATTAAATATGTTTTTTATGTCAAGGAATATATAATAATTATTTTTATTAATGAATGATGGAATATGGAAGAGGCGTTTCTTGCAGATGGTTTCAGAGGATTTCATAATTTGTTGTAGCTGAAAATATGGTTTCTCCTATCAATTTAAACGGGAGATTAGCTTACACAGATAAAAAACTCGGAAATATTTTCAGCTACAATTAATAGGTGTGGAGCAGGCCACATAATTCCAAAGCATTCTATAGCTTCTCTAGTATCATTCCGTAAACTACACTACTATATTATAATTACTTAGCATAACTTATTTAAATTTGGATAAAATGATACTTGATTAATATATATCTGTTCCAATAGAGAAACATTACTTGAATACAGCTTATAATTTTGTATACATCTTTAGAGCATATTATAAATTCTTGCTGCTGAGGGAATTTCGGATAACTTTTCCTATTTAACCTAATCTCTCAGTGTAGGTCTGAAGTAAGCCGCACAAATTATGTAGCTTCTTCTTTTAAACTCCTTGTTTAAGCCGAAGAACTTCCTTATAAGCCAACTGCTTCTCATTAGTTTAGTTAATACTAAATATAATATGAATATTAAATAATTTTAATATCTGTTTTGCCTACTTTCATTTCCTGCTTCACTTCAACTCGATGCTTCTTAGATTTTCTCCATTTTTGGAATAGTCTGTCACAACTTCTTTAGAGAATCACAAAAAATTATTAATAAAATAAAATTGTTGATATTTTTGCTTTTATATTTATGCATTCTTTTTTTGTACATTTCAAATTGTTGTTGTTGCTGCTGCTGCTGGGCTCAGATCGTTGCTTTGTTCACAGTTCGGTTGTTTGACAGATTCCATGGGCAAATGCAATGAATGATCCTTCAGCCGCGCTCCTTGGACACGCTGCGCCTGTGGTGGTGTTGGCGTCTGGGCGAATCACGTCTCGGCTCTCGTTCTCTGCGTGATGGTCGAGAGTCGCGTTCCCTTTTCCGCTCCCGTTCCCGTTCTCGGTCTCGATCCTTTTCCGGCTCTCTATCCCGCTCTTTATCTCTGTCACGTTCCCTTTCCCTGTCACGCTCCCGTTCCCGATCTCGTCCCTTGTCGCGTTCAGTGTCCCGCGCCCCTCTTTTGCTGATACTCCGGCTATCATCTTCAATATGCCTGTCACGACGATCTCGCTCACGCTCCCGTTCTCGCTCCCTCTCCCGATCCCTCTGTCGAGGCACCTGCCCTTCGGCTGATGCCTCCCGCCGGCCACTTCCATTGCCGTTTCCATTGTGCTGTTGTCGCGCTGCCGGCAATGCAGTGGGACCCTCCAGATTGAAGTCATCGCTGTCCTGCTTTCGACTCCTGGAAACCGGTTTTGATAAGACGCTTCTGCTGCTGCTGTTGTTCTCGGTGTTGTTGGAGTCATTCCTGCGTTGGATTTTCGGCTGCGGCTCAGCGCTGGCGGAAGACGTCTCCGAGGAGGAGCTGCTGTTATTTTCGTTCTCGCTGCTGCTGCTGGAACTGGAGCTGCTGCTGCTGCTCTGTTTACGTTTGCGTTTAGAATTCTTCTCAGGCGGCGTCTCCTTTTTCTTCTTTTGCTTCTCCGCTTTCTTGGACTTATGCTTGTCCTTTTTCTTATCCTTGGACTTTTTGGACATGCGCTGCTTTTTGGACTTCTTCTTGCGCTTCTCCTTGTGTTTGTGTTTGCGCGCGGGTTCACTGGACTCGGAACTGGAGCTGGACTCGCTGTCGCTGCTCGTTGAGCTGCTGCTGGAGCTGCTCGTTGAGCTGCTACTGGAGGTGGAGGAGCCTTTGACATCGATTGCCACTTGACCAGCAGCCGATGCATCCTTGAAGGGATTGCCGCTAGCAAGGATCTCCGCATTGATGGCCGGCACCGTCTTGGGCGCATTCTTCAGGAAACGACGCAAATCATCCGTCAGCCCACCCAAACCAATCGACGTGAAGAAGTTAATCGAGAAACGTGTATTGCGCGGATTATCCTTGGGAAACAGGCCCGCCAAGCTGTCCAGCAGCACATCCTCCTTCAGTTTGCCATTCAGCTTGCCCAGACCCATATATTCCGCCAGCTCCTGGAACAAGATCTTGATGAAAATGCGACTCGAAGATGTCGTATCATCCTCGTTCAATTGAATGCATTCGAGCACATCCCAACTGATGGCATCCGTAAAGAGCAGATGGGCAAAGAACTTGCTCACATTGCGCAAACGATTCGTGTCCAAGCGATGCGTCGTCTGATACGTGTCCTTGAAGATCTCCTCAAACGGCGGCACATAGATCTTATTGATGCTGCAGAAACGCTGGGCGAGCAGACCATAGAACTTCTCGTAGGTCCGCTGCTCGGCGCAGCAATCGAGAAACATGTGACACAGCTCCACCTCCTGGCCCGGCTTCAGTTGCATCTTCATCAGCTTGTGCGCACACTCCTCGTAATCCAAGCTCGAATTGATTGTCAAATAAATGGTGCGACGCAATGCAATCAAATTGGTTTCCGTGTTGTCAATAATATCGCCGCCAGCTGTTGTCTTCTCTCCATTGCCCTCGGCACCCGAGCCGGATTCAGCATCGGAATCGCTCTCAGAATCCGAGCCAGAGCCGGAGGAGCCACTGCCAGAGCCGCTGGCATCGCTGCCAAGAATCTCACAGCTCAGCGCCTTGTATTTCTCCTCATTCTCCGCAAAGTTCTCGTCAAACTTGAAGACATCTGCGGAAAAACAGGGAAAGATTTATAAAATTTGGAAGAAAATAAAATTATTCTATTTACTCACTCAGTAAATCCTCCGTTTCGGTGGCTTCGTCCAGCATCATGAGATGCGTAAATTGATCATCCTCCTCGACTAGCTCCAGATCATCCACAATCGCCGAATGATCCTTGAAGCCATCCTTGCGCACCTGGAACAGCACCTCGATCATATACTGCACCCTTCGATCCAATTTGCCCTCGTGGAGAATGTTGCGCAACATCTCGAATATCGCACCGATACCCTTCGAGGAGACTTCGGTCAATTTCATGCCGCACTCCTTGAGAAATGAGATGGCCACCTCAACGGAATCATCGGTGGGCATCTCCACCAGCAGCGTCAGCATCTCCAGCGCCAATATCTCATGTGCCACCCGCTGATTAACCAGATGACCAATGAATCGTGTGGCTGACATGCAAACCATTTTATCGTTGCGACGAAAGGCGCGTCGAAATTGAATCACCAGACGCTTTAGCAGCAGTTCTCCGATGTTGGGAAACTTGGAGTTGATGATGGCCACCAGGGCGGCGTAGACATGCGTAAAAGTGGGAGACGCAGCCTGCGCTTGGATTATGCTGCGACACAGCAAACCACGTCCACGTACAATATTCTCCCGTAGCAATTCCCGGGTGATAATCGCAATATTCGTCACATTCACCTTGTTGATGTAGCCATGAATGGATTTCTTGAGCGCCTCCCAAGCGATACGTTGATATGCCGCCGATGCTTTGTCTGTGATCTCCGCCTGCATCAAGCGCAACTTGGCAGGTGGAATGTAGGCACCGCCTGTGCGCGATGTGAGCACATCCACAGTGCGTCGCTGGCGTTCGCTAATCTTTGCCGTCGGCTCAGTCACAGTGGCATTATCGGCATTCTCGGCGGGCGGCGTTGCCTTAGATCCAACGGGACTACGCTGATCCTTTGAGGATCCCTCACTGCGTCGTCGATGCTGATGACGCTTTTCGCGCTCCCGCGCACGCACCTCATCCCGCTTGTCGCGCTCATCGTGTCGCCTCTGACGCTCCATGCGTCGTCGCTCCAGAGAGCTGGAACGCCGGCGCACAGGACTCACGCTTCTACTCCGTGGCGAACGTGTTCGTCTTCGCCGTCGACTCCTCGGCGAGCGACTGCGACTCGCACTGCGACTGCGACTACGACTCGAGTGCCGGCGACGACGTTGTCGCGTCTCCTCCTCATTCTCTTTGCTACGTCTGCGCACTTCGCTGGCAATTTTGGGCAGTTTCACTGGCGACTCGGATGCAGATTTGCTTTGCTCCTTCGCCTCCGGCTCCGTCTCCGTTTCCTGCAGCTTGTCAGCGACGCTTGTTTTTGCAGCAGTTGCAGTAGCTGTTTTGATTGGCGAATCGTCGTCTTTCTGCGAATCAAATGACAAACATTTTAATTAATATTTTTCCTTTATATTTAAAGAGCATCTTATCTCTGAAAGAAAAAGACAAGAACCTTTCCACTTCAATAAATAAGTGTCAATATTTACTTAATACTCACATCAGTAATTTCACCTTCCTCCACAGCAGCACCCTCTGACTGCTGCAACTCTTTGCAGCGTGCATCTCCATTTGTGGTCACTAAAGGCTCCCTCGATTTCTCCTCCTCCTCATTCACCTTCTCCTCCTTCTTCTCCTCATTCTCCTCCTTCTCATTGAGCTCTTCCTTTCGCACAGGCTTTTTCACATCTTCCTCCTCCTTGCGATCCTTGCCAGATTTCTTATCTATCTGCTCAGTTGGCAACTCTGCTCGCGTTTCGCGTGTTTCAACTGGGTCTGTTTCTGTTTTTTTAGGCTTTGCAGCTACTGCTGCTTCTTCTTCCTTTTCAACTTTTTTCACCTCAGACGTGGCTGCAACATTTGCTGCACTTTTGCTTTTCTCATCTAACTTTTGTTGTTCTTCTTCTTCTTTGTCAGCTTGCTTAGATACCTTTACCGCTTTTTCCTTTTCAATTGTTGGCTTCTTATCACGTTCCACATCTGCTTCTTCCTTGTCACTTGGCTGGCGACTGCGGCTGCTGCTGTCGCCGCCGCTGCTGCTGCTGCTGTCGGTGCTGCTAGTTGTTGTGGCACTGCTGCTGGTTGAGCTGTTGCTCGCATCGCTATCGGGTTCACTGCCGGGCATCCTTGATGCAGAGATGCTTGCACACTTCGAACACAAAACTTTGCTCTATCAACGCCAGTGAAAATTTGTACACCTAAACGTTGGCCAACGCAGCCGCTTGTTCAGCGGTTTTGCTTAGCGAAATGTGGCAACCCTAATCAAGCGCCTTGTTGCATTTTGACGATTATTTGCAATTATCGATATATCGAATGCCTGACTGATATACTTTGGCGCCAAATGATTATTCAATTTATTTGGTTTCGTCGATTTTTCGATGCGAATTGTGAGAAACCGAAACGGAAATCGAGCACTTCAACATTGATCCAATAGATGGCATTAGCTCAAGCGGCTCACCAGAAAAATAGAAAATCGTAGTCTTAAATTAAACCATCATTTAATAATAAAAACGAAACACATTATGGACATTTTAGAAACAAAAACATATTCATTAAAAATATATTATAATCTACGTCGAGTCTTCGATGCGAATTGTGAAAACCTGAAACCGAAATCGGGCACTTCAAAATTGGTCCAAGAGATGGCGTTAGCGCGAACAGAGAAAAACGGCAAAACTGAGATTCGTATTTAACAATAAAAATAATTATAACTAAAAACGCAAATTTCGAATTGGAGCAACAAAAACATTTGCATTAAATATATTTAGTTTACAAGTCGTAGCCTAGTAAATACATACTAGTTATATATTATATTATACATTAAACTATAAAAACAAAACAAGGAAGAATTTAAGCACTTTCCGGATTTGGTTTCACTGTTTCAGGCTTTTTGGGCTTGACATCGTCATCATCGCTGCTGCTACTCGAGGAGGAGCTGGAATCAATAGCCTTTGTGCGCTTCTCTGGCACGGTATATGGGAACTCCTGCTTTTTAGCCTCCACGGCCTGCTTGAGACGGAGCAGGGCTGTGCGATTGATATTCTCCAGCGAGACATCCTTGATGGCATTCGCCAACACCTCCATCGCCCTCTCCGGATTACCCTTGGTCGTCTGTATATCGATCAGACAGGAGTAGGCATTGCCAATGGCACCCTCGGATATTTTGCTGTCGCGCAACTGTGAAATGACTGTGGCGGCCAGTTTCTCGTCCTGTTGCTCGCGTGCCGTTTGCAACACACGCTGGAACATTAAGCGTGGCGCATTGGACAGATGCTTGTCCCAGATCTGCTTGGAGGCCGCCTCCTGACTGTGCGACAACAGATGCATCCACAGCACATTCATGGGACCCAGCTGATTGTGGGCGGCATATTTCTCAGCCAGGGATTCGTCTATAAAAGTAAATAATGATGCGTTAATAAAAAGCCAGGCAACTAAAAATATGATTCATTCACTCACATTGTGCCACCAGTTCGGGATGTTTCTCAAGGATGCCAACGGCGCCGCCACGCGGAAACTTCTCGGCTATTTTGGCCGCCTCCTCTGGTGACTTGGCGGCTTCAATTTGACCACTGAGCTGCTTGAGGAACTGCTCGGCCTTGCCGGCCACAATGTGTGCATGACAATAGCGATTATCAAAGGACACGAGACGCTTCTGTTCATCATTCAGCTGGTCGCCAATGCGTTGCAGTCTCTCCATATCCCCGCCAGCGGCAATTTTATTCAAATAGTATTTAAAAATCTTGGGCTGCGGATGCTGCTTATCGGCGAGCAGTTGATCCACATAATTGCTGGCCTCCGTCAAGCGATCGGCGCGCACGAGGAGCTCAATGAGCCTTGAAGTGTCCGTCAGGCTGATCTTTTCGCCGCTTATGAAACGCTCCCGATAGGCAATGGCACCATCCGGATCATTGCCTTGGATGGCGCGACGAAAGCCGGCTATGTTGGAGACGGGTTTGGGCGTCTGTTTGCTTTGCTCCAACTTGATCTGTTCTTTCTCCGTTTTGGGTGGCTGCTCCACTTTGCCAGCTGCTGCTGCTGCTCCTGCTGCCTTTCCACGTTTGCTCTTCGACTGCTGCTGCGGCATTTCGGGCACTACAAATGGCACCTCCATATTCTTGCGCTTCAGCAGCTCGGCGAGCTTCAGTAGAAATGCATCGGTGGGCGTCACAGCCTCCTCCTGCATTTTGGTCCACAGACCGAGCGCCTTCTCCGACTCATCGGCCTTGTCGTAGCTCAACAAGAGTGTGTAGTAAATCTTATTGCGATCGATGTGTCCCAGATCCTTGGTAGCCTCAATCAGACCCTCCAGAGGCTGCAGCATGCCCTCATTCTTGTACCGATCACAGGCGGTGCTGATGCGTTGCGGACGCGTTCTCAAACCGGGTGTCTCAAGGATTTTGCGCGCCTGACGCACCCGACCGCATTCGACGAAGGAGAAGACCAGATCATAAAGACTATTAACCTCGCCATGAATGCTGGTGCTGAGATCTGTGAGTCGCTGCAAATTGGCTGCATCCTCTTTCTGGATGAGACGACAGGCGAGCTCATTCTTCCAGGGTGTCGCCTTGTGCTGCTGGCAAATATGTTCGAAGGCATCGATCGCCTTCGGTATATCATCGCGGGTCAAGTGCACCTTGACGAGTGGACCCAGCAGCACATTTGTCGGCACCACATAGTTGCCCGTAACGAGTGCATCGAAGACCCGCTTCAATTTATCCGCATTGCCCGTCTCCGCAATCGCGTTGAGTATGCGCCAAACGGTGCTGATGTAATTGAAGCTGCCTTCGCCTTCGTTGTAGGGCGTCTCCTTCTGATTCTCGGCGAGCAGCTGCAGTGCCGGCTCCAATTGATCCTCCTGCAACAGCAGGTCCGCTAGGCGCACTGCCTTAAAGTTGTCCAGCTTAAAATTGGCATCGACTTGACGCAGCTTATTGTATTGCGCCAGTGCCTCGGAGCTACGCTTGTGGAACGTGTACAGATCAACCAGTTGTGCTTGGATTCCAATCGATATCTGGAATTTCTCCTGCTGCAGGCGCTCAATCACCTCGAGCGTCTTCTCCAGATTCTGTGAACGGAAGCAGGCATTGAGCAGCTGTCGCTTAATATTATTCGCATTCTCGCCCTTCGCCTCCACATTTTTGATGAAGCGCTCCAATTCTGAAAAATGTTTGATTAATTTTAAAAAATAATTATTCAAAATTTCCAACTCACCTTCGATGGTCAGCGTGTCCAAGGCACGTTTGCCGCTGTTAGGCAGTGGGATGGGTTCCAGTTCACCGGAGCTGAGTTTGCCCAGCTGCTCGGATATCAAGGGCGTCATCTCGGAGCCGAGTAGCTCAGACAGCGTCGTAGCCGTTGTGCTGCTCACGGATAATCCCTGCTTCACCAGACCCTGGAGTATCTTCTCCAGCATGGGCACACGTTCCCGCCGGAAATAGTTGGCCGCCTCGTACACAATGCTGCCGACAACATCCGGCGTATTGCGCTCCACATCCACATTGGCGACCTGTTCCGTTTCCTCCACCGGATCTTTGGCAGCGCCGTTGCGTATCTGCACACCCTCGTGCAGTTGACGCACGCATCGTATAAAGGAGGCAAAATCATTGGTATTGCCCAGCGCCATGATGAGTGGCTGGCGGAACAGCATAGGCACATAGTAGGCACGATTCTGTTCCATAATCTTGGCGGCATCCGCCAGTTGATGGGTGCTCAGCGCCACATAGACGGCGGATGTAACTGCCGTGGAGTTGGGCACACCAGCATCGCGTAGCACGGTCACAATACGCTCCCAGTTCTTCTCCTTCAGATTGGGTATCACATAATCCCGAATCGTCTCCGAATTGGGATTCAGTGCAAATTCCTGTTGCATGCGTCGCACAATTTTCAGCACCTCATTCGTGTCCACCGAGCAAAATAGAGGCCAGAAATAATGCTGGCGAATGGGCAAACCCAAATTCTTCATCTCCTGCAATAGGGGCAGAGCATTGTTCATGGCTCCATTGGTCAGACCCGCCTCCGTGGCAATGGTCAGTGCCTTGGGATTGAGACCCTCCGCTTGCAGCGTACGACAAATACTTAATATTTTCTCCACCGGACGATTGGCCTTCACCAGCTGGCGTATATAGAAGGCGCCCACATCGACAAGTTCTCCATTGACACGTGTGCTGCGCGGCATCAAGCGGAGCAGCTTCAGTGCCACATCCTCGTAGCTATTGTTCACCAAACGGAGTATAATATTAACTGCATCCTGATTGAAACCAGGCGAGATGCGCAGCTTGGTCAGCAGTCCATCCACATGTTCGCCATGTCCATTGATTGCGAGTGTGTAGACAATGTCCAGCAGATCCTTGTCCAGCAATATGATCTCCTTTGGCTCGCATTCGGCGAGCGTCGCCTGCAAGGCATCCATATCGCCATGGCGCGCAAAGGCGCACAACAGCGTCGTATATGTGTCCGCACTGGGCTCCAGACCTGCCTGCCTCATCACGCCCAGAATGCCCTTAGCGGACTCCAAATCGTTGGCCTAACAAAGAGTGCAGATACAAATAAATAATTATAAATTTTAAATCACATTTTTCAAAATTTTGCCCACCTGTGAGTGTCCCAGGATCAATGAATTGAAAACATTTTCATTGACTGGCAAACTCTTGCCGCGCATAAACTCCAAGATTCGCGTGGCGCCCTCAATGTCACCCTGCTGACAGTATCTGGTTATCAAACGTTGATATGTAACCCGATTGGGTTCAATGCCTTTGGCCTCGATCTCGGCAAGAATATCGGTGGGCGCAAACTGATGTTCGTTCTCCAGATACACACGCAACAGGGCATTATAGTGAGAGATATCCATGGGCACATTAAGCGCGTTGAGTGTCTTCCAGATCTCCTGGACGAGAGCGGTGCGCACCTCTGGCAACTCCTCGGGCACCAGATTGCCACAGCAGCGTATTACGAGCAGCGATTGCGAACTTGTCGCCGTTCGATGTGTGCGTATCTCGTCGAGCACCTCCTCCAGATCCCGTCGCGAAATGCGACCCATGCGACGTGCATCTTGATCCAATCTTCGGATTTGTTTGTCCAGACTCAGCTCGGCCTTTGTCGCTGCTGCATTGCTAGCAAAGCCACTGCGAGGATGAGTAAAGGCAATCTGTTAGCGCTAGTATATATTACGTACTAAATCTATACTAATTCTTCTTCTAATACATTTCAAATTTGTTAACATTTTTATTATGTACCCAAAACATGATGTACCCTTTGAGGTTATGTAAATGTGTCATGAATTTTCACGATTTTTTGACTGAATTATGCCGCAAATGGCATATTCTTGAATTACCTGACAGTTGGTTAGATAAATTGCTTAGTTTAATTGCACTTTGCTGCATGTATTTACACAAATAAATGCACGCATTGCGTAATGCCGGGAGAAAGAGAAACTTCGAAACTTACTTCTGGAACTGTCCGCACATGCATGGTGCAGATTGTAGGAGATTATTGCTCTCGCAGTCGCGTACTGAGTTGACGACGACGTTGCGCGTAAAGCCAGCGAAGTAGCGCAACAGTTTACCCGTTCGCAATATGGATGCCATTGTCAACTAACTGTTTATTAATAAAAAAAAACAATTGCACAAATTGCGTCAGCGAGAGCAGCGCACACAAGTGAAGTAACGGTGTGACCGTAGGCGAAAAGTGCATAAATACCTTAAACGCAAGAGTGAGCATGTTAAACGCAATGTGAGCTAAGAAAACCTTTCAAGAAGCTTAGTAAGCCTTTGCCTGAAGATCTTACCACACCATTACCGTTAAGCTATGTTGCTCAAATGTTAACAGTATCAGGTAAAACATATATCTATATACAATTAAATATAGGACTCATTTCATGGTGATAAAATTCTTGGTTTGTATTTCCTCTTTAAAATCTTTATAATGAAAAAACATTTATTTCGAACAAGAAATGTTTTTGGTTGCTCATCAGGGAATGATTTCAAATAACTTTCAAATACTAAACGTAGTAGTAGTAGAGGGGATGGGAACACAGCGACTGTTGATGTGTCACTTAAAAAAGAAAAAATTAAAATACATATACCAAAATCAGCTTTAAAATGTAGTCTCACATCAATTGTTCAAACATTTAATAAGACATTAGGAATGAATTTAAAATCTGCATTAATTATTTAAATTTGTTTTGTATACATAATAATTTTGTATATTTCAGTTTTCTAACTTCTATTAAAGACATGAGTATCTCACCTCGCTGGAAGCTCTTGAACGCTATTGCCTATAGCTAACAGATCGCCCGCCTCTGTCAAATTGAAAAATTGAATAATTATTCTAAGAATATTGACTAAAAATTCAAAGTCTAGCCATAGCGTTAAGCAATAAGAAATAATATATGAACGAAGATGACATGCCTGCTTCAAAGTCAGCAGCGCACTGACTGATTGAGTGCGAATGAATGGCGAAGCAAGTGCCCAAAAGATGTTAACTCCGATAGTGAAAGAGAGTGAGAGAACGCGAGCTAAATATGCTTGCTCTGTACTGAGTTGCCAACGTTTGCATTTGTTCCATGCAAACCTCACGAGTTTAAATTTTATTTTATTTATTGTTTACCACTCAGCCAGAGCACTTACCCACACATATATACATATGTATATATATATATATATATATATATATTGAATATTAAATAGAATAAATAATAATAATTAACGAAAGGAATTTATTTTCATATACAAAATATTTTCTACATATGACTTTACGAAACTCATGCAATTGCTCGTTAACAAATTGAGTTTTGCGAATTTGCAAACTTATTTGCGAATGAGAACTACTCTTTAACATTTTGCATTTGTAAAACGAAGCACTCTGTTATGCTTCGAAGGGGTAATGTTTATGCAACCGCAAATCAGCTCATTGAGGAAATCGTTTCAAAGAGAAACTCAATTTGTCGCGCTCTTTGCCTTTGCAGCGCCGTCACCAAAGAGAAAGATTATGTTTTTTTTTTTTTGCATAGCACGTCATTCCATTACTGCAGAGCACTGTAGAGAAGAAAAAGTTAACTTCAACAATTTTAGCAATTAAAATGTACGATGAGCTGGAACTATAATCAAAAATTATATAAAGTTAAAAGAATTTTTTTCAATATTTAAATTGTAAAGCAACAATGGCAAATGGCGAAAAATATCATTGCGTAAAATTTAGAGTAAAGCTTTAGCTTTGCTGCCCATAGTCCAGCTTTCTTTTGTTGCCTGCGTCGCTGGTTGCATTCATTTGCGAAAGATTCGTTGCACATCGCGGTCGCTTGCGCTTTTCGCTCTCTGCTTGTTCTTCCTCAATTTTCGTCGCATTCACTTTGCAAAGTTTACTTGTTCCTGTACACGTACGTGTAATTACATTTGTATTTGTGTTGGTTTGTTCAAGTGTTCGCGCATAATTTTTTGTTTCACGGTTTTTTTTGCGGTTTTTCGCGTCGTCATCGGCGCCGTCCGTTACATTGCCGTTGTCCCCGTTGTTGTTGTTGTTCCTGTTGTCTTTGTTTGTGTGTGTGTGTGCTCTCTCGCTCTTTTCCATCAGCAGTTTGCATTGCAGGTGCGTTGTACTTTTACGATCGCTCCGGCTGTGGGCGGCTCATTTTTCAACACTGGTAAGCATCCCATCGTTGCCACCTTCTGAAGATGATAAAATCCATTGCATTCGATTACAACACACACATTGGCACACGTACACGCGAACGGACACACACATCCAAGCAAAACGTCAGCAAGTGCGCGACTGCATTACAACAATTGCCCCAGTGAATGAGCAAGCGAGAGAGCGACAGAGCAAAGAGAGAGGGTGTGAGAGGTGTGTGTGAGTGAGTGTGTGAGCAGACGGATGAAAATTGCAATACACACACACACACAAACAAGCATTTTGCGCCACGCAAAGGCGGCCGGCACTTCGAGCTTCCACTACTCTCATTCGTCTGTGTGAGTGTGTGTAATTGTCTGATTGTTCCCGTGTGTGTGTGTATGCATGTATATGTGTGTATGCATGTATATTTGTGTGTGTGTGTTTGTGTGTGCTTTGGATGCACTTGGTGCGATTCATTTGCTTTTATTACCATTTTTGCTGGTCGCTGCTGCCTGCGTTGGCGACTCTTCCTCCTTCTCCTCCAGCACCTCTCCTTCTCCCTCTGCTCGTTTTTCGGCTCTTTGCTTTTGCAATTGTACGAACTGCCGAGCGACGACAACGGCGACGTCGACGCGTTGACTTTGATCGGCATCGGCTCTTTTAGTGGGGAAAAATGGCAACTCTGGCCAAACGTTGGAGAATAAGTTCTCTACCCTTTTGTCAGTGTGAAGCGCGACTTTGAAATGCACGGCAGCGGCAGCGGCAGTCTGCAATCCAACAAAAAAAACCTATTTTTATGTGAAAAATTTTAACAAATTGTTTATAAAAAAAAATTACCCAAAAAAAAAGTAACCAATAAAAAAACTCAAGTGAAAAATAAAAATGTCTACAAATTGTTATAAATAATATAATGAAAAACGTTGGGTAACATAAAATAAAATCCAAAAAGGCAATCTGCGGTTAAACACACTAAATTTCATAGCAATAAAACGCATTTTTCTGCATTGACGATGACCTACGACAAAGGAAATGAAGGCATACCAATACACAGACAACTCTCACTCACACACACATTCAAGTGCAGCTAGGCAAGCGAATAAGTAAAACAGCAAGAAAAAAAACCAGCAGCGGCAAGCAGGCATGCAACAACAACAGTGCTACCCTACCAACCAACAACAAGAAAGCGTCAGCAATGAAAAAGCAAAAAAGTTGACGTCGCTGTCGCTGTCGTTGTGCTTGCACTGCGCATGCACATGCATACGAATACCAATGCAATAGGCGCACAGGCACCGTGCACTGTTTGCTTGTGTTTGTGCGCTTTGTTCGTTGCTTGGGTGCAAAAAAGGCAAAAAAGAAAAAAATGAAGAAAATAAACTTAATATAGGGGAAAAACTTGAGAAATTATTCTAAAAATATATATTTAAAATGTAAAAACAGCATTTTAACTCAAATGTGAAAATAACACGAAAATTTGCAAGCATTTCAAGCATTTCTTGGCTCAATTTTATTTTTCTTTATTTTCCCCACTTATGTATTAAATTTTATAATTTATTTATATGTGTGTATATAAAAATACGTATGTATAAGTGTGTACACACTTATATTTAATATGCGCGTCATGCTCAAACGGCAGTTGAATGCACTCAGCGGCCGTCCGCTGATAATGAAAAAAACCAACAATAATAATTTGTTTTCTCTTTTTATTTTATAAATTTATGAAAGGAGATTAAATTTTACATACCGTATTTTCAATCAATGTATACAACATCTACAAGCAAACAATCTTTGTTGCAAATCATAATTAAATTGAACTCTTTTCTCCATTTATTCTTATGACTAGTAATTAAAAATGTTTAGTGAGATTTTATCAATAACGTTTGAGGTTTTTACACAACTTGTAATTTTTCTTCTTAACGAATTGCTCCATTTATTGTATAAGTTATTTAAGCATTCGATGAGTCATTTAAAAAATTTTGCATTCCGGGCTTGCAAACGACCTTGAATTGCTCTATTATAAACATATAGCTACACATATACATACATACGTATAGTAAGGAATAGGCAACATTTCATCATTGCATACATACAGACGACTATTATATATATATACTATATAGCTGCACACACACACATACACACACACACACATTCAAATTACTCATCCGGCTTTTGCAACGAAATCAAATCAAATCAACACCACAAAATACATACAAAAAAAATTAATACAAATTTACCGCTATCCACACACACATAAACACACACGTGTTTGTGTGTGTGTATAAATAAACAATTGCAATTACATAAATAATATTCGAAAATTAAAAACAAAATGCAAAACTGACTCGGAAATCTGAAACTGCGCACGCGTTGCATTTTTTTCAAGACCAAAAAACTAACAACAAATAAAAACAAATAGCATAGTAAAAATCTCCAAAGAAAAAAACATGAAAATAGAAATAATGGAAAAGAAAAAGCAATGAAAAACTATTACTAAGAAGCAAAAACCGAAGCGCAGCCCGTCAAAAGCAACGCAAGTGAGAAAGGGATAGCAGCTGTTTTTGCTGTCGGCATCGCCTTTGAGGCGCTAAGGACAATGGTTCAAGTGCAAAGAGGATGCCGCGCCAAACGGAGAGTGCAACACCGACACCGACAGGGACAAGGACAGGGACAGGGACTGGGAGAGTCAGCAGAGGCAAACAGGAAACAGCGAGACAGTGCAAGGACGCGCATTTGCTTTTCGTCGCTTCTGGCCTGTGTGTGGTGAGTTTTGGCCTGTATAAATACAGTGAATAACAGCTACAATGAAACAAACTTAAGTTGGCTTTAATGTGAAGCAGCAGTCAAAAACGAAGAAAATTTACAAGAAGTTAGCAGTTCGAAGAATAGCAAGCAATAAACAAATAGACCCCAAAAAAAGTTTTTAGGAATAGGGTACATCTAAAGTAATAAATGCAAAATATTCTCAAAGTTAATTAGTTAGTTACTATTTAAAAATGATGTATTCTAATTATCTTGTCTGCTAGTAGACATTTAATTCAGTGGATATTGTAATGCGTATACGCCGTGTGGTGAATGTACACATTTGCATATGTGTTTTAGAACATTGCTCCAGCCATCAGGCATGCAGCCAGCCATCCAGCCAAGCTACCTATCATCTATTTATATATATATATATATATATATATATATATATATATATATATATTCAGACATATAACTGGGCACAGCTGGAAACCAGTTGTTGTTGTTGTTGTTGTTTTTGTTGTTGTTCCGAGTAGCTGCATATGTCAATTCAGTGAAGCATTGATTCCCTTGCACTTCAGTGCAACCTCCGCCCCCTCACACTCCTTGTCACATGTCCTTGCTTAGCGAACTCTGCATACTTTGACATTGATACAGCATGTATGCGTGGGTGGGTGTGTGTGTGTGTTTGTGTGTGTGTGTGTGTGTTTGTTTGTCTTGTGGTTTCTAGTTGCAGTGACGACGCCTTAGCTGTCAGCTGCATTTGCAATTTGATTTGTCTTCGAATTTCCCTTTCCCCTCATCTTCTCCCTCTCCGTCTTCTCTCTCTCTCTCTCTCTCATCTGTTTCACTCTGTCTGTTTGTGTGTAAAGAGGAAGCGGGCATCTAAATTGTTTACAGCGATTTCAATAAATAAACCGCAAGAGGAAATATGATGACTCTATTGAAAATCATTTATTCTTATGCTTTGTGGTTTGAACAGCTTTAAAACAATTTTTGTTTAATAGTTTTGCATTTTTTTTTGTTTTAAGTAACTGAAATTTTTCAGTTTGAATAAATCAAAGCCTTTGTGGAGCAGTGCCATTAATGTGTCATTTAATAACATTTTCCAATGAATTCGATATGCATATGTTATTTTCTAATACACATATAGCTGACATAAAGATTATATGTCGTAAACTGGATAATTCTTTGAAAATTTATAGCACAGTAAATTAATAAAGATAAAACTTAGAAATGGAACTAATAAATACTTGTATTGATGGTGCAAGCCTAGGATCCAGAATCAAACTAACGACATCTAAATTTCATTATAAATTCAACAAAAATAAACCTATAGTTCCAATAAAATCTTAGCTTATCTCCAGACCAACTGTTCCTATGAGAGCTGCAGGATGTAGTAATCCGATCTAATAAATAAACATAGCATTAATGCAAAACACTTTAACTAAAAGGCTTTTTTAATTATCTGGTGTTTAATTTAATGCTTGGTAAATGGATAATTTGTATGCAAATGATAAGTTTTAATCGTTATAAGGACCAACTTTTTGGAATAGTTTACTCGCCATTTCCGTTCTGCTAATCACTTTTACTGGTCATTATGGTCATTATTCAAAACTGCGTATACGTAATTTGTGTAAAACCATGAATACAAAAAAAAAAAAAACCGGGAAGCTTATAATTGAAATATGTTTTTACTAGTTGCCTTTGAATGTTTGGAAAAGGTTACTCTTTGTGCGCTAAGCCGTTGCTCGGACAACTGGCAAATGCAATCAAATGAGGGGATAGACAAAGAGCTTAAAAAAGTGGCGGACTTGACTCACTTGCAACTCGCCAATCGCCAGATGCAATGGCAACAACTATTGCATTGTTGTTGTTCTTGTTGTGGCTCTTACTAGTTTTTCTTTGAGCCCTTTTTGCTGTAATACCCTTGCAGTGGGTCTTATGATTTTGTCGTTAAGTGTGTAACGCATTAAAGTAGATCCCATATGTTTTGCGTATACTTTAACGGCATTAAAAGACAAGCCGATAAAAGGCGAATTCATTTACCCAACTATGTTAACTTTATCGGGTTTGTTGCAATCGTGATGAAACTTAAAATATACTCGTATTCAGACTCTAATCGAATGTCCGAATCGGTCGAATGGGTTCACAATTTCATATAGCCGGGAAAATTTAACGCAAATTGATGTGTTGTTTGAATAATAACTTTGTATTTTCAAGACATCTTAACTCGCTATGATTGCCATTTGGCTTTTAGCCAAAAATTAAGAGTACCGAATCAATTTATCATATAGATAGTCGATCATTTTTCTAACTAATAGCGATTCTACTGTCGGAAACGTGTGAGCGGCAAAAGAGCGGATCGCTTTATTTTTATTTCGTTTTCTGTTTTTTTTTTTTTTTGCTTATAATGAGAGGTTTTTTTTAAAGTTTGTCCATCTTTAAAAAATAATGCTATAATTAAAATTAATAATGCGGGAAATTAAAAATTGTTAATACTTTAAGCTTTTGTGATTTTCTGTAAATCACACAAAAATTCGAATGTTGAATGTACGGATTGTTGTCCCTAGTTTTACATGCTGTAAACATGCGAGGATGCAAGAAATGTTGATGGTGAAATCAGGCTGTAAGACTAAAACTTACAACTGACCAGGTGGTCCATGCTTCTATAGGATGTGCAACATCGTCGTGCCTTTCTCTTGTGTGTGAGTGTATGTTTTTGTGTGTGTGTGCGTCTGTTTTTTCTTCTATAAGCAGAGGTATCGCCGCCATTGCTGCCGACTCGCGGCGTTGATAATGGCGCTGATGACGTCGTTGGCATCGCGACGGCCGCGGCTGCTGCTGCTGCTGCTGATTCTGCTTTTGCTGCTCTCGGAGTACAGTCATAGAGAGTAATAGATGTGGGCTAGGGGCAGTGGGGAGGGACTGTGTGTGGACTGGGCACTTTATATCGTCTGTTGCCGCAGCCATAAACTACAAAATTCCTTTTAAAGCGTAAAATGCATTCAATAGATACATACTGAAGCAGAGGCAGAGGCAGAGGCAAAGGCAGCACAGAAAAGAATACAATGTAGATACAGATACAACTACTGATGCAAGAGATACAGCTACAACTACAGACTTGGCTACAGTTTTAAGAACAGGGCATTTAGTTGCACACAGTTTGAGCAGCTCTCTCTCTCTCTCTCACTCTGTATGTGTGTGTGTGTGTGTGTATCTGTGTCTCTATGTGTATTCATATTTACTTGAAATTCAATTTGCAAACATATCTCAGGCTGTCTTTTGTTTGCCCAAGTTTCAGTTGTTGCTCGATTTATTGTTCTGTTGTTGTTGTTGTTTTAAGCTATTCAAACTTTTTAATTCATTTGCGTTTATGTTCTTTTATTACGCCTTAGTTTTGATCGATTTCAGCGATCGTTATTTGCATCAGCTGATCTAGATAAGTTATACTTTTTTGCTTATTGCTGGTTAAACCAGCACTTATTTTATTATTATAGAAGTATCAAAAAGTGTACTTTTTATGTGATAAAACTTGAATTTATAACCATTGCTACGTTTTCAAAATATGATACGATATAAAATATGATTCCAAACTGCTATTTGTTTATATATGTATATGATGCACATCAAATTAAATCTGTATAATTGCAGTAATAATCCATTTCAACATGGTTGTAACTCTTTCGTTTGTTACCAGTAGAATGACAACTTTTCGCCCAGTGTACACACTCAAAACACAATTGCATATGTTGCAATTCAAATTAAAACTAATAAATGCCCATTTCCTCATCGACTTTGTAATTCTTTCAATTCTCAATTAATTGTTTTAATTACAAATACTTGAGCTTTAATTACTAACGAAACGTGATTCGAATTTTGTAGTCCATTTAAGAGACGCACACGCTTTGAGTAATGCCAATTCTGGCCAAGGGCAACAAATTTAACCACAGACAACAATCCAACAACAACAACAGCAACAGCAACAATAACACACAAAATGGTGGCCATAATTGGAATCGCTTAAGCCGCATGCACTTTGCAAATTGTATGCCTAGGAGTAGGAAAGGGAAGGGGAGGGAGGGGGGGGCTATGTGTTGTCACCTGCACTTTCTGCACATTTCCGGGCTTGTCATCAATAAACCAACATACCGAGCATAATCCCTGCTCGATGCACTCAGCAGCCCATTAGCAGCTGCCGTTTGTGTTCAGCTCCCAGCTGCATTTAATTGTTGGCCATGGCTATAAGTCCAACTGCAGTGTTTGGACCAACTGGCAACATAGGGCTCAGTCGTCTGGGCTCGCTTCACTGACTTCAGTAAATGCGCTTGTGACTTGGATTTCGACCAACTACAAAACGGGGCTCAACTTTTGGCTAGAATACCTTTTACCTATTATTTTTTTTTTAACCTGCAATCCCATCGTATTTTATATTAAGGGGTAACACGCTGCAAAAGTCAGCGTTATCAGAGCGTAACACTAAACACAGTGCCTGCCTTCGGGGCAAAGTTTTGAAATTATCCACAATGCATCTGGAAATGGGTAATAAAGGGGTATTCAGCTTGGGCAAATATTCTGTTACAACTGTGAAGCTAAAGCGCTTATAACTTTTTATTCCACAAAACATATTGAAAATCTAGTAAAGATACTTTTCATTGGGAATCGTTTTTCCACATTTAAAAGCTATTTTAATATGAAAGTAAAACCCTAAACGAATTTGACTTGCTTTGAAAATCGCTTTAAGACAAAATCTATTTTCTTTCAAAATTGATTCAGTTTTTAACAATTTCTTACTTACTCCAGGGTATACTGCTAGTCTAACATTCTCGCTTAGTTCAGTTCAACTTGTTTTCAACTATCGTTAGGTCATGACTAACCCTAACAAAAACCAATTTATTTACATAAGGCATTCAAAAGTGGGAAAGAGAGGGCGATATAGAGAGAGAGTGGGAGAGAGAAAGAGAGAGAATGCAAAACTCTGGCAAACAATTGCAATTGCAAATGCCTTGTAATGAATGTCATCCGTTCATTTAAATTATGTCATATTCGCATATTTTCTGACACACATTCGCAAACACATACACACACATACACACCCACACACACATGCACACACACCCACACATACTAAACAACTGCGTCTCATTAGTAATGGCAAAATGCCCCCTGGAACAACACGCCCTTCCACTGCCCCTTACCCGACTACTTCCCCTGCCACTTGCACTTCAACCAACGCACGCTTTGTTTCCGTTTCTATTCAATGCGACACCCTACTAACGAAATACCCCTACCCCGGCCTCTGCCCCGCCCCACCCCGACCACTCTTCTCAGACACTGCAGCTGACCAATGAGAATTAAGCGACGCTCTGCTTAAAATATAGTCTCGCTTCTGTTTTATGGCCTTTTACCATTTTATGGCCCTTGCATGGATTGACAAATTGTCGCTGTAAGAAGAAGAGAATATATGTATATGAAAAATAATAAATGGAGTCCAGAGGAAATATATAGAGAGAATATACAGGTCTTTAGTTTTACTAAACTAAATATTTTGTACTTTGAACATGGGTTGTTTGTTGTTGTAGACAAGTCTTAGAGAAGATAATATAAATGTTAATCAGCATTAAGAATGTCAATATTATTATCATTTAAGTCATTCTTATTCTACTGTCAAATGAAATAACGCTTTTTATTAGGTATTATCTGAATTGTACCGGACCAAAAACAACTCTTAAAGGTCGAACGAAGTATTCTACTTTTATAGGGCTGTACGAATTAGTCCCTCAGCTCTTAAAAATACTTGTTGAAAGCTGTGGATAAATATGTATATCGAAACTGTCCCGATTGTATCATTATATTATATAGCTGCCATAGAATCAGTCGGTTTTTATAAAATAATCTTTTTTTTTAACCAAAATCATGAGATCCCATTAAGATTTCAGATAGCTGACCTAGGAACGATGGGCCAAATATGAGCTTGTTTTGTTTAATTATTATTATTAATTATTAATTATTAATTATTAATCATCTAAAATTGTACCAAAAAGCTTTCATATGTAGATTTTCTAAATTTGTAGTACAAATTTAAGTTTAAATGATGACACATTGACACCGGTCTAATCTAATATAATCTTCCACGCGCGGTTGTTTCTTGTTCTCATTATTAGACACATTTCCAGCAGATTTTTCTACAGCTCTTCTAAATTTCAGAGACGTACAAAAGCTGGCTGCTCGAACTGTTTCTTCGAACGCTGATGTTTGTGATAAAACTCTCCTCATGGATTACATCATTTATTAGTTGCTTTCGATATATGTATATAGACTAGTTTATTTCTCTTTCTGTCTGCTGTCTCTTTCCACTCTCCCCACATAATCTGTTCGCTCTCTCTCTCCCGCTCACTCTTTCGCTCTCTGAGCAGTTCTAGCTTATACAAAATGGCCGTCAATCGGTTTGTCACACTATTAAATATTTTTTCGCATTGTGTTGCTAAGGCGTCAAAGCTGTTGTTGTTGTTGTTGCTGTTGGTGTTGTTATTGTTTTGGCTGTTGCTGTGCTACTTTTTTATTGCTGTTTATTTGGGTTTTGCGATATTTTTTTCACTCATTAATTTCAATTTGCTGTTTAAATAGCTTGCCGCATGCTGGACGCCATTTTATTGACGTCGCGTCGTCTACTTAACATTTTTTTTTTTTTATTATTTGTTCCGTTTAAATGTAGCTGCAGTCATTAGAAAAAAACCTATTTGAATTTATAAATGTTAATTGTTGTGAGATTGACACTAAAATATTAAAATGTAACTTAAAAAAAAAAATTTAATTTACAGAAGCTGTACTTTCATTTTTTAAAAGAAAAACAAATATTTTTTATTTGTTAACTTATTTTAAAGTAAATATTGTGTATATAAAACAATGCGGACTAACAGAATGTTCGAGTTCTAATTAATTGGCTCGAATTTTAACAGTTTAACCAAATCTTTTCTTCCTTTTCTATTTAACAAAGTTACTTACTCTATTCTTACAATCAGGATAAAATGCCATGCAAATTTAATTTGTCTGTCTGTCAGTTACCAGTTAATTTCATATACATACATATGGGTAAATATATGTATATAAGCACTGTAAGCACTAATATTCATGCCACATGAATTGGCCGAGGTGCTCAGGTTATTTGCAAACTTTGCCGCAAATCCCCTAAAAATCAACCGATTTTTGTCTTTAAAATTGCTTACCAAATTATATGGTGAGGTTACTCTTGCTCTTCCTCTTCCTCTTCTTACTGTATCTGTACTGCATAACGGTAAGGCTAATTTATGCCACAACTTTTGAGGAATTACTCTAAGGCGCAAAGGCGGAAGTTGCTGCTGTGGCTGCCCAAGAAGCCAATTGAATGTAACAACAACAACACCAACAACGGCATGTTGCAGGTTGCAAGAAGTGGGCAAGTGTATAAAACGGGACAATTGAAAAGCCGTTGACTTTGTTCAATTTTTGTTGGCCAGCAGCAGGGGAATTTAAAGGCCAGCTGCAAATGTCCAGTCTTCTGTATCAATGGGTAAACCAGTTTATACATACATCTTTTTTTTGGGCAACATGCGGCGTATGCGTAATTAGATTTGCATCTACTAATTGGACTAACGCTTCAGCGCTTTGCACACCAGGTTAAACAACACTGAAAAGTGCCTAGATTCGCAAAGTGACAGACTTTCAAATACCATTTATTTCATTTTTGTGGTGCATTTTTGCAGCTCTATATAATGTTTTTTAGTTGTGGAAAGTGTAGATCTAAAATTTAACCAAATACGGCTAAGTGACATTTAAGCAAATTTTGAGTTGCACTTAAAAATGTTTGAAAGTTTCAGAGAAGTTTTCTTTCTTTAGATGACTTTACGATTTTTAGACGGTCCTTTAGAGTGTAAACATTAATGGCTAGTGTGGCATGTTCTTTCAATGTGTGTGGCAGTCTTAAATTTAGATGAATTGAAATTTTCGTTTAATAAATAGTATTAAGTTAGTATAGAAAGGAATAGTTTTCTGAAGTGAAGACTGCTTTGGTGATTAGAGAAGCGCTTAAGATTTGTTTAAGCCAATTTATAAAAATGTAAAAACAGCACCTAACAATTTATTTAACAACTTGCAAAAATAGATGTTATAATTATAACTCGAAGCATTTTAGCAAGAAATGCTAGTTTAGTTTACTAGTTTAAATATGACCTTCGTGGGCCCCTTGAAAGAAATATTTACATTATTAAATAATGATCACCAAACAATAAGCAAGTTCAAAGTTGCTAATGCTGAAAGCTAATACATCCTGAGTTTATTACAGGGTATCTTGAACAATAGTGAGCACAAGTCTAAATATTTGACCAGTGGCAAGAAATCGCCAGTGGTGGAAAAAATAAAGTAATAATGCAGTGAATTCTGGTTTAACAACGTTCACTGATCCTCAAAATGACATCGCAATTCTTTTGCTGCTGTTGCTGCTGCTGCTTCTTCTTCTTCTTCTTGTTGCATATATCGTCGCGTTGTTGTGCCTCGAAGGGGTGCCAAAGCGTTCTTCTTGCTGTTCTTTTTTGTTGTTCTGCACACGATGACGTTGCATTTTAGTGCTGCTCTGTTCATTTCTGTTCTGTTTTTTTTCATTTTTGCAACGTCAATAAACGAGTTTTTTGCGGCCTCGTGTCCCTTGCCTGGAGGCAAACTGAACTGCCCAAGCTACGCTCTATTGGAGTCGCAAACATGGTTGGGGATTTAAGGTGGAGAGAGGGGGAGAGGGGGTTTGTTTCGAGTTTGGATTCGACTTTGGTTCGTCTACCTTGTGTGCGTTTGTGTTGTGTGTTTCTCTAGTTGCTTTTGTGTTTGGTGTGTGTTGCCATGTTGCATAGGATTTTGAACCCGTTTCTGTTGTCATGTAGTCTCACCCCTCCACTGCGCCGTTACCACTGAGTGTGCTGCACTCCATGTGGCGGCGTCCATAACCTAACCTAACTTTTTTCGTTAGCCTCGAAAGCACCGAGATGAAATAGCGTGCGGTAAACGCTTTGTTACTTCTTGTTATTCTTGTTGTTGGTATTTCTCTTTTCTTCTTCTTTTTTGTTGTTTTTTTGTCCGACTTTGCGCTTTTGTGTTGAATGTCAAACGTTTGATACTCTTACTGCTTGTTTGCTTGATTGCTTTGACGCCTGATGTCCTTTGTCCTCTTTATTGCCTTGTACATAAACGTAACTGTTTAATTTAACATTCTTGTTGTGCATATGTTTTTATTTGAATGTTAATCGTATTAATTATTACATTTAAGATCATCGAGCAACTCAATTTATGTGTTTATTAATTGTACATTTTTAGTTGGTTGATTTCTTTTCATTTCATATTTATATTTAGTTCAAATATTTATTGCATTTTGTATTTTTGGTTGCCTTAGCATTTGACTACGGAAATTCTTACTGAAAGTTGATTGTAATAAAAAAACATTTTAAAGTCATGTGAAAATTTTCTCAACAAATCATTAAAATGAAAGTAAATAATACAAACATAAAAATCCATTTTAAATTGAAATTATATTCACCAAATCTAAAATTAAAAAAAAACTATGAATTGCCTATGATCCACTTTAAAAAATTTATCTCGCAATCATTCTTTCTTCGCATAGTTTTAATATGTGTAAGTAGGATAGATAGCTGCAACAAGCTGAAAGAGTTAGCGTATCATGCGTAGAATATAAGCTAGCCAAGCAGCTATAAGTTAAGTGCAAGATAATAAGAGTCGACCCTTTTGTTGCCAACAAAATTAACAAAGTATTTTTTGACAACAGCCGAAAGTTTTTAGGGCTAGCAAACTTAGCATTTTATTAGCTAAAGGTGGCGCTCAACTCTGCTCAGCTGACAAGAACTTTTGCTGTCAGCTTAAGTGATGCGCTTCCTCATCTGCTGAGCAAGATATTCTCTTAATGAAAATAATTGCATTTTTGCTTTCTTTTTTTTGCATAATTTATGAGCGCACCCACACACTCACACACACAAGCACACTCATAACTCATTGAGGCTGAAAAGCTTAAGGAACATTCTCTCTCTCGCTCTCTCTTTGAGTAGCGGCTGAGTGAATTGTGGGACATGTGTGGGTGTCAGTCGTCAGCTCTTTGCATTGCACAGTTGCAAAGCAACGTAAAATGCAATCAACAACAATGAAAAATTACGAACAGCAGCAGCAGCAGCAAATACAATCACAATAACAACGACAGCTTGCGTATTTCCTGTGTGTGAATGAAAAGCAGCCACAGCAACAAAAAAAAAAAAATCGAGTGCAAAATTCTCTTTCTGCAAGCAGAAAGAGCGTGTGAAGCTTGCCAAAGAGAGCGCCAACTCGGTGGAGTAAAGCTTTTGTTTGGCGCTCTTGCTGCTTGCTTATGTCCGCTCTCTTACGCTCTTGATGCTCTGCTGCGCTGCACGTTGCGTGTCATTGACCTTTGAAATTGCATTGCATGTGGCTTCGCTTATGTGCTGATGCCGCCGCTGCTGCTGCCGCCGATGTTTCTGTTACTGCTGCTGTTGCTGCTTTTTGCTCTGCTCTGCTTTTGCTACGTCATTCTACGTTATTTCGCATTGCTCACATGCCCCGGCAGTCTGCTTCTGTGTCTGCTTCGGCTTCTGCTTCTGCCAGCCTTCCTTTTGCTTTGACTTCGTCATCAAGCTCTTCTCCACATCAGTGCTGTCAACTTTTGAGCTGCAAAAAAGCTAAGTTTTGATTGAACAAAGCTATATATAATATATATTTTAAAATCGCACTTGAGATCGTTATTAAATATATGATATTGTTCTTGCTCGTGTATATTTTTGTAAACTTACAAAGAAGCTAAAATAAACTAAAACACCGCTAAAACATTCAAGTATTCCCGCTAATCACTTTCAAATGGAGCTAGAGTTGGCGGGAAAAAAGCGCAATTGGCAACACTGCAGAGTGCACACATTTTGGGCGACACGTGTATTTGTTTTTGTGCTTTGGCATAACATGAAATTATATTGAGGCAACTGAAGCACAAAAAACCAGAGCTGCTTATCTCAGCCACCCGCTGCCTCTCCCCGCCTTGTTTTCTGTAGCTGATGATGCTGCTGCAGATTGTGCTGCTGCTGCCTTATTGTGTCTTGCAAGTTATTTTAATATCTTCTGCGCAGCGCTTTCAATATCTTGCCGTTTTTTTAAGCTCTTTTCTGTTTTCCTTCGATAATCGCTCGATAGGAAAAGTTTTGCAAAGGCGCGGGTGCTGGGGTGTTGGGGTTGACAATTACTTGGATGGGCGACAACTCTACGCCTGAGATTCTCTCAGAATCGCATTGTCTGGATGGAGGCAAACAGCAGCAGCAGCAGCAGGCGGTGCAGAAGTTCATTGAACGCCCCGCAGACATAAAGCAAACTCAATAAACGAACGCACAGCGCAAATAAACAGCAGCCAATAAGAAAAACGAATGCGAAGATACAAATCGCAATCGGACAGAAGAAGATGCAGAGACAGACACAACGCACAAGCAACACGCAGCAGTAACAGAAACAGACTCAGACAGAAACAAAAGGCAGCAAAAAAAAAAAAAATACAAAAAGAGGCCCTAGCACAACTTGCTACCAAGCAAATGCACCCATATCACACACACACTGGCAAAGAGTTGCACATTCAATGCATTGATATTGAGCATGATTAGCACAGTTGTTGATGGTGCCATAAAACCGATTCGGACTCAGTATAACAGGTGTTTAGAGGCACTTCAAAACGGTTAAATTGAACCGGTTTGCCGGGCTACAACAAGACATGAAATATTTCTAGTTGTAATTTAAGCAAAATCTTCTGGAATTGTAGGTAAAAATAGATTTGAATGGAGTGTCTGCCAATTGTGATATTTTCTGGTAATTCCTATAAATAATTAGACGAATCGCTAATTTAAAATCTTTCTTGAAAGATCAAACAATTACTTAGAAAAAATGGATTAGACTTAAAAATTTCTTTGAACGATCGAATCAAACCAGTTTTATAACGACTCAAATAATACCCTATCAAAAATGAATCACAAAACTGACTCAATGCACGCAACACGCACACATATGCCAAATCACGAACACACACACACACAAACAAATCAGTATTATGATTTAATTGCACAAAAGAATGGAGGAGGGACAATATTGTGCAATTTTGCGGAGTAACAAAAGAGCATCAGAGTCATAACAAGCAAAGCAAGTGACTGGCCAGACTCGGACCCAGACCTACAGTCGTCAAGGATAGGAGAGGGAAGTCGGGGCATGGCGAAGACCGTAAAAAGGAGCAATCGCACACGAAATTCGAAAAAGAAAGAAAAGAGAGAAGAGCGAAGAGAAAAGTAAGAGAGCGTAGCCATGACAAGGCAACGGCAACCATGACCCACACCAACAAACAGGAAGCGAAAAGACAAAATAAACGCCAAAGCCGAGTTGCCAAAAAAACCCAACAACTGTAATAAAAATACAACATGCAAAAGACTGCGTCGGCTGAGAGAGAGAGAGGAAGAGGGAGAGGGAGAGAATGACTGAGCGAATGAGAGTGGAGAGTGCAGGCAGAGCGAGTGGAGTCATTTAGTCGCTTCAACGCCGAATTTCAATTACAATTACCAACACGGCAGTGACAAGCGCAAGGTTGCCACTTGTGGTACGAATGTACCAAAACTGGTACACTTGTTTTTTTTTTTTTGTATTTCATTGGTACATTGTTTGCTCTTGTAGGTTTTCGTATGAATGAAATGCATAACAAGCGATAGATCAGTAAATGCATTGTTTAAAGTACACAATAATCCAAAAGCAATATAAAAAATGTAGTTCATATATTTAAAGCTTGTTGAAATCAATTATTCCTTAGAAAAACATTTATAACAAACACATTTTCTATATAAAAATGAAATTTTTAAACAAAAAATAATACATTTGTAAAAAATTTGGCCAATTGCCAACCATGGACAATATTCTTCGATTTTTAAATTATGAATAAAGGGCGCAAAATAAAAAATTCACAAGTTAAGAAAACATTTAGGAAAGTACATTTATAATTTGATTTGGTACATTTGATAATTTGAATAATTTTTCAACCATGGAAAAGAAGCTTCGATATTTAAATTATGAATTTAAACATTTATAAAAATAATATTAGCATATGCAAATTATACTTTGGACAAAAATATGTTTGGTATATTTTTTTGTATATTTAATAACTTTGCCAATTGGCAACCATGGAGAAAAGTGCCGAAAAACTTCAAAGCGTTCACAGCGAAGTATGCAAAAGTTAAAAGAAGAAGAACGATTGTGGGGCGTGTGGTGGAGGGGTGGGGGGTGTCATTGGAGGTGTGGCAATGCAGCTTAGTGTGAATGAAGCATAAACTACGCGCCGCACATAGCAGCACACAGGAGCAATATAAGAAGCCGAAAAAAGTCGCCACAGACCCCCAGCCAAACAAACACACAATCATGCACGCAGTGGGTATGTGTATGCGAGCGTGTGTTTGTGTGTGTATGTGTATGTGTACATATGACTATTAAAAATGGCTGCTAACATGGCTGCGAACATGGAAGAAGGCAGCGCAACTGACAGAGACGAAGCACACACACAAATGCACATCAACACACACACACATGCATGCTTGCATAAAACTCCAACAGCAGGCAGCATTTAAATCGGAGCAGTGGCAACACCGGCAGAGCAGCCAGCAGCTCCAATGCTCCAGCACGAATGAAGTTCCAAAACAGAATGCGCAAAGGTTAATCAACTCTGCATTTGGCTTTGCCTTTGCCCGCTGCCTTTGCCTGTGCCAACTTGCCAACTTCCCAACTCGCCACTGGGATTTTTCAAATGGCAGAAGAGTCGTCGCCTCCACGCCAAAACTCAACTCAACGTCTCCATTGCTGCTCTTCACGCGCAGCGCCATGTTGTTGTCTGTGGCTCCGCAGCACAAGCAAGAAAAAGGAGTAGGCAACATTCACAAACAACAACAACAAACGGCATCTAATTGAATTGCTTGCATGTGCCGCTTATCTCACTGTTTGCCTGCTTATATGTGTGCGTGTGTGTGTGTGTGTGTGTGTGGTCTATGTATGCAACTCCCATGACAATGGCATTGAAAGAGAGCCATGCAAGCAAGCACACATTTAACTGAGCAGCGCGATAGAGAACGATAGAGGGAGAGCGTGTAAGAGAGCACTGCAGCGAGCTTAAGAGCGCTTGCTTGCAAATGGCGTATTGCATAATTTTGTGCAACTGAGCTTTGTGTAGGTGCCAACGTTTGTGTGTGTGTGTGTGTGTGTGTGTGTGTGACATTGGCTTTACGATGGAGCGCTTGTTGGCCTTGGTTTTTTGAGATTGGCGGAGAATTGGGAATTTGCCCCGAGGGATTGCATTGAAAGGGACTGAATAAATAAATAAATAAAAGGAATCAAATAAAATATAAATAAATTCGGAATATTGTGATTTAAATTTCTTTTATTAAAATATATAAGTTTATATCTATAAATTCTTTTGTATTTCAAAACATTTTGTAATTATTAATTCAAAATTACTTTAAATCCTTAAAAACACATAAGATTTAAGATCATTTTTGAAGTACATATATTTAAAAGAAATAAATATTATTCCCTAAATGTAAACTGTTATAATCGAGAAACATAGCGCACATCTAAAGCAAATAAATTTTATTCCTTAGCTATTCATTTTGTTCATAAATTGATTTTAAATTATTTCCTACTCAGTTTTTAATATCTGAATACCAACAATGAAAAATGCAATGCACGGAAATTGAACAATCAAGTTGCAATTTTAAATGACCAGCGGCCAAATACAAATACACCCACACACACTGACAAAGAGGTGGCCATTAAAAATTAAAATTAATAGCCTCGAGTTCGATTTTCATACAAACATTTCCACATGATTGCTCGCCGGTGAATCGTTTGAATCGTTGAAATCGATGATTAATGTGCAAAATAAGTGAATTCGAAATATATTATTTGCACAATGCTGCGTATAAGTATTATTCTCATTTTCACGCAAATTTCAATTACGACATTGTATTTGCATAAATGGCTGCAAACGATATCGACTTCTGGTATTTGTCTTGCGTATGCTGCATGTGCCTACCTTTTAGTCCAACTCTAGCAACGTATAAATCCCAAAATAATTACAGCTTATGAAATGACAAAAACTCTTTTGTTTGTGTAGGGAGCACTTAAGTGAGTGCAATGCGGGCCAAAAACCAAAATCAAAACACAAGCAAAAAGTAAACAAATGTGCGGGTAAGAGCACAATTGAGGTATATAAGAGCATAAGTCTGTGCAAAGAGAGCGCAAGAGAGCTTTTGTCGACTGCGGGCAGTAGCAATTCAAAGCTCTTGCTGTCGCGCTGCCGCTGCTGACTGAGCTGTTACCGGTTTTATTTTTTTTGCTCGACGTCAGCGTCGCAACATAAGTAGGAAGGAAACGAGAAAGCGCTGACGCCGCTGCCGCTGCCACTGTCGCTGCCGTTGCCGTCGTTGTTGTTGACTGTGCGAATTTTGTTGAGGCAGGTCCTGGCCAAAATAGGTACAGCCAACGAACTGCGCTCAGACAGAACGCGACGTTTGTTTTTCGTGTGTGTGTGTGTGTGAGAGAGTGGTGCTGCTGCCACCAATGGGCGAAGACACAGCAGCATTTTGGCAGCGTCTCGCTATTGTAGGTATGTATGTATGTGTTTGCGTATGCAAGAACAACAGCGAACAGCAGGCACAACAAACATAAGCAACATTTAGTCAAAACATACGACAGATACAGAGACACATACACACACACACATATAGATACGCTCAGCTGCAGCAGCAGACCGCGCTGCTCGCAGCGACTGCGCTGCTCAGTCGCATTTCAGAGTTTTGAATTTTGTTGTTTCGAGCATTTGCCGTTCAGGAAGCGCAACGCCAAGTTGCCCGAAAACGTAGCAAAACTAAAGCTAACACATACATATAAATAAATACATTAGATAAACACATATATGCATTTGTATATATGTATATTTACATGGCTATAACCGTTAGTTTTTGATTATCTAGTCTGCAATTTTTTTGTGTGTTTGTGTTTCTTTAAATTTCTGTTCAGATTTTTGGATTGCGTCTCTATTTTGTTGTTTTTTGTGGGGGGCTATGAATATGTAATGCAGTCTATTCCCCGTGCATCTTTGTTGCAAATTGAATTGCAGCTTGCTGCAACAAGAACGGCAGAAGAAAGCAGCAAACGGCTTACGTGGCCAAATCTATTGAGTGATTTACCTACAGTAAAACAAATCAAAGCTGCATCAAATATTGGCAACGAAAACAAACTAATGCTGCGGTTTCTCTATATTTACAGTTGCAACACGACGCAAGCAAAAGACGCAGCAAAAGGAAATACTTCCCTTCATTAAACAAAATCGCAGTAAAAAGGAATTCAAATTAAATTGAATTGAAACGAATTAAAATGATTATTAAATGTTTTGTTTCTTTCAGCCACTCTGCACAAAGGAATAACGAATTTCACAACAATCGCAAATGGGGAGGAAATGTGGATTACTCACTGCACATATAAGCCAATATCGAATTATAATCAAATAATGAGAAATGGTGCATACTTACATATGGACCATTAACAGAAACCCGTAAATCCGAACTTGTGCTGTTTTTTATCTGTTACAAGACCGGCATTATGGGAGTCTGTCAATGCAAACAACTGGTTTTTGGCAACAAAAGACTACAAAAGAAACATTAAAACATATCAAGAAACAAGAATATGTAAAGCAACAAAAGCACAGAGAAAAAATAAATAACTATAAATTAAATTTTAACAACTAACAATTCATAAGGAAATAAATAATAATAAAAAACTTAATATTATAAAAAAATAATCTGAATATTGGAAAAATAATTTTAAAATTCCAATCATTTATATAATAATTTAATAATCTTAAATAAAAAAACAATTTAACCCTAAAAAGCAAAAATATGAAACCAAACTAAGCCAGTAAAACACAAGAAAATTATAACAAGAAGAAATACTAAATATAAATAAATAAGAATAAATATAAATGCATAAATAGTTTAATTTTTTCATTGTGCTATACCATAAATCATAAACCATATAAATTCAAAAACATATTCAAAATATTTTGTTGCTTTTATTAACAGACAAAATAAAAAATACGCAACAATACACATGAAACCATTAAAATGATCAAATTGGTGATTAATTTAAAGAATATTTTCTGAAACCCAATTCTATGTTTTTGCACCTCCACCACAAGATTTTGTTGCTTCATTTTGTTTGTTATTTTGCCAAAGATATAAAAACCAAATGCATTAGAGCTGATTATCCCAACCTAAACCTAAAAAAAAAAAAAAAAAACACAACAAAAAAACCAGCAAGCAAAAAGGACTACACCAAGGACCTTTTTCTCTCTGGCAAATTGAGGTAGTAGGTTGTATAGTAGTAACTATCTAGCATACTATACAGCTTGCTAGCTTTCTTTGCTTGACTATAAGCAGCATAAACCGAAACCCCCCCTCCACCCTCTCACACACTGAAAGAAAAACAACTGAAACTCAAATTCCAGCCATACAATGTGTGTGCGTGTGAGTGTATGTGTTGCTTGTGCGTGTGGGTAAAAAGTGTTTTATTGAAAATGGAAAATAGAAAACAAATATATATATATATATATATATATATATTGGCGAATATATATCATAATGAAATTAACGATCTCATATGAAATTCACTGCATATTTACACATTGGTATTAGTGACATGTGCAAATGTTTGTATGGCTGATTCCCTGAGACCCTAACTTGTGACTTTTAATACCAGTTTCACAAGTTTTGATCTCCGGTATTGGACGCAAACTTGCTGATGTTAGTAAAAAAAATACAAAAAACAAAAAAAAAAAACAAAACAAAACAAGAAGCGCACTACGTTTGGAACATTCCTTAAGGGATGGTAACGCATTTGGACCAACACTTTGTGTAATAAATTTCTTAACTAATTTGTAAAGTCTTCATTAAATAATCTAAACAGAGAACTGAAGTTGTGAGTGGCGATGATGAAATTTGCAGATCTGCCAGCTGAAGAAAATTATGCACTTCTTGGGAGAGACTCTCTGGCAAATACCAAACTGTAAGTATTAATATATATTTACCAGAACTGATTAACAATTAGATACTATAGGTAACAATGGAACTAGCAATCAATTATTATTTAATAATAATTAGTTTTGCATAAGAGCATTCTTTTTAGAGATTGGTCAAAATTTAAATATACTTTCAATAAAATAATTTTTGATAAAGATTTAAAAAAGCTTTAACTCTTTGTTCTTTTACTTTTAATGTCTAGAATTAAGCAACTTCCAGTTAACAACTAAACCAATAATAAATATTTTATTGCTTTGCAGTTTAAACTGGCGATTTTTGCGCTGCTTTTTCACATACATAAAATACAAATACACTTGTAAATTGGACTTATTCGAGAAACATTTATTGTAAAACCCAAAAGCTGGATTAGCTGTTATCTGATGATACCATACACAACAAAGGATTATATAATAAAGCTTATGTAAAAAACTACGTTTAAATGCTAATTTGGAGATGTGAATATGAAAAAAGTGTGAGAAGTGAGCTGGAACAATTTTATTGTCCCTCTGATTACAATAGTTGAGAACATATAAAAATACAGGGTGTTTATCGAAAGGCTGTTTCACTGATGCGTGCATTTGTTGTCCTTGGATTTCTTTTTACGATCTTCACTTGAATTTGATCGGCGCGTACCCTGAATTGGCATATAAGGCGGCGTGGGGCTGGAGCTTGGATCTGTGTAAATGTGAGATGAACAAATATGTTAATATGCAGAGCAGTTGATGACAATGGATGCTTTAAATACATATATACCAAAGTTGCCGGACTTGGAGTACTTCATGTGCGGCGACACATCCTGACCGCTGGACAGTGTGCTGTCATGGGAACCAGCCTCCGAGCCATAGTGCTCCGAGCTAAATTCAAACAACAGGAATTTTTAGTTAAGCTATTAAATGGATAATGCAAAGTGCAAATTTACCGCGTCATCGAATTATGCTGTTGCTGCTGCTGCTGCTGCAACTGTTGCACCGTCTCCGCAGCCAAATGCAATGAAATGGGTCGCTGTCCATGTCCGGCCGGACGACAGCTGTCGACGGGCAGCGTGTAGATGTCATCCTCGCCACGGGTCAGACTGCTGGCTGCGGCGGCCGCCTGTCGCTGTTGCCGCTGCATAGATCCGTGTGTGGAGGAGCTGCTGTCCCGGGTGAGACTGCCATTGGTTAGGGTGCCATTTGGCTGACGTTGCTCGCGACTGCTGTTGAGCACATCAATGGGATTGGAATAGGCCTCCACATCGATATCGGCTGTAGTTTGTGACGACGACATGCAGTCCTGTGGCAGTGCCAGCAGCGGACCACAATGAGAGGATCCATTCGTGCCACACAACAAGCCGTTCACTCCAACTCCATTGGCTCCGACGACATCCTTTTGCTGGGATTTGCGCAGGCGCGCCTTCTCCTTGGCCCGCTTCACTTTGGCTTTCTCCTGCGATGAAATTACATCAATTTAATATTTAAACTCTGTCAATGCAATTGATTTTTTGCAACAATGTAGCGTATATTAATCAGATAATTCGAATATATATAAAGTACTCTAATTAAGTTGAAAATTTATGATCTGAGCTTATATAAAATGAACTTGCCTAGATTTATGTAGATATATTTGCCTTAAGCTAAATGGGTCAAAAACTCATTTACTATTCGAAAAGTATGTGTTTAATAAAGGTATTTGCAATAAATGATTAAAAATTTAACAAAAATTGTGAAATTAATTAAAATAATATTTAGTATCAATCAGTGAAAATAGCTACAAAAAACTGAATACATCGTTCGCTTTAATATTAGGGATAAAATATGTTTTTAAAGATGATTTTATTTCGTGAATTTCCAAACTCTAATTGTAAAATTAATTAATTCAAATATCCAGTTAATAAAATACTTAAAATAAAAGTTCATTCATCAACTTTCTTACTCAAAATGCAAAATTGATTACCTTAACTGCAGAAATTTTGAATTTCCTCAATTTGAATATATTTTTGCCGTACTTTGTGTAAAATAAGATTGTGCATTAATAAATTTCTTTATCCAAATGGTAATTTAGGGGTGCAATTAAATAATATAAACAATAGAGAGCTGTTTGCCTATCTACTAAAAATAAACCCAGCTTATTTCAGCTTATTTAACTTACGCGCTCCTGCAGCATTTTGGCCAGTTCTTTGTCCTGTGCCTCGATGGCCAGCAAGCGATCCCGTTGCTCCTGCCGCACGCTGTCCTTGCTCTCAATGGCCTGCAGGCGACGTGCCAGCAACTGCAAAAGATTAACGATATGAACAGTGTTTTGAATTGGCTAAAATAGTAGAAATTTGATCAGACGCACCTCATCCTTCTGCTCCTGCTTGATCTTCTTACTCATCTCGTGTATCTCCTCGGGTGGCACTCCAATGTCGCGCAGACTGGCATAGTCACAGGGATCCACATAGAGCTCAATATCATCCGCGTGCTGTTGCATGTGGCGCTCGGCAGCCTTCGAATTGCCCAGGGCAAAGTTGCCAACCATTTGATCGTATTTCTCCGGTGATAGTTTCTGAAATTTGGGTTCAGAACGCAGTAAGTTCTCATGTGATGCAGAACGTTGCGGCGGCATTGCGGCATCGACAACATTGGCTGTTGCTGCTGCGCCAGCGGCAGCTGCTGCTGTTGTTGCTGACATGTTGCGTATGCTGTCAGCAACATCAGCATAATCCACCAGCTCGTCGATGTCAGCTGTATGATTAGTTGTGTGCTGTGATGTGGTGCTGATGTTTAGTGGTGCAATGCGACGTGCTGATTGATGTGGTTGCTGTTGTGCATGATGGTAACGTGACTGTAATTGTTGTTGATGTTGTTGCTGGTGTTGTTGTTGGTGTTGTTGCTGATGCTGCTGTGGCGATGATGATGGCGTATGCTCAGCATCACTCACCAACAGCTGATTGTGTGTTTTCTGTGCATTATGTCTACTACTGGGTGTGCTAGTTGCTGCTGTTGCTGCTGTAGCTGCTGCTGCTGCTGCTGCTGGCATATCAACAATATTTGGTATGAGCGATAGTCCTACATAGTTGTCTGTTTGTGAAAAGTGTTGTTGCTGCTGCTGCTGCTGCTGACTGTGATATCTAGCTTGCTGTGAGGTGCTGGGCTCAAGGCTGCCATTGGATTGTTGCTGCTGTTGCAGTTGCAGCTGTTGCTGTCGTATACTTGCTTTGGCTGGTCGCGGCGGCGGACGGCTCTTGTCCCGTGTTGCTGGCGGCGGCACGGGCGGCAGATTAACATAGATTTCCTGCAAGTGGCAGACAGTTATTAATTATTATTCCAAGTGTGTGTTTAGCAAGACACTGTTTGGAAGATTCCACATTTTGTGGGCGTTTTTAACTGAATTATTATTTTATGTTGTGTGATTAGTGTTGCTTAAAATTAGTGTTACAGAAAAGTCCTTACTTAATTTTACTCTATATATATATATATATATATATATATATTAAGGTAGAAATAATGCGCCAGTCGAGTCAACCCAACTAGGAGAATAAACCATCAAATAAAGCAGTCAGTTTGTTTAATACGAGTAAAGTTTTTTACAAAACCTGTGCATCTAACCCAATCTTAATAACTGATTTAATAATATGTCTGGCAATTGAAATTGGCTATATTTTTACAATTATATATTTTATTGTTGTTGGAAAACGATTTGTATGTAGATTCCCAAAACAGCTGCAGTTATCGATTAAATGAAATAACAAAAAGAGTGCATCTTTTTTGATTTGTTACAAACCTACCACAAAAACAATATACTCTCTGATATATCACTATTTAAAGAGTATGGAGCTGGGCTTCCTAGCTCTTCTGGTCTCTGAGATCGACTTGTTCCTACAGAAGGACATAACTAAGTTAACTCCGAGATGCTTTCTTTTTGCACAACTTTAAACGCTTTGCCCCATTTTTAATGGGTTCAGGTTAAACAAATAACTATCTAGTGATTGCAGCTTAGTATGTTAAGACCTGGCCAAAGGTGCAAATTTGCCCGGGTGTCTAATATTTAACTTAATTTCTTTGCCTGCACACATTCTTGTGCATCCAGTCAGCCCACCTGCATTTTCTGTGCTATAAGTTCGCTCTGCTGCAGCTCCTCCTGCTGCTGTTCCTGCAGATCTCGCTCAAGTTTGTCGGCAATTTCTTTGGCAACGCGTTTATCGTGCTCCTCCCTGCAAGATGAAAATGAAAATTAGTAGAGAAAAACCAAATTAAAAACAAAAAAACAAAAAAAAAAAAAAATGCATGGCATTAAAACTTTTACTGTTCGGTTAGGCGTCTCCGGTAGGCCTCCACTTGACGCTGGGCCTGCTCCGTTTCCTTGATTTGCTCATGCAGAGCCGTGGGGAAATCTTCGCGCACCACCGCATTCCTGTACCGATTGCCCTTGTAAAAGTCGTTAACTGCAGCAACAGCAACAGCAACGGCAAAAAAGAGAAAAGAGAAAAGATTTAGTACAAAAATGCAGTCTAATATTATGGAACTTACTCTCCTGGGACTGCAGCTTGTAGGCCAGGGCGCCGTCCTCACGCACGAGCCATTCCTTGCAAACTGCAAAAAATGTGTGGAGAGAGGAGAGAGGAGAAAAAAAGCAGATGTTTTAGTTATTTTGTTGGCTTTAATCACATTTTGATGGCTCAGTCATAAAGCGGCCGCTCTCAAACTTGATTACAAGTCATTAAGATATTAAACGAACAAGCTGATATTTAATGCATGCTCTGAAAGTCACTAAGCCTATCAAATTACCCTTGGACCGCATCTAATGAACCTCCGCATATTATAATCGTAAGATTCCACTTTAAAAAAGAGAGAATAAAAAACAAAAATAACAGAACACAAAATCCGATGAGTCACGTACGGAGTCTTCAGATTGGACGGGGGGGTTAGCTTAAACAAAGGCATTCCATTGAAGATGCACATGCTCGCAGCCCGTTCCACGGAAATGCAGCTAAATACAACTACAAACATGAAATGTTGAAGGGGCAGGCAACCGCTGCGGATGTCAGCTTTTGATCGATTTGCCGGGGCACTGAGATCTTTGTTGTTGTTGTTTACTGATAAGCGAAAGCGTGGTACAAAAAATTCACTTTTAATTGTGTGTGTCTAGAATTTCGTTGATTGTCAGCTTACAAGGAAATGAGGCTTGTGATTGTTGTTGTAATATTTGTTGTTGTGGTTCGTTTGTGGTTGTTGTTGTTGCTGTTGTTGCTGCTGCTGCTGGTGTTGTCTGTGTTTATGTCTCGCTGTCATTTATCATTAGTCGCGGAACATTCTGTAATTGGTTGCTTCAGGGTAAACTCTGTAAACTACAATTTTGAACTGCTTGTGACGGTGTTTTGTAAAATGGAAAGTGCCAGACGAAAGTGGCAGCAAACTAAATGCTGAAGTGTGTGATTGAAGCATCTGCTGCTGCTAGTTGTGGCAAATGAAGCAGAGTAATCAATGTAAAGCATATGATTTATTACCTTTTCGGGGGAGTATTGAATATTTTTAATCAAATTTAACTTAGTTCTCGGATCAAGAATATTTGCTTGAGTCACTAATTTGATTCATCAATCATGAATTTTGAGCCAGCAATATCCAGGGAGAGGAATATATACAAAGTCTAACATTCTTCTGGGTTTAATTAGTAGAAGAATCTGTCGAACTTGTGACTGCGTAGAAATCCTCAAAACCCATCATAACAGAATGTGTCGACTAAGTAAAATAAGTAACTAAATATTTCATCAATTCCGAAGACATAGAAACCATCAACCTGACAAAGATTCTGATATTACTTGAAGAATTTGGGTCGATGGAAGAGGGGGCTCAAATAGCACAAATAGGTAGCAGCGCATGAAAAAACCCGTCCAGTAATAAATAGCTGAGTTTATAAACTAGTTTGTCATAGCTACAACAATTGCACTAAGGAGCCCTCATTTCAATCTCTACGATTGTTATTCCTTTCTGTCATTAAGTATGATTATAATTGACAGCCATAAAATTCTCTCATTAATTTATCAAATTACTACACCACAATTTAGACATTTCTCTTGGTGTCTTATCTCTGAGCGTATTTAACAGTAATTTTTCAACCACAAGCACACACACACACACACACTGGCACACACACTCGCACATTCACACTCGAATGCAATCGTGTTAATTTAAAGGTCTTTCTTAAGGTTCTTTGACTTTAAACTGTCAGTCGACAATTAGTTGAACTTTGACTTTGTGACTTGGGGTACGGGACTCGTTTCCCGGTCATCGTGCAATTAGAAAAAAGTTGCCCCTAGTTGAATTATGTGCTGCTGTTGCAGTTACTTAATTAACTGCAATTTGCGGAAGCGCAACTGCGCAGAGAAGTGCCACAAAGTTGTGCCACAATTGCAGCAATGAGCACAAAAAGAAAAACTTGCAGCCATAATCAATTTAGCTGTTTGCTTTTGCATTTGATTTCTCACTGCACAAAAATAAATAAGAACCTCCATAAGTTCACCAAGTCTGTAAGTTCGTATTTCTTTGTATTTGTATCTGTATCTGTGTATCTGTATCTGTGCTTGTGCATAAGTCTTCAACAAAACTGTATCTGCTGCTGTGCATAAGTATCTTTTTTCTCTGGCACCCCATTCGATGTCGGTTCGGCGTGATTGCTCAGCTCAGCTCAGGTTGGCACCGCTCGTCTTACACATTTGTGCCGACTCCGGCATACGTGGTACTCCCGCTCCCGCTCCCCCCTTCCCCACCCCTACTGTCATCAGTATTGGCATGTGTTTATTGTGCTTTCAGCATACATATTACTTACAAAGTCTTTTGTGCTGTTCTCTCGTTTTGCGTTTTGCGCTTTGCTTTTGCCCCATAATGTACTGCTAAAGTGCAGCTTTGACTACTCTATAAATAGTGTTATACTGGAGGGTATACATCCTGAACCGATTCAAAATGAGACATCTCCATAAAGTATATGCATTATTCATTACGATCCACAGCAAAGCCGATCTAGTCGTGTTCGTCTGTCTGTCCGCTCGTCTTTTCCTGTCTTTCGAATATCGATACAAATCGATTCTCGATACCCACAGTTTTAGAGGTATATCTTGCTAATCCATAAAATACATACTGTGACATTTCATCAAGCACAATATTATTTATAAATTTTTTATTTATGTTAAAAATTATCAAACTTGGAAACAAGTTAAATTTTACCACTAAAAAGACGAAGAATGTTTTAATTATGATTTTCGATAATCATTCAAATGATATTCTTAAAACATACTTATGTAAAATCGAAGAGAATTTGTTTTGAAGTCTACGTACAAGTCTTCTAAATTTAACAGGGTATTTCACAGTTGAGCATGCTCGCTGTTAGAACACTTGCTCGTTATTATGCACAACGGGCCACGTATAAAAATGGTAAAACAAAAAATAATGAAATTTGTAAGCAAAACTTTGCCTTTTGACTGGTCAGCAAATGTTGAAATCAACTTACTGTACTTTTCACGCTGGCCGTTAAATAAATTTTCTGTTTTCAGTGTTTTATTTTCCATTTTACCATTAAGAGCTACAGGAAATGGGTAAGGCAGTTAAAAGTTATTGCAAATATGTCTCGTAGAATGGTTTTTGTGACTGGAAATGAGTTTCAAATTCACAGCTGTTGACCAGAAGCAACCCAAGGTGCATTCGACGCCACAAATTTCAAATTCTTTTAATTTCCTGCTGTGTCACAAAATACAAAAAAAAAAAATAAACAAAAAAACACTCATTGATAAGCAAGGTAAAAACTCACAGAGAAAAACAAATTATAATGACAGCTGATTTATTGTTCTTCTCTGGTGGGACATGGCAAAGGTATTGTGGAATATATATTTACCTTGTCCGGGAACGGGTTTCTTTTTGTTAACCTCAGCGACAGCAGAAAAAGTGACACCCATTCTACAACTGCAATGTGGGTCGACGTCGCCGTTGCCGTTTATTGACTTGGCCAAAAAGCGTTCTGCGAACGGGTTAGTAAGTCACCGTAATACGAATACCCGAATACCCGAATACCGACTCATGCGTCATGTGGCGTTCACAAGAATTTCAACAACAAAAAGAAAACACACATCTCGATTTTGGCACAATCAGCTGATCGCTGGAGTAGTTGGCTTAGATCTTGGAGAGCTAACGGTTAGTCTCTTTTGGCCGACAAAGCAGATATGTGAAAAATTATAAGCAACTATTTATCAAAACTAATTTAACTTTTATTAATTGAATGATTGAAAATAAATTAAAACTAAATAGGTTAATAAGAAAGTTTTGTTTTATCAAATGAGAGGCTAAACTTATCTATATAAGAAAAGATAACCAATATGACCTCGAATATATCTTAACTTTAGACACTGTTATGGAGGTATATTTCAAGGAATAGGTTTGCAATGATAAAAGTGTTTTTAATTCATATTTTCGACTCGTAATGGATCTAGAAAATATCCCTGCTTATGAAAGCTGGTTTACAGAAAAATAATTTCAATTTCTCACTACGCAGACCTCAATTAACCTTTGTTGTGCCTTCAATTTCAATTTCAAATTCAGTTTCAGTTCACAACAATTGAAAAACCGCCAACACTTTGCAGGCGGTTCGCTTTTAGCCACTTTATGTTGTGTGGCTTCCATCAATGATTTTTCCCACCTAACCTTCCCACTATCGCCCTCTCTCTCTCTTTCTTTCTCTTTCTGTTTCTCTGGTTTCTCTCTGTGTAGGCACCCACAAGCGAGCAAGTTCAAAATTGTGGTCTATGCATGAATGGTTCGCTTTGTGTCTGTGGATCGCGTGAAGAGTTACACAACGAAATGGGATATGTAAAATAGTAAAAACTTGATGCATATGCAAGACATATGTGTATGGAAAAAGTATGGAAAAAATTGAGCGGATAACCAAATTGGAAAGTCGTTTCACGAGGCTGGAAAATGCATGAGAGAAGCAGCAGCAGCAGCAGCAGCAAATGCAGGAAAAATGTTTTGTCGACGCTGCAATGTTGCATTGATTAGCGGGTCTGAAAGTGGAAAAACCTGACTCAAGGTTGTTGAACATGCCACTCTCTGGCCAAGAGGCAGACAGACGCACAACATATACACATGCACATACTCATGCATACACAGATATAAATGGGCTGGCTGCCACAAACTGAAACCCAAACAAAAATGTGGCTGGCGACGCCGACGCGATGCGACGCAACGTTGCAACGTTGACTATTTGAATGTTGCAGCTGATGGATACACACAAACACACACAGAAATGAGCAGAAGATGCAGCACAACAAACGTGTACACTGAAAAAACAACCAGCAACTTTATTATCGAAAACACTTGGCAAAGATTCTGTCAGGATTTCAAGAAGAAACTGCTCAAAACGCAGTCAAATTTCATTCAAATAAAACCACAAATTTTTTACCAAAGTCAATTTGGGATAACATTTGCTTTCTTCTCTCAGTGCACATGTGTTAGGTTGTGTGTGAGTGTGAGTGTGCATTGTGTTACCAAGCATTGACCTTAGCCATGGCCAAAGATGTTGATAACCAGCAGCAGCCGCTTCTTTGTGGGAAGAATTCAGCTCATTATGCGGCAAGCAATTTGAATGAATGTTGCCGGTTAAACGGGTTGCAGTTTAGTCTCATTGATTGATTGATTGATTGATTGATTGATTGAATGGTTGATTGGCCAGCTTCAAGAGCAAGTCTCTCTTTCTCTCTCTCAGTTGAATGAAAACTAAAGGAGAATGCCCTATAATTATGCATCAGAGTGTCTGGTTTAAAAATTAGCGTAATTTCATATTTACGGCATCATCTCAAGCGTTCAACAAAGAGCCCATTTCGAGCCGAGTTTAACTTTCTCCGAATTTACGGCAAATATGATATTGTACCTTCCAACACAGTGTTGTGTGAGTATGTGTGTGTGTGTGTACCAGTCTAAGAGCTGAGACAGTTAACAAGTACGACTAGTTTTGCTTGGTTTTGGATTCTCATTTGTTCAGTCGAGCAGATGTTTATTAAATCAAAAGCATGTCATAAACTTGTTCTACATATATTAATTGCATTTAATTGGTTAATTAAAGTAATGTAATTTCATTTGTGAAATTTTGTAGATAGTAAAAAATAAATAAATTCGCTGACGTTGTTTAATTGTCTTATAAAGAAAATCGAAATTCAGTTTTATTACAGCTGGAACATTGCCTTGAGCTGAAGAATCACAGTGCTGAATCTGCTCAAATTTAAATGGAAATAAAATATATATATTTTTATTGTAAAATATGAATACGAACTAATGAACACAACGATATAGGCAATAAAATCAGTTAATAAACCAATTAGCGAACTGGAATGTGAGTCCCATCCATGAAGAGTTCTTCAAAATGATTCACACAAAAATATTGATTGGCTCGAATTCAGTAAAATAAATATTCTTAATGCGAGCATTTTGTGGTCATGAGAGTCGGAAAAAAAAGCAAACAAATTATAGCAACGCTTAACAACAACTTATATAACAAATGAAAAATATTTACATAAATTCAAGCAGCTTCGTTAGCTCACATATTTATTATTATTTATAATTGGGCTCAATGACGAAAAGCGTCCAAAGCCAGACGAAAAGCATCATCAATCCAAAAACAAAAAAAAAACCCGCAATCAATTAAAAAACTTACGACATCTGTGACAAAAGCAAAACTCAAGAGGTTTTTAGTCAGCAATTATTGTTATGGTAATCAAACTGAGTGTTCCACAAAAAGAAAGGAACGGAGCTAAGCCAACGAACTTTCTTTCTCAATTTGGCGCAATTTGATGAGTTTTGGCTTTGAAAGTTTTTCATGAAAACAATGAGCTGCCAGCATTCAGTCAACAGCATTCGGCATTCAACCGGCTGCCGGCAACAACAAACATCAAACTGCCAAAACATAAAGCAACGAAATTTTCTGTTGAAAATAAACAAACGCTGCCTTTTGTACTTCTTACACATAGTTCGGTTGAAAGGGAAAATCTACAAGCACAAAAAACCTGTGCTGCAAATCACAAAATAAACTGAGCACTTTCCATTTAATGACGAGCCATGCAAAAATGTTTCCTGTATCTTTAAGATACGCGCGTGCAGCAACCAAACAGCTGACAGTTAGTCGCTGCCAACAATTGTGACAATTACAACAACAACTCCAGGCAACCGCTTCATTTGCGCCCAAGCACGCATAACACAAAAGACAAAAAGACCCCCACTTTAGTGGCAACAGCAGCAGCAGCAGCAGCCCCATGTTGCAAGCCTTTGCGTTTCCACTCAAAAAAATGTGTGCTCTACACTCAGAGAAAGAACAACCAGATTAGAAATAAATAAATTACTTGACGCGTGCTGATGGAGATTGGCTTTAAAATATTTTTACATAGATTAGAGTGCTACAAAGAAGGAAATAAATATTTAAATTGAAAATCTTAAAATTTTGTGAACATATTTTAAGAATGCAACTTTCTTAAAATAGCAAACACTTAACAATAATATTAGCTTAGATTAGAGAGCTGGAGTATTAAAAATAAAAAAATATCACATTCAAATTAGGCACCTTAATAATTTCTAGACACATTTTAAGAATGCAACTTTTAAAAAATAAGACACATCAATTTACAAATAATAAAACTAGAATTCAGAATTGTTTTTATGGAGCATTTTTCTGAGTGTATCTCAACTCAACTGCTGGCCTCTTTTTCTTGCAGCTGACAAACAGCCTGGGTGAGAGTGATGATGAGGGGAGGTTGAGAAGGCTGAAGGAGCAGAACGAAACAGTCGACAGTTGCATGACGAGATGCCAGAGCTGCCTCACTGACTGCAGTTTTTGTGGCATTTTTGATGTTGCTGTTGTTGTTGTATGCATGCCACGAATGATTCACTTGCCGGCGACAGGATGTGCAAGTGCCAGAAAGAGGTCTCCACTTGGCTTCAGCTTTTGAGTTGCCCACCTAAAAGCCACCAGCCCCAGAGCAACTGCCTACATAATTGTTTTGGCATACAAAAGATTTGGAAAGGCTCTTTTAAAACCAACTTAAGAACTGACTTAAACTGCGCACAGGCATTTTGTATGACAGCTTGCAGTAGTTATATTTTCTAGCAAAAATACCAAAAATAATTTTAAGTATTCAAGATGGCAAAAGTTCATTACTTAAATATGCTTAATGCATGTTTAAATAAGCTAAAAATGTACTCAAAAAACTATGAAAATTTGTATACAATTAATTTTTTACTCGTAAATGATAAATTTTTTACAATTGGAAAGAAGTATTCAATTAAATCTTTCTCAATATATGCTTATTTACTGCTGTTCGAACTTCTTGTTTAATATCATCGATGTTTAAAGAAAAACAACAACATTTCCCCAACACCCTTAAAATAACTTCCATGTGTAAACTCAACCTAAGTAGGTGTGTTAAAATTGACATGTTTATTTGCTGCTCTGGTATTAAACCTGTTATTATAAGTAGTACTTAAAGCGGCAATTAGAACTGATACTCAATGAGAGACTTCCTGTACAGAACTTAAGCGATAAAAAACAGCAAAGACAAGGCAACCTTTGAAACGCACCCCAACATAAATGACACATATTTTTTTTTTTATGTCTCGGAACAGATCAGAACCCAAACTCATTTACAATTATAAATATATGTACGAGGGTGGTTTGATGAGTACCTGACCTGGCCAGGTGAAGTCCACTGTTTCGACTGTTCTTTGGTCTCTGGTGTGTACCAGTGAATCCATGTTTCGTCAACAGTCACGAATCGACGCAAAAATTCCTTCGGATTACGCTTTAACAGCGCCAAACCATGCTCCGAAGTGGTCACGCGGTTGCGCTTATTGTCTGGTGTGAGCAAACGCGGCACCCATCGCGCCGATAGCTTTCTCATACCCAATATTTCATGTAGGACATGTAGTCCGATTTGACTGAAATTTTCTCTGTGGCTGTTTAGGTTTATGTACTATACGATAGTCACGTCATATTGCAATAGTGGCACCATCTGGCGTCAAGGTCAGGTACTCATCAAACCACCCTCGTATGCTGTATTTACTGTGCTCACTCAGCCAAGGAAACCTAACAAGCAGAAAGAATGTGTGTTGCAGTTGTTGTTGATGTTGTTGTACTTACCCTCATTAACATGTCCTGATCGCGGCAGTGATTCCTTTTTGGGCACAGCGGCCGTTGTGGTTGTAAAATTATTCATTTTTTTTTATTTTTTATTTTTTTTTGGAGAGGAACGCGAAATGTTCTTCCCAATGTTGTTGGCTTTTGTTTGTTGTTGTTGTTGTTGCCGCTGTTGCGCTTGAACAGGTGTTTAAAAATATGAGCTCAAGGACGCGTTGCTTTGGTTGTTGTTGTTGTTGGTTTTGCTGCGTTTTAATTTCAGTTTCTGGTTTGAGTTTCAGTTCAGTTTGATGCTGCCGCGCCTTCCAGTTCGTTGCTTGGCGTCGGTGAGTTGAACTTGTTGAAAGCGAGCGCTTCGCTTTCAAATAGATAAACAACAATAATGGGAGAAGAAAACCTGAAACCTGAATTGGTTTCAGTTTGTTTTTTTTTCTTTCTTTTATTTTAGAAATTTTTCACTTAATTGCGTCGCTCACTTAATCATGTGTGTGTGTGTGGAGGGGGCTTGGAGGGGCATCCACTTGTGTTTAGTTATGTTACTTGCAACGCATTTCACTTTCACGCCAAGCGATTTATTTATAAATTTCACACCAACAACAAATAGACACACACACACACGCACACAACAAGAGGCGCGCGTCGCGGGCAGCTGCAATTTTATGTTGTGTTATGCTTCGCGCAAAGAACTCGCTTCGTCAGTCTGCTGCTTTAATTGGGAGAACAAAACACACGTCCGCCGTTGAATCTTTCGAAGCGCTCACAGCTCATGCAACAGCGAAAGCCGCTCAACGAATGCGGGCATGAAGATGAATGGCTTGATAGTGGGCTACATATCGATATATCGATAGTTTCATTTGAATGTTGCAAATACGTTTGTATATAAGAAAAAATACTTATAACTTGTATTTGTATTTTAATATTTTCAAAAAATTGCATTCAAATACATGACACATACATCTAAATATGAATTTTTTATGGTATTCATTAAAATATGTTTTTATAAGTTTGTTGCACTAATTTAGCAAATTAACAAGTTAAGCAAACCATCGATATATCGATAAGTCCTGCGATAGTCACCCGCCAATAAATTTGAGCATGAAGTGGAGAAAAAGTGCTGCCAATCACTAAAATAAAATTTGAATTTGAAGAGTTAGTCGAATAGTTGAATAATATAATTTTTATAAAGAATATATGTATAGTTAACTTAATTTTCATTAAAAAATTATATATATATTTTTATTATTTAGTAATAATTGTTACAAGAATAATTGTTCTTTATTTGTCAACTCATTTTCATTGTTTCGTATACACAGCCAAGACACACAAGCGTCGGCCGTAGTCAAGTTCCTCACCACATTTCAAACTGTGCACAGTTTTACGATCAAAACTGGTTTGCTCAGTTCTAAGCAAATACAACTGAAATACAATAAATATGGCAATAACAATTATGCCATCATATTGTTATTGCTTACACATGACGTCAATTGCTTGTACACCTATATTTATAAGTACTACAAAAAGAAGATGATGCGTTTTACAATGTCTCAATGAAAGTTTCAAGTAGCTGTCAAGTTATTACTTCCTTATATGCGAAAAAGGTTGCCATGAAGCGTTGCGAATTGTTGAATTCTGTGTTATCCGTATATAAATAACGCTAATTTCCAACGAAATTTCATTCATAAAAAATACGTAAGCACAGGTGATTGGGGAGATCAGTATGAGTCAACAAATTATTCCTTATCACACATTTTGACATATACAAATAATTGGTTATTTATTTCCTCTAGCCTTTCTTTTGCAACTCTTTCGCCTATCATTTTCTCTCTCTCTTTTAAACATTTTTATTGGCACAACATTATTGGGAATTCCATTTGATTCTAAATACTCGTAGCAAAGCCGGGTTCAAAATAAGCACTCAAAATAATCAATCCACTCAAATTCAAACAAAATACAAACGAATGAATCTCAGTTACATACACCCACATATACATATACATATACATACATATAGGTACACACAAAAGCAATATACCTATACTTGTGCATACCTGGAAATCAGTTACCTGCCAGTCACAGCAGCAACAGATACAAGATACTTTCGTGAGAGGCATCGGTAAACAAAAATAAACAAAAGTCAAGTCAACTGGTTGAGCACATTTTGCCAACAGTTTCTATGTGTGAGTATCTTTACAGCTACTACTTCTACTACTACTACTACTACACACACATATACATATTTACAGTGGTCGCTATGCTTTAAAATGATTAAGAAAATAAATCTTACGCATTTCTTAAAGTTGCACACACATTTTTCTGATGTTATCTCAAAAAAAAAAAAAAAAAATTATTTTTGTTTGTCAATCATGGCTAATATTAATGTAGATGTGTTGTCTGAACCCAATCATTTAATATAAAATTATCTTCATTATTTAGATATATTGTATTTGTATACAATTTATACTAATATTTTTGAATTATGTATGTTGTATTTGCTGTTATGGCACATTTGCAAACATTAAAATTTGTATCTGGTAATAAATTTAAGGTGATGCACTTATAACAAATGAATTTTATTTTATATAAATTTCTATTTGTCCCATTGTACCTGAAACACTCATCACACGCATAGAAACACACATACAAATATCGAGCGTTCGTTGGTAAAACTCAAACGTACGATCGACGCTGTTGCCAGTTCCAGTTGAGAGTTGAATGTGGCTCAGAGCGAGTCGCTTGCGGGCTGACAAAGAAACATCTCGATGAGAAGGGCTGAATGGTTATTTTTGTGAAGAATAAATAAGTAAAAAGTGTAAAATTAGTCGAAAAAACTAACAGCAAAATAAGCGCATAATTGTGTTTGATTGAAAAGTGATCAAAAGTGTTGGCATTAAGCCAAGTGAAACAAGTTTATACAGCGGCTCACACAGATACACACACACAGCGCTGCTACCACATACACTCAACGGAGCTGAACCTGGACTCAACGCTCGACTCACTCCCAAAACGAAGTCAACAATTGACAAGAAAAAAAAGAAGCTTGGCCAAGTTATGAATCATAGCCAAGTGGCTGCGAAGAATTCGTTGCAGCACCGCTTGTTAAACGTGATGTTAAAAGTGCATAGTAATTGAAACTATCTAACTAATTAAGTAATAATAATATAATATAATTAATATACAAAAACTCACACAATGTCTGGCAAGGAATTGCGCTCACTTTCGCTCAGCATTGGCTCAGCATTGTTGCCAACTTTCTCGCTCGTTTCGGCCAATCCACCAAGCGGCGCCAATAATGCCAATAATGCTGGCCGTGATTCCTGCTACGGCAAACTGTGTCATCCCTTGGATGAGTACTGTTCCATGTTTGCCGAGAGCTGTATGCCCTGTTCGAGCATTTGTGATGTCAACTCGCATAACTATCACATGGATACCTGTGCCAAGGAGTGTTCAGGTGAGCATCTCAACACTACAATTCAAGATTCTTCTTTAATTACATCACAGTTTTGTACTTGCCAACAATTAATTTTACGTGTGTTTTGGTTTTTCCATAGTTTGCTTGCACTTCGACTGGGTGTCGTAGCAAAGTTAATTTTAGTGTTTTAACAATTGATTAGCTCATTTGTGTATTGACTGTGCAAACATATAAACAGTTTTCAAAGTAGCTGCTATTGAAATTAGCAAATTTACAGGTCTTTGTTGAATTTGATAAATGTATTCACACCTGTAAATGTTTGAAACTTAAATACGAAGCTTTTAATTATGCTTGTTGAGAATTAAAAATAAAATAAAATTAGTGTCAAATAATACTTTTCGAAATTATATTTATATTATAGAAGTTAAGTTTCAAAACAGATAAAGCTCAAAGATTTGATTGGTTTTTGTCAATGAATATTTGAATATTAGAATGAACTTGTTTTTTCTCAGTGTACAGTAATTAATTAAAATTCAGCTACGTATTTATATTTGTTGTCAAATGTTAAAGAAATAATGAATTTAAATTTGAATACTTTAAAATACCTGAACCATTTAAATACTCGAACAGAAACCATTTTGCTAGGATTACGAAAAGCCTGTATTCAAACGCGTTTTTATAACAAAAGACAACATTTTGTCCTCAATTATTTAGGAAATGCAACAAATTTAATTCTGTCAAACATTTTTAATCATTAAAATTAATATTAATATAATATATTAATTTGATATCAATCTCGATTTATAGCCTACAACAGTTACGAGCCTTTGAAGGCCGAAATACACGATATAAAGAGCAAACAGAATTTGATACTGTTGCTGGTGAGCATCATCATCATATTGATTGTCATACGCTATGTGGCAAAGTTTCTAAATTGGTTGCAACACAAGCGTTGCATACGTAAGTTGCTATCCCGTCTGATGTCGAAGCCGCATCAGAGCAATGCGAATGGAAAGGATCTCAATGCCACAACAATACAGAATCTGAATGCCATTAACCGTGACATTGAGCGGGCGCCTTCCCAGATCTACAGTGTGGCAGGTAAGCAATGTGGCAACTATGTCTGACTGAACTACCTGACTCATATGAAACCTATTCACATTTTTACAACTAGGCGCAGCTGAGGGCTCTGTGGTGACGTTAGCGACGCCGGTGAGCACCCGTTATCCGGCGGAGAATAGCACAACACCAACAACGGTTGTCACCGAAATCGGCTATGGATATGGCTACGATAATCAGGCAATGGTTGTAACCCCAGTGGCTGAAAAGGCATCCCCAACGGCTGCCTTCTAAGTTTTCTTTTTGTCATTCTCAAAAACAGTGTGCATCACATTGAAACTAGTGATATTTTATAATTCTTTAGACAAATAAGCAAATTAATCGATAAACCGCTGATAATAATTACATATGCAGTCTATGTAGTATCACCAAGCAGACTATATTGTCTGTATTATAATAAGTAATTACTGTATAAACATAATGGCCTTAAATATACAATAAATATCGATAATAATATGTATGTATATTTGTGAATGCTAATTTTGGTACGCCGATAAAATGCATAAAAATTATATTTTAGATTAAGTCGAAAAGTTTTAAATAAGAGTTGTGTTTTTGATTTAGTAAATATTCTATACGGGGAACTTAATCGAACTTCTAAGTAATGTTCTGCATTTCAATTGGTTAAGGTTCCTAGATTTTTGATTAATCGAGTTCCGATTTTGATTTTCAATTGGCTTAAGGTTTTTAACGGATCCGTTTTAGGTTTGATTCTCTGGTTCTATAGCTATAGAACTATGCCAAAGTTGAAAAGAAAACATCATAATTGTAAAATTCGCTTAAAAGTATTGTCATTTATTATAAAAAATTCGAAATTCAAATTAAGACTTAAGACTAATATTGAAATTGATCGAAACTTTAATAGCTAACGAGTATAACTCCTATATGCAAACATATAGTATGTACGAGTATATATATATATATATATATATATATAAATATATATATATGTGTATGGCAAAATTTGTATAAGCAGCTTAATTTGATGGCTTTTCGATATGTTAAATGTAATATGTTATCAAATGCTTCATTAAAAACTAACAAAGTCCATTTGCCTACAGCTAAAATCGTGCGAATCTCATCAGAAGTCAGCCTTAAGCACGGTACGGTTTAAGTCTATGCCTAAATAAATAGATAGTTATGGACTAAATGATGTGCCGTATTCAATTGATATCTTCAGACCCAATACTGATTGCGGCGCAGCAGCGGATTTGTGGGCGGCGCCGACGGAGGCGAACTAATCGAACCGGAAATGGAGATGCCGCTCTGCGGAACGGACGCGTAGCCAGCGAAATCGTTGGCCATGTCGCACGATGAGCTCCAGGCATCGTGATCGACATGATAGGGATTGTAGCGTTGCGGCAGCATCATCTGCTGCGGATCACACTGATCATCCGTCTCATCCTCATCCGGATCGTAGTCCGGATACTCGTGTTTGTACGATTCCACGGGTATTATCTTACAGTGCGGTATATTACTGAAGCCCGGCAATGGCGTTGAGTTGCCTGTGGCTGGCACTGAATCCGCCTCGGAGCTGGCATAGTGATGTTGCTGATGATGATGATGGTGATGATGATGCTGTGGACTGACCGATGTCAAATCCGGTGGACAGGGCAACGGTGGCGGCTGATCCTTCGATATATCCGCCTTACGCTTATGCATATTTCGCATTTTCAACAGCAACAACACGAGCAGCAAACAGATGAGCAGAATGATTAAGGCAAAGCCAACAGCAAGATAATTTATGGATATATCCGATTTGCCCAGATGCACTGTCTCCGTATCCTCCAACTGGGCACGATACTCAATTTGAACGGTTGCCTGAGCCGGTTGCACTGTCTTGATCAGCAGCTGGTAGTCAAAGCTATCGCTATCTGATTCGGTGTCGTCCACTGAGGCATGGGGCACAAAATAGACGACACCACTGCGCAGCTCCTTGTACGAGAAGATGTTCGTGGAGCGATCGTTTTGGGCATCGGATGGATTGGAGATGGGGCTGCCAGCACTGCTGCTCCGTATAATCTTTCTCAATTGACCCGTCGCCGGCATCCGAGTGATGACAAACTTGGGATTGAATTTGTTTAGCTTCAGCGAGAGTGGATTATCATTGACCAGGGAGCTGCTCAATCTAATCTTCCCCCCCGCAGCACTCGCACTTGACTCCGCCTCCCGCATCGATATATCATTGATTTGTATTACCGGCTCCACATTGACCACAACGTCCACTTGGGCAGCATAGTTGGTACCCGGCACATATGAACTAACCTGGAACGTATCATTGGAACGATTCAGATCCGTTTGCATATAGCTAATCTGCGATAGTTCCAACTGCTGCTGATTGAATCTCAAAGTCGGCTGATGCTTGTAGAGGATAATGCCATATAGTGGCGAATTGGTTATGTTGTACGCCAAACGATCCATCTTTACATTGGTGGTCAGGCCAATCTGCTCCAGCTTCATGGGTGCACTCGTCGCTCCCTGTTGCAGACTGACGGGGATTTGTGTGGACGCTGGCAGCAGACTTATGGGCACTACTTTTATCGTAAATATCTCATAGGCAGGATTGAATTGTCCATCGGATACAGTGAAGCAAAATGTCGTTGATTGCGGCATGCCAAAATGCACGTAGATAATGCGATCGTTATTAATATCCGCCTGGGTGAACTGATTGGAGAAGGCCAACAGATCCACGGCCTGGCCATCAGTGTTCAGCTTCTTGAGCACGCCCAACGTCGGACCGCTCATCACATCATAGATAATCTCCTCGGGCGGTGTATCCTTATCCTCGGTGAGCAGGGAATTCCTCGTTATAGTGCGATTCTCCCCCTCAACGACCATCATTTGGGGCAGATGGGTAATCAGCTGAAACGGCTGATCATTGATGGGATTGATCGACACGGGTATGGTCAAGTTGCACAGAAAGATGTTGCTGCAATGTGAATAAGAAAACATGAGATAAATTATACAAAATATTTTAAGAATGAGATTTGTCCCACAAAATAAACAGAATACAGATAAAATTTATGTTTGCAAAAAATGGTAGAGAACATTAAAATCTTAAGGGAAAACACACGAAAATACTTGAATTTTATGCGCATCTTCATCATTCAGTAGTTAATTAATGCAATTAAAATTGTGCCTCATTATAGTAATAATCAATTTGGGATAATTGATGCAAATTGTTTACAATATTAGGGAACCAACGTTTCATTGTTTAAAATGTAAGTGAATATTTTGACTTTTCTCATAATTAAATTTTACTAATTTTAATAACATCTCTAATGCAATTTGTACTAAGACCAGGCATAGATATAACAATAAGGATTTAGAAAATAAATCAATCAATCTTAAGCATGAACATACCCCTGCGTTAAGTATACGCCCATGAGTATGGTATCCTCCAGGGTATCCGTATGATCGTGTATATAATAAACCTTCTTGGTGAAAAAGTCGCTGGGATGATATCGTTGCATGGACTTGAACTCATGACCGAGTCCAATGCTGCCATGTGTTGGCTTCTGTGCTGCTTCTATAAAAAGTTCCGGATTGTTAATGCCCGCCCGTGTTTTCAAATACTCCAAAATCTTAGAGAAATCCAGCTTAATGGGCACCGAACCACCTTCATCGACAGTTATTTTGGAAACTGGCAAAAATCGGAGTAAGCCACCAGAGGATACCGATATTTCGATATTGAATTTCTGATCCAACAAGCGATCGCTTCGCTCAGCGACAACATCAAAGTAGAAGGAATCATTGATGCGAAACTCCATAATGACAGCGGTGTGCTCATAGAATATGTGTCCATTGTCCACATCGGTTTGCGTAAATTCACTTATCTCCTTGGCATACCCATTTCCCAGATACTCGTTAACAATGCGCCCCAGACTGGGAGGCACTGTCACATTGTAGCGAATCTCGCGCTCCTCATCCGAGCACTTGAAGTGCAAGTGATCTCGCAATATTTGCTTTTTGGTCAGGGGAAATACGTGCAGATTTTCATTACGTTCGACGAGAATCTCAATCGGTTTTATCTCGATATTGAGTAGTTGACTGCTAGTGTTGAAGAGTCCATCGGTGACCACAAAGGATAACTCATTCTTGCGCGAGTTCGCATCGTGGATAAAGTAGATCTTCTCCGCATTTATCTGCGCCTGCGTAAACTGTTCGATCTTGTGCAGCGTTGTTGATTTCTCGGCCAAATATCCACCGTAAATGTGATGCACAATATAGGTGAGATTCTCCGGTGGCGTATCGTAGTCCTGTGTCACTAGAAACAGAGGTTAAATCGGAATAAATAGTATAAATTATAAAGAAACCCTTCAGTCAGCATAGAACAGATATGGGTCAACTTACATAGATCTGTATTCTTGATGACATAACGACCGCCATTCCACACCTGCAGACCTGTGTTTGTGACCATCCTGGGCACCTCATCGTTGACCTGCACCACTGCCAATTCCAGTTCGAAGGGGACACTCTCCTTATTCCTGGCCATTGCAACCATTGTCAGGGAATCCGTTGCATTCTCGCTGCCATTGTGCACATATTGAATACTGCCCTGTTCCAGTTGTTTTTGTGTGAACCGCTTGACCTTTGAACTGCCCGCCAGAACGTGACCGGAACTGGGCGTTATGGTGACTATATACTCCAAGATCTTGCCACGATAATACTCTGAATAGGGTTGTATATCCGTTGAGCTCAACTGAACCGTCTTTCCCTCCACCACTGAGATGATGTTGGTGTGCATGTAAAGCTTCTCGGGAATGATGACTATCTTCAGCATCAGCTGACGCAGCCACGTAATCCCATTGGTCACATCGAACACAAAATAATCGGATGATTGATTAACGCCCGCCTGTATATAGAACATCTTTTCCGTATTCACCGACGACTGATCGAACACTTTGCAGTTGTATTCATCGTCAAAGGACATCGATTGCATCTCCAGATAGCCATGCATGGGTGAAGAGGTTACCAGGAACGTAATATCCCCAGGGGAGATGTTGGGATGCACGACCTTGGTGGAAAGTTCAAAGCAGATTAATATTTAAATCAATATTTATCTCTGATTTGAAAAGACAGAAAGTATTTCAAAACTCAACTTGAGTTTAATTTAATATTTGTATCCCAATTTCCTATGCTATTTAATATCTTTAAACCTACCTCTAAAATATCGCGTGAGATTAACACACTCGTTGATTCCTCTACGTAGAGCGTGTGATTCTGTTTCACCTGCAGTGGCTCCCAATAGGCTGAGGGATATATCCTAAATATGACTTCACCTTCAGCGGTTATGTTTTTAATGTGCACACGATATCTAAGAAAGATCAAAGAGTGTTCAAATTATAAAACACATTTATCTTCTACAATAAAACCTCACCTCACTTTATCCATCGATGCGATTTCTGTATTCCAATAGACCAAACGTTCGCGTTCAATATCCAAATGCGTAAAATTTCCCAAGGATGTGAAATTGGTTACCTTTTGCATTATAGTATTATTCTCTTTATCCGATCCACCACGTTGTCCACTGAGGTACATGAGAATGCCATAGGATGGTGGCTTGATTACCTCATAGTAGATCTCATCTAGCTTCATATCCAAATTGGTCTCTAGCACAAAATCCTTATTCTTGAGTATCACAAATTTGCCCTCCTGGACAATCGAAGCATTCGCCGGCAGCATGGACACAAATGGATCCGAGGCACGTATCTCAAGTTGACCATTAACCTCGTACTCCCGATCCGTGACAATAAACGAGGCAGTGCCCAGATCTGCACCACTGTGTTGGAACATAATCCTGCGATTGGCAATATCATCCTGACTGAAACTGTCGACAAAATGACCCGACTTGTAGAAGGCACCATTCGTGCTAGACACATGGATATAGTGTATATCCGTATGATTCGTATTCACATCCGCATCCAGATACTGCAGCACGGTGGGATTAAGAGTGCGTATGCCATTGCGCACCACATGAAAAACACGCTCCACAGCGGTGCGATAGGGTTCATTGTCGTTGACCAACTTGATGTGCACCTCCATATTCGCCACAAACTGCAGATCCGTCTCATCTCCCGAGAGAATTAGCAGCTCGAAGCCATCCAGAGTGGATTCGGTATCATCGTGACAGTAGTAGACATCATTGCGGAACAGCTGCTCCAGCGTGAAGAGCTCAATGGGTGTCGTCAAGCCCGTCTGCTCATCATAGACACAAACTAAGCCATGCTTTGGCGGCACCGACACCTGAAACTGCAGACTCTCATAGATGTTGAAGCGTATCTCGAAGTGATTCTTGGTGATCAGTGCTCTTTCGCCCTCCTGCACCTGCATCACCTCGAACTGCTGATAGTGCAGCTTGTGGGTGAGCTCCTCGAGTGGATTGAATATTATCTGCAGCTTGCCCACAAGATCATCGCACTCCGCCACGGAAACGACAAACTCCAGATGATCCGTGTAGCTCGAATAGCAGCTGTGATGGGTTTTATAGCGTATGCGCCTCTTGTCAATATCCTGCTGTGTAAACGAGTCCATCTCCTTGGCCGCCTTCCGTGATCCCTCCACATAGATTCCACCATATTTCGTTGGCTTAGTGATCTTGTAGATCACATTGCGCGGAAAACTGCCAATCGGCACCGTTTCATAGTTTAGCAAGTTGTTCGCCAGCAGAATTTCCCGACTTCCATTTATCGCAATCACAGCGGGCGAAGTCGAAGCAATGCGGAGCCGGGTGAACGTTATCCGAAAGTCAAAGGTTTGGGTCATCACAAAGCCAAATGAGGCAATAAACTGTGAGGTGGAGGTTAAAGATAATGTATACAGTTCATTATTCGAAATGATAAATAAGTATCAGGAAGCAACGGCTTCCAGAATTGCGTTTTCAACTTTAAGTGGAATAAAATTGTATACATCAAATTATGATCAACAAGTGAGAACGTTGCAGTTGGACGTAACCGACAGCGAAATTTTATGATACCATAATTTGTGTGCAGCCAAAAAATACTGTCCAAGTTTGCCTTTCAGATTGAGGTGGATAGAAGATCGTAACCCTTCTTCGAAGTGTGGCAGCTGTAACTCTTAAATTGCGGGAGATATGGGCATTTATCGGTTTTTGGGGGCGGGACTGGGAGTGGTCCAAAATTTATTCTTCCAAATTTTTGAAGGGTGTTACTAGCAATATACCTTTCAAATTTGGGGACTTTCAAAGCTTTCAAATTGCGTAAGATATATGATGTTATCGATTTACACCAACAGGTGTATTAGGGTAGGTAGGTGGAGTGGGCGGGGCCATCAAATTTTTAATCGATCTTACCAGTAACAAACTTTCAAAATTTGGTATCTTTAGCTTACAAATTATGAAATATATGCGCATTTATGTTTTCTAAGGCCGAATTCGGCATATGGGCGTAGGTCGAACCTTCAAAATGCCATAACTTGGTCAAAACTCAACGCATTTTCAAAAGCAAGGGCGTTTTAATCATGGTTTGGCCTCTAGATCAATCGTACATTTAAAGTTGAAAACGAAATTTTGGTTCGGAACATAAGTCAAAATTATAGTCCGAAAATCGGCATATCGGTATATGGGCATAGGTCGAACATTCAAAATGCCATAACTTGGTCAAAACTCAACGCATTTTCAAAAGCAATGCCGTTTTAATCATGGTTTGGCCTCTAGATCAATCGTACATTTAAAGTTGAAAACGTGATTTTGGATCGGAACATAAGTTAAAATTATAGTCTGAAAATCGGCATATCGGCATACAGGCATAGGTCGAACCTTCAAAATGCCATAACTTGGTCAAAACTCAACGCATTTTCAAAAGCAATGGCGTTTTAATCATAGTTTGGCCTCTAGATCAATCGTACATTTAAAGTTGAAAACGTATTTTTGGGTCGGAACATAAGTCAAAATTATAGTCCGAAAATCGGCATATTGGCATATAGGCATAGGTCAAACCTTCAAAATGCCATAACTTGGTCAAAACTCAACGCATTTTCAAAAGCAATGGCGTTTTAATCATAGTTTGGCTTCTAGATCAATCGTACATTTAAAGTTGAAAACGTGATTTTTGATCGGAACATAAGTCAAAATTATAGTCCGAAAATCGGCATATCGGCATATAGGCATAGGTCGAACCTTCAAAATGCCATAACTTGGTCAAAACTCAACGCATTTTCAAAAGCAATGCTGTTTTAATCATGGTTTGGCCTCTAGATCAATCGTACATTTAAAGTTGAAAACGTGATTTTTGATCGGAACATAAGTCAAAATTATAGTCCGAAAATCGGCATATCGGCATATAGGCATAGGTCGAACCTTCAAAATGCCATAACTTGGTCAAAACTCAACGCATTTTCAAAAGCAATGCTGTTTTAATCATGGTTTGGCCTCCAGATCAATCGTACATTTAAAGTTGAAAACGTGATTTTTGATCGGAACATAAGTCAAAATTATAGTCCGAAAATCGGCATATCGGCATATGGGCGTAGGTCGAACCTTCAAAATGCCATAACTTGGTCAAAACTCAACGCATTTTCAAAAGCAATGGCGTTTTAACCATAGTTTGGCCTCTAGATCAATCGTACATTTAAAGTTGAAAACGAAATTTTGGTTCGGAACATAAGTCAAAATTATAGTCCGAAAATCGGCATATCGGTATATAGGCATAGGTCGAACCTTCAAAATGCCATAACTTGGTCAAAACTCAACGCATTTTCAAAAGCAATGGCGTTTTAATCATGGTTTGGCCTCTAGATCAATCGTACATTTAAAGTTGAAAACGTGATTTTGGGTCGTAACATAAGTCAAAATTATAGTCCGACAATCGGGACACGAGCAGATTTCAGATTTACAAAGGGTGTTACAGAGAATATATATAAATAGGGGCGTCGGAGGTGAGCTTGGCAAGTGGTGACTGTGTCCATAAATATGTAGCTTTATCGATATTTATTTTATTTTACAAATTTATTGTTTTTTTTTTATTGGCATGAAAAAAAAAAAATTATAATAAATTTGTGGTTATTGAACTCAAGACAATAAATGAAAGCATATATGTTGCAATTTCCGTATTATTTTCCACTCCAACTAACATATTAAAATACAAATTGACAAAATACCATTGTTGGTTAATAAAATGTTGCTGTAATTTTAGTAATTTCCCAAAAAGTTGTTTGGCTTAATGCCAGATTATTTGCATAACACATAAATACACACCTTAAATTCGTCTTGCCAAGGGAAATCGCTGCTGTGCAGATAGCGTATGTGGCCCAGCAGCAGTTGGCTGTCTGTGAACCATTCCACGTTCACCCAGGTGCCATCAATCTGTCGGAAGCGCTGCAGCACACCATGTGCCGGTGGCTTAACAATCTCATAGCGTATATCAATGTGCTCATCGACGGCATTCGTGCCAATGGAGAGATTAGCGGGTGTCAACAGAAGCGAACTCTTGTGGATCATAATCAGACCCGTATTGTTGACCACACGCAGCTCGAGAGGATGCACTGAGACAGGCAAATAAACCTTATCACTCGTCTCAATGCCGTCGGAGACATGCAAGAGCAGCTGGTAGCTAAAGGATTCCGCTGTTGTGGAATTGTACAAATAGGATACCTTGCCCACATTCACATCCGCCTGGGAGAAGGTCATCGTGTCTATGCCACCCACCATAAAGCGGCCAAAGGCCTCCAGGGTATTCGCTGATGGCATTATGGTATAGATCAGATCACTTGGTTCACTATCCGGATCGGCTATATTAAATAGATCCACATCCAGTATTCGCTCAATGCCCTCAATGACTCTTAGGATTTTGTGAGAGTTTAGTTGCAGCTGGGGAGGATCATTTACAGCTGTTATGTTCGCATGGAGCAGGAAGCGATGCTTGCCAAGTATATTTTCGGGTATCTTGTGCTGATCCCCATAGATTTGCATATCCAGCGTTGCATGATCATTAAAGTTCTCCAATCCATTGTGCACATACTTGAGTTTATCCGTTGCCAAATCCACCAGATTGAATGTGCGACAAGGCACAAAGTTGGCTTTCTCCGCCGAGTATTGGAGGAGCTGTCCAAATTTGGGCTGCTGCACCACATGGAAGACAATCGATTGCTCATTGAGACTGGGATAGCGTCGAGTGTCGAGGAGAACATTAATAATGTGTGGAGAGAGGAAGGCAGTGCCGCCCTCTAAAAGTTGCATGGGTGAAACGTATAGAAGCTCCAGCTCCGGACTGATTTCCGTGAAGATCTGCAGATGTTAAGGACTTACAGTAAAGGTGATTGAGTGGAAATAGCTAATAACTCACCTTGAAAGGACCCTGAAAATCAGCCTTGATGCAGTAGGATTGATCACAGTAGCAAATGAACTCATCGACGCCATGTTGACTGCAAATGCCGCTCTTCAAACAGGGATTGTACTCCACACAAGGATACTTCCACACACAGTTCAGGGACAGCTTGCGCGAGATAGTCATCTGACCAAAGCCCAGGGGCAGGGTATTCACCTGCAAGTTGCGCATGCAGCCTTTGAAACTGAGCTCATTGATGCGCAGTCCCTTGTTAATGAGACGACGACGCATCTCCTCCTGGACGCCGCCAAAGAATACGCTCTTCTCAAGATTAATGCTCGCCTTTGTCTCATTAGCGTGCTCGCCGCGATACGGCAATTGGCCATCGTCGAGAGTTAGTTCCGCCATGTCGGCATTATAGCGCAACATAACACGATGCCATTTGCCATCGGAGATGGTCTCATTTGTCACAAACTGCACCACACTGCCGGCCTTGTTGAATGTCAGCTTTAGTTTCTCATCCTCAATCTCCAGCAGCACAAAGTCATAGCCACCATTGAAGAACATCGTGCCCGACTCCGTCATCGTGCGGAATTGCAATGAGAGACTGTAAAGATAATTATATGCTTTGAATATGACTGAAGAAGCGCGTTAAACCTGACAACCTATCTTGACTAAAAATTGTGATCTTTAATTACCAAATTAATATCCCTTCAAGAAGTAAAAACAATCCCTAAAATTCTCTAAATCCTCTGTCAATATAAATGTTGGTGACGTAGCTAATGTACATTTTTCCAAGCTTATAATAAAATAATTAAAATAAATTTGAAAATGTTCTACTTTTTCATGTAATTCCTGTTCTTCATTATTTATTTAAATTAAACGAAACACAAATATTTTACAAGATATTTATACAATTTCGTAATGGCAATTTAAGTAAAATTATATATTATATATATTCTAATTAATTCTAAAGCTTACTAAGAGAATTCAAACCCGAATATTGAATTGAAAAGTCGTTAAGTGGCTGGTTTTTAACCAGTTCCTAGTTGGCAATCGCTTAATCTATTTGCAAACTAAGTTCTTCAGATGCTATCTCTATATTGTTGTTCAACTTACGATTCGCCCATGGCATGCGATTCCTTGAGCATGAGTGCAAACGAATCATTGCTCAGGAAACTGATGCTGTCCTCAACGCCGCCATCGAACTCATTGCTACAGATCCAGGCGACGCCGGTGCTGGTCGTGTGGCCCGTGCGATCTTTGGCACGCTTTATGATGTTGATATTGTTGTAAAAGACCTGTCCATAAAAAAGAAATAAGATAAGCACGCAATTCACGCAGTCGATTAGTTCACATGCAGTTGGCGATTGCTAATGTGTGCCACTCACATCGGATATGCAGCCGCGAAAGCCAATGACATCATTGAGAAACTCGGCTGAAAAATCGCCTACGCCGCCGAGGAAGGTGCCAAAATGTACGTTCAAAGCTGGCGAATCGGCTGGCAGCTGTTTGCGCATAATGTGACCGTCCACCTGCAAGGTGACATTATTCTCGAAGCGTTGCACGGCCACATCGTGCCACTCCAAATCGTTAAGCTTTTGCTTCTTTGGCGAGCGCAGCTGCAAGGAAACAGAGAAAAGGCAACCAGTTAATATGACCGGATGCCTAGGTACACAGAGAGAAAAACTTCGGTCTTAAAGTAAGGCTAAAACAAACCTGAATGGTTGTATAAAAGCTTGATTCAAGTTCTAAAATGTCAAGCAATAAAGAACGGAAATGCATCGAATGTTGAAAGAATTGTAAATGGAGTTCTTCTGATTTGATATTGATACGATTTTATTGTACATATTTGTTGACATTTTCTCGCTGTGTATGCAACTGGTTAACTGGTTAACCAACTCACCTGCACCACATCCCGTTCGATTTTATAGCTGAAACTGATGACTCCGCTCTCCAGTCGCAGCAGGCAGTAATCGGTTCGACCCGCCGCCAGAAAGAGGAAAGCGTTCTCCTGCTTGGTGCGAAACTTGACGCGAATGTTCGTTGACATTTTGGCCTCCTGCAGCGGCATCGACACATAGCCATCGCCGAATAGCGAAACTACAAAAAAAAAAAAGAAAACGAAATAAACAAAATAAATCCAAATTGAAATGGGCATTGCATCAGATATGCAATACATTCTCAGATCTACATCTGCATCTGGCATGTTGCAACCTACAAGTGAGTTGATTGCCTATTAAGCGGCCATACGAGCTCTAATTTGTCCAGGGCTTTTTGGCCAGCTGTCAGTTTGTCAGTCAGTTGTCTGTGAGTGCACTCTGTCAGTCAATCTATCTGCATACTGATATATCTATCTATCTATCTATAGATCCATATTGTACTTGAGTTGCTTAATTAGCTGTGTGTCTTGTTTAGCTCGTGTGCCCCCATTCTGCTCTAGCCTTGTTATACTCTCTGACAGGGTCTGATCACATTTTGTTGCTAGGACAATAAGAATTGGATTTTTAAAAGCTATGCATTTAAGTTTTACTTTTTAACACAACCTTCAAGTGTCAACAGAAATTTCAAAACTGAAAGTGTAAACATAATTCGTTACTTATGATTTTCTCTAATTATCATATTTTTTAAGCAACGCAATTGTATGATTTATGTTCTGGGTTTGTTCAAATGTTTAAGGCTTGTGCAATAAATTAAATAGAGAATTTAGTTGTCAGATTTTACGGCTTTAGTTTGTTAGTTTTACAAAACATTCGAATGTCTCAACTTTGGCATCGATTTGTAGCATAAGCCATGCCACCAAATCTCTTTTTGACATGCACATATTGACCTAACCCACATAGAGAATTGTAAATAGATACATATATATTTTTGAGCTGCTTGAATAAACAATAAACAGTTGCACACAAATGTTGCAGACGCCACACAAACTGACAACAGTCCAAAAGATAAACAAAGCAAAATGAGAAACAAATAATTTGATTGTTGTTGTTGTTGTTAATTTTTTTGGTTTTTTTGTTGTGATCGGCGTCTGCATCGCCAGCGTTGCCAGAGTCTTTTGACACCAATTAGCAGCAATCAGGCGTCAAGAAAAGTGTCGGGAAACCTAAAAACACTTTCCCAAACTCAACTCAATGCGTTGACCCACATTAAAGATATCTGTTAAGAGATGCTCTTCTTCTTGTTATTGCTGCAAAAGTAAAACTAAAAAAGATGCGCGGGTGTTCATCATGCTCTGCACCCATTTATGATGCGTAACGCCGAAGATTGCATACCCTTTCAGTATAAACTTAACAAACTGAGCTACTGTAAGCAATATAATATAATTGCCTGATATTGATAAGCATTTGTCTCCTTTAATAACTGATTATATTTCTGCCTTGGAAGCCCAGTTTTTGTACAGGGTATCTCACAGTCAAACATTCGCAACTAGAGCACTCTTTATTTTATTTATTATTAATATTTTTTGTAAACAAACTGCGTTTATCAGGAAGTAGCTTTCGATTTGCATTCGCAGTCAGCTCAAATTCCGACGCACAACAAATGAGACGTCAACATCAAGCAACACCCACGTGGCCCGCAGCACTCCTACCATTCCCCTTGCTGCACGAATGCTGCCATAACTGGCTGCAAGTAGCGCGTTGCAAGAATTATGGCAACAGATGCGCGTTGCAACTTGCCCAAGCGGCATGTGACATGGTCCACACCCCCAACTGCCGCTCCATGAAATTTATGTTTATCTTTCGCTACGGCAACTGTGGAGAAGTAAGGTAGGAAGAGTAGGTATTTATGTTATGGCTAATGTTTAGTTTATTTGAGTTAAAAGTCGCATTCTGTCGTTCAGTTGGCCGAGTTTATATGGTTTTCGTTTTTTGTTTTTTTTTATTTTATTTTATATGTATTTTATGCATTTGCTTTGACGGCCACACAGCGGCATTTTCTTTCGATTTAATTAATGCGCTTTTGGTGGGCTTCAGGTATTCGATATACGTTTGTATTCCATGTTATGTGACATTCATTACAACATCTTATCTCGACATTGACAATTTATAATTTGTGATGCATTTTCTGTTAGTTAATTTCGATTTTAATGTGACAGTTTATTGCTTGGATATGTGATTTGTGTGCTTGCAACGTGTTTCCGACCAAAATTGCCACAAGTTGCATTTATAATTTATGTAGTTTCAGTGCAGTTTTTATGAAGCTGCACTAATTGGCGGAAATAATATGAGGGTATAAACTTAATTTTTGAATTTATTTATTGAATAAGCTTGCGGGAAAATTTATTGTTTGGATAGAGTTAAGAAGATATAGCTATTTATAATATATTTGAATAACAATTAATTAACAAAGGCAGTTTTATAAGCTGCAATTAAGAATTGTAAAGTGGCAGGCATTAAATAATTAATCCTTTATAATACAAAATCATAAGCATGTTAATTACAATAGTTAACACATGAGAACTACTCAGTTCCCAGTTCATTATTACTAGTAGATTTTTGTAGATAGCCAAGCTACTGATAGTTGCTTGATACCACTTTCACACAGAGAAAACCATTTGTTCCCCTCGATGGCTGTGTACCAAAACATTTTATGGGTTCATTATGCGGCTTTAGAGATCAATTTAAATCAAATAAAACCGCCTTGAGCAAATAGCAAGATACATTGAAAACCCCATTCGGTTTAGAGCTACCCCATTTTATAGCCGCAGCAGATAAACATGTGGAATGTGCGGAGAGAGATGCATTGGAACCTAATTAGACCCCGGGGCCGCATTGAATTAAATTATAAGTGCGCTTTTTGGCCTTTTTTATTTTTGACTATCAACAAACAAATGACAAAAGACAAAGCGATAAACAAGAAACGAGCTAAAGCAATCGACAAGTCATAAAAACCATTTTTCTCATGACTCAATTCCGGTAGTGATGATGATGATGACAATGTGTATATTTTGAGCATGTGTAAAAAGAATGTCGCCAAAATGAATTTCAAGTAAACATGAATGCAAGATGCACATCTGCACGACTTTAGATATTTATTTTGGAAAAAACAAGAAACTCATATATAATGAATAATCAAGCAAGCACATGGTGCGCCAGATACTCAGCTACTGAGCTGCAGATATATTTGTATCTACCACGAGAAGTGTTCAATTTGGCACATTGCGCTGCGAGCGTGCAAATAAAAAACATTTCGTGTAGTCTAAATAAAAGTTCAAATGTAGCAAAAACACAAACATTAAATTGGGGAAAATTCGCGGCAACTGTTTGCGAATGATTCACTCGTCTTCCAAAGTGACGTCACGTGCCAACTAAAAATATCATTAAAACTACATTTACGTCCAAGACCAAACAGCCCGAAATACTCGGTATATACATAGGTATACGTATATATATATGTATATAAATACTTATATATATATATAGTGATGAAAATTAAGAGCACGCCAGCTTTTGTGGTGCGCCACAGCGTAACTTGTGCAGATGGAAACAAAGTGAGGAGACTTTGACGACAACAACAACAACAACAACAGCAGCAACATTGACGACGACGACAAAAGTGCGCCCCAAGTCAAATGTCAAGCGTGAAAAATGCGTTAAGTGCACGGCGACGGCGCACTGTACTTAAGCAGTTGGATTTTATGACCAAGGCGGTTACCATGCAACGCGCACAACACTTGAGAAAGTTGCGCCCTAAACAGAAAAAAAACCAAGAAAAAAAAAAAAACTGGCACAAGACCAAGCAGGCAGCAACTGCTCAAGTTAGCCAAGCAAATTATATAAATATGTAACAATTTATTGCAAAAGCCTAAGAAAAATAAAACAATTTTGACTTAAAATTACAATATTGCTAAGTTACATTTCATGGTTCTCGTCGTCAAGGCCAAGTTGTTGAACGGAAATTTCTCTAGAAACTATTAGAATATAATTTCTTCACAGCATCTATTTTGAGCTAGTTATTGGGCAAAAATCTCTTTAAAATGTATCTTATTTATTGTGTGCTAAGAAATTACACAACTTGCTGGAACAACAAAGTTTCTAAAGAGCTTTTTAAATAGCCATTTAAAATATTTAACTAAATTGTTTATAATACAAAAATACACAAAGAAAACAGAAGTGCTATATTTAAAAAATTCTATAGTAAATTTTTGTTTTTGTATATATTTATTTAAACATTGCCAATTTCATCAAGCCAACAAGTGGTTTTTACATATCGAAAAAACTGCCCACGTAAAGATCCCTGAGGCCTGGTTGCACTGCGTATGTTAGCTGTTTACGGGTTGAAGCTCTCTTTCAAAAACTTTCTTCGCTTAGCCCAGCTTCTATTTGGCTTAAAGCTGCCCACAGTGTCTGCCATTTAACTCACATGCAGCGCATAGACAAAAAAAAAAAAAAATGGAAGGAAAAAAGTATCTTGACTCTGCACCATTTGCAACTCTTTATTTTGACTTTTATTTATTTGTTGGCAGCTAAGTAAATGCAGTTTGGACATTGCCCACGTTGCTGCCAAAAAATAAAAGAGCTGCAGACTCTTGTGCTGCCCGACTTGCTGCACTTTGGCTGCTTCTGCTTCTGCTCCGAGTGTCGCAGCTCTTCTTTTTTTTTTTTTATTTTGCGGCCAATTCGTGTCTGGCCATATTTGTAATGAGCATAAATCGTGCGTTGATCATTTGCCATGATAAATCGCATGTTTATATGCCCCAGCTGTAAGTATTAAATTTGTTGTTGTTTTTTTTATTCTTCCAACTAACCAGCTACTGACTGCGATTTCAAGAGTGTAACATTTAATTAACTGTTCTGTTTGGGCTTACCTTTCATAGACGTTGCCGTTTGGAGCAATTGCAGCACGGCCACCAGGAGCAATCCAAATCGAAATCCACAGAGGCGCAACATTGCGCTGCAGCTGCTTTGAAGTTCTTAGATTACAGGCACCAAGATTCGTTTGGAGCAGCAGCAGGAGTTGCTTCGTCGTTTTTCGTTGTTGTTTTTTTGTTTTTTGTTTTTGGTCGTTTTTAATAATTCTGCGTGTTAATTGATTTTTCATGGGGCCACGCATCCGTCGTCGTCGTATGTCTGTGTGTATGCGTGTGTGTGTGTGTGTGTTGAGTATCTGTGTGGAGCAGTGTGCTCATAAAAATAGCAACAACTGAGACACAGCAGCACGTCCTGGTCTACGGCTACGACTACGGCTACATAGACAGATGCTGCATGTCATTTCGTTGACAGAACTCATGCGTTTGCACTAGGGGGGCACACAGACAAATCAGACGGATAGACAGACGTACGGACTAAGAGACGGACAGTTAGACGAACAGTCACACTTATAGACAGACAGTCCAATGGGGTTGCTTTGATGCTGTCTATATAGGATTTACTCTTCCTCTGCCTTCCGATACACATATGGATGGATAGGTATATTTCTTGTACTTTTTTGCTTGATTACGTTTCAATTTGCTGTTGAAGCATTTTCCAATTTTCACACTTTTTTCATGTTTTTTTTTTTTTTTTTGCTGAGTTGCTAAACGATGAGTTTCCAATTGTATTGATTTCTTTCTACGCGCACTGAAATTATAGAATTTTTTGTATTTATAACATTTGTTTTTTACTATTTTGATGCATTTTGAATTTTTAGTTTTCTCGTGGGGCCTCTTTTTTTAAAGGCACTTAATTTGTTTTTATTTGTAATGTTCAATTTTCATGGCACAATTAAATATTTTAATAGTCAAACATTTATCAACAGCTGACGTTGGAAAATTGTGCTCAATTGAAGTTTTATTGGTATTTGTTGTTTTTTTTGTTTTGAGTAGTTTTGATTTAAGTAGTAATATTTTGTATTTTTAAATTTAATAATTAAACATTGAATGATGGTATTTTAAAAAATTAGAGGCCCATTTTGTACTAATTATATTTTACACTGTAAATTATTTAGTATTTTTGTTGTTTTTAATACTTAATTACTTGAACTAATATTCTTTTATGGGTTTATATCACTTATTAAGTTCATGCATTTTAATTTGTTAATTGTTGCTGATTTACTTGATTTATTTATTTACAACTGGATAGAAGATAACTTGTCCCCATTAAGTTATTTCAGTTCTCAAACATTTATTTGGGGCGCAAATCTTTTGATAATTTTGAAAAATGAATCCGCCATTGCTTTCGAGTATTTTCGCTTGGCACAGTCCAAAGACCAATTTGTTGCAGTGCCACATACATATACATATATCATTGATTAGCGTATCTGGATATTTTATGGACACTTAATTGAGTTGCAGCCAAATACACCCCGCAGTTGTTGTTCTTAAGGCGATTCCACTTCACTTCAAACTGCGCAGCAACAGCGCCAAAAGCAGCAGCGATTCGAAGCTGGCGCTGAGTAAAATTTATTGTATTTTGGGCCAAGTGAGAGACGCCCATAAAAAGCTACTTAAGTGGCATGCCACGCAGCTTAACATTGTATATGATACATTCTCTTCCTTTTTTGTTTGTAGCTTTTCATTTTGTTTTGTTTTGCGGTAAAGTGGAATTTCTAGTTCATGAGACTTTTGCAATGTTTATGTCAAAGTTCAGTGCAACGCTGACCGGCAGGAAAACTGCAATTTTGAAAATAACAAAAATAGAAAATAAATGTAAATTTCCAGAAAGATATCAAAAGGCCAAATAGGGCGCAAAGACACTTTCAAGTTTAGATGGAAATCAACAGTGACGCGAACGCAAATCCCTTGGGTGGATATCAAAAAAGGCCCCGACGGGATGGCAGTTGGTGAAAAGAGAGGGGAGGGCGTTGGTGGCAGAAAGACGAAGCATTTCCCGTTATTGCCGCTTTGGCGTCACTTTCGTGCAAGATTCGTGCGACGAACGTCAACAACTGTGACTGGAAAATGAATTATTTACGCCTTGGGCATCTAAAAATAAGCAGACGACGAGTCGGGAATGGGTAATGGAGAGTCGGGAATCGGGAATCGAGATCGGTGCATAAGTATTATGAATACACTTTAAATTAATATTTGGCATAGCATAGAAAAAACTGACATACTTTTGGGCGGCGTTTGATTTTTTAAGATTATTATTATGTATATCGAGCGGGGTTTTCTTTTTAATTTACAAGGTCGATATTTCGAAAGTTTCCAATTTAAAATGTTTAAAATATGTCTTTATTATATGTAGGTCATATTTTTCTCTGAGTGTATGTTCAGCACGTAGCGTAGAGTCTATGTTTGGCGAATGCGAAAGCGACGCCAGGTTTTCCTTCGACATCCTGGAAGGGGTCAATTGCAGTTCAGCCCTTTGGCTTGTTAGCGCTCGTTCAACTAATTTTGCTTGCTCATTTTGAATTTTTGTGTGGAGCTGTTGTTGTTGGCTGTCATTAGTTTTATGTGCCAAACACAATTCGAGATGCCTTTCGGGAGGCGAAGTGGCGCAGTGCATCCAAAAGTGACAATCGTTGGCAGAGTTTTATGACAGGCGCGTGTTTCGAACATTTACATAAAAATGCATAAATGTATCTGTCAGATGCAAAGGAGACACCTAAATTGAGTCGAGTCACCTAAGTATGTGCAGCTGCATTTTTGGGAAAGTTCTACCAAAAATTGTTAGATTTGTCAGCCAGATATTTATATTTTATGGTAATTAAAATTAGTGGCACCCAAAACAAAACGCCTATCGCTTGCCGCTCTTTTAGTAGTCGGAATCAATTTGATAAGCAAAAAGACTTTTGGCTGCGGCTATTTTGGAGTTAACTTTTTTTTCATTTTTTTTTTTTTTGTAGGCGTCGTCTTCCCACACCGATTTTCAACACTTTCCTAGAGATGCAGATGAAGTTGACAGTGGATGCGCTGCTTGTGCAAGCTTACTTATTTGGAAAACTGAATGACTTTTGATGCATTATTGAAAATGCTAGTTGAATACTTATTTGTGTCCAGTTTATGGTGGGAGTATTGTTGCTAATAAATATACGGATATATTAGCATTTGTTTGGGTCATCTACATTCGATTGTTTTGTCTTTTAAAGTGCTTTTTAGTTTTTCATGTTTTATATAAGCAGAATCGTAGTGGCTTATTATAATAAAGTTTAAATTTATTTATGAATTTATTTATTAAGATATTGCGATTGAGAACTGAATCTATGTTTTTCAACTGCTCTTATTTTTTTAATTTATTTGATTTTAGATGTTCGATTCACTAAGTGTTTTTGGTTATTTTGGATTTTTTTAGAAACTGTTTCGATTGCCGAGATCACATGTGTGGCATACATATACATAAGTGTACATGTGTACGTTTATCTATATATCTTGAATGCTCCTTAACACAAACACAACACAAACGAACAGCATCCCATATTCACGGTCAATTTGCACTGGGAGGCAGTGTGGGGATTTCTTGTGTATATGTGCCCATCTTGTGCACATTTCTTCACATGCATCTGCATTTTCACTTCAACAAGCGTTTCCATTCAGTATTTCTTCTTTTTATCCAGAATTCTTGATAAAAACGACAAAAAAGCGCCGACAGCGGCGAACGAAAAACCGAATTCGAGAAACCAGGAAAATAAATAACTTAAAAATAAATTAAATTTTTTAACTGTGCGGTGGATGGCTCAGTGAGGCTTTTTTACTTAGACAGACACACACAAGACACACACACAGAGGCAGGCACACACGCACACTCACTTTCAGGGTGCGCAGAGTTTTCCGCGACGTTTGCCGCCACCCGCAACAGCAACAACAACAACAACAGAAAACGTATTCGAATTTGTTCGATGAGCGGAAAGCGCTGTCCAGGGAAACAGCCGAAAATCACCGAACACGCAACCCAAAACGAACTAAACGGCCCGACGTTTTCTCACAGACTGATGGCACCCAAAACCGAATGCCGAATACCGAATACCGAACCGAACTCGAAAAAAGAAAATTCCGCACGCAGTGTGCGCAATGCGCAGTGAGACAGTCAGACAGACCCCGAAAGACCCCGACAGACCCCGACAATCCGACAGGCCACGGCGCACCCGCGAGTCACTTTTACGCGCGTTCGCTTCTCGCTCCTCTGCTCAGCGAACCCGGTCGAAGGCGAACGCAGTCCAATAAGTATGAATGTATCTAGATAACAGTGATGAGCTCTATTGCAAATTAATAGAGCGTTTGTGTATTGAGTGAAAAATAATATTATTTTATATTATTCCAATATTCCTCTCAGAATATATTTTATTTGAAAGATCACTCACTGCTGTCTTCCACTCGTTCTGTTATATTTTGACATTAATTTGAGTAAATTAAGAGAGATCTGTGAAATCTGTTAAAAATAGTTCTTAGCCCTAATTTGATTCATTGGATGCATTCAGAAGAAAATGCTGATAAATTATGAGTGATTCATAATTGTATCTGCTGAGTGCGGAGACTGCTATATTAATTTGCAAAGTTGCACAATTAATAATATAATTTTGAAAAATTAGTCTAATTTAATTGTTAATAGATATGTATGTAACATAATTTAATGTATCAAATTGAATGTTATATTTTATTAAATTTTAATTTCGAATTTGTATTTTAACTAAAATTAATTAAAGTGTGCTTTTTAATTTAGAATTATAATAGTTCACTTGAGCTCGCTATTTAATTAGAGTACTATCTAGTGAAAAGTGAATCACTTATTCAGCCACTTGCGCATCTCTGGTAAATATGAGCGCGGAGCTTACTGTAGTTCGTACTCAGTGTACTTCTGCCCCAGCTGATGATCATCAACTGATGTTGTCTCCCTTTGCAATCTTCTGTGTGGCTGCGGCTGCGGCAGCGAGCACGCGAAAATCGCACGATTGAGCAATTGCGAGCGCCAAGAGGCTGAGGACTTGAAATTTTTCAATTTGTTTAGCGGTGCCGCTGCCTCAGTTGTTGCCCCTACTTTATGTTGCTGTTGATTTTGCTGTTGCCGTTGCCGTTGCCGTTGCTGCTGCAGCTGATGATGATCATCAACATTGTGGGGCGAGTGTGAGGCACACATGTGGATGCAATTTGGCTGTGGCCATTGCCACATGTTGTTTTTGCCTCGGCGACGACGTCAACTCCTTTGCCAACGAGTGTGTGTTTGTGTGTGTGTTGATTACACTCTCGCCGAGGGTATAATTAATTTATGTGACCCTGTAAAGTCTATAAGTATATTCTTGGTTACTATCAAGAGTCAAGTTCGTGAAACTTTGAGTTCTTGTGGAAAAACCATTTCTGTTTCACAGAACATCCCAGTTTATAGATTTTCTCGAATAGTATTATCATCACAATACTATATCTTGCTAATCCCATAATTGCCAGATTGTTCAGGTTAATATTAGATTCTGCAAGGGTGTGTAATCTTCGACGTGTTGATCTTTTTAGTTCTGTTTGTACATGTGTGTGTGAGTGTGTGTGTGTGAACGTTTCCTAGTGTTTGGTGTTTCTGGTGTGGGCATATTGAGTGATAAAAATCTACTAGCCATTTTTCAACAGCCTATTAAGTTACATAAGTCGTCACAGGGGCGAGCAGAGCGCATCGTGTGAATATCCTTTTGGCGTGCTAATGAACCCTTTGACACCAGCCTTACCCACAGTGCTACCTGAAAGACAGACAGACAGACAGGCACCATGCCCCATGCCCCATGCATCCATAAATCAGTGTGACCAAAGGCAGCTAGCTCATTAATAAATTACAATAAATGCGGAAAATCTGAAATACACCTAGACCAAGTCCGAGTGGAAGATAGTAGTACCCAACAGCTGTCTGTGTATGTGTTTGTGTGTTTATTTGTGTTCGATATCAGTTACACGCCCCCGTCAGCTGCAACCCTTAGTGGTATTTCGGGGTGTGATAAGGCAAGGAACGACTTCGTGGCACGCACAATTTGAGCAGCTCCAGGAGCAGGAGTGGTGCTGCACCCAGAGGGGCGACCACTTGAATATGCAGATATGTACACACATCTAAGCACAAATCGAATATATGCATATATGTATATGTATATGTATCTAGGTTAGGCCACACAGCTGTGTACTGTGCGGTGCGGTGCGGTGCGGTGCTCCTCTGCCTGTGGCATACTGTGTGGCATGTAAAAATAAACACATAAAACTGCACTTTTCCTAATTGCTCGGGGGAGAGACACAAAAAGAAAATACGGCTTCCCAATGCAATGCGCAACAAATCGGCGATAACGCCGCATGCATATAGTTAAAGTCACAAATATCTGGAACATATTCACATGCTTGTCCCAATACGAGTGAATGAGTATGAGAATGAGTACGTGCACCCATTCGAGTCAAGGGAGATCGAACAATGCACACGTGCGCAACTGTTGTCGAAGCAGAGTTGCCAGGTTTTATAATGACATTGAATTATTATTTGAATGTTTATTTAAGTATTCTTAAGTAGGTAACCAGGGCAGGCGAGCACAGTAACGGGAGTAAGCTAAGAGCTAAAGTCAGATAATTAGTTATTATCTCATTAGCCTTGAATCTAACAAGTAGTAGCCCCTTAAATTTTATATCACTTTCAAAACGAATCTTTTTGAAAACCTGACAACTCTGTTGTGTATCTGGAAAGGAAATGATAAGTACACTTACACTTACCTACCCGAAGGGTGCATCCTTTTACGCATCAACAGTTTTAATAGTTGTTTGGCCTATCACTTGGTTTATACGCTTGAAATTCTTTAGGGAACTGGCGGGGGCTGGTGGGGCGTACTTACAAATACCACGTGGTGAATCACATTTAGGGCGTGTAACCAAATTGTGTGTGTATGTGTGTGTCTGTGTATGTAATTTATGCACTCTTGTAGAGGTAATGAACTTGAAATTTATAAGCAAAAACCATGTAATTTGCTCATTAACAAATTGTTATAGGTTTGGCTTAGGAAAAGAGCAAAGAAAATGCTTTGGAGTCATTGTCATGGGTAAAATGACTTTCAGCTGGGTCTTATCTGGTAGTTTAAGGCACTTTAAGTGTTCCTGATTGGAAGAACATGCTGTGTGTTTTCATATCCTGAACCACTTGAGTTTCCCACCCTGTGACGACTCTATTAAGGGGCGGTCTCATGTCGCCCATTATAACTCAATTTTAAATTGTGTATAATTTTATTTTTGACATATTAAATTAATATTGACACATTGACAGCTGCCCGACGTACGCTGACGGCCTGCCAAAACAACCCATTACACAACTATCAACTATGTCTATGTCCAAGTTCCAGTCTCAGTCCCTGTCTGAGTTTGAGTATCCGTCTCTGCCGCTGTCGTCGCCGACCACCCGCTGACAGTGTTCTGTGCAGATCTGATCGATCAATGCGGGCGCTGATCAAAACTCAAAGCAAACAACAGAAGCAAGAATGCCCGACTAACAGATGCTCTGTACCAGTGCTGCCATACTCAACTGATGCCTGACTAAATTCTGAGTGAAATATACTTGATCTCAGCTTACATATCAATTTTGATTCATCTAGTTCTCAAACCCCTTAAGATATACCTACGGGCTTTAAATATAATATTAATTGTTATCTTTTTAGATATCCTGTACATAGACAAACCAACCAAAATACTTCAAAATAGCTCAACAGATTCTAATCAAGAATTCAATTATTTTCCTATGTTTGCGTACAAATTATGCTACCCCTCTTGCTAATTTTTAAAATGTACAGGGTATAAAAATATATATATATTTATATGTATATACGTATATATATTTGCTTCAATTTCTCGAATTTGTGCGCTAATCATGCGCAACGTTTACTTTTGGTGAAATTTTTAATTGCCGCTCGAAACCCTGGAGAACAAATGGGAAATATGCGCTTTGGTTCCGTGGAAAACGGCAATGTCATCATTTGGGTTTGTGTGCCCTATTGGGGTGTGTGTGCCGCTTTTGTGTGGTGGTGTGAGTGGTGCGTGGTTTTCTTTATCTAAAACGCGCCTGGGAAAAGGCGAGCTGGGCTTAATTGATGGCTAGATAGATTGATGGTTGGGCACACGTAGCACAAATAGTAGATACATTTGACATTGGTCGCAGTGGTATACAAAAAGGTCTATGTATTTTTAATAGATCAATGCGTATCTGTTTGATTTGCCCAAATTGGTCAAATGGGCTGGAAGTGCAAAGTAAACATTAAATTGGCGCAAACTAACAAATTGCTATATTTGTTGGGTGGGCTTCAGTGGATTTGGGTTGGGCTCAAACCAGATACATATATGTACATTTGAAGCCAAGTGCGTGGGTTTTTAAAATTGTACATCAATCGGTGTCATCTGTTTTGGTAGCTCGTAGTTTACACCTCGTAAAAGATTGAGCACATCGAATATGTAAAAGCGATTAATAAAAAAATCTAAATTATTGTTATCCATAAGTTTCTAAAACGTAAAAGATCAAAAAATCTGTTTCGCTTTGGTCATTGCTTTAATTTTGATATAGTTGGATAAAGAGCACTTACTAAGGATTCGATGACTTAAATTATATTTAATGTTTTTTAATCACATCTAATGAAATTTCTCTCTCTCAGTTCAGATTTGATAAAGCAATTGGATGGACGTAAAACTAAAATACAGTAATAAATGTCTTCAGATACAAATGAGTTTTGGGTGTGAAGCATCAATTTCTGAGATACTTAATGCTCGCTGTACACATCGCATATCTCTTGGTATGCACAGGCCAATTTATCTTAGCTACAAAGTATGTTTATGCCACCGTTTGACGCGCCGAGCTCTGCTTGCAACGTCTCTTTGGTTGGACGACACATTTCGTTGCACGCAATTCAATTTCATTGCACCGTGGCAACCATTTGTGTCTTGTGTGCTTATGAATGAACTTTCCGCTTGCATCAAAAGTGCCGTTTGCTCGCAACGCAGAGTCTTGCCGAGTCAACTTCAGAGGCAACTTCAGGGCAGGTCTGAACTGGGTTGGGCAGTCCATCATCGCCCACTTCTCGCTTCGCCTTGCCTCTGCACGAGTCGACTCCCGTTTCCCGCCTGAAGTTTCCTCCTGGCTCGCTTCACTGAAGCGTGCCAATTTTTATTGAAATATGTATTTCGGCATCTTATTTTGGGTTTTGTTTTACATGTGTGTTAAGTTTGCTGCGTGTTTTATATGACTTTTTATGGTCACAGAGCAATCGTCGCCAATGTTTCTACTATCTCTCATTGCTCACACTCGAATACGTTAAGTCTTAATTATTATTATTATTTAAGCTTTTGTCAGCTTTTGTTTGCTCAACGTCACAACCCTTTTCTTATCAGCCAGCAAATGCTGGCAAATGTGTTTCCAACTCAAAAATGTCGCTTGCCTCAAAGCAGGAACACTTGATTTTCCATATAATTGACATTTATACATTTGCACGATTTTCTCGATTTGCGCTAAAAATATTCAATTGTTTGGGTCAACCTGTTTTTATTAACGATTTCCACTGAAAAGGAAATGATTGGGATTTTTAATAAGAAAAATACAAAATCCGATTAGTGGTTTTTTTCTTAAATGTCGGAAGGGTTTGAATTTGCATTTTATTTCTTTTATTAAATATAAATTCAAATTAATGTTACGTGAATAATATATAAATATACTTCATACGAAATTCGCTTAGTATTCATTCAGTTCTGATACTTTAAAATCTGAAAACAAAACAACTGACGACTTCAAGCGATTTAGGGGTTTGTTAAAGTTTTTTTTAGTTTTCATAAACACATTGTTGCAAAAAGTATAAAGCAGTATTAATTAAAAGTTAATGAGACCAAAATTTTTTTAAATATTAAAAATATAAAACCAATACCGGTCTGTACAGTATATAAAAATCGGTTATCATCTGCCAAAACGCAATCCCCAAGTGTTTGCAGCGATCAAACAAGCTCTAAAATAAGTCCATTCATCTTTGTCAAAAGTTCAATGGCATGACAAACAACAGGTTCCAAATAAAAAACGTATTTAATTTTTGAGTGCATATATAGCATGTATGTATGTGCTGCATGCTACATGCACCAAATAAAATGTGTCTATTGTTTAACAGATGATTAAAAGTCAAATAGAAATGATTATATCCTATTGTTGACACGTGACTCAGTCACATGGGGAGATGATTCGAATAGTGCATCGTCGTTCAATTAAGATCCGTTTGACTGCAATTATTTGGCGGCGTTCGCTGTGATTTGTATTTGAGTGTGTGCCAATAAATTTCAACAATAATACTGACACATATACATACATGTACATGTGTACATATAATTAAAGAATGTCGAATACACAAAAAAATATAATAACAATGAGCGAAATGTGCCTCACATTTATTAGGCCTTTGTTTGCACGTTCCAGTTTCCAGGGCTGCTTCACAATTCTCGATCGCAACAGACAAATAAGCACGAAAGCAAAGGCAAAAATGCACAGACAAACATATACAGTTATTTATTGTCTTTGTTTTGACTTTGCTTATAATCTATGCACCTCAAATTGTCTTTGTTTCTCTGCTGCTGTCGCCGTTGCTGTAGCAGTCGCAGTCGCAGTCGCAGTCGCTATCGGCTGAGCTGATTAAGTCGGAACAAGTTAAGGTGCTCGCGTTGGGGCTCGTCGCGGTCAGTGATAAGTAAACCTTTGAGCACAGCAGACGCTACTCGCTGACTTTTTACATTCAAAATATTTTGGATGCAACAAAAATTTTATTAAATTAACATCAGCATTATTTTTGTGGCCTTTATCAGTGAAATAAAGTGATCAACTGAAAAGTAAATAAATATTAATAAACATTCGTCAATGCATATGCGACTCACAAACAATAATTTCTAAAACTAAAGCTGCATCCAACGATTTGTTAAAAGTCGGAAAAAATATTTTAGTAAACTTCATGGATAGAATTCAGCGTTTATTATAATAAACAGTGCATATAAATATAATATTAAGATTAAGAAAATGTTTTGAAACATTTACCAAAGTTCAAATCGGTGCTTAATCAGCTAACATTTTTTTGTTTTAAATTCTTCTATATTAAGGAATTTTTTAAGTCTACAATTTACAATTTTTGAAATATGAAATTATTCTTTTGGGATAAAAATTGATGTTAAATCAAAAAACAAATAAATAGGTTAACAACTGTACACATCATTTAGATATATAGTTAAAATACAAAATATTTATAGATAACAAGATAAAATATTCAAAGATACAATATTTAAAACTCAAGATGTTCATATTTTTATAAATATTTTTTAATTAACATTTTTAAGGCCGCAACAGATTGTTTCTTAATTACACAATTGCTGGTTGGCCATTAAGATCGCAGGCAATTATGTGTGAAGTTTTCATCGGAATAAACAAAAAACCTTGGTGTATTCAATAGAGCTGAGCAAATGTAGTCATAGATCATAGCAACAAAATAAAATAAATAACTGCTTTTAATATAACAGTAAAAAAAGTGAGTTAAACCAGAAACAAAAAACAAGTCATCACATTAGCAACTCACAAAATTTACTCAAGTGAATTGTAGACGTACATATGTTTATAATACTTGCCCATACAAAAATATATGTATACATGTATGTATATATATTGTTTATATTTTGTGCGACACTCAATGCCAAATTGCGTTTCATTTATCTTATGTTTCTTTGTAGACCGACAGCTAAGCAAACAACGAAATGTTGTAAATTTAAATAATAAATAAAAAATAAGGCGAGTTTGTATATTTCAGAGAGAGTATTAAGAGTTATCAACTGCTTTCAATGCATTGACGCACTTTTTTAAATAAGCGCAATTTAGTAGGTTTTTTTGTTTCAATTAGAATAATTGTCAAACAATGACAGATATTAATTTTTTACGATAATGTAAATCAGTTCGTAATCCGCCCCAACATCGAGAACACTCCCAATTCGAGTCAAGAATGCTGTCTCGTGTAATCAACTTTTTATTCGTAGTTCATAAATTAATTGAGTAAATTTATAATGATGAAATTCACTGGTTGCATTTCAATCAGATCACTTAAAATTATAATCTTTAATAGAAACAAGAAGAAAAATGTGTCTTTGGGCTAACGAAGACTGAATGCCCTTGCAGATAAATAGCAAACTAATCTAGTAAACATAATATCAATATATATTTTGATGTATTGTTTCTGCAACCTTCTCTTTGAATAATCAAGAATAAAAATTCTGTATCGAAAATTCTTTCTTCCTTGAAGAGTTTATAATACCTGGTGCAAGGGTATATACAGCAATCAATTTTTCATGAATATTAATGATCTATCATTTAAGACTTATATACTGGCTACAATAATTTTTAGTGTAATTGGCGTAATTAAAACTGGAATACTTAGACAGATGTGCAGATGTGTCTAAATCGAATATATATACTTAGTCGTATTCAGCTATTAAAAATCTATAACTGATAGACAGGTTAATCTTCAACTTGTTACACATTTCCTGACTAAATCAAATACCCTATGACAAATGTAATAAGGAAACACTCAAGCTTATAAGCTTATATTTCTGCTTATTATTTAACATTAAACCACATTAATCATTGCATGTTAGTGCCATTAGCAGGTGGAACTGACTTATGTAAATATTGACATAAACCACTGCAAATTAAGCTGAATATTTATGTTAATCCGATATTAATAATCGACAATTAAATTTCCAATGCTGATGCAGATGCAGCTGCAATCGAGATCTTTGTTTTGGATTTATCTGCTGATTATAAATGGATTAGTGGGCGATGCTTATCGTATACTGTTTATGGGTCCATTTCCCGCACCCAGTCACTGGATGTGGCTGGAGCACTTTCAGCGAGATCTATTGAAGCGTGGACACGAGGTGACCAGCATTAACAATCATCCAACGAAGACGCCACATGAAAATCTAACTGAGATTATACTCAATCCCACTTTTGATATACCCAAGCATTGTGAGTATGAAAAAAGAATATATAGCGATTTTATAATGTAAATGATTTTTTTCACATTCCCTAACAGTTCCTAAAAAGAACATCTTCAGCATGCGTTTTGCCAGTGATTTTCAGAATCTGCAATTGTGGTGGCAAATTGGTCAAATGACTACGGAGCATGCGTTGCAGGATGTGCAAGTTCAAAAACTCATCGATAGTCAGGATGAGCACTATGATCTCGTTATTTTAGAGCAGTTCTTTCACGAGGCATTCCTCATGTTTGGTCAGAAGTTCAAGTGTCCTGTGGTCACCATTGGCACCATGGGCTATGCTGATAATATGGATCACGCTATGGGCATCCTTACACCGTGGTCGGTCATACCTCATCTACTGCTGCCACACACCGATCAGATGACCTTTACTCAACGTGCCTACAACACGTATTTATCTGTTTATGATGCAGTTATGAGACGCTGGTATTATCTACCCCGAATGCAAGAGATAGCGGAGAAGTACTTTGGAGCAGCTATTAAAGGTGAGCGCTAACGGAATTTATACTTTTGCAGAAAGCTTTGAAAATAGATTATGATATCTTTATATCAGATAGAAAGCATACATATATTTTATCTGTAACAATCTTGCACTAACTTAATTTAACTACTATTTATGCCTTGCTAAGTTAGTAACTGACTTGTGTATACCCTTACTTTTAGGTGCTCTACCCCATGTGCATGACCTGGAGCGCAATATATCGCTGATGCTGATCAATAGTCATCGTAGTGTGGATCTGCCACGCCCCAGTATGCCGGGCCTGATCAATGTGGGCGGAGCGCACATTCAGCCCGCAAAGCAATTGCCCCACGAAATGCAAAACTTTCTGGACAATGCAACGCATGGCGTTGTCTACTTCAGTCTGGGCTCCTATATGAAGAGCACTGATATGCCTCCCGAGAAGACAGCTCAGATACTACAGGCATTTGGCAAACTGAAACAGAAGGTTCTGTGGAAATATGAGAATGCATCCATAGGAAAATTGCCTCCAAATGTAATGATCAGCAAGTGGATGCCACAGAATGACATTCTGGCACATGCGAATATTAAACTTTTCATCACACACGGCGGCATCTTTGGCACCCAGGAGGGCATCTATTGGGGCGTCCCAATGCTGTGCATTCCCTTATATGGGGATCAGCATAGGAATACTATAAAATCGGTGCGTGAGGGTTATGCCCGTTCTTCAGTCTTTTCCAAGCTGACAGTCGATGATCTGGTAAGCAATATTGAGGCTCTAATCTATGAGCCACAATACAAACGTAGTGCCTTGGAGGTGTCTCAACGTTTCCGGGATAATCCCATGCATCCGTTGGATGAAGCCAGCTTCTGGATTGAGTACATCATTAGACACAAGGGAGCGCGGCATCTGAAATCGCAAGGTGCCTTTCTGCCACTCTATCAGTATTTGCTGCTTGATATTTTGGTCTGTGTACTCCTGGCTCTCTTTCTGACCGTGTGGCTGCCTTGGCGCATGCTGAGGAGACTCCACAGATGGTGGTCTGTGGCGGCAGCAAAAGCTCAAGTTCAGGAGGTCAAGAAACAATTGTAAACGGTTTTCAGTTTACAATTTAGTTTCTAGTTTAGTTAGTGTAAAGTCACAATAAATAAAAGTGATATATTTTTTAAAAATTGTTATAAGTTAAATGTTTTAATTTGTTTAATGTTTCTTTTTAAACGAACATTAACAGCGAGAATAAAAATATTAGTTTTAAAGAATATTTTTGTTTTCCGATTAAAAACTTGTTTTTATAAAATTGTAATCTGGCGAGTATCAACGACTTTTCATATTTCTTATCTTATCTCATGTGTTTCTATTATAAATAATTAAGTAAAGAGCGCAAGTTTAGTATGCAGAGTGATTTTATGGGGCATCACTCACTTTGATCCGGAGTGTTCTATGCACTCTCGCGGCTATGCTGAGAGTGAGCAGATTTTTCGTTGCATACTTATAGGCAGCTGTGAAAATGATCTTAGGCAAACACATACATATGTTTTAAAGCATTGCATACTTTTATGTGAAAAATTAAATTCAAACGTTTTATTAAGAAAATAGGTTATTTATAAACAATCGTCTGCTTAATAATATTCAAAACTGTGAGTCTAAAAAATGTTGTATATATGAAACTGATTTTAAAATTAAGCAATTTAAAAGCTACTTAACAAGCAATTGAAATAAGTTCTCGAAGTAAATATTCAACTTATGAAGTGGTTCTTATTGGCGATTGTCTACTGTGATTTGCCGTGTCTTGAAATTCTCATTCACTGTTGCGGTACTTCATCAGTTACAGGTAAGCGGCATAGCTGTTGCCCAGCATTATCTATTTTTTCTATTTCTATGAATAATTTATGTTCCAATTAATTAAGTCAAAATAGGCAAATAGAAAAACTTTAAGAAAAAAATAAACAGCAAATGGCATATATTGTGCGGAGTGTTTTGACTTGTTTTTTTGTTTTTATTATTGCTGGCAACAATCACGAACTGCCAGACAGATTCGAGACTCATAAAACGCCCCCGCGTTGCACGTTCTTTTGTTAGCCAAGTTTGTTGCGAATGCGAGTTGTCGCCAGCTTATAGAAAATATTTCGCTATGCTATGCAATCAATGCAACTATAAAGTGAATGACGGATCAAAAGGGTGATTACAGTCCTTAGTTTGATATGCTATCGGTAAAAGTGATAAGATGATAGAATTTCAACATGATTTTCGACCTAAAATTTGAATGTATTTTTTTTCTATATTTCTACATTCACACATTGTTTTCGAAAATCGTTTCAAATTAGACAAAGTTTTCTTTAACATGTGATCCAATCAAATGAAATGCGCTCTTATGTGATTGTACTCTAAAAAAAACATCAAATCTCTTTAAGCACATAGTCTTCAAGTATTATTTGTTACTATATCTCACGAACTAGATCTCTCCCCTCTCTCTCTCTCTCTCTCTGTATTAGCCTCTGCCTTACCCTTATCATTAATTTATCAATCAAAAATTAAAAAATTATTATTTTATATAAACCGTTGGATGTGACTGATTCTACACGTTGGAGTTTGCTATCGTTTTGAATTCGCTTATGTCATACTTTCACTGGCGGTCACCTTGTGAAGGTTCGAGTGCTGCTCCACTGTTTTTATATCTACCGTTGTTATTGTTACGACGTGTCTTGTTGCCCAGTACCGGCCGTACCAGTTACCGTACCGTAAAATACAAAAAAAGAGACTGTGCGCATATTTGGCGCATCTTTAACATTTTTTTCATTTCATGCTTTTGTTTTGAATCGTGTCTCTTATGTTTTCCGATCATAAATTAAAATTTTTAACACACACATGCACTCCGCAAATAAAATTATGAGAATTTTGTATTTAAATCGAGTTCAAATGCGGTCATAATCTAACTAAGGTCGAAAATCAGATACCAATGAACGATCATTTTAATTCCATATGACCCTTGTGTTATTAGTAGAATAATTTAAATATAGAGTTAAACCCTTGTGAATTTCAGAAATGTAGTTTTTTATTATTAATTAGATTACTTATTAATCAGCTTGATGATCGTGGCCGTTGAGTCTTGGCACCGCTTACATCAATCAGTCGCGGGTTTGAATTCCGCCGGAGGCATGATTGTTTATTATTTGTATAGTCCAGTAGTAGTCCGTTATGCCTCCTTGTCTTTCTGTCTAAATCTCTAACCACATGGTACCACAACGTGCCAAATACGGCCTATGTGTTTCTGTGAATGTACATCTTATTATAATGAGCCTCTCCAGCAAGTTATTTGCCGCATTTCGGGCCGTCCTTGTCAAAATTTTGACATAGTAACTCAAAACACTACGAAATATGCAAAATCGATTAATACTCAATGTTCAACACTTGATTGACTTTACGGCGGCAAGTTTTTGTTATTTTGGAATTAAGTTTGTTGGGCTAACGGTATTTAAGCAGCTTTATGTGAGTGTGTGCGTATTTGTGAATATTTTGCCTCAAATATCATTTAAGTAGTATTTGATTGTGTTTACGTCATTAACAAACCGGACCTTTGGGCACACAACGTGGCAAAAGTACCAGTTCGCGACGACGTAGTTCCGTGAGCGATGGGTGCCAAGCACTCTTCTGCTTGAAACCCTCAAAATTTAAATTTTTAAGTTAAAAAAAATGTATATTTTTATATTTTCACAGTTACGAAGAGTTACCAACGAAAGAAGAGGAGCCGCCATCAAGCTCAAATTATATCATACTTGGCGCCAGGCCGCCAAACCGGCTAAGCATTCTTGAAATTTAAATATGCAGCCAACGATGACGAGAAATAAAATATACATTAAACAAACACTTTAATCGCTGGTCACAAAACTAGTTTACTAATGAAATCGGTCGAAAATTAGGCAATTTATGTGTAGACTTGAGCTTCTGACGACAGTTGTATTCCGAAATAGGCCTTCCAATATCCGCATTGGTAATTAGCAAATGTTCATAAATGACTAATTTCTGACATTTTAGTGCATTTATTTTATTCATATGGATAAATTTGGTGACAAACAAAATTCGAAATAAAACAAGTTACTGTTGATCACATGAACTTAATAAAAGTCAAAAGCAAAAATAAAAGCAAATAACAAAAAGTAAACAAACAGCTTTTGTTACTAGCGATATTTCTTACCACTTTTAATGCCTCAGAGCCACAGCATTCGTTGGGTTCCTGCTGCCAATGCCTCGCTGCTGTTGACCAAACAAAATTGGAAACAAACAACTAAAATAAAAAGTTCAACAACTAAAAACCAACTGAAGACGCGTTCGTCGAGAGCACGTGACGTGCTGCAATAGCTAATGTCTGGCATTAATTATGATTATTATTAGTATTGTTTTTAATATTATTAAATGTATCCATCACGTATTTTTTTGTCAGGTGAGTTTTGACTGTAACTTATGTGTACGCTTTTAATTACACAATTAAGCGAATTGCAGAAATTATCGTTTAAATGTCATTTAAATTTTTTTTTTCGTTACTTTACCTTTTGTCATTTGCTTCTTTTTCTTTTTCGGTCAGCAGAGAGGACAAATTAAAGCTCCATCAAGGTCATGTGAGGGGCGGCCATTAGCCATGAAGTCAAGCGCCTCTTCACATTGCATATCTTGTCTCATTTTGCCCTATCTCTGTTTGTTTATTTGTTATTCGATTTGGAAAATGATGAGGCTGTTTTTAGCTTTTTTTTGTCTTTTTTTTTGTGTGCATTTGAAAATTATGCAAAACATTTGAACGTAATGCGCCATGATGCAAATTATCATAAATACATTGACCTGCATCGTGGATCCTATCGAAACTTTGATTAATAGGCAATATATAAAAGTTACTTTTCTATTGTTATTTTGAAATTGCCTACGGATAATTTTCTTTTGCAAAAGTAAATATAATTGTAATAATCTAAATAAGGAACTGTTTTTCTTTGCTTTTTTTTTGTTACTCTACAACGCAAATATCATGAATAGATTAGAATTCTATTGAATTTCCTGATTCGAATTTAAACTCAAACTATGCCAAGGCAAACTTAAACTAAACTAAATATGCAGTTTGTTTTTAGACATATTTAGAAATCAATATGTTTATGTGTGACCATATTAAAATTTCAAATTAAGATCCTAAAGCAGGTTCTACGCAAGACAATTTATTATGTTCAACAGTTATAAAATATACGGTTAAACTTCTAAAGAATATTTGGAAATGGAATAACAAAGGGGGCTTCATTATAAAAATGGGGAGTTTATTTTATAAAATATGCTGTAATCATCAGATGAAGTTGTCAAGCGCCTTTTTCACACATTCTAAGGTCTAGACAATTTTGAATGATTTTAATTAGCTAAGCCTTAAGACGGATGGCATATCTGGACAAAGACTGGCCAACACAAATCAATTTATTATTTATTTATTTCACAAGTCGACACTGTTTGCTAGAAATATTAACATTGAAATGCTAAACAAAATATTTAAGCTTACTATTAGTATAGGGTATGAGCACACTTTCAAGCAGCTGTTTAGTTTTTTTTTTAGGATTATGGGGATGCCCATTCAATGATTATGTTTATAATTACAGGTACTTCATTTAAAAAAGCAATACTAATATGCATTGCCCAATCTGCTAGCGAGACCTTTGCCGGGCTTAGCCCACTAGCTGCTTACATCACACAGCAGGAGTCGTTACCAGACAGCGAGCGCTGAGGAGGGGGTGTGTAAGACAGACAGACAGACAGACAGAGAGAGGGAGAGAGCGACCTAAGACCCATTCCCATAAACAGTCGAAAACTTGTTTACTGCGATGCTTCGACAGCAATAAATATTTGCCGCTTCACTCAGGTTTCTTTGTTGTTGTTGTTGTTTCTTAGTAAACCCTAGTCGAGTGTAATATACAAATTTTATCATGAAATGTATTTTGTATTGAAGCAGATAGAGAATATATATATTCTTAATCAGTGTCAACTGCCGAGTCGAGATATTTTCATCTCTCTGCCTAAATACAGACTATTCTTTCAGTTTTAAGGGATTCTTAGTCAAGTTATCATAGCAAATATATCATAATCATCCAGAAGAAAACTTTTGCTTCTTGGATAAATTTAAGCCGTTCTCGAAGGGTATGGAATCTTTGGTAAGTTGAAAATAGCTCTGTTTCGTCTTTTTTATTTCGTATATTGTTTCGTGCGCAAATTACAAAAATAATAATAAGTGACACAAAGCGCGTGACTCCTTTCACATGACGCCAGACACCAAAAAGTGTACACAAAAGGTGTTAAGATGTGTGTGTGTGTGTGTTGAAATGAGATATACATATCTGGGCAGCTTTTATTTGTGCCAACAACAACTAAAAATGAGTTAAAATTGCCCGAAATTATTTGACCGCAAAACAAAAGCGCTCTCGGCCCCATGTGATTTTAGTGAATTGGCCTGATTTTGCTTTCGTTTGGGGCCCGCATGCTGTGTAGTCGAGTGTTTTTGGCGCATCATTTTTACTTTCTCCATAAGCACACACACACAGACAGACACACACACACACATAATGCTGCTCTTGTGTGCGTGAGAGGTGCCGGCAGCAAAAAAGCTCTCTGCTCTGCTTGCATACCGGTTTGTGTTGAAGCTTAAAGCGGATCCGTTTTGGCTGAAAGTGCTTTGCCTTTTAAGCCCGACCACCAGTGCTCGTAGCTTTCAGATACGTTTTTGCTGTGGCAGCGAGTGCAATTGTGCGGCTCCGTCTGGTCTAAGATACCACACACACACACACACAATATTAATAATAATAACAAACTTTAAATCCGTTGAGATTCGGTTTCGGTTTGGCGCTGCGCCTTGCGTTCCGTTACTGTGCCTAATCCCGTTCCCAACATATTTTTGTGTATATATTTGTTGGTGCAAAATAGGCTCGTTATCGCATTGGTTCTCGGTTCAATGTTGTGCTTTCCATCGCCTGCGTTATGCTAATTACCGAAAGGATTCAAATCGCTGTGTACATTATCGGTTACAATCTCTTTGGCAAGACGACATCTAACGTTTGTTGAAAACCCCCAAACTTCCAAATTACACTCAAGTGTTAACAAGCAACAGCAACAACAAAATAGAAAAAATATAAAGAAATCAAAAAAATCAAATTAAATAATTAATCAATCGCAACTCAAATACACACGAATATATTTATTGTTTATCAATTTGCAAACGTGCCAAATATAATTTATTAATATTAATCTAATTATTTTGCTTAACAAAGAGCTAATAAGTTTAACTATAAATTATTAAGTCGTAATTTTAAATACAAACAACATCCAACGCATCGTGTACATCACACAACTAAAAACAGGGAGATTCGGAAAGAAAGAGAGAGAGAGAGAGAGAAAGAGAGAGAAAAGCGAGAAGGCAAGAAATTGCATCAAAATGAATGAGCATCGACTGTTACTAAGTTTACTTTTATGGTGAGTTTTCAAATATTAATTATAAAAATATATTAAACAAGTTTAAGCAGCAAGCGACTAAAGAACACATTACAATATTTTCTGATATTAACCGTAAATATATATATATATATATATATATATAGTATAGTATGCAATGCAGTGATAAGAAATATAAATAAATATTTTTTATTCAAGCTCACGGCGTATAAATAACGAGTTATACTTGAATCGAATTATGCAGTTAGATGGTTAAGTCAAAGGTAGATCTGAAATTCGATAAATAAATTAACAAACTTTTATTTAAGCCTATTAATTTTAATAGTATATTATCGTTTCATAAAATGATCAACTTAACAGCAATCAGTGATATAATAACAAAATATAATCGAGTTTTAGTTTTTCGAAGCGTGAATCTTCAAAAACAATTAAATATCCTCTACTAATAGCTCACTTTGACGGACATTCCTCAGCTTCAGTGAATTCCGCTTAGCACGCCCACAAATCCAACCTCAGATCCGGCCTTGCCTTGTTGCTGTCAAGTTCGTTACTTAAGTCTTTCGATTTGGCACCTACGCAATTGCTCCAATTAAGCTGGTCACTTTGCAAAAATGTTAATAAAGCATGTTTAAAGCTCATCTGGGCTCATCTTAGCCTTGACAAAGCCCATAAACAAATGTCAAACAACAAACCAAAGTTTACAAAATGTTTTAAACTTATATTAAATTTTACACATGTATTTTTCGGCTGTAAAGCACTTGAGTCAACATTTAACAAGAATTTTACACATACGTTGAAATAAGTGACTTAAGTGTGTCAACCAGACAATGTCAGTGGCTCTGCAGCAGCGCTGTCGACGACGTCGCATGCGGCAGAGGTGGCAGCAGCAGCAGCACCATCGGCACTTGTGCTTAATTTGCTGGCGCATTCAAGTTGATTGGCTGCATTCTAAGCGGTGCTGGATGACTAAGCCAAAGAAGTTACAGCTGCCAAACAGCTGGCCAAGGCTACTTACCCCTCCCCACAATGTCGTGCAATGATTGAACATAAATAAATAAATATATATGTATGTATGTACATTATGTGTGTATGACACTTGCGCAATAGCCAAGCTAAATTGAAGTACGATTTGCATAGATTTAACTTTGATTAGCAGGTTAGTGCAAAAACTGAAAACTTTCTAATGTGTGACATCTGCATGTGAATTGGCTGGTCGCCAAAGAGCCGTTAATTCAATATAGGCCGAAGATCTATAAATTAGCTGCACTCTCTCGCGCCAAATTATGTAAACCATGGCAACCAAATTATGTCAATGCGGTTTATGTTTTGTTAAAATTAACACACAAAGAAAACAAAACTGAAACAACCCGAAAAGAAAAAAATCAACTCATGATTAGGTAATCGTTCCAAAAAACCACTTGGCACGACACACAAGCATCAAAAAGCACCAGTGCAACAACAAACACAATCTCTAAAAAAATAAGGTCTTTCGTTGTGTTAACAACTTTTTCTCTTTCGTAGGGCATCTTCGGCGAATGCGTGCAGCGAGAAATGAAAGTGAAACTTTACATTTGTATGTTGATTTTTTTTTTAAATTTTTGTATTTTATCTGACGCCCAATAATTGGGTGTTCATCTCCAAGAAATTCAAATTCAGTTCGATTATATAATCGCCTGCTTCTTTATAAACAAATATAACAAATTGTCTTTTAATTAGCATACTCATGAATATTAATATAATAAAATTAAGGGGCAACGGTAGCCAAAGTATTTAGTATGAATTTCAACTATGTCTCAATGAGAATTCTAATGCTTTGCATAATTATGCAATCTGTCAAGGAGAACACTCTGACAAATGCAAAGTGGGAAGTCAACTTGGCCGATAATCGGCTTTACAAGTCTGCGGATCTACGCTTCCCTTGGCACGTTGTCAAAAGTCTTTAAAGTCTGCACATGCTTTAAAAAAAATTTAAAATGGTGATGATTAATGATCGTTGGCTATTTGCAGACCGGTCAAATTCCATATTATGCTAATGCTAATGAATACTAAACGCACTTTAAATTGTCCAATTTAAAATGTGCGTATAAGGTCAACAATAAAGGTGAGGAATTCAAGATAAGACAAAACAAACAAAGAGACACTTTTAAGAGCAGGTTTAATGATAGAATTAAAAAATGTTATTTGGAATTCGAATACAACCGATTTTAAAGTGATTTAATTTGGAACAAGTATTAACAAAATCAAAAATGTTATTTAAATATTTTCAAGTTTTACTTTTTATCACAATTCATACAGGTATTTTTAGTCATATCCTTTTTTAGATGGGAATGTCTTAGCAAACAAATTAATTCATTCATTAGCAGCAATCTACGATTGCAGAACGATAGCGCCAGCTTATTTTAAGTAACCCAAACAGCTATGAGAAACCCGAAATACCAAATTAACTCAATTCTTAATAGAATACGCCAAAAACTGCTTTATAATAAATTAGCACTCGAATACAAAAATCTTAATTAACAGAGCACAAATGAGTTCAAGGTTCCCATAAACCACTTTCTGGAATTCTTGTTTTTTTGAGATGCTTTCAAATTAGAGCCTTATATAGAGATTGGAAGAACAGTCGACTTTTATTTGATTTAAGTCTTGCTAATTTAATTTTCATTTTATCTCTGATTTCTACAGCTGAACATTCATAATTTTTGTGATAATTGTAAAGTAACTCCGTTATTTGTGATTATCTGTTGAAATGGCTTTAGTAATTAATCTTCGTTTATTTGACTGAAGAACTGACAGCCATTCAAAAGTTGTGCAACATGTGGCTAAAAGTTGAATGGACTTCGAATAGGGAAAAACTGAGACTGCAAAACTGGAAAAGCTGACCAACAAATTATTCCCGAATGCGTTTCCTGGTGCAAAGTGAAAGGCGCTCGATCGAGTAGGTGACCCTGAGCGATCTCAGTTGGACACAGGTTATGAAAGATTAATCAAGAAGCCAGCAAGTTCGTTGCCTAAGTCTTTAGTATCAGAGTCCAACCAGTTTTCTTAGCAACTCACATGCAGAACATAAACGTTATTAAAGCTCAAATCAATGCAATAAAAAACACATTGATAAATGTGCATATAGATCTACCTTGCTTGCTCGCCGGACCACTATTCAGTTGTCGGGTTAACCCAAATAACATAAGATATGCACAACAGCAACAACAGCTGTAACATATGGGTGACGCCCCAAAAAAAAAAAAAAAAAAATTTGTTGTGTTGTGTTGTTTTTGCTGCTGATCTCTGGCTACATGCAGTTTAGAGTGTTTGCATGGCACTTGGACTGGGTCTCTGACACAATCAGCCAGCCGAAAAAAAAAATTCCATAAAATCGGCCAAAAACACAAACTTCATCGAGACAAAAAATCTTGTTTCGCCCAACTCTGGCAACTGGTTTATTTGGGTTAAAAAGAAATTTAAACAACCAGCGGACAACTGATGCGACTTTACAACGCAGCTGCCAACAGTTAACGGTACCAGGCATCTGTAAAGATGAAAGTGAAATTTTGTTTGAGGTTTAGTGAAACAAAAAATAAAAAACAAAAATAAAAGACACCGAAAATAAATACACAAAATATGGCAGCGGCGACAAAGACGTAATCAACTTAAGGATGAAGTGGGCCCCCCAACAGGCTTGACTGGGCATATTTTGTTGTTGTTTATGTTATTGTTGTTGTTGCCGCTTGCGGTTTTTAAACAACAGCACCTCCAAATGGTGGCAATGGTTTGCCTAGCTCTTCATAAAAACGTTAAGTTTATTTTATTTCTCTATTTCTTTGAACTGATTTGTAGTGATTTTTGTGAATTTTGGTAGATGGGCTTCCGTCATTTGAAAGCCACCTTGGACTGTCTCTTACAAAGTATCTACTGAAGATGCCAACAGCGGGAAGTGTGCAGCTTTGAATTGTTGTCTATGAGCTTAAGTGACGTATTTATTGTCTGTTTTTCGCTCAAATTTAGCTGGCAACTTAATTTAAAAAATATGTAACAGAGCGCATTATTTGAATAATTTGTATTGTATGCAATGTATAAAAACAACATTTCTTTATCTAATTTACATCAACATTCATATGATTATTTTTATTTAAAAACTCCAGTTATATTTCGCCTAATCTAGCATCGGTTTATTTCTAAACTTTTATACTCAACTCTTTTCACTTTTGCATGTTTCATCAACACAAATTTACCTAAATGCTCAGCCTCAGGCACGGCTCAAGTTTCACAAAAGGTGCGTCAATAATTGAAGACAATTTTGTTAATGCTTCTCAAATATTTTGTGAGCTTACAAGTATTTAATTTTGTCTCTTGAGTCTGCCTGTATATTTTTTTGGAGCGCATACGGCCAGCTTAAGTGCTGAGTAACACTTGTGGCACTTTCGTGTGGCCAGCTCGTGGCTACACCATTAATATGTGGCACAACAAAATGGTAAAGAGGCGACCTTGATGCCAGTGAAGCCAGACAGCAATCAGCTGACATGCTGAGCGGCTCATATTCACCCATAATATGCTATTGAAATGCGTTCATTAGCATTCAGCGCCAGACTTTAGGCCAGAAACAGAAACAGGCCAACAAAGTGGAGGAGCCAAAATGAGAGTTATTGCCTTTGCCGTTGCCGCTGCCTATCAATATCAAGCTGTATGCACTTTCGCAATGAAAACGAAAGTTACGCCCCGCATATTTGTGGCTTGATGAGCTTGTGTGTGTGTGATGTGTGTGTGTGTGCTTGAGGCAGGCGCGTGACTTGACCAACATGTGTATTTTCTGGCCATAAAATAAAAAAAAATTATCGTATGCACACATGGCATATGAATTATGATCTTCACGCCTGTTTGGTTGCTTTGCATTCGAACAAAAACAACAACAGCAACATTTGCATGTCTTGGCAATGTAACAAATATTTCGAAGCCACATTCGATGAACGCCAACTCAAATTGCATCATTGCTATGGATAATAATGTTGTTAAATGCAGGCCACTGTCATATTTTGTTTGCACTTGAAACTTCAGTTTATTGCGGTTTTTGAGCCTAGTTTCCTCATCAAAGCTAGAAGAGTCTAGTCACAAGATTAGTTTGTTGTTGCTGCAGCTGTTGCATCTGCTTTTTTTCTGGCTTATTGTGTAATGGCTGCCAAGAAACTCACTTGTAACACACACAAAAAAAAAGACACTAAAAAAACTGCAACACCAACAAGTCGTGAAAAGAGTCTTGTGACTTGCTTGTGTGTGTTTGTGTTGGTGTTGGTGTTGTTTTAATGTTTTAAAGAAAACATGTTTGTTTGCTGCCGTTGCTGTTGCTGTGTTGGTGGTAGGAAATCATGTGCAAAGTCTTATGACACTATGAAGCTACGTGGTTTGGAGTAATTGCAGCGAGTCATGGCTTATGGATGCCAATGAGAGAGTGTAAGCCTTATATAGATATATATAAGTTGTTGTTTGTGGCAGTAGTCATGTGGCTTCAGGCTGATGCAAGCACATGCCCGCATATTTTGGCCAAGCCACATTCGTAGTTGATAATGAAAACGACGCCTTTACCTTAAACAACTCAACACAAAATGCCAACGGAACCGAATAACTAATGCGCCCACTCTATCTGCTTCCGTAATTTTAAATACTTCCCCTTATTAACTGTAAAGTTATGCAATGTGTACTAGATAATTAGCAATGGCCCAATAACATGAATATTCCAGATGCAACGTGCATTTTTTTAAGTTCTCAATAAAAAGATCAATTTAATTAAAATACAAAAAATGTTTCACAAATCAGCAGCATTTAACATGCTACATTTAAGTATACTTTTTAGCTGTATTCAAAACTTTTTATTGTAATTTATTGTTTAATTCGCTTAAATATTCATTAAATATCGCTACATTACATATCTCCTTGTCTGTAAGTTAGACCCACAAACTAACGTTTGTATTTTTTCCGTATTATTGCAACATTAAAACATTTACGCATTTGCAAAACCTTTGCCACGCCTATAAATCATTTTGTTAGTGCCTTTTTTCCATGTTGTGCCTATTTTTTGCTCGCCTTAAAGGTTTTAAAGCAATTGTTGTTGTTATTGCGTGACTGTTGCAACTGGCGCCAAGTTTGTTGCCTAAGTCTTTTGTATGTGCTGTTACTCAAAAGGTTCAGCAGACAGCGCTAGGGAAACAACAACAAATGCAACAACGGACAACTGTTAGCTGTTAGCTAAAGCATATTTCGTTGTTAACGCTAAGCTAATGAAATTGTTTACAACAATTCGCATTCGATTCGTGATTAAATTTACGGCTACCGAACTATCAACTATCAACACTTGCAAATGAAGCATAAATTGTGAAGCTTAACTGATTTTAATTAATTTGCTTATTGTACGACTGTAGGTAAGTGGTGAACATAATAAGCCAGGCAATTGTTGCTAAATTGCACAACATTTATTAAATGCTCTGACAATACCGCAATTAGCCATGATATATTATCATCATCATGAAGAGATGACTGCCTCCTGCTGGTTTGCTGCTGCTGCTGCTGCTGATGATGTAATTAACTCCTATTGTTTGGTTACTCAAACTCAATAAATATTATCTCCTATGTGTTGTTCGAAGGCAGCACCCGCTTGAGCCATCTTTAAAAATTAAAATTAAAAGTATTTGAAGGTGTAATCTTCTACAGAAGCAGATGGAAGTTGGATGCTAAAAAAATACTTGACTTGTTTGACTTGTTCCATGTGCCATTTGGTATTTAAGACTCTCACGTGTTTTTGTAATTGCCAATTGACTAACTGACTGACTGACTCACTGACTGACTGACTGACTGACTCAATGACTGACTGACTGACTGACTGACTGACTGCCTGACTTACTGCTTGACTACTGAGCATTGTAAAAATGCATAATTAAAATGCAAATATGCGTTTGAGCTTCGACTGCTAACTTTGACTTAACAGACTTCCAGTGAATAAACTTGCAACAAAAGAAAAATAATAATAGAAATAATAACAATTACGAATGCACTAGTTGCGAGTAGCTGTTTTTTGCTATCGTTACTTTTATTGCTATCGTGAATCAAATTTTGTCGATATTCCCGATACTGATATTCCAAATTTGAATTCTATATCTTTCGATCGACTTAAATGATCTTTTTCAAAACTTTATTTTAGAGTCAGCGATGCTTCCGATGCTTCTTTTTATAAATTTTCAATGGGTCCAGGGTATAATTATAACTCATAATTTCACAAAGAAACTTATTTAAATAATCACAAAATTTAAGATCAAATCAAACCATCAAATAATTATATAAATTAGTCCAGTAACAAAAGCCTAATACTAAAAGTTCACCTCCAAAAAATAAGCTTATCCTAAAAAAGCCAAGCTTTTACCTATTATGGATTATCTTGATTATTGATCGCTTAACTTTCGCTTTTAAACATAAACTCTCTCGATTAATTGAATTATCAAATAAATTGTGCACTCAATTTATAAACACTATCCAATGGTGTCATAAGCGGCAACAAAATGTTAAATAATGCATACGTCGCGTGTGACGCGCATTTCTATTTGCGGATTTAACACAGCTGCTTAAGATAAGTGTTGTTTTTGTTTTGGTAGTAGTAGGAGTTAACTGTTGGCATCAAAGTCAGGTGTGACACAGTTTTTGGCATTCGCCATATGCGACTTACTTTACTTCCAGATACATACCTCACCACCCGCAGCACACATATATATATATATACTGTTGAAAATATGTTATTTAACATTCAATGCAATCGTGCATCGATACTTATGTTAAGTCTCTCATTAATAGCTACTCATACTGTAAAGTAGCAGTCTTGAATAAACGCTGATTGAGTACACAACGCTGGTGGGACTCAGTATTACTTTTCTTATCCAGGCATTCCGTGACGCGGGGAAACTTCGCTCCAACAGGTTATGGACCCAGGGAACGTGGCCTGATAAGATCGGTTATAGTTTATTGACTCGATATCCAGAGTTACGAACTCGGATGTGATAAAAGACAAAATCGGCAGTTACGTGTGTGTAAATGTAAATTGCGTCGCAAAAATAGAAATATGAGTGGGCTGTACCAAATACAGAAGCTTGAAGAAAAGAATTATGATTCTTGGAGCATACTGATGCGAAGCGTGTTGGTGCATGCGGATCTATGGGAAGTTGCGTCGGGGGATTTACTGGAGTCTGATGTTGGCGAAAATGTTAACTGGACGGCGTTGGATCGTAAGGCATTGTCAACGATCACGCTAAGTGTTAAGGAATCGCAGTTGGGATACATCAAGAATTGCACAACGTCGAAGGAGGCATGGATTAAGTTGCGCGAAGTCCATCAGCCAAGCGGGCCGATGCGTAAAGTCTCGTTGTACAAAAGTTTGCACAATTCTCGCATGGCGGAGGGGCAAAGCATGGCTAGCCATTTGATCACATTTAACGAAATCGTGGATCAGCTTGCCGGAGTTGGAATAGAAATGGCAGAACGAGCTAATCGTACGCTTGTGGAGATGGCAAGATGCTTATTGGATCAATCAGGCTTGGACCAGTCATTGTGGGCAGAGGCAGTAAACACAGCGGTGTATTTACGCAATCGTGCAGCCACAAAAGCACTGATCGGGATGACTCCAATGGAAGCGTGGACTGGCAAGAAACCAACGATAAGTCATCTTAAAGTTTTTGGTTCCATTGCAGTGGCACTGGATAAGGGTCGTCATAAGAGCAAGTTTAAACCCAAGGGGAAAGAATACCGCATGGTCGGTTCTTACTCAATGCAAGCAAAAGGCTATCGGCTCTACGATGCAGAATCCAAAACAGTGGTCGACAAACGAGATGTTATCTTTGATGAGGTCAGCTATTTGGAAAAGGCAAAGGGCGAAGCGGTAACATTTGATATGTCGAATGTTGGGCATCGAGTTGAGCAAGTTGACGAAGAGGATGATGATGAGGTTGACTCCAGCAGCGAAGACATCACATCTCGGTCAAATGCAACTGATGAAAGCAATGCGGATGAATCTTTTGAAAGTGCAAAAGACGACGAAAAGCTGGAGGAAGAGCAGATCCCACGAGGTGGACCTGGAAGACCGAAATTGCTAAGGACGGGTAGACCTGGTCGCCCAAGGAAGCAATACAATATACTCGGCGCTATGGCTACAAGTGATGTACCCATTCCAGCAACCTACGAGGAGGCAATGCGCGGTACGCATGCTTCGTTCTGGAAAGAAGCGATGCAAAAGGAGTATGAGGCTTTGATTACGAATCAAACCTGGCAGCTGGCAGATTTACCGAAAGGACAACGTGCAATTGGTTGCAAGTGGGTCTACAGTCTGAAGCGGGATACTCACGGCCAGATAGAACGGTTTAAGGCACGACTGGTGGCAAAAGGATGCGCACAGCAGTACGGTGTTAACTACGATGAGACGTTTTCACCGGTATGCAGGCTGGAGAGCATGCGGTTTATATTGGCTTTGGCGGCAGAATTGCAGTTGTACCTACATCAGATGGATGTTTGTACTGCGTACTTGAACAGCGATCTAAGGGATACTGTTTATATGAAGCAACCGCAAGGATACTCTGAAGACAATCGGGCGGATGGAGTGTTGCTACTGAAAAAGGCGATATATGGATTGAAGCAATCTGGAAGGGAGTGGAACTCCAAGCTCGACAGCGTTTTGCGTGGAATTGGCTTCATTGCATGCGACAATGAGCCATGCCTTTATAAACGAAAGGGAGGTAATTTGGCACTAATCCTAGTTTACGTTGATGATCTCCTTATAGCTTGTCAATCGAAAGCGGACTTGGTCAGCGCATCAAATCTGATATTATGAAGTCGTTTGAGTGCGTTGACAAGGGGCCACTAGAACTGTTTCTTGGCATGGAAATTCAACGTGAGGGTGAACTTGGAGAGATCACTCTGGGCCATACGCAATACATCAAGGATCTTTTGCGTAAACACGGTATGGAAAGTTGCAAACCAGCAGCTACGCCATTTGGATGCTGGGTACCAGACAGCTTGCAACGGCAGCCAATGTCAAAAGGTGGATAAGACATCGTACCAAGCACAAGTGGGTGAGCTAATGTGGCTGGCTCTTACAACAAGACCGGATATTTTGCACTCGGTTGCAAAGTTGGCACAACGGAACATGGATCCGCATAGCGAACATCTTGCAGGCGTGAAGCATGTCCTGCGGTACTTAGCGTCTACAGTGGAGCTAAAGATACACTACAGAAAGTGTGGAGCGGCGTTCGAAGGCTATGCTGATGCTGATTGGGCTGGCGATCAGGTTGATCGTAAATCGTATACTGGCTACGTATACTTTCTCGCTGGGTGGGCCGATCTCGTGGAAATCGGAGAAACAACGCAGCGTAGCACTCAGCAGCACAGAGGCTGAGTATATGGCTTTGTCGACGGCGTGCAAGGAAGCTATCGTCATGCGCAGGCTGATTATCGAAGTCGGTTGTGGCACTGAAACTACCCAGACGGTGTTGTACGGAGACAACTTGAGTGCACAACAATTAGCAAAGAATCCTGTACATCATGGTAGAACTAAGCACATAGATATAAGATATCATTTTGTTCGGCAAGTTGTTAATGAGGGTCAAATTGTTTTGAAATATGTTCCTTCAAATGTTATGATAGCAGATGTGCTAACAAAGAACTTGTCCAAAACGAAGCATAATGAATTAAGGAACATGTTAAATTTGAAATGATTTTTTGTAAGCATGCTTGCATTGTGGAAGGGTGTTGAAAATATGTTATTTAACATTCAATGCAATCGTGCATCGATACTTATGTTAAGTCTCTCATTAATAGCTACTCATACTGTAAAGTAGCAGTCTTGAATAAACGCTGATTGAGTACACAACGCTGGTGGGACTCAGTATTACTTTTCTTATCCAGGCATTCCGTGACGCGGGGAAACTTCGCTCCAACATATACATATATATATATATATATATATATAAAAGAGGAGAAATAAAACTATGAAACACATGTTTATTTGGCTAACTGCTGTTCATTCACTCGCTGTCGCTGTCTGCTTGGCTTCTCCATAGCTTTCGCTTTCAGCTAATACGACGTGACTGCCTTAACGTTGTTATTCATTTGCTTGCCCATGTTCTGCGCCAATGCAGCAAATAAACATATACATAACTACATATTTATATATGTATGTATATATATAAATAAGTAAATAAACGCGATTCGTGCTGTGCAATATTGTTGTGCCAATTGTGAGACTAGCCAATTGCACATGATTCAATTCAATTGCTCGGGCATCGCAACTGACGTGCAAATTGCACGAATCGAATTTTCGTGGCATTTACCTTATTTTTTTGGCACATTTGGCTTTTCTTTTAACAAGAAATGTCGAAATGCGAATGCTTTGGCTGTTTGCACTCTAACGAAATATTCAAGTTATTGCTTATGCATCGAATTAAACAAGATATGCTTATTGGAACTTAGAATATTTGTTGACTCACACTCATGAATTTTATTGACAAACAACTTATTCATTCGAATACCTGCAAGTATTCAGATTTTTGGGATTTTTACATTCGTCATTATCAATAGATAAAGGTACTTTAATCTTTATTATCATATATGCAAAAATACTAAAGCTAATAACAAAAGACTTAGGAAACAAACTGACTGTTGTGCACACACTTCACTTTCCTGGCCAAAACCATTTAGTAAAACAGCTGAATGAAATCAACCTTGAATACTTTGCCGAAATGCGCAAAAAATGCAAAAGCCGCACAAAAATAAGTACTCGAAAACTAATTAAAGTGCACGAAATGCTTCAGGAAAACCAGAAACCAAGAACGAATATGATAATTATTATACCAAATCTGAATGTACTTCCATCGAGTGGTAACGCCATTATGCTTATAAGTATTTGCCGGATAAGAATTGTACAGCAGAGGAAATGCGTCATTTCACTATAGGTTGATAGGCATATGAATGTGCTCATTATTCAACTATTTGGTTTTTTTTTTTGGACGCCCACAATAAGTTGCAATTGTTGCACAATTTAACGGACAAAGCTGCTCAAGCATACCAAATTGCAAAAATTGACAAGAGACAAACAAATGCCAAAGAAATAACAAAAGACAACAACAAAAACCTGAATATTGATGTCAAAGACAACAAAACAAAAAACCTCATCACGTGAGGCAGGCCAAAAAGACCTATGGAGAATAACCTAATGCCAAACACAATAATAACAACAATAGCCAAATCCGACTATAACACTATAATAAGCCAGTCAGTTAGGCAGTCTGTTGATCAGTCTCATTTGGGGGCACTCTTCGGAGTATAACACTTGAACAATGATTGTTCATAATTTGAGATTGAATGGTGGGGGACAACAGTTTTCATATCCGGCTTGGTTTGCGATGCTCGATCTTAAGTTATTCGCCTCATGCATGCTGCGCGTATAATTAGCAAAGTAAGCAAATGGTGCCGATGTGAAAAACGGCGGGCAATTAAAAAAGCTGGAAAATGCCAGTGTATCGACATGAATTCATCATAAAGGGTCTGATATCAAGCGATGTGGAAAGCGTTGTGTAAATTTAAATGATGATTTACTTTAATCAACTGCACTTATCTATTAACTAAGCATATCACTTAAATATTAATATAGGCATTTTTAATACAATTGAATAACAAGTATGATTGATCGAAAGTGAGCAAATGAATAGATCAAACCCATATTTAACAGCTGATTAAACCCACTATTCATGTTATCTTTGAGCATCAGAGTTATTTTAGTTATCGTTATCGATTGCATTTGTGATCTAGAATTGCAATGTTTGGTCACACTCGCTGCAATTGCAAATAAAGCTGCACTCAAATTGGCCTTTGTAATTGTCAATTGTCGTTACCTTCATTAAAATTAGTTTTTTATTTATTTGAAACAATTAAACTAAATATGTAAATTGATCGCACGTTTGTAGGTGCCTCTGCGCTCCCAGCTTTACGCTACGCATACCAGAGGATCTCGAGAATAGCGCCATCAATGCGCTGCACTCGGAGCGTGCTCGCTCTGTGAAGCCCTGTGGCCAGAGCGATTCCAATGCTGCCGCAGAGTACGATGTCTGCCCACCAACCAAATACCGTCAGCCAACGGCCGAATGCAACAATGTGTCGCATCGCAAGTGGGGCGCTCGCGGCGATGTCTTTTTGCGTCTGCTGCAAGCAGACTATGCTGATGGCGTCAATCAGCCGCGCAGCTCCAGCGGCACACACACCCTGCCCGACGCCGAGCTGGTAATTGAGCAACTGCAGCGTCATGTGGAGAGCGAGCTGCGTCACGATCACATCACTGCCATGCTGCCTGCCTGGGGACTGCTGTTGGCCAACGATATGTACGAGGTGGGCCAACTGCCCATCAGCGGCAAGTGCTGTCAACGCGAGGCGAACTCCAAGGATCCCAGCGAGCTGCAGCAGTGCTTTGTTCGGTCCGGTACCGACTGCAAGGAGTACAAACGTTCCGCACCCGGTTTCGATGCCGAGGTCTGCAAGAAACGTAAGTAATTTTCAAACAGTTACTTTCCTTCATTTTTACTAACATATATTTCTTGTTCCATCGGCAGATGTTCGCGAGCAGATGAACATTGCGTCGGCGTATATTGATGGCTCTGGATTGTATGGCGCCACCCGTCATGAATTCGATCAGCTGCGCACGTATATCAGCGGTGGTGTTAAGGTCGAGTCCTGTCGTTATTGCCAGGTGGCTGGCGCCACTGGTGCACTGCATCGTGCACTGCTGCAACAGCACAACAATATTGGCGAGCAACTGGCACACATCAATGCGGATTGGTCCGAGGAGGATGTTTTCCTGGAGGCCAGGCGTATTATAACCGCCACCATACAGCACATTACCTACAACGAATTCTTGCCATTGGTGCTGGGTCAGGAGACGACCGCCAAGGAGGCTCTAAGACTGACCGCCGAGAAGCACTCCACCAACTACTCCAGCTCTATACGCGCTGGCATCTTCAATGAGTTTGCGACTAGTGCCATGCCTGCCTTCTGGAGCATGTATCCCCCAGAGATGCTCTCCCAAAAGAGTTCCGCCCACGAGCTGCTCTCGATTGCAGCGCTGCAAAAGTCCCTGGTGCCCAGCCAGACAAATGACGAGCGCTGGACCGAATTGGCTCTGGCCGTACATCGTGGACGTGATCATGGTATTGCTTCCTATGTGCATAGCTTGGATATTTGCAATCGTCGCTTTGCACAAAGCGGCGCTGCCAACGTGACCTTTGAGAATCTCGCTGAGCTCACCAACCTTCCCGAGGAGCATATAACCAATTTGCGTGACATTTATCAGTGAGTTTGTATATTAAATTACTCTACATAATTTATTCAATTCCTAACCATTCCCTTGTCACTTCTTCCTTAGGAACGCGGAGGATATTGATCTGCTGGTAGGTGCCTTGCTCGAGGATCCCGCTGTGGGTGCTTTATTCGGACCCACAATCACTTGTCTGCTGCAGATGCAGTTTGAGCTGCTCAAGCAAACCGATCGCTTCTGGTACGAGAACGAGATTCCACCCTCATCCTTCAGTATTGAGCAGTTGAAGAGCATACGCCAAACGTCGCTGTCTGGTCTGCTCTGCGGTTCTCATCAAGTTACAACGGCACAGTCCAAGGCTTTCATACGCGAGGATAACTATCTGTAAGTCCACTCCCGCTAATAGACTATATTTTGGATTTTTCTAATAAGCCTTATTCCATCTCTTCTAGGAACTCGGTTTTGGACTGCACACAGCTGACTAAGTTTGATCTGCGCCCCTGGAAGACGAATGCCGAGGAAGAGATCCACTTGGAACACGTCGAAGTGGAACCCGACACCAAGGCAGCCATGAGTGAGCTGAGTCCCCAGCTGATTGAAGCTGCTGTCGAGCGCGCCAAAGTGGAATTGGAGGAACGCAAACGTTTTGAATACGAAGTGTGGCAGTCACGTAAGTTAAACTGACAGCATCAATCTGAAAGATCGTCTATATATGGTTATTATTATCTAATATTTATCTGCATATCTTTTTATAGAGGGCGGAATCAGCGCACGGTCACCCGATGGCACCGCCGCATCCTTCAGCAAGGCCAATCGGGCTGCCTTGAATATGGCGAACTCCTCCTTGATGTTTGAGCTTGCGTCCAATGAGATTGTCAAGTCATTGAACACCATAACGCGTCACAAACGTCAGATCTTTAATCCCAATCAGAATGCCTTCAATCGCAACGAATTGACTGATACCCTGCAATCGGTGGATATTAGTTCACTGATTGGTGGCTCTCAGCAGTCACTGGAAACATGTCCAGAGCCCTCACAGCAATGTGATGCGAACTCGCCATTCCGTACGCTCTCCGGCCGTTGCAACAATCTGCGTAACCCGAATTGGGGAAAGTCCTTGACGCCCTTCTCACGTCTTTTGCCCGCACAGTATGAGGATGGCATTTCCGCGCCCAGAGTGACAGGTGTAAAAGGCACCCCACTGCCCAATCCCCGTACGATCTCGACAGTTATACATCCGGATATTTCGAATCTGCACACACGCTACTCACTGATGGTGATGCAGTATGCCCAGTTTGTTGACCACGATATGACACTAACGCCCATTCACAAAGGCTTCCACGAGTCCATACCCAGCTGCCGGTCCTGCAACTCCCGCCAGACGGTGCATCCCGAGTGCAATCCGTTCCCGGTGCCCGCCGGCGACTTTTTCTATCCCGAGGTGAATGTAACAAGTGGCGAGCGTTTGTGCTTCCCCTCGATGAGATCTCTGCCCGGCCAGCAGTCGCTCGGACCGCGTGATCAGATCAATCAGAATACCCACTTTTTGGATGCTTCTATGGTGTACGGCGAGAATACTTGCCTCTCGAGTAAACTGCGTGGCTTCTCCGGCCGATTGAACAGTACGGTGCATCCGGTGCGCGGCAAGGAACTGCTGCCATTGAATTCACATCCTGAATGCAAATCCCGCAATGGTCTTTGCTTCATTGGCGGCGATGATCGCGCCTCCGAGCAACCAGGTTTGACTTCCGTCCATACGACGTTCCTACGCGAGCACAATCGTGTCGTTGAGGGTTTACGCGGTGTGAATCCACACTGGAACGGTGATCAGCTGTATCATCATGCCCGTCGTATCGTCACCGCCCAGGTGCAACATACAGTGTTCAATGAGTTCCTGCCCCGCATTCTCAGCTGGAATGCTGTCAATCTCTATGGCTTAAAGCTACTGCCACAAGGCTACTACAAGGACTACAATCCATCGTGCAGTCCAATTGTGTTCAATGAATTTGCTGCTGCTGCTTTCCGTTTTGGCCACTCACTGCTCCGTCCACATATTCCCCGACTCAGTGTCCAGCATCAGCCTGTGGATCCACCCCTGCTGTTGCGTGATGCCTTTTTCCGCATGGACGTCGTGCTCCAACCAGGCATGGTTGATGAGATTCTGCGTGGCCTGGTCGCGACGCCCATGGAAACATTGGATCAGTTCATCACCGGCGAGGTGACTAATCATCTGTTCGAGGATCGAAAGATTCCCTTCTCCGGCATTGATCTGATTGCTCTCAACATTCAACGTGGTAAGTTTTTTTTTTTGTCATTTAAATTATTGGAAAAACATATTTAACCCTTATGCGGAGCACTTTTATAAGCAGTCTACATTGTTTTGTTTTTTTAGCTCGTGATCATGGTATTCCATCATACAACAACTATCGCGCTCTGTGCAACCTGAAGCGTGCCTCCACCTGGACGGATCTGAGTCGCGAAATACCTACTGAAGTTATCAATCGCTTCCAGAAGGTCTATGCCAGCGTAGACGACATCGACCTATTCCCTGGCGCCATGACAGAGCGTCCGTTGCAAGGCGGCCTCGTTGGTCCCACGCTGGCATGCATCATTGGCATTCAGTTCAGGCAGCTGCGCAAATGCGATCGCTTCTGGTATGAAAACCAGAATCCGGAAGTCAAATTCACCGAAGCTCAGCTGGCTGAGTTGCGCAAGATTACGCTGGCCAAGATCATTTGTGAGAATCTGGAGGTTCAGGGCGATATGCAGCGTGCCGCCTTTGATTTGCCCAGCAATTTCCTGTAAGTCAACAATAATTTGTATTTACTTTCAGAGCAATCAACTAATTAGGTTATGTTTCCTTAGTAATCCACGAGTGCCCTGCCAGTCCATGCCACAAATTGATTTGAATGCCTGGCGCGAGAATGTCCAGGGCTGTCAAATTGGCAATCGCAATGTACGCGTTGGCGAATCCGCCTTCCCCTCACCCTGCACCAGCTGCGTCTGCTCCGCTGAAGGCGTAAGTTGTTACCCAAAATCAATATATTCAATAATCTAACTTATCCCCGTTGCTATTTACAGCGCCAGTGCGCTTCGTTGCGCATCACTGACTGCGGCCAGCTGATCCGTCAGTGGCCCAAGGATGCCATTCTGCGCGATGAGGTGTGCAATTCACAATGCGGCATCTATTTGACCGGGCAACAGGCATCGGGCTTTAGTCCACAACAGCGACAGGGAAACGCCCAGTCACGTGTTACTCGTTCCCGCAATCAGAACCTATTCAAGTTCCCCGACTTGACGCCGTTCATTGCATCCTTGTAAATGAGACGACCAGAGAAAGCATGCTTTCCGTACAGTGTTTTGCAAATAACGTTTGAGTTCTTTAGTTTCTTATATTCGCTTATCTGAAGAAGACTTTCCCGAAGCATGTACCCTAATCTTAGATACTATTCACACTAGAAAAAGAGATCCAACCAATTTGCATTGCTCGTGAATCTTCGCAAATTACAAATTCTTGTTTCGGCACCACCCAAATAAGTGATTCTACTGTAAGTTAAGCGATAACTAATTAGCATTTTTATATATGTAATATATTGTTTTACCTAAACCGTATGATTGTCAAATATATTTACTTAATTAATAAAAAAAAGTACACAATATGAACGAAAGAGAGAAATTTTTCATTCGAAGGGTATTTTTGTTTAGCCATATCTCAGCCACATCCTTATAGACATTTAAGGGTTACAAATCTTTGCGTTCTATTGAAATCTAATAATAAGCTCTTAAGGATTTCGAGGATTCGACAAAACAAATTTTGGCGATGCAAGATAAGATCAGAAAAAATGAGAAAAATATAAAAATCCGGTTTAACTTGGCCATTTCTAGGACTATCCGCATGTTCTTCGGAAAACTTCCGAATAACAGAATCTAAAATTCGAAAATCTGTAAGGATTTGGTAATTTCTGAAATATTAAATGTCCAATTCTTTTGCTCCTCTAAAAGTATGCTGCAAAAGATTGGTTTTAACAAACACGTTCCAAATAGTGACTCAATATTTCAGCCTAAAAGTAGGCTTCCCATTCCATTGTGAGGAACCGAGATTTCATTCATTCTGAATCAAGTTATTTGATTTTATGATTGATTGGGTTCCACGTTACTTGTAAAATAAGACGTGTAATTTGTTTAAATAATTTTTTGCTTTATTTAGTTTTGCTCTTTGAACGTGGTTCCATTACAGCAAATAATTTGTGTAGTTTAGATAAGATCTCTATAATGCCGACAATAAATAACAAAACTCACAAAGTACGATTAAATCTAAAGAGGGATTACTATGCATATATGTATGTATGTAAATATATATATATATATATATATATTTATGTATTTCGGTTTTTCATTAATTTGTTTGTTGACAGAAAAAAAAGATATTAGACACAAACGCTAGAAATGCCGTCAGTTAAACACAGGTGTTTAACGCATTTAATAAGCGATATGAACAAAACTTTAAATATGTTTATCTTATGCAATTTGCTGTGCTTTGCATTGGGCCAACCCCAAATTAGTCATACTCTGTTACATAAATACATACATAGGTATATGTTTTGTATATGTATAGTTGGTATATTATATATATTATTATCGCATATGTTTATAATAGTTAATTACATTTATTTAAATTCGAATAGAGCGCATAGAGAAAAAATACAAAGCGCTTAGTATTTTATATATAGTATATATATTAATATTTTCTTGTTGATGTTGTTGGTTTGCTTTTGCTATTGTTATTGTTGTTGTTGTTGCAGCTGCTGCTGTTGTTAAACATGCTTAAGGTGTTGTGCTAATTGTGCTAACCACAGATAATTCAACTAACTGCCGCAGTGCATATGACAAATAGGCATTCAAAATACAATACTTTTCATGTGTTTAGTGTTGCATCGTGTTGTTGTTCGCATTGAAGTGCAACAAAAAACAATTCGCATGACAAACAACAATTAACTAATTTGCATTTTTTTTTTGTATTTTTTGGTACATTTTGTGCTTAAGTGTCTAGAGAATTTGACTTCTTTGCTTTTAGTATCGTATTTATATAGATGGTATATATGTTTGGACTAAACTAAAATTGAAGTTAAACACACAGCAGATGGTGTCGAATATACATTAACGTAAGTATAAGTTTACACATACATATAGTTGTAATATATATAATTTATAGGAATCTTGCTATTTAGTTTTATATTATCAAATTGCTGTGCCACAATTTGCTTATGCGTATGGTATGTTCTTTTTTCTTGTTTTTCTATTATCTGTTTTATATTGTTTACGATACTGTGTTGTGCTCAAATGTTGCGATGTGGATTTCTTTTTAAACTATATACAAAATGGTCGTGAGAAATGTGGCCTATGTACAAATTAAAATTGTTTAATGACAGTCAAAGGTTGGGGCGCTGGGGCGACTGGCATTTTTACTTGTCCGCTGTCTCCGAGTGGCGACGCGCCAGCAAATGGTGGTGTTGCTGTTGTTGTTGCTGCTGATGCTGTGGGTAGAGTTGCAGATTGAGGCCATTGGTAAATGGCAAACCCTCCAGTTGACCCATGATACCCACAATTTTTGGTATTTTATCACTGTCCGCGCTGCCGCTGAGGCCAATGAGGCCGCTGCCGCCAATGCTGGCACTGCCAATGCCGCCGCCAATAATGTGCTGCTGCTGCTGCTGATGATGATTGTGGTGCAAATGCGAATGGTGATGATGATGATGGTGATGATGATGGTAATGATTATTGTGGTTGTGATTGTGTGGATGGCTAATTGCAGGCGTGCTTTTGCATAGCGCCATATCCTTATGCTGGCTGCTGCAGCAGCCATTCAACTCCTGCGCTCCCTTCAGCGAGCTCGTCTTGCGCACTTGAATGCAGCTCTTGCAGCGCTGCTTTTGTGTTGTCGCTGCCTTGCCTTGGGTGAGTGCATTGAGATTGGCTGCCACCAGTTGAGCCTGGAGCGTCTTTGAGGGTGAAACGGGCGTGCTGTCATCTTCGCCAGTTGGGGGCGGTGTTGAGAGGCGGCTCGAGACGGTGGAGGAACTACTTGATGACAAACAGCTGCTGCTACGGCTGCTCTGGGCGACATATCCATTCCTTGTATGGACATCCGTTTCGGTGTCCTCATCCTCATCCTCCTCATTCTCATTGTCATCCTCATCCTCATCATCAACATCATCACTGGTCTGGTTGCTGCTGGGGCGAGAAGCGATGGCAATGTTGTTATTAGTTGCTGAGCTGCTTTTGGCAAAATTCAGGCCATTTACGCTTGCTTCAGCTTCAGCTACAGCCACAGCCACATCAGCATTCTCAGTTAACGCCTGCTTGCTGTCACCATTCGCTATCACAATTTGCTCCTGCTGCTGCTGCGGTTGATCCTGACTAGTTTTCACATCGTCGGCCAGATCAATCCAATGGCCGCGATTATCACGCACGCCCTCAACGAGTGGCTCCAGCTTGTCCGATAGCTTAGCAAAGGCCTAAAACAACATTAAAGATAACAAATATATATAGACTGAGGACTCGGTGGTAATTTGACAACTTACCTCATAGATGGGCAGGCATATTGAATCAATAAAGTTCACCTGCATCATGGGCAGCTCATCCTCCTTTTCGCGATTCATGATATCCTGTACGAAGAAGGCAAATTTATAAATGGATTTACAAATTTATTTGGTTATTAGTTTTAATCATTACAGAAAATATTTTGTTAGTTTGCAATCACAATCATTGCCAGTAAAAAAAAAAAACTCACAATGGGAGTTATGTTCAGCTCCTGTTTCTCCATGTCGCCCTGTTCAAAGAACTCGGAGCTAACCAAATCGGCCACTCGCTTTTCAATCTCCCACGGCTTTGTTATGGCCGACAAATCACAGACAGTCATGCTCATCGCACGCAGCAAGGCGCGCGGTTCTTCTGCAACCCAATAGCTCGACGGCTGTTCCACGCTCTCCAAGAACGGACCACGTTTTCTGTGAAGAATAATCAAATATGTTAAAACTATAACCAATAGCGACAAAATCTCTTCCACTCACTTGAAGTAGACAGCGAGGTCCGTTGAGAGAATGGCATCCTCGAGTACGCGTATGACGCGACAGTAGTCATCTGAGGACAGATTGCTCAAGATCTGATTACCAGGACTATTCAGTATCATCAAGCACTGATCGAAATGATGATGCTCCATGGTCGATGTGGAGTACAGTTGCGCCAGCGGTGAAGATGCTCTACAATAGCATATTTTAAACAGTAGTTAAGGGTTTAATAAAATTATCTGTGTCTATCTTTACTTACTTAATCTGGAAGGAGTTGTTGGTCCCTCGATGGTCGAGATCATGGCACAGGCAGCCAATAATTAACGCCAGGCATTCAATCTCACCAAAGATCTTCCACCACTGTGTGGTCTAGTTTGTGATAAAAGTACATATTAATTGTATAATTCGTATTCTTTCTATATCTCACATTTACCGTTAGTATGGCGAACATCATTTGTGCCACATTGAAGGCGTGTCGCCAATTGTGATAGGTCACATGGCGATAGTTCTTCTTGACGCTCAACAGCCAACGGCAAAGTACTTCGTAATCGATATGGAAACGCTCCACAAAATCGAGATCCAGAAACATACGCAAGCAGGCCTGTCAAATCAAAACCAAAACCACTATTAGCAGATTGGAATGGAATTTTTGATGGAATATCAAACTTACCTTCAGCGTATCATCGTCTTCGAAATGAATATCATCGAACTTAAAATCGTGCAGACGAAAATGTACAGCGGAAGGAACTCGAAGGCGCTATAGGTAAAAATAACGGTTTATTAATTATTAATAACATAATAGATCTTCTAATATGATTTGATGAACAAACTGTTATTATAAATATTAATATTCAAAATGATGTGATCTTATTTTATACCAAAGCTGCCTTTTTCTCCAATTCAAAAAATACTTGAATTTTAAAGTTGTTTATTCCTAAAATCTGTTTGGTTTATTGTGCAAATCCCTATTTACTTTTGCCTAAATTGTTCAAAATTTCAACCTTTTTGTGTCATAATTATCCCAATATCTGCATTTGTTTTATTTTTAGTTTCCTTTATTTTTGCAACGCTTTCATCTTGGCTACCTCAGCTTCTATTTACGGCACAAAAAATGTCAAAATGAAATCAGCAAAAAAAAAAAAATAGCCCAGAAATATGAACCTGCAACTTATGCGTCCAGCAGCTGTCAGAGGAATGTTAATTGATGTCCACCAGTGGCAGCAGTAGCTCATAAACCACTCCAACACCGTTATGCAGTACCGCAAAAAAAGGGGTTTTTACGGCTCCCTCGCTGCCCCACCCTCGACTCGTTAACTTTACTTGCTTGCGTTGTGATGGCATAATCGCCGAGGCTCTCGGTAAACGTAGCGCATAGAATGGCATAATTTTAATTAAAATTAATAACCCAGCAGAGTCATAGTAACTGTCCAGGACAGTTGAGTTGGTTGACAAGGCGACAGGCGGCCATAATTTTAGCCCAGCATAATTACTGAAAGTGTCGAGAGAGCCAACAAACCGGGGCCCAGAGGCAAAAGATACCTACAACAAAACACAAAGGCAAACACAGAACAGAATGATGCGACAACTTGAGGCAGTCTGGCACGGGGCACTGTTTAGTGGTGCAGAGTGGGTGGAGGAGCTGTTGTTGTTGATGTTGTGTTAGAGAAGGGGACACGTCCAACAAATACTCTTACCCAGTGTGCGAAAGTTTCTTTTTGTCATACTTGTGCGAACAAACTAATTACAACTGTCAACACGTTGGGCCCGGCAGAATGCCCGCATTTGCCAAGAGTTCTCTGGGAAGACGGATGAGGGAATAAGGGGATGAGGGTATAAGGGTATAAGGGGACCGGTAAGATGGGGAAGACAGGTTGGTGTCGCTTCTGCTGCTGTTTCAGCCACTGTCACGCAAAAATAATAAAAACATGGAAGCACAAAACAGAAGGCCAACACAAGCAACAAGAATTTATGGAGTGGCATAAAAATGAGCCAAGTAAATGAGCCAAGTTATCTTCATGGTTGTTGTTGTTGTTGTTGTTGTCTTTGGTTGGGTTGGTTTGAGAACCGTTTGCACATACAAATTAAGCGTGCACGCAAATAAAATGAAACATTTAAATGCAATACCCTTTCCCCATGTACGATCAGATCAAATGAATGACACCCTAGGGTGCCATTTGAAAAGAAGAATAACTTACTCGCAACCGATGAGCCTCATCCATGGTGGCAGATGCATGATAGCTGAGCACCTCCAGGGTCACACTCTGCTTGGCCATTGCCACAATTGCCTTCTCGTACATGTGCGTATTGTGGATGCCCATGCCGCAGAATATGGCGAATGCCTCCACAAAGTTCTCATCGTTCTTGGTGAAGTCCTAATGACAAAATAGCAATTATTAAGGATTATAAATTACATTAATTTGCTATAGATAATCACTTACCAGCTCATTGAACTTATTAATCAGCTGGATGACGCCAATGATCTGACCCAGCGAGTTCTTAATGGCCATGCAGAGTATGGATCGATGCTTGAAACTGGAGTTCTCATCGACGCTCGAGTCGAAGCGATCATCTTCGTAGGCATTGGGGACATTGACCGTTTCGCCGGTGGTGGCCACATGGCCAGTGATGCCAATGTTAATGGGGAAGCGGGACTCGTAGGGGCTGGTGCGTGAATTGGCCTCTTCCTCGCTCAGATCGTTGGCCTCAAAGTCAAAGACGCGCGAGAAGCTGCCCTTGTCGGCTTCGTGGACGAGCAGGATCTGGACACGTTGGCACTGGATCAGGCTCTGCATGTGGCTGAGTATGCGGAACACCATATGCTCAATGGTGCTCTGCTCCTCGAAGATCATGCGCGCCAAATCGAGCAGCACCTGATTCCGCTTAATTTCCAGCTGAGATTTCTCAAACAATTGCGCATTGCGCAATCCAATGCCACAGAACTGCAGATACGAGGCAAAGACCTGCGAGAATGAATGGAATTAAGGATTATTATTCAGACATGCATCCATCAGTTTTGCTGCTGCTGCTGCTGTCAGTTTTTTGCTGCTGGCAAGCGGTTTAAGCGCCGACACGGTCATAATCGGAAAGCCATTTCCATTGCCAGGCATGGGATTATTGCATGTTCACAAAAAGCTTATGACTCTCTTTGATAAATAAATAATTGCAATTTACATATGCCAGCCACACTGCCACTGCCACTGACACTGAAACAAAGAGCCTTGCCGCAGGATGCTGACAGCGTACTCAGCGTACTCACCTTTTCATCAATTTCCGAGAAGCACTCGCCATTCATTTTGTTAATCACCTGCGCCACGCCAATCACATCCCCACCCGAATCCTTGATGGGCATGCAGAGCAGCGCCTTCGTTCGATAGCCAGTCTGTGTATCAATTTCACAGTTGAATCGCTCATCCTGAAATGGATACAAATATTGAATTCGATTTAAATTTATGTATGGAATAAAGAATTTTTAAATTATATATTAAAAAAAATCAAAATCACATTTTAAAAAAAAAATCTGCAAAAGTTTGACAATTTTATAAACAAATCAAGCACATTTTTATTTACTGAGTGAGGAATGTGAGAATCGAATGTGCCGCTTGTCAGAATTCTTTTGGGCCTCTGCGAAAGTTAGAGAAAAGGTGGTAGGCATATTTATAGAAGACCTTATTCTAAATATAACTGTATTTGGGCAAATGCCTCTATTTAAACATGTGTCTAGACTGACATAAAAGACACACTTTTGTTAACTAGGAAATATGAGAATATTCTACGCTCTTTTTCTTATTTTTCTCTTCTTTTTCAATCCTATTTAAAGCTGTTAATTCAGGTATTTGTCTGGGTCATCATGTTATTGTTGCTGACTGGCATTTTTGTGGCTCGTACAAATGGTGTCAGGCGGAGAACGAATAACTCGTGTTAACTTCTTTTTTTTTATATAATTTTTTTTTTTTTAGTTTCTCCCTGCTTTGTCCCCAGCTGCTGCCGTGAGTTGTGTCGTCGCAGCTACTCTGTTTGCCCGTCAATCAGTCTGCGAAATTTAGTTAATTGTGCTAAAATGTTTCGATCAAAGAGCTAACACCATCAGCGACACCAGCAACACCACCCCACTTGAGTGTGTTGGGGCAGAAGTCTCGCACATGCGTCACAGCAGCTATTGGCAACTGTTTGTTGTAGGCGATTGTTGGCCCAGCCTTAAGTTTACTTTAACAGCACAGATAAAAGACACGAGCGCCAACTGGGGAGCAATATTATTGTTTGGCCCCGCAGCTTAAAGCCTTTAAAAGGTACTCAATTTATATCAGCAATGACATAATAACATTGCCTAACACACATAGCCTTGGGAAATCGGTTGCCTCCTCTGAACTAGCCGTTTTGGCCACAAGATTAATTACGGTCCAATTGCCTCAGCACCAAAACAAAAAATAATAGAAGAAAATGCACAGAGTAGTTGTGTTCTTTTGAGGGTAAGTTCATTGTGCAAAGTTAAAACTTTCCGAATGTGAGAAAAACGAATGCAAATGGGTATGCTAGACTAATAGATGTTCTACCTGTGATTAGTTAAACAGTAAGTTTTACTTAATATCTGTGGTTAGCCTTCTATTGCTGTTTAGAATTCATAATTCATACATTAGCTATATTCAAACATAAGACTAAAGAGCTTATAATCTGTTAGTATTTTGACTGACGACCGATAGACAGACAGATAAATTAAATATTTTCCGAAAGGTCAATCATTTGAACTGCTGTAAGTTTTACACACTATTTGAGCAACCTTGTTCAGCATTTGTATTGATTACAGGGCATACAGAAGCAATTTCCAGCACTCAAACTCCTATTTTCTAATGTGGCAGGGGGCATGGGAAATTGAATGGGGCTGTGTTGTCAGTGCTGCAAGCACAACTGACTGGCTGCATCATAAATCTTGTGAGTCTCGAATTTGCCACTGTTCAAGTTTCGTTAGCTAGTTGATTTATGGTCACAGACGGAATGGCATTCAAATTTGTCAATTCGATACGAGCTGAGGCTAACATTTCAGATGAAGATGTCGATGAAGCTGAATGCTGAATGCTGCCAAGCTGAAAATGGAAAACTTTCCATTCTGGGTTCTTTTTCTATTTAATTTTTTTTGTATGGTATTTTCTTTTACATTTTTTTTTTTTTCAAACTGACCTGGTAAGCATCTGGTATGTTGACCGGCTCGCCGCTCTCGGCCACGTGACCGGCAATTCCTGTGCCCCATGCAACGCGCACTTCCTCCTGCTGTTCCATTTCCTCGACGGTGCTGCGTGGGCAGACATCGAATAGCTTTGATACGAGGCACCTGCAAAACGATAGTTAAAGCCATATAATAAACTTTAGTTTGTTAGCATCCTTTCATACAATAAATAAATGGGGCGAGCAAATTGTTCTGCACTCGACTGAATTTACCCAAAATGTTTGCAATTAGTTGAGAAATACAAAATGGCGCCACACACACAACACGCAAAATGGCCCCCAGTGGACGGGGCGAGTGTGTGCATTACAGTTATGAAGCCAAAAGCTGCATTCGAGCAATCATAAAATGCCAAAAATAAATGCCATCAAAAATGTTGCACAGACAAAGTTGAAGCTGCGCTAAAAGTTGGCAACTAAATGGCTCTGGGCCAATGAAGTCATCGCCATTTTGGCAGCAGCTTACAGCAAGTGGCAGCTCTCAAAACACTTGCCTGATTACCAAATTCAATTTTCAGCAAACTGTTAGTGTTAAATTGGTGTGGCAATTGGTTGCAGTGCTGCAAGCTATTTATAACTGTATTTTATTTACAGTTCGCCTTAGGTCAAGTCAAAAATATATTTCATATATTTTAAAGTGCAGTTCTCATAACTATTTTTAATATTAATAGTTAGTTGAGATTTGTTTTTAGACAAGTTGTAATGAGCTTAACTTGTTTGAAAAATAAGCAAACTTTTATTTTTCATAAAATTCACGTTATGGCACTTGAATGTTTTGGACACGACTCAAAGTCGAGCAATAAACTGTTTATATTGTTGATTATTCATTATTCATTCGAGTTGTTGTTGTTGTACTCACTTTTTGAGTCCATCGGCGCCACTGTAGCGTCCCTGCACCAGAAACAATGAACCGCGATCCGCATTCAACAATATGGAAACATTCTGTAAAATCTTGTGGCACAAAGTGCGCACCTCCAGCTCGTTGCAAATGTCCTTTACCTGTGAATAACCAAAAGACATTTCTTCAAAACGATTCGCAAGTGTTTTATACGGAATTATGAGCAAAGTGTGCCATAAAATTACAATTTCTCAATAAGTGAGTCAGTTTCAAGTGCACTCAATGTGAGTTCTGCTTAAGCAAATTGAATGGCGACAAGCTAACTGACTGACTAACTGATGAAATGACTGACTGACTGACTGATTGATTGATTGAGTGACGTCTGCGACAATTTAGCACGCTTCTTTGTGTATGTGGCCAAGACTCTTAACTGTTTGCTGATAACAACGTCAGCAGCTGCCGCACCGTTGTGTGCAAAATCAATTGGAACAATATTAAGAAACTACACTGATTACCAGTTTGATGAACTAACAGTTACCCTGTAGCAAATTAAGTTCAATTTTTACACGAAAATCTTTATGGCACTTTAAAACAGCTGTTGATCAGCATAAATATAAAGTGCTACAGCGGCTACATTCAAGAATTGAATATTATTGCATAAATTAAATATAAATTTGAATAAACAAATAAAAAATGAATATAAGCTTAAAAGCATAAAGATTTTACTTGTGAAAATAAATATTTGAAATGGCATACATCATTTTTTCACACTGGATAAACAGTTGTTTTTTATTTAAATTTAATAGTCGCTCATTTCCAAAACAAAAAAAAAAAAAAACTGATGGCGAACATATGTACGTGCAGCATGTCGCACGTTTTATGACGCACAAGCGTGTTGACGAAACGAAAAATGGAAAAATGCATTTCATTGTTTTCTGGCTGTGGTGGGGGGTCCATAAAAAAAAAATCAGCATTGTCCAACAGGGCGTATGACGCATATTAATTGAAATATTTAACGCGCCTTGCGTAAGTATGATTAATATTGATGAGTCCAAAATAGAATACAAACCAGCTCAAAAATCAGCTCCTTCTCGTCGAGCTGCTTCAGCTCGTTGCGGGACAAACGCTGCGGTCGCTGAATGCAATGATGATAAGGATACGCGTACTGATTGCCGCCAGGACTTGTCGCACTGATGGCTGTGCAACAGTTGCTGCTGCTGCTCCCTACAGCGCCGCCCGCCTGATAATAACTGTGTTGATAATGCTGATTACTGTGATTGTTGTGATTGTGGTTGTGATGATGATGATGATGATGCTGCGGCTGATACTGATATTGGCCGGCTGCGATGCCGCCAACATTCTGCAGATTGCTGCAGCTGCCACTCGTATTATCCATCTGGGGTCCAATGCTCAAAAATGTGAGCGTTCCATCGATCGTATTCACAATGGGCTTCAACAGACCACCGCGCTCGAATTCATGCGCCGAAATTTTGCTGCAACAAGGAAGAGTGCAATAATATATATAATATATGATATATAATATAAGATATTTATCTCAGACAGCAAAAATCGTTTTCTGCAATTTTTTTAAAAATTACTTACCGTACTGGTGTTGTGGCGCCGGAGCCGCCGCGTGAGCTGCTCGTCTGGCCATTGGGATGCGTGGGTGAGCTGCTGCTGATGACATCGTTGCCGGCGCTGGTCGCATGCGAAACCAACCACGCATCCACTGTTTGGCGAGTCGCCTTTCTGCAAGAGAGAGAGTGAGAGAGAGAAAGTGTGAGAAAGATGGATAAATAATGGGAGTGAGTGCGAGTTAAAGTGCAAACATATTAAAATGCTATTAAAAATTAAGCGCTTGTTTGGTCAGAGATGTTATTCTACATGCATGCCACAAAAACACAAAACACACACACACACATGTGTGGGTGTGTGGTGCGTGGTGTGGGGTGTGAAATTGTCTAATAAAATGCCAGTGCCTCATAAATATTCAGCGAGCGAAATATTTTTGCGTCATTCTGCAAGCCAACTCCAGGCTGGAGAACTAACTGGTTGGTTGGTTGGCTGGTTGTTCTGCAAGGACACATGCGGCTTGGGCAACACGCGCGACCAGCATAAAAATTCAAGAAATCACAGCGAACGACTCCCTGCAAAAAGGGCAGTTATCCAAGGGAAAAGGCAACTGGGAGACTGCCAGGCTGACAACCCCAAGAGTCAGCTGTACACTAAAATATTTTGGTACAAAATAATAAATTTCGATTTAATTTAAGCACAAGTTGCCTTTTTTAAGCTCGTGTTGCTCATCGTAATAAAAGAAATAGATTTATTTATTTAAAAAAAAGGAAAATCCTTTAATATATGAAACGAATTTTGTGCTGTGTAGGAAAAAACCAAGTGTGGACATGGCTTGTGGGCAAAACTAAATGTCCATCCGTCCGACATATTCTTATGCAAAGTACACAAAATGAAGCCTTTTTCTGCCTCGTTTAATGTTAGCCACACTCACTTACACACACACACACATACGCTTAGCGCCAAAGGCGGCCAACAAACCGAGTCTGATGGCCATGAAAATAAAGCCCAATTTATGTTTTTAGTTGTTAGTGATTTTTATTATGTGTCATAGCCAAAGGCCGACAAGCACAATGTGCCTGTCTCACACACACTTACACACACACACACACACATTTTATCTATTTGGCCTGGACTATCTCTGCTTGTATCTCTGGTGTATTTGTGCGAAAGCCAATTTCCGGTTTACGACGGAAAATGCCGTCCACCAACCGCATGGCTTTCCATAAATATATGGCCCAAAGTATGCCATTGGCATCAACACACTGCCACATTTCAGTGCAATTTAAACCATACTTTCAGCAGCGACACACATCACAAGTTTCGATTTTCATATAATATTTGCCATAATAAAGTTGTCCATCTACTTATGTATATATATTTAATAGATCGGTTAAAGGGCATATAAATATAGATATAAATCCATTGTCCGAGGTGCATCAGTGTTTGGATGGAAAGCATATATAAACTGTATATTGATTGGCCCATTTCTATATTCATATTTCAATTTGTGGCATACGAACTTTAGCCATGAATTCTGACAGAATATTGTGTTTCCCAATTCAAATAGAATTTTGATTTGCAATCTTAATTTAATACACTTTAAAACATTAAATTTAAAATTAAATTCAATTATTTCTTAAGCTTTAAAGCTCACCTTATGAAATAATCCTGTACAAACTCCTGATTCTCATCCAGCCATGCCTCCATGCGCGCGTGCTCCGGATCATAGGGTCGACTATGATGTGGCGATGCTGTCTGGTGATAGGGATGGGAATACCCCTGATGTTGTTGCTGCTGCTGCTGATGGTACGAATGCTGTTGCTGTTGTCCATGTTGCTGCTGCTGCTGTTGCTGCTGCTGCTGGTAAGCGGCTGCTGTGCTTGCAACATAGCCACTGCTGCTGCCGTTGATGTTGTTGCTGCTGCCGTTGTTGCCATTGATGTTGCTGTTGCAATTGTTGCCGCTGCTGCTGGTAGTGCTGCTGTTGTTGTAGTTGTGATAGTGGGCGGGTTGTTGCTGTTGCTGTGATAGCGGCAGGGGGACACCGGTGCGTGTGGCAATGAGCAGACTATGCTCACTCATACCGTACCCTGTGCCCCCCTGCTCCGCAGGCATTCGAGCTGCTAACTGCAGCGGCGTCGACGCCGGCTCCTCAATGCTCCGCAATTGTAGACCTGTTCCAAAAACAAATATTCAATTTATTATATAATAATATTTAGGTAGATTAATTTAATAAAATATTAAGCTTATTAATGTGTTAATCTCTGAAACCCTTTTGGCTCGAAGTACGTGTTAAAATTATAACCTTAAGGAGTTTATGTCCCACCAGAATCTTTCCAAGCTATAACTTTATCAAAAGTGATTTGATTTTTCATTGTTAAACGTCTATGTTAATACTATACTTAAAGTTGAAAACGAGCTTGATTTTTATTTGATATCCAAAAAAGTGCTTCTAGGGATTGCTGGAAATTGTTTACTCCACTGTTCCAATAGGGAACTCTCGACCAGCGCACTGCGACTTGTCTTTTATTGTATTTAAGCCAGTTTTTTTTTGCATTTATTTGTTTGCATGTCTCGACGACATTTTTATGCGAGCTGCACGCCCCAATTCGATTGCACAACATTTGCATTGCAAATGGCCAACATATCCTTTAATCCCACTGCAAAAGTCACGCGTCACACGCAACCCTCCAAAGTTAGGGGTGAGTGTAGGAACACCCCTTTCCTCTATTCCTTTCCTCTATGCAAATTCGGATATCTGTATCATCATCATCGTGAAAGTGGAAAAAACACTGTTTAAATTTATAATTTTCGCAGCGCAGAAAAAATATTCTTTTTAGCAATTGTGCACATACATAAATTTAGCTAAATTACTTTGCTTCAGCTACAGCACGTCAGTGCGGCAATTAAGAGCATTTAAGTCGCTTGCCACATGCTGCGTATACGTAATGGGCATAAATAAGCCACCAGGCTCAACAGACACTTTACGGGTACGCTGTGTAGGCCATAAAGGGCTTAAAATCATATACATATGTCAAGTTTACATTAACCGGAAATATTGGCAATTGGCAAGAAATATGGGCACACTGTGGCACACAGCGCCATCCACCGTTGCAACCCCATCTGGCGCCAATTGTGCGCCTGATTAAGTGCTAAAAATAGATATAAATACTTGTATCGTTCTGATGGATGTCTAAGGATATCAGCACTAAAGTCTGCCAGCACAAGTGCAAATTGTGACTGCTGGGTTTGCCTTTCTGGTTGAGATGGGGGGGTGTGGATAAATTTGATTTATTATCTACTTTTTGGCATAGCAACCAAATAAGCCAAACAAGACACACACACACACACATACACACAGACAGACACACACACACACAGACACTTACACAAGCAAGCAGAAATAAAACGAGTTGCTCCTGTCAACTGATAATTTGACTCTGCCGGATAAGTTGACAAACTGAAGCATTTACAAATTGCTGTTGTTTCTTGTGTCAACTTTCTGGTTTAGATTTATGAGCTTGGCCTTTGCGGTTGGCTTTTCAATTGTGTCCCCAAAATTTGTAGCATGCAACAACTGTTTTGGACTAAGTAGCAGCTGTAAAATAATCTGATTTTCAAATAGAGTGAAATATCGCAGGTGTTTTGGTTTTAATCCTTTCTTGAATATTTACAGAATTTCACTGAAATTTGTTCGTAATCTTCCATTTCCTTGTTTTGGTTCCGCAAAATATTCTAAGAAATAAAGTAATAAAATGTAGACAAATTGTTGCCAAGTGCATTTTCACAATATTAAGTTAAACTTTCAGTTTTGGCGCAGTTGGCTTTGTGAAAGTATTTTATTCGGAATATTACATTACTTTTCCTGTTTGCGAAAAGATATTTTGTCCATTATGGTTGCTGAAAATTGAAGCTTATCGGATGACATTCATTTTGGTATTATATTTTCTCTTCTACATTTTGTACGTTTAAAATTTTGTTGGCTTCCCACTCTGTGAGAGAGAGAGCTTAAGCTGCAAATAGCAGCTTAAAGTCAGCTACTTAATGTTGAGAAATTTATGAGCAACCGGGGCATGTGAGCGGGGAGTGAGCAAAACAGACATGAGCAAGTGCAGCACTTACATGCATGTGTTCCCATCTCCTCCGCTGCACCGACTCCTTCTGGTGCCCCACCATCTGACGCTTCAGCGTCATACGCCACACTTAATCTTTTAAGCTGAATTTGCCTTGCAGTGGCAACATGCAACATGCTTAAGCTGCAGCAAAACATTTGGCAGCAATACTCAAAGTGCCACCACCCCTCACTTTGCTACCTCTCAAAGTCAAATGACAGCGTCATGACTGAGTGGGCGACGCCACACCCCCAACAACAGCAACAGAGACAGCAAAAACATTGGCACTCTGTGTGACTGCGGTTTCATTATGCGTCAGCTTTATGTAAGACATCCATCCCAGTCACAGTCACAGTTCCAGTTCCAGTTCCACTCCCTTCCCAGTCACAGTCACAGTCACATTTGCCGTACCAGTCCCAGCACCAGGCCCCAGAGCCTTTGCTCTGGCAAATTTGTACACAAGATTGCTTCGGAATTTCACTTTTGGTAGCAAGAGAAAAAGCAAACAAATATGTGCACATTTTTATCAGAGTTGCACGACTACAAGATAAATGTGTCGCTCATTTTAGAATCTTATAGGAATCTTTAATCTGCTTAAAATCGAATCGAATCGAATTAAATTGATATTGGAAATTATTTCCAAAATCAATAATTAAAAACTTATGAATAAGAATAGTTTCAACTGTGTGTCTAAATTTAACTTGTATCTAAACTTTCAATCTGGATTTGATTGGAAATTGTAAGTTTCAATTGAATACCCTCTCTCTTTGATGTCGAGACTAAAGGGCATATGAGATTTACAGACAGATACACACATGTTATGCGTTGGTTTCTCGATTTTTCTTCTTTTTTTTTTTTGTTTTGTTGATGCCAAATGTAAATTGAAAGTTGGCAAATGTGCAAAAGAAACCTATTTTTTTCCTCTCTTGCTGCACTTTAGACGCTATTTGAGAGACACGTGGGCAACAGCAGATCGATGGGGCAAGTAAAAGTGTTGCACTCGCTTGTGTGTAGTGAATTTTACTGTCGCTAGCAAGTTTTTTCCAAAGTCATCTTGAGATGAGTTTTATTTTGTTTGCTTTGCTCACCTGTTGTCTCCTGTTGCGGACTATGCGTTGGTGTTTGTTGTTGTTGTTGTTGCTGCTGTTGTTGTTTGCTGTTTTTGTTCTTATTTTTGTAGCGACAACCACGAAATCGACACATACTTGCCGCTTGGCCCATGGGGCCCGCAAGCAATGCGAATGTTAAACCCTCCGTTTTAATGAATTTAATTTTGTCAACTTTGAGCAAAGCCGCCGCGTATCGAAAATTGTATTTGTTGTCGTTGTTGTTGTTATTACTGATTTTGGCTTTTGTTGTTGTTGTTGTTGTTGTTTTAGTTGAGGACTCAATTTTGTTGGCTTTGTTGCCGCCAAATGGCCGCCAAATGACAACAGAAACTTGATGTTTATTTTCGAATTCTGTTGACTTTGGTACTGTTTGTCGTCGTCGTTGTTGTTGTTAATTTGTTGCACTTGCATAATAAATTTGGTTTTTGTTTTTATTGTTTTTGTTAATTGAATTATGTGTATTTGCTTAGAATTTATAATTAAAATGTTTTGAGCTGTTGCTTTTCCTTTTGCGACACTCTCATCAGCTGTATGGTAATTTGGAGAATGTTAGAAAAACTCATCGCACTTCATTTTGCATAAAATTCATTTTACACTTTTCCGCTGCATTTTTCGTATTCCATTCTGTCGCTTTAAGCCACGGCTTTGGCCTCGGGGCAATTCAATTAACACTTAAGCCGCAGCCCCAAATGCATTGCAGACAGACGCCAATTGATGAACAAACAAAAGCTTTGGGTACCCTTACAACAAACGCTGCGGCGGAGGAAAGGAGGAGGAGTTGGGGCTTGGGGCACGTGGCATAGAGTAAAGTGTGGGTTGCAGCCATACGACTGGCTGGCTGAAAAACAGACAGACAGACAATGCAACGAAACCCACGTAGGCAAGCACCGAAATGTCAGTTAAATAAAATCAACATGGCCAACAAATGGCTCGGACCAAACCAGCCAAATACACGCGCAAACCCACATAAGCCAAAAGCAAACAGAGCAACTGTTGATCAGGATGCGACTTGAAAATACCCTGTTTGTTATTTTAGATAATTCTGTACATTAAATGAGATTAATATATTGTATCTGAAAATCGTGCAATTATGGATCTTTGTACTTTTTGATCTTTTTTAGAAATTATGATATTGAATTGACTTTTTAAAATATATTTTGTAAGATTTAAATTTGTAATTAACAATATACAAATCGTATCAAATTTGAGCAAACAAAACAATAATCACTTTGCAACAGCTTGGTATATGTTTGTCGTATATTCAAAATATATGAAATTTTCTATAAAATTGTATTTTTCAACAAAACCACAACTGCAAACATATATATATGTATATAGATAGATATATATATAACCCCAATTACGTTCTAAGCTCTCACGCCAGGTAATGAAAACGGCACAGAGGTGAAAATTTGTGTGCTCTGAATTCGGTTTGGTTTGGTTAGCATCTGGTTTGGTTTGGTTTTGGTTTTGGTTTGCCGCCACTCGAAATGTGTTTGTACATGAAGGCCAACAAAAAAGAAAGAGTAAGAAAAAAAAAAAGAAACAATAGACAAGTCACAAACAGCAAACACACACACACACACAGACACCGACACCGACACAGCCAGACACTCTTCTTTCTCGCAGTGAGTCAGTTCGGCAGTTCGTCAATCTGTCAGTCAATAGTCGAGTGTGTGACAATGGGTATATTGAATTAATCGGCATCCATTGGCTGACAGCACTCGTGAGGCGAGTGAAGAGAGATCTTCAGTGCAGTGATTTAATTTCAGCTGCTGCCAGCTGTTGCATCACTTATTGGCAGGTTCTACTCGTTCCTCTGCTCTTACTCATTGATAGTTGACAGCGGAAATGATAAAATTTCCGATATTACAATGCTGCAGATGCAACGGCTGCAGGAGCAGTCGACAACAATGGTTCTGCCACTGGAGCGACTTGGGCTTGTGGCAGGCAACAAGGCAGCAGCAACATCATTTCACCATTGTTGGGGCATTGATGATGTTGATTCAAGCTGATTGCTAAGTTGCAATGTGCATCGATGTGCTGCATTTGCAACTTGCCGCTGGAAATTCTGCCATTGGCTTTGGCCAGCTGACAAAAGCAGAATAAAAGCATAAAGGATTTTAATGTAATTGTGGAAATGCATTTAAATAACTTGATAGATAGCAGAAAGTAACGAGAAAATTACAGTTTACAGTCTGAATATTAAGATAAATATTTATAATAGAAAAAAAGAGAATTCACTAACAAATGGAGCAGCTTTTTTTTAAAGCCATAAACACTTTGAAAAAATATTTGTTTTATGTGCTGCCAAACCGACTATAAAAGTGCTGCAGGCGAAGAAAAGTTTTTGCATCGAACTATTTCAGGAAGCAACAACTTGAAAACTATTTTATCCAGTCGACAGAGCAACCAAAAGCCATCAAAGCCAAAGTTTCAACATACAAAATACACTTTCCAGATGAAAACTTATTTCTTTCAGTTTATTGTGCAGAGTATATATAATTAAACTAAGAATTTTTTAATTAGAAATATTCTAAAGTAATATTCATTAGTATCTGTCGTACAGCTGGCAGTCGACCATTTAATATCGGGGAGTTCACTCTGCTGCAACTGGCAGGCAACCGACAACTTGCAGCAATTTGCAATTTGTTGCCACGTTGCCCGTACGCAGCGCACCGCCGACTATTAAGCGATTTGCATCTATTTTTTCCCGTATCTCTCTGCCCGTACTCTCTTCGGATCCACTCGAATTTACCCCTAGCAACCGGTGGCTAACCACAACAGCAAAAGCAACGCAACAGCAACAACAAAAAAAACTAAAACCAAAAAAAAAAAAGCAAGCCACAAAAACTATTTTTATGCCAATGGCGACAACCGCAAAAGCGTCACACAGACACTCACAGAAATACATAAAGTTGCAAACACACACACACAGCAAATTCTGAGAATGGGCGGAGGTAGGTTTAAGGGTGGGGGTAGGCGTTCGTTGGTTAGCGTTGGTCGCTTACATTATGTCAATAGCATAGGTAAAAGCAATTGTGGAGTGGGGCAGGGGAGCCACGGGCACTGTCCGCCTGTCCATGTCTGGATAAGCAAACGATGTTCATTAATGGCGCACGCCAGAGTTTTGCGAGCGGCAAAAGCCAAGTTAACAGATAACAAATGCAACACTGCAAGAAATGTTGCCAATAAAAATCTTTAAGAACTAATCTGCGTGGATACAAATTAAATTTCGAATCACAAAGAAAACAAACTTAGCATCTTGAGAATATATAAATGTTAGTAATTAAATATGGTTTTTTATACTAAAAGTCTTAAGTTATCTTTATTTATTGCCAATTAATTATTTTTTTAACGTCACTTTTTAATTTCTGTCAGTGCATACTATATAGTAACTATAGCTTGTACATGTCATTCAATGGGTCGACCTTTTCATTCTCTTTATTCATTCATTTCATTTCATTACATTTCATGTCATTTCATTGTTTTTTTTTTGTGGCAATGCAAACAGACAACAGTGTCTACACACACACTCCAACACGCACCCGCACACACACACACACACACACACTCAGAGATACTGTGCAGAAATTGGTGTGGGCACAAGTGTCATTAGGCGGCGTCGAGAAACGCGTCACGAACTTGAGCATCGATTAGTGAAGGACGACAACGGAGTGGAGCAGGACGCAGGACATTACAGGACCTAAACATTTAGAATTTTGCATGAAATGCTCAATTTGTTGGATCAATAACCTGTTGCGCTGCTCTTGTACAGTTGGAGTCTTCAACTATGAAAGTGAGATGGAGATAGACTCTCTTTCTCTTTCTTTTCCTTTCACTTGGCTTCAACATTTTTCTCAGCCAAGTCAACGCTGCGTATGCGTGATACAAAAAGCGTTATTGCGTTAATTTTAACGGCAACCTGCGAATAAATTAACAAAATATCATACTAAAAAATACAAGAATAAACTGAAACGAAGCCACGCGTTTCAGCGTGTAAAAAAAAAAGAAAAATTAAAAAAAGAAGCAATATTATTAAAGTGGAGCACATAACTGGCAGCAGTTGGCAGACAGAGAGGCAGTTAAACAGCGTCGACGAATTGTGCTGCTTGCTGCCTTTAAATATTAATAATAATAATTGTGTAAATATACAATAAATCTCATTATCACATTTGCTGTGCTCGTGCATTCAATTATTATCACACAACAAGCAACACACACACACACGCACACACATACACTCGCACATTCACACCCAACACAACCCAAACAAAATTGCTGTCTGGCATATGACAATGCTACATAATTCTTGCAAATATCAACAATCAAAATAAAACAAAACAAAAAAAAGGAGAAGAAATTTATGTGACGTTGATTTTTAAAGACCCTTAAGAGATGAGAGTCTCATTAAAAAAAGTCTTTATAAAAATTACAAATATTTTCTAAACTTTTAAACAAATTACACACAGAAAGCCATAAAAGTAGCTGAAGCCTCTTTATTAAGTTTCCAAAAAGTTAAGATGAGTTCCCATTTAAAGTGGCAGACTTTAATGATTAAACCGTATTTTTGCTTGCTGCTAATCGAAACTAACATATATATATATATATTATATGGCTGAAACATTCCGTGATCATGGTATTAACATATTAAGGCTCTTGAAGGGGAAAATAAAAGCCAAAAGCCAGACAATCAAAGCAGACGTCGAGAAGCGGATAAACATCTTGATAAAAAAAAAGCCGCCGCTTATCAATTTATCAGCAGACGATGCAACAAGAGCTGCTGTCTCTTTCTCTCTCTTTCCATCTCTCTCGGTTAAGTACATGTGTCATCATTATTAAAGTTATCATTTTGTGCCATTACATTGAAAATTGTACATGGAATTTACAGCTAACAAAAACACATTTTGCTGACCATTTGCAATTTGGCTTTAAATGTGCAATTTAATGGGCAGCACAGCTGCGTTGAAGTGGGGGCGGGGTGTGGCATCTACAGCTTTATGATTGTCATAAAAACACAAAACAGATAGACGTCCAGACTGACAGACTGATTGACGGACAGACGGACGACAAAACTATAGTGTGAGAGAACAGGGCGCGTGTCTGTTTTGCGACTGCTGGCGACTGTAAGTGGAGAGCTAATGCCGGCTTGCTTTGACATCTAACTATCAAAACACAAATATATATCCACATATATAGACATATATATATATACACATATACTCTTATATATGTAGTCATTTTTATTGTTATGCCGCTGGCTATTTAAATATGTTTTTATATGCATTTGTGTTTAGTGCCGGCTAGTCAAGTGCTATTATTGAAGGTCACTGCAAACTGTTAGCCAAACTGTTATGGCTGGCTATCAAGACGTTACTTCACATAAAGGAAATGCTAAGCAACACTCACGGAAAATCGCATAAAAAAATAATTGATGGCAGCATTGCATTGAAAATGTAAACGTAAACTCTACCGGCCACTTTAAGAAATTAGGGGCCAGCAGCCATAAAAATAAATTATCTACAATGAATAAAATTGAAAATTGACATATTGCAAAATGCATTTGTAATTAAGAAAAAATAATAGTGGTCTCAAAAACATGAACAACTCATAAACATTGCTTTACCAACTATTAAAATACCCTCCAAATAAACTGCAAAATCTCGGAAAAACACTCAAAAAAAAAAAAAATATTAAAATGAGATTTATTTTGCCATCAAGCAGAGCTTATCGCCCAACATTAAAATATTCCTAGAAGAGAGCTAAAAAATTGGATTGCTCATTTAATTTCAGCACTTTCGATTGCTTTTTTAAATGCCCGCATGTGCCTCACACACAGAACCACACACACACACACACACACACACACACAAACACACCACACACACTTCGAATGAGTAATTTCGTATAAGGAACAAAAATCTAATTGCTGTTTGTTTAATTATAGCTAATTTTAATGCATGCTTGTGGCGGGGCTGGAGTGTGTCCACTCCCCTCTCCCTCCCCCACACAACGACATTCACCCACAATCGCTCAAGTGTACGCCACGCGCCGTATGCGCAATCAATTCTGTTAATTTCTTTTATTTCTCATATTTTTTGCTATTATTTGCAAATAAACAATTTTTAAACAATTTCGTTGGCATTTTGCGGTTTTTAAACACACAAACTTTCTTCAACAATTCAACAATTCAGTTTGCCTGCACTCCCCGGACTCTGGCCGCCTGCCTGCCTATCACGTTTCCAATTTAATACAACACAACCCGAGAAAATGTTGCCTCGCCGCGCTGTCAGGCGTGGCAACTTGAGTAAGATTTTCAATTTTACTCGTGCTGCTCTTCGCAGATGAAGAAATATTGAAATTTTATGCTCGCAGCAAAATACCCTTAAGCATAGCCCAGCAGCGTGAAGCAAGAGAAGCGAATAATGGCCCTAAGGCGTTGCCAGCTAGTTTTCTTAACATAAATCTCTTTGTCGCATAAACTTATTTGCTCGCTTTCTGCTTACAGCAGTGCCTCGAGTTTCCAGTTAGCCCGTCTCCTGTTGCCACGCATTGTTGGACACCAAAGGAAGCAAGAAACAAGCGGAAAATTTACGAAATGATTAAGATTGACTGGGGGAATACCCCTTTTAAGCTAATGTACACCACGCATACATATTTGTTTATCAATATTTATATACAATTGTCGGTTAATTTTTGTAAACTATTTTGTGTCCCAACAACTTGACCTTGTTCAGCAAAAGCTGTTTAAATAAGAAACTCAATTAGTTAGCTTATCGTCATATTCATTCTTCCAGAACCCTTTCCGGCATTAGAGATAGGCTATAATTTGAATTATAATCAGCATATAAGAGTCTCTTGCCTATGAGCCCAACTTTGTAGCCGTACCCCAGTCTACAGGGTATGAATAAAGAAAAAAGCACAACTCAATTTAAATATATTACTTGTTGTACAAATTCGCAAGTCGCACAAAGTATGAAGAATACTTCAAAAAGCGAATTTACGCGCTCCTTTCTATTTTTAATCTCACACAAAATTAATTATATGCGAAATATTTTTTTTTTATAATTTAATAACTGCAATGCGCATCAGCATCAGCAGGACCAAGTCGGGGAAGGGGTGGGCATCAGGGTTACATAAGTAGCTCCAAAGTCTGCTCACATTTTGTTTGTGTTGCGTTCTGAGCTATCATTATGACATGCTCAAAATTACCAATGACAAACGTGCCTCGCCTGCCAAACGAACAAACACAGTGTGTGGCGACGTTGAGGTCAACATCCAGTTGAAAGGGGGGCGTGGCACTGGCTGATTGCGCCCAGTCAACGATTTTCACTTGGTCGTGGCCACAGCCAGATAACTTTGACAACATCCTGAAACATGTCGGCAGCAAAATTAGTTTGTTTGTCCATCGCTTCACGACTGACTCCACTCTGCAGCTCCTTGCCCCGCTGCGCCCTATTGAATTGGTCCCTAGGGAAAAGAGGGGAGCGGGGAGTGGAGTGTAGGGTGCCAGGAGGAAGCATTCAGCTATTGCCAAGAATTTAAATGGCACATTTAAGATTTTGATTAAACAATTTTATGCGTGTGTGTGCAATCGCATGTGAAGTGGGGTATTCGTTTAGGGAGGAGAAGGGGGGGAAGAGATGGCAACAGCTGTGTCGCAAGCCCAAAATCACATTAGGCATAGCCCTGTGCTATCTTATAATATTTTCAATCTGTTGTTGCGGCCACTTTTCCTTATGATTCATACTGCGGCAAAATGATTGTCAGATGTGGCCATTAAATAGGTATATTAAATTCGAGTGTTTGCTTGATCTGTATCTTTACCGGTTATAGGTCGGGGAATTGAATTATATTGAATTGACTGGGCCAATTTATTGTCAGGCTTATCAGTTGATTTTTTTTTTTTTGGTTTTATTTTCTTTGTATGTGACATTATAATTTATTGGCTGATGTTTACAGAGTAAACATAAATCGATCATTTGCCGTGTTTGTTATTCTTCAATTTTTATTGGATAGTGTTTAGTTAGGCAGCATCAGCTTGTTTTGCTGTAGAGCCCACAAAAATAACTAATAATAATATTTTGTGTAATAAATGATGCACCTAAAGAAATTTACATTTATTTTATAAATTGTTTTGCATAGTAATAATTAATGACACGTTTGCAAAGCCCACGATTTCTTAATTTGCTACAGTGCGAAACACAATAATTATCAAAATCTGTTGATATGCTATAAAAACTGATTTTATTCTTCTAGGGGGCTGGCTGCGAACACTGTAAACTTCGATACACAAATCATTAATTATATTATGTGACAATAAAAAATACGTGTGAACACGAACGTGAACCGCCCTATAGAAAAACATTCGATAAATCAAATCGATATAATACAAAAAAAAAAATATATATATATATATGAATATACTTTTATATTTTTTTTATTAATTAGCCTTCTGGTGTTTATGATTGTGGAGCAGGCCGCAAACCCCGTTCGAAAGTGGCTCAACATAAAAATCAAATAAACAATAAAAGTCCAAGCAATTAATTAGCCCCGTTTATGGAGCAACAAATATATATTTGGTATAAATAATTTTAAGTATATTTATCTTCCTTTCCTTTGTTATTTTTCGTTTATTTTTGGCGTGGAAATCGTCAGCAATTAGTTGACAAAACTCGCGGAAATATTTTTGGCTTGTTTGTCTTAATTTTGGGTGGGCTAAAATTAGCAGCAAGACAACAAGGCTAAAACCGCTGACCGCAAGTGACTTGCACTTGGCCATGACGTTAAAGCCAGCTCCACACGCACTAATGAAGACAAAGTAGTTGTTTATTTAGCTGCAGTTCAAAAATCAGGCCACCCACACGGCCAGGTGGCCGATGGGTGATTCAGTGGGTTGTTTAGTGGGTGGTTTAGTGGGTGGTTTGGTGGGTGGTTTAGTGACTGATTCAAAGGTTGGATATGTTACGGCCGGTTGCTTTCAAGGTTGTTGCTGCTGCAGTTGCTGGTGCAGCTGTTCAAAGGCTTTTCAGCTTGCACAAGTGGAAGCCACTTTGCCTCAAACAAAATGCCTTGCATACTTTTCAGCAGAGAAGCACACAAACTCACACACACACAGATATAGATATACAGGTATATAAGCACACCTGCAGTTGAGTTTAAAGCAAATACAACTTAAAGTCAACATCAGTTCAGCAATTAGCAGCAAGCTAAAAGCAAGAAATACTCGTCTTTGTATTAGTATTCACACTCAAACTAACACTCACTAACACACACACACACACACACACACACACACACTTGCACATTCGCATTCAGTTCAAGTCAACCATTAAAATCAACAGCAGTCAATGAACCTCTGACCAGTGTGAGGAGACAAAACACAGCAACAACAACAACAACAACAACAATCAACAAAAACTAAACGTAGCAAAAAGGAAAAAGTATAAAACAATAGCGCTCTAGTAGGGAGTGCACGATGCCGAGATACCCTATACTCTATATGCTGTATAAATATATAAATGGTTTTTCTTTCGCTCTAATTATCATCATGTAACGTAAATCATAAATCGATATTTATCGATAGCTAACTTATATATCAAGTCATTTCCGTCTATCAACAACGTCGAGCAATTCGCAGATATCCAACTTCATGGTACCCTTAGTTAACCATTTGCATGAGCAACAGTTAAAATAAAAATACTCAAGTCTTGGCTGAGACGGGTGGGTCAAATGGTGGGGTGTGGGGGGAGTGAGGACTACGCAAGTTGGCAAGCGTAATAACAGAGAGTGCGAGAGTCGTTAGCTGTTGTTATTGTTGTTGTTGCTGCTGCTGCTATTTGATTATCGTGTCATTTGTTTTGCGTACTCATTCATTCATTCATTCATTCATTTATTCATTCATTCAGTCACTCAGTCGTTCAATGGACCGCGTTCGCGCTTTGAGCGCTAAGACAATAACAAGAAAATGATATGGGCTCATGTTGTTGTTGCATTTGTTGTTGTTGTGACAGTTGCAAGTTGCTTTTGCCTGTTTCTGCACTTCTCTATAATTGTCCAGTTACAAGCACAACAACAACAAAGTGACGCCAGCTTTGAGTGCGGACGAGCGCTGCAATTTCTATGAATGGCTGCTGCCCGTCAAGAGTGCCACACCCACAACAATACTCTTGTAAACGAGTACAATGACGCCCCAAACACAGACACAGACCTTTCCAACTGAACTACTTTACATTCAATACACTAACATGGCAGTGAGGGTATAATAAGTGCAGAACAAAGATGTTAAATAGAAGATTTCACATTTGACTTTATGGTTCCGAATTAAGACCAATATTTATATACATTGTATATTTTTATTTATTTTTTTTTTAATTTATTTTAATTTTTCCCTTTTATTTGCAAATAATTGTATTCATTATTTCGTTAATTCTTAATTTTAAATTTATATTTATTATACACAAATTTTACAAATTTCTAATTTATTTTGCAAAGCTGACTCAAAATATTATATATATTATATATATATATCTGTATAGTCAGACAAACTTCCACTTTTCAAATGCCCTGCTTACATCTTCATGTAATTGACTTGTAAGCGGATAGTGAATGAGTAGTGGGAGTGAATGTGAGTGAGTGTTTGTGAGTTCTGCGCTGGGTGCAGTTCAATTAATCGGCTGATTGCGCACACACTCCCTACAGCAATCTTCGTATACCCGTACACACTCACACACACACACACACACACACACACACACACACACACACACACACATAAGCGGCATATCGGGCGACAGTCTGACTGACTGTTAAAGATTTTAATTAATATGTCACGTTAATTGCGAATATTGCGAGAATGCATTCGAGCATTTAAAAAACGTATGCAACCGATTTGCATTTTACATGCAATTTTTGAAACGGTTAAACCAATTTGCAATTATCAATAATTAATATAAATAAATTGAACTGTTTAAAATCTGCTGTTGTCGAATTCATTCATTTTAATAGCAAACCAAATTGCATTATTTTTTGCTTGCTGCACAATTTTTAATATCATCAGATTAGCGTCAAACGGGTCGTATACGTTATATGGAAGCTGATTCTCTTTTGGGATAGAGAAATTACGCAATTTGTGGCACAAATGTAAACTTTTAATCATCAATATTGAAAAATCTTAAAAGTACAACTTCTGAAATCAACAATCAAATAATAACCTTTTTTCCTTATAATTGATATTCGAAATAAGCAATTTATTAACCAAATAAAATGGATCTGAGTGTGTTTTAAAGGTGGATTATAAAGTTCTGTTAGTTTTTGAGGTTCTGTTTATTTCGCTCATAAAATATATGTATATCTACTTTATTTCCTTGTGCCTTTGTGTTTGTAACATATGCAAAACTTAATTACACCCTTGCTTAACCCTTTTCTGAATGGGTTCACATCAATTATTTAAAACACTCATTAACAACTGTCACACTGAATGCACATTTGCCTTGGGTTTTCCTTGAGTGAGCACCACAACCTCAGGAAAATTTCATTCAGCCATCAACCTTGACCACCTGACTTGACATTCTGGCACAAGTCCTTTGCATTAAGGCGTGCAATCAACTCAAGCAAAACTCAAATGGCAATCAAATACAGCAAAATACACCAAGAAGGCAAATAGAAAAACCCTGAAGAAAAACAAAACTGTCAATAAAAATCTGTCACAAATGCGTTGGAGCAGTTCAAAGAATTTTTGTTTTAAAAAAAAAGCCACGCAAATAAATAACAAGAAATTTGCCAGAGCAAAATTACTCATACGCCCAGTGGAAATTTTTGCGACAACTGAAATTACTTTTTATTTCAAATTCCAAAGAGATGAATGATGAAATGAGTAGAAATACCCTGAGTAAAGAATTGCTCTGTAATTTCCGTGTTAACGTATTTTCAGACATTAATTTTGAAACGTTTACATATTTATAATAAGTAACAGGTAAAAGGAAGAAACTGGCTAGTCTTAGAGACCACAAAAGTTAGGAGTGTCAAATTTGGGATTCAAGTTCTCGAATATCACAAACAATTTGAAAAATTCTCGACCAGTACACTCTTACTTGTTAATAATCAGCGCTAAGCTAAAATTTCAAAATAATGCGCAACATATTTTAGCCATATGCGAAATGTGTGAAAATCGAATCAAAAAATTCACCCACATTAACACATACAGACACATACACACACACATTGTATATATTTTAGCTGGCAATGCCCCAAAGTGCTACAAAGTCACAAACTGCAACAATTTAAATTAAAAAACTTTTGTTGGCATATTTCTGCGACTTTAATTTTGTTTAAAATTGTTATTATTAATTTTTGTGTTTTATCTGCATAGTAATTTAAATTGTATAAGTAAAAAATGTGGCTTTTAGTTTGTGCGAACAAATTGAAAAATAATTGAGCAGCTGCCAGTTGGCGCCGTCTCGAGACTATCGCGTGGGAAAAATAATCGATAGCTCTGGGGAACTTTGGATAATATAGGAAATAAAAAGCAAAAAAAAAAAAGCACTCGAACTGACAGTTCTGATAGGTGCAGAGGATAACCTTTTGATTGAGTTCTTTATGGTGGTTTGTTGAACAAAACTAACTTTTTCCAAGAAAAAAAGGTGTATTTAAAACATACACAATAAAGTCGAAAGCAACTACTCAAATATCAATAGTTGTTTTAATATTTCGATGTTGTTAATTTTCATTTTATCACGCAAATTAATCATTGTCAGCACTCAGTTATTAGCAAAAAAAAAATACATACTCAATAGGCAAAAAAAAAAAAAAACTTATCTATGCTTCTCGCTGTCTGCAAATAAAAACAAAACAAAATTCGCAGAATTGCGCTTATCGCAATTTATTTTTATCAGTCAGGCAGACATGGAAACCCTTACCTATCCCTATGAGCTATTAGCTTAGGCTTTGACTTGCTACCAATTTTGTGAATATTTGGCTTTGTTTCCAAGTCTCAAAAATTCAAATATTTGTTAGTCATTCCCTAGAGTGTTGTCTCGTGTTAATCAAGTGTTAATTAGTTTTTGATTACTTGAACTCACGCAGACATTACGTGACGTGAACTGATCAATCTAAAGTTTCCAGTCACAAATAAATAAAGTTCAAATATCAATATCAATATGAATAGCTGAATATCTATTGTCAACATCAAACGGAAACTTTTTTACATGCGAATTCATTGAAGATAATCACAGTGAATTATCTATATCAATAAACAACAAGATATTCATTTTTGTCAATTGATATGGAAATCAGTTTCTTTATTTGAGCGCATTACCATGAAACGCAAGTGCGCAAATAAATCTCGCAATATAATTTATCCATCTTGGAATTTTTTTAATATTTATTTTATTAATGCTTGCACTTATAGGTAATTCAAGTGTGCGAGGGGGGTGCTGTAGGGGGCCTATTTGTGTTTTATGGCGAATTTTAAGAAAGGAAAAATTGTGCTTCTCTTTTGGCACCTGCAATTGTTTTCTTTGCTTATTTTATGGTGCTCATAAAAACAAAGCAAACCAAGAATAGTTCTTGGAAAGTGGGCGAAAAATTATCGTAAGATATAAACAAACATTACATGTTAATTATTTCAATAATCTTTCAATTCACAATCAATCGTACAAAAGTATCAAATACAGATTATCCAGAATTGCAACTCAATTGAATATTGAATATTTGTTTATACCGTTTTTTAATTGGGTTATATGCCTCTGTCTGTCTGTCCTTTTGGCCAGCACAAGTAAGAGGCCTCAAATGTTTATGCTACATATACATAAATTCATTTCATTTTCGTATTTCTCAAAGGCAGACAACAGTCAACTTTCAAGTTTGGGGCATGTGCCTGGTTGGGTTGCGCTGCCGCCGAGCACTGCATAAATTGTAAGACGATGCCTCGAGGGCGGTCTGTGTCTGTCTGACAGCGTGTATATGTTTACAATAATCAAATTATTGCACGATGTTGCACATTAACAAAAACAGAGAAAAGAAAACAGTTGGTAAAAACAAAAACGGGTAAAAGGTTTCCTGTAACAAAAAATAAACGTTGCGTTTTCTAGGAAATTGAAACCCGAATCGCCTTTTGAACTGGATACGCAAAAAATAAAAAAAAACAGCAGGAATGAAAAGCAAAGAGAGGGTACTCAGTGTAAACAATATGAAAAACAAATAAACAACCGAGCAGCAATACCCAGTTTGGTTGAAACGCATATTTAAATTTGCAAAAAAAAATGGAAAAGTTTCAACGAAAAAAATCGTTTGAGCAATTTTGATAGAAAGAATGATTTAAAGTATTCTCACACAAATACTTATGAATTAATTAAATAGATAATTACTTAGTTTTACCCTGCTTTTTATTCGTTAAATAATAAATTATAATAAGAAAAGTTGAATAATCAAAAATCTGGAATCTTATATAAATATTGCGTTTACTTAAAATTGCATTATCGTGGGAAATTCTATGCAATAGCACCGCATTTTTATTGCATCAAAAAGTGGTTATAGTGAATTTAAAATTACTAGATCAATTAGCCTAATCACAATTAAACAAGTTTTTACATTTCCCCCCGCCGAAAACCACTCCCCATCCCATTTTACAAGCCGCAAGTTTTAATCAGTTATTAAGGGTCTCCAGCCGACAAGTATTTCCCCGCCTCTGATAAGCCTCACGTTTTTTTAAATGGCGAACCCAGAGCAATTAACTAATTAACAATAAAAAAAAAATGAAGAAAAAACAGCAACAAGTACAATAAGGAAAATTGAAAAATGCACTTCGCTTACAAAAAATAAACAACAACAAAATCATTTATAGAGGCGCCACAGTGGACGTTGCGCTCTTTCACTCCTTCGCCCCACCACCCCATTCATTCCAAATCGCTCTCTCTCTCTCTCTCTCTACCTCGCTCAAGTAGGGTTGCTGTTTGGGATTTAAAAGCATCAATTTGTATTCTATACACTTTTATATAAAGCGCTGGAAAATTTTCCATCAGCTGTGCACGCGAGAGGAAAAGAGAGCAGAGCAAAAAAAAATAATAACAATAATAATCATCATCTAAAACAAAGCAAAGCAATACAACAATGCAATAAGAACTCACAAAACAAAAGCCAAAAGGCAAAAACATAAATAAACAGAGACTAAACGCAACAGAGGGCGCAAACGCGTTGGAGCGAGCGGGAGAACAAACGAATTGTCATATTGCTGATAATCAATGTGTGTGGGATGTGCTTATGTATAAGAGCAGCATATATATATTTATATGTGCGTAAGTATGTACACATATACATATTTATATGGCAATTAATGAAAAACGTTGGTATGTCTGCCAAAAATTTAGATATATTGAAATATATACACTTCATTAATGCAGATTTATTAATTCTTTTTTGTTTTTTCGCTCAAATCTACAACAGAAAGCGTGCGAGCAAGAAAGAGATAGCAAGCAGTATGCTGCCTGATAAGCTGCAGCCACAACGGCGAAGTGCGCGCGTCGCTTGCGGCGAATTAAGCGCCAGAGCCAAGGTAGCGAGAGCAACAGCCGCAGAGAGAGGGAGCAAAAGAGAAAGAGAGAGAGAGCGCAGGTATGACGACAGCAGCAGCCAGCTGCGAACAGCGAACAGAGGCAGAGACCCCAAAAAAAATATATATATTCATATATATATAAAGGCACTCAGCGTGCGGGCGTCGCTGCCGACTTTGCCGTTGCCGTTATCGTCGACGTCGACGTCGCTTGTCGCGTGGGCAGCGCCATTTCCTCCATCAATTGCAGGCATAAAAGCGATCGGCTTGCTTAATACCCTGCAGCCAAAATGGTCAAAAGTTATATGCTCAGAAACGTTTTACATTTAGTAGCAAACCAAAGCTTCTTACAGGGCAACTGCTAGTCGAGTCGAAATATTATGCTTGCTATTGTTGTATTTTCTGTTCCATTTGGCACACATTTTGCTGTAGTTCGATTTATGACGCAAGTTTCACCGAACTCAACAAGAAATGCCATTCAAATGATTCACAATTAAAATCACCCCCAACAGCAGCCGTAACAATTTCTCAAAATTTACCCACTATTAATTTTTTTCAGTCAAATTTGCATGCAACACAATTCACAGTAATTAATAAAAAGCCAAATCTGAGTCAGAGCAATTAATAGACGACGACTGGACGCCAACCAAAGACCAAATGTATACAGATATATCCTACATATGTTTACATATGTTTTATCCTAGCTGTTTATTTTACGGGCCAACCTTGCCAGACATATGTATATGTATATATACATATATATATATATATATATATATATATGTATGTATCTACATATGTTTATATGTAGCCCAATAATCGCGCAATATTTTATATATTTTATATGTTCATAATAAATGTGTAAGATAAAAAACCACGTTTGACTCGCTGCCAGAAATCGAAGGGGATTCCATCACCCAAGCAACATAAATAAAACAAAATTTCTGTTTTTTCGGTTACCTTGCAGACTGAAAGATAATTGTTTTGTACTTTCGAGGTCATTTTCTAGTTAGGCAGAAAATCACGGAAGAAAGCTTAGACAAGCTGTAAAAGCTAATTTAAAAATTGTCCGAATCGATAGATTACTTTACTATTTTGCTCAGTATTTCAAAAAACCTCGAAAAAAAATAATACTTTTATACATTTTGCAATACATATGGGTAAATATGAATTTATGGCTGTTCAAACGATTTTTGGCTTTTGTGATTCTTTAAAAATAATCATTTATTTCGATTTGTTGAAAAATTTAAATATTTAATTTGTGCAAAATGCATTTGAGGCAAACATGTTTTATTTTGGCTAATGTGAAATCTTGAAATTCTTCTTCTGCTTTTCGCGTCTTTCTCTTATAGCATCTTTCTCTCTCCAACGTTGACACGTGCCACAAAAAAAAAAACAAAGGAAAAAAGCAAAAACGACAGCTGATTGACAATTTATAAGAAAACCAGAAACAAAACAAGAAAGGGAAGAGGCAAAAGCCACAAAGAAATGCAATAATAATAAAAGGTGCCAAAAAATCACAAAGCCGAAGAGACATCTACAAACAGCTATAAGAAAAAGTAAAGTTCAAAAAAGTGTGAGAACGCAGGAGAAGCCCATTTAAAAACCCATAAAAATAAACAATATAAAAAACTAATCATATGATAATAATATAGTCAAGAGTTATCGTGATAATGGCAAGTGAATAGAAAAAAGTGCGCTGACGTCAAAGAAACGCTAACATAAATTAACCAAAAGCAGTTGAGCAAGAAAAGAAACAAGAGATAGACACTGAAAGAGATGAGAGAGAGGCGTATACATTTTTTTTTGTTAAACTTTAACATAAGAACTATTAACCCACTTAGGCGTCCAGCCAAAAACAAGTTGTCAAAGCAAACAATAACAAAACCCACTCCAAATACCAAAAACAAAAACAGGAAGAATTCCCAAGAGGCCCCCATCCTCTCCCCCAACAGTTACCCCTCGCATTCCAACTTTGCCGTTTAAGGCGCACAATAATAATCCAGCTGTAATTACCATATATGTAAGTTGTTGTCAAGCAATCTCAACAGGCCAAAGTATCTTTTGTATGGCATTTTAAAACCAGATCCCCTCCCCCCATTCCTTTGTCTACGATTAAAACCCCCTTCCTCTCACCTGTCCTATTACAGCTGTACATTTACGGAGCGATCCGGACAGGATAGGATTGGAATCGGGATCGAGTTTATGGCCGCAATTAGCTATCAAGTTGAAATGGAAGAATAACTGCCAGTTAAGTAATGAGAGGAAAAGAGATATGGGAGAGAGAGAGAGGGAGAGAGAGAGAGGGAGAGAGAGAGAGGGAGAGAGAGAGAGGGAGAGAGAGAGGAAGAGAGAGAGGGAGATATCTCATTTTAAGAACTCAAGAGAATTCTCAATATTAACTGTTTGGATTTAAAAAGTGCTACTCCTAGTCACAAAGAATTGCAAATTAATTATAAAATCAACTAAAATAACACTCTTAACAATTCAAGGGAGTTTTTACACATTTTGTATTATGTAAACATTTGAGTTTGTTGTTAACTATAATTATCCAGAAATTTCACACATATTTTTTTTGAATCGGTACATATATCTCATTGTCTAGACTCAAACGGAAATGTGCCAATTCAGTTAGCAGTTTTTTTTTTTTGCCACAATGAACCCCAATAAACCCGAACGCACCTTCAGGTTGTCGTCGTAGTAAAAACTGAATGATAAGCTCTATATACTATATCTGGCCCGCACACGACTTGCTGTTTATGGCTGTCATTATCATCACGAGGAATTACCATTGTTATCCACCAGAATTAAGAAATATACATTACTCACACGACTTCTATGTATGCTCTATCAGGTTATACATATAGGAATATTAGCACGGTTTCAAATACATATTTATTTAGTTAATGATAAGAGTACGTTTTTTTTTTTAACAACAAACAAATTTAATGCTGTCACTTGGGCAAAATAACCATTGGCCATGATTATATTGCTATGATAAAGATGATAATAATGGTGAATTTTTGTCAAATTGGTCAAATGCTCAAAGTTTTAGCTATTTCAAATATCATGCAATGATGAAAATGTTGGCAATTGAAATTAAATTGGTTTTAATTTACTTTTCATTTCTAAGACAAATTAAATTTTCAAAATAAAAGTTCTCTTTACCCAATCACAGCAAAAAGAAAGCCCAAAAGCTGAAACTTCAAAACTGAAGAAGCACAAGAGACAAGAATCCAAGAATATAGCAACTAAAGAGCAAGTGCGACAGTCATTTCCGTTACATTTTATGTAAAAAGACAGACTTAATGACAAAACTCGCCAAAGCAGCAGCAACAACACACTCAAACAACAGCTAAACTAAAGTGCTCACATATATAAGCTCTATCTCTCTCCCTCTCGCAGCAGAAGCAACAATAAAGACATGTCCAAACTGAGCACACCTGTCTGCAAGTATTTGTGGCCGAGCAACTAGTCAAAAGGGGTGGGGGAGAGTTGCTGCTGCTCAGTCAGCTTATCTTTTACGCGTTGCGCACTCATTCGCCTTCTCTCTCTCTCTCACTCTCTCACACTCCCACCACTCTTTGTCAACTCTGTGCAAACAAAAGAGTGAAAAAACCTTAAATACAACACACGCTTAATACGAAATTATGTTACGCGCTCCATAAATAATCATAATTAACAAAAATTATTATGCCACCAAAAATGCAGAAGAAAGAAGGCGAAATAATGTCATAAAATCGGCAGCAGACGTTATAAAATGTATATGTGTATGTACACATATTACACATTAAATAAAATGATGTGCCATTAATGAAGTGACGGTATTTTTTGCACAAGAGACAAATAAATAAGTAATTCAGTCAAAAAGCGAACAATAAATGCAACGAGCTGGCAACGCCACAGCTTCTAGGATGATGTTCAAGAAAAGGCGGCGAATCTAACTCCGGCAGCTGCTGATCAGCTGTGTAAAGCAAAAAAAATGAAGAAACCAAACAAGAAGTGGAAGAGAGCGCCGAGAGTCGGGCTTTCAATCTTTCAACTCGACTGCAAACTGCACTCCAAATTTTCAACTCAAAAACTTACAAATTCATTTTTTTTTCTTGAATTGTGTTGGCAATTTTGTGCACTTTTTTGTTTGCTGTGCTGTTTGCATTTATTTTTAGCGGCTTGCCGAATTTTTTCGTCGTGGCTTTTTGTGCATAATTTTGCGCCTATTTGATTACTCTTATTGTATTATTTCACTCGTTAGACATATTTTCACACCTCTTTACACACACGCACACACACTCACACGAATGCTGTTGGAGGAGTGGGGTCGATGCAGAAGCAGAAAGCAGAATGAGCACGCGACCGTTGATCGTTGCCGTTTCTTTTTTCAGCTCTTTTTTTGCTGTATTTTTTGCTAGAGCGCAGAATGAAACGAAAACGCAAAGAAAAATGAAAACGACGCGCGCATCTTGTTTTTACTTGAATAATATGCTGTTGCTTGTTTCGCTTGAACAAAACTCTGCCCGAAAAATAGAGCTAAATAAATTGAGTTGCGTTTAAAATAGTTGATTTTTATTTTTGTTTCTTTTTTTTTTAAGCACTGTTTTTTCGGGCCGCTTTTGCTATCGCGCACCAACCGAACACGTCGAATATCTGAGAGATACTAAAAACGAGTTGCGCTCAACGAGATTGTGGGGCTAAAGCGACGGCGACTCGCGGCGAATTCGCCTAAAATCAACAAAACGCAAAACGAGCGCAAAAGAACATTGAGCGCTTTTTCGTTTTTGTTTTCCTATTTTGATGGCGGCTGTGTTGTGACTTTGCGTATTATTTACATTTGTCCGAGCGATTAATGAACTTCAGCTGGCGGGCGCTCTCTTTAGCGTCTATCGCACGCACTCAGTCGCTCTCTCTCTCTTCCGCACGCTCTGTGCATATGTGTGAGTAGTTTATTGCTTTGTAGTTTTTTGCTCGCCATTTCAATTGCATTCGCATTCAGATTCGCATTCGCGTTCACATTCTCCCCTGTTGATAGCGTAAGTTTTCGCTTTGGTGTTGCCAGATTTCTTATCAGTTTTTGTTTAAGTGATTGTGACCTGGGAAATGGGCAACCTCTGTTGTTGTTGTTGTTGTGGTTGTTTGCTGCTGCTAATGTGACCATGGCCGTAATTGATTGCCGCTCTCTGTGTGCCAATAAGACTGGGCACACTCGTAAATTGATGTATGTATGTTTTTTTTTCAATGCATCTGGCATTGATGGAAAAGCTTATTTCGATTTGTGCCCCCAATTGAAAGTTGGACAATGCGCAACAGGTTGTCAAAAGCAATGAGAAAGAATTCTCTGATTATTATTATATTAGCAAATGTAATTAGTGAATATTTAAAACAAACTATTAAATTTAATGCTTATAAAAATTCTGGATTTTAATTCTAATTTATCGAATAATGAAATTAAAACTCAAAATTTAAGCATTTAAAAATTGCCATAATATTCGTTATCAGATGGACAGACAGCTTCTCAGCTGTTGTTAACCGTTGTTTTGATTTATTTATTTGACAGAACAAAAGCTGAGCTCGAGCATGACTCAAAGCACACCAAACAAAGCAAATCGAATGCACCGTTAGTGAGCCAACAACCAACTATGGCACCAGTAACAACAACTACAGTTTTGGCATGGAAAATAACGACGACGAAGCCAAAGCCCAGAAATGTATATATGCAAGCGCAAAAGCAAAAGCAACAACAAAAATCGGAAACCGGCTTTGAGTTTTGAGAGGCAAAACACAAGCGAAAAGCGCTCAAAGCACTGCTCACAGCTGTTTGCAGCTTTTCGATATCGAAGTGCGGTCGCACGAGCTTTAACTTTGCCAAAAAGCTTGGCAAGCTTACGATATACGAATTGAGTGAGAAGTTTTAAGTGCACAATTTTGGCTTATTTCGCTCAATGCCAATTTACCGGCAAAGGCAAACGGAAGGTGAACTCAACATTTGTTTTTGCCTCGTCGCAGTCGCAGTCGCTGACGCTTTGTTTGCCTTTGTGTGTGTGAGTCTTTGCTTGTGTGCGTGAGTCGGAAACGGAAATGATTGCAAGCATAGCTGACTTTCTGCGACTTCCGCCGTTAAAAGTGTTGACAAAGCGGATAAGATGAGTTCTGCTCCACTCCAAGCCACACTTTACTGTACAGTGGAAAATGCATACATTGTTTTAATAGGGAGTTTAATTTGCAAATAATTTTAATTTCTTTCATATACAAATTTTAATTTGTAAGCACATATAATATATAGAAATGACATTTATCGAGGCATCACTGTAGCCCCATAAATTGTGCAAAATTCACTTCGAGCCAACACTCAAATCTCGGCTCTTGTGTTTAGTTAATTTGTTTGTTTGTTTGGGTTGTTGAAATTAATTAAAACTTTACGTCATTGTTGTGCACAGCACCTCCACCACCGCCAATTCCCCTCTTATCCCCTCCCCCAACTCAACGCCCTCAACTCATAGTTTTGGCATCAATAAATCACTCGAATTGTTTGTTGGCTTAGTTGTTTTTCCATCCTAACTTGCCATTGGTCGGAAAATTCATTTCCACCTCTTTCGGCTGTTTGCGATAATTTGTACGCCTTGCCGCATTAATCGGGGGCCAAAAACACACACAAATTGAGTAATGCAAATTGCAAATCAGTCAAGCGTCCAGCCTAAACCAAACAAAACAGAAACAGTTGGCCACAAATGGTGGCAGGCAGTGAGACAGGAATTTATTGTTGCCACATTAATTTCGATAGCCGAAACAGCATTACATATGAGAAGCTTATTATTATATTTTATGTAGAAAGAATGCGAATTTTTGAAATGGTTTCAATTGTAAATATTATTATTACAAAACAATTCTTCTGTCAGGAAATAAAAATACATTAAAAATACCAAAACAACGATAAACATTAATTATTGGAAAAGGTCATCACATTGGCAAACTTTGCTGCACAACTTAAATATATATTTTATTCAAACTCACAAACTCAAATCGCATTCTGAATTTGTGCAACTGAAAGTTCATTTATATTTCCGACAACGGCTAATGAGGATAACAAAACAGAACAGAACAGAATAAATTTTGAGGTTGTTCAACTATAGGAGGATTCACTGTGTGTGTGTTTCTATAAACTTCAAAACTTTTTGTTCAAGCAAAACTCAAATGTCATTCAAGAGTTGTCGTTGATTAGCTGCTTGTCGCCAACAACTGGATAAAGATGCCGGGATAATGAACGCTTAAACATGCTGCAAATTAAAGGGCAAAACATCAAGGATCAAGGATGTCAATGAACTTTGACGCCTGACTAAAGACTTGGACAATGGAAAGTTTATCTCGGGGGCAAGCAAGCATTTAACGACAGCCCACATTGAATTTTTCATACTGAAACAATGCCTTCGACAGCGTGAAAAACAGGTGGGTGAATCTTGGGGCAGCAATCAGTTTATAGAATATTATAAAAGTGCTAATGAAAACAAATGGGAACGCCTAACTTAAGAAATATAAATTTAAAACAACAATTAATGATTCTTACTTTGAAAGTAGTTTAATCTTGATGGCATTTTGTCTGAATATGTGGATCATTATCATAAGCCTTTTGGGTATCTTTCTAAATCAAAACATTTTCCCCTCATTCGCCGATTCTTATATATGTTATATTCAAAATTCTATTAAGATAACTTTAAGATTAAGACACTAAAACTTCACAACAAAATTATAATTCTGCCTACATTAAATAATTAATACATAATCTGCTTCTTGAAGTAATTTCTTTAAAAAGCCACAACTTTTAAACCTAACCTCGTATAACATGTTTTAACTATATTTATATTTAATTAGTCTTTGTTTACTTGAATATATATGTTTTTTATTTTTGTTTACTTACCAATTTTGCGACGAGCACGCCATAAGACGGGAGGTGCAGCTTGATTGGGTGAGGAGGCCATTTTTATATATCTATATAGATTCCCTTAATATTCGGATATCTGTGATTATGTAATAAAAGAAGAAGCAAAACATTAGACATATTTTAGGCAACATAAGAAATGTAGAAATTTGCTGATTAATTGCGTTTGCGAATTATATTTAATATTGGCCCCAATAAACCAATAAGTTGTGAACCAGTATTTTTGTGTGAATATCCGCAAAGTAAATCCGCCAACAGAAAATTTGAATTCCCCATCGAAATAACCCAAAAAATAACAAGCTGCAAAGGCCAAATTATGAATGACAGCGCTGATTAATGAAGCCCAGATAAAAACATCATTAGGCCAAACTTGAAGAGTTGGCTACACAAAGTTTAGGCCAAACTTGCTACACAAAATGTATGCAGGGATTAAATGGTTTCAAGTGTTTTGTGTGAAATATTATGTAAACTTGGCTTTAATTTTCAATGACAAAAACAGCTCGTATAAGCTGGAAATCATACGATGGCAACATGAGATTATTAAAGATAATCGTAATTCAGGTACTTAAAACTAATAGTTGTTCATTAAAGTGAATAATTGATTAATTAGTATTTTATTATTATAATTTGTATTCATAAATAATAGCTGCAATTTAGCCAAAGATTTTAACCCGGAAAACTATTGTTCATATTTAATAAATCCAAAATTGATTCCAAGGAAATTACGTACTCACAAATTTTATGATTCATATGGAAGACTAATCAATACGGTGCCAAAGTCGGCCTATCACACAATATATATGCTACTATATGCGAATGCTTTTATCATTCCAACGAAGTCAATCGTTGTTTGCGTCATAAAAACAATACCATAAATTCCTCATCATATTTTACGGTTCTTTTTTCTTTTGTTTTGTATTTTTTTTTTTTTAATGAAATGCTTTATTGAATGAAGAGTGAAAATGCGCAAAATAAATGGTTTAATTGAATGCTTAGTTTAGATATTTTATGCAGGGCCGATTCTGCGTCTTTGTATTAAGTTGAGCAATTAATTGAATGTGGGGTGCAGCTGCTTCTGTTGTTGCTCTTATCAGCTGTGCTTGCGGCTCTCCTCCTCCTCTCTTCGCGCTCTCATTCGCCTGCTGTTATCAGCGACGCCAACGACCTTGACAACATTTTTGTATTTTTTATCTCTGGCAACTGTTGCGCCGCATTTCAATCGGTGTCCACTCGCAGTCAAATTGTGCCCCTCAAATCCGAGAAATGTCAATGAACTGCCCCCACACACACACACATACATCCACCTCTCTTCCCCTGCCGCTGCCCGTTGGGGGCACTGATTGCGTTTAGATTTCTGTTGTTGCCGACGGCCGCCGTCGCTTAGTAAAAAAAAAAGAAACAATTTTAAAAGAAACTGAGGAAGAGAGGAGGATGAAGACGAAGACCAAAACGAAAACGAAGATGAAGGCAATGATAAACAATAGAAAATAACAACAGCAACAAAAGAAACAAAAGCAACGCTGCCGAATTCAATTAAACATAATTAAAATAAACTAATTAGAAACAAATAAAAAAAAAAATATGAAAAAAATATATATGATAAAATAAATAAATAATTGTTATTTGTGGAAGTTTGAATACACTGCAAAAATATGTGGCAACTGTGAAATTCAGTATTTGATTGAAGCACATGACATTGATTTACTATAGAAATTATAATTATAACACTATCAAAATAAGATTTAAAGAACTTTTACATAATGAATTATATTGAAAATTTTGGTGAAAAAGTGTGGAATTTTTTAAAACTTATACTTAGAAAGTTTGCCTAAAGAAACAAATAAAATTGAATTTACGCCAATATCATCAACTTTATTTAGATTTGTTTTTTCTTTGTACAATATCAAAAAATTAAAATACTTTGGCTTAAGTGTGTACAATAAAAGAGCTACAACTATCAAATTTTTTGGCTGCACGTGTTGATTGCAATTTGTTGATAAGAAATAAAGCACCAACAAAGAAAACAATTATAGTGACCATAAAACTTAGCAATTTACTAATATTTGTATCCCTTTAACAATCTGTAGTTGTGCAGAAGTGTGTAACAGGTAAGAGAAAGCATAATTTCTTTAGTATTCTTGATCAGTATTAAAAGAGAGGTGATTTAGCCATATTAATCTCATTATTATTAGGTTGGGGGTGTGTGCACGGCGACCTGATAGATCTATTGTGCCCCCTTCAGGGCTTAAAGCTCCTCCATCAACCCAATCTTCTGCTAGAATCTTTATTGGGTTGAACGATGTCATTGTTTATCATGACATGCATCCCTAGGATGTTACATCTTTTCCTCTGCTAGGATGTGCATTGAGGATTCCTCCTCACATTCACAGAATCTGCAGAGTCCGCTACTAATTATACTTAGCTTGGCTACGTGACTTCTTAATCTACAGTGTCATATTAAGTGTCATATTAATCTTAAAAGCTGGAGAATTCAAATAATGGACTGTAATTTCTGACAGACCATACGTAGATTAAGATTGGCTCATTTTAACGATTACTTTCTTCGCTTCCACAATATCCGTACAATTCGATTACCGGTAACAAATAAAGGCACATTTTTAAACACATATATTTCTAATCGGTTGTTTAAGTATCTGAACATAATATTGATTGTATGTAAAAATTTCATCCAAATTGCTCAAGTATTCTTACATTTTATGATTCAAAGAATTGCGTGCAGGGTATCTGCTTTTCGAGCTAACTCTCGAGTAGAGCATTCTTACTTGCTTCAACTTGATTATTTGTTACACAACAATTATTAATTGTGGCGCCCAATTGTCGAATGTGTCGATCAAAAATTGTCGGTGATTATCACAGGCCAGTGTCAAGGACTGGATAAATACATATGTATATATATGTATATACATGTGTATACACATACATGAGAACTGCGCACATTGTTTACATACGTGTACATACAAAATTAGTTGATACAAAACTATAACAAACAAATTGCAATTGGCAGATGCGAAAAAAAAAAACAAAAAAAAAACTGGGAAATAAAGAGTCGCAGGAGAGGGAAGGGGAGCGAAGGGGAGGGAAGGGGTTACCGGCAATTGTTAACCGCAAAGTAGATAACTGAAAATATGTATCTAACTGTATAATTAGTTGATAGCAACAGGTTTTGAATCTAATTGTTTGCACTCAACTTAAAAGGGTTTCAAGAATCTTAACTGATATTCAATTTATGTAAGATTTTGTAATTTATTTAAGATATTCAACGTGAGTAAACAAATTATAAATTAAATATTTTATGGTATCAGTATAAATATCAGAATTCATTTATAATTATTTATTAACTATTAAAGTATGTAAATCCAGTAAAGTATGTAAAAAAATGTACATTTCTGCTTTCATGAACATGTATTTTATTATATTACATTTATATAATTATTAAGTTAATTTTTCAATAAGATTTATCTTTTATTAGATCTATCATAAAAATTATAGTTAAAGGAAAAGTCGCGTTCACTTGTTCCATTTTCCACACTCTCTAATTAGCCCTTTTTACTCAATTTTAAAGCACTTTAAATAGCATTTCACTTGATCGCAAGATAAAAAAAAGGCTAACTTTCAATCAATTTTGATAGCAACAATAAAAACTGAACCAACTTTTCACCAATTAAAATTAACAAATTACCGCAACGACAAAAACAACACAAATAATATTAACAATAGAAATCGGCAATCACATTATCATGGCCTCAATTTCACAAAATCATGTTAAACTTATAATTTATAGTAATTTTTTAACAGGCGTTAGGCGTATCACGCTCTTGTTTGTTGATCAAATGTTGACCATTTTGCTCATGCTAAAATCGCCCAATATAATAAAAAAAAAAAACTAACCAACCAATAAAATGCGTAATCATGAAAATACTAACAATCATAGCAGCAACAAGAGCAACAACAACAACAATAATAATATTAACAATGGCTAAACACGTACTGCGCAAAGACCGCGAAACCGTCAACAAAAAATTATGGTTTCAATTGTTGCAATTGTTGCGAACGCACAAAACCAACAAATAACAAATGGCAAACAGCAGCTGACGATGGGTAAACAACACCCAAATATCATCACAAAAAAACAATATAGAACAGATAGATATAGAGTACGCCGTAGATTAAATACCCTATTATTATTATTATTATTGGGGCCCTTCTGTTGCTCATCCATCAACACTTAAAGTGCGAAACCCCTTTATAATACAAATATTACATGAATTTGGTTAAGATAACCTGGTAAACAAAAAAAGGGGTAATAAAATAACCCATCTTTCGACAGATTATTCCATTTTATATGATATAATAAGCCGATCTGTTTTATCTTAAATCTACTATAATATTAAAGATCTGCTAGGGTATATAAAAAAAAAACGTTTCTAGGTGAGATTTGACTAGTTGGCGTTTTAATTAGCGGGCTTTGTATTAAAGTCCACACAGAGCAGACACGAGGAGCGTAAAAAGTCACAGCTTGGCCAGGCCAACAACAACAACAGTAACAACAAGCCCGCTGACGATAGTCGACCAGGCCAACGAATCAATCAATCCGAAATATGCACATCCCATGACCGGCATTTCAATATTTTGTTTACCCTAAGAAAACATAAACATGGAGATAAATTGAACTTGATGTCAAGTTTGGTTGCGTTGAGTTTTAAATAATATAAGGATTGGTTTAGCTATAATAAAAATCTGAATGTGAATGTGTATTTTTCTACAACAAACTCTAAGAAAATTTCTTTAGATCTAAATTATTTAAGCTGTGCGATTTAGCAATTTTCACATTAATGAAATAAAGTAATTAAATTGATCTACAATCGATTTAAACATACCTTTCAAAACTTAACAAAAACCATACACTTTTCACATTTTTATTCAATTATTATTATAATTTTATATTATCCGTTAAGATTGGTTATCAATATAGTATAGAGCATTCATATTGCGCACTGAACAAAAAATAACAAAATTTCCGCAATTGTTTGCACAGTTGATTTTTTGTTTTTATTTTTTTGGTAATTGTTTGGCACATAAAACTTAAAGTTGAGCACAACTAGAAATATATATATATATAAATGTAAATAATATGTATGTGTGTTAGTTGTTGTCTCCTTGAGGTGAGCACTTGCTGCATGCCAAATGGCAACCCTGATCGATATGAATACTCATATTTGGGAGTCACAGGCAACCAGTTGAATGTGAATTAAGTAGGACGTGGGTGGGTGGAGATTGGGGCAGTTGCGATTATGTGCGTCGTTCGAAATGCTGACATGCATCATGTCACCATAGATAAGATATATGATACATATAAACACCTTTATGTACTATATACAACTATATCTATAAGCTGACTGATAAATATTTGTTGTTTGCGCAGATTTGTTAGTGCTGATAAAATGCGTATGGGTGTGTGTGTGTGTGTGTGTCATGATATTAAAAAGATGTACAGAGAGTGCTACACTTGGATTAATATATACGAGTACATAGTTGCAGCTGAAAAAAACTAGCACTAAAATAATGTAATAAATGTAGTGGAGCATTTAAGTAATAGAATAAAAAAAATAATTCAAGCTAGCAAAAACAAATTTATCAATAAAAACAAACATTAAGCATCAAGTAACGAACTCATTTTTGGGAATATCAGCTGCATATCCTTTCGGCCTGAATAAACTCAGATATCGAATTCAGTTTTTCTTCCGAAATCCAGCTTCCAATAATTGTTACTAATTGTTTGATTTGGACAGTCTTTTTTAAACAACAGCCCAAAGATGATTGATGGTTTTTAGTTCTGGAAGGACTAGGAAGGACGAGACACGAACGTACATAAAACCTGGCTTCCCTGTTGAAAGAAGACACAATGAATTCACTTCATTATATGCTTTGGGCAACACATCACATCCACTACGTCAACAATATTTCGTTGATCTTTTACTGTTTTTACCCACTTTACAATAATTAATTTAAGCCCAAACCAGATTTTTGAGGACTTAATACTCAGGGGAAATCTTTGCATTCAGTAACCGTGTGGCATAAGAACGAAAGCTTTTTCCAATTCTCAAGAAAAGACACGAGGCATAAGTCATTATTTAAGCTCTGATTTGATAATGATGGTATTTTTTTTTTTGCAACGATATCTATAGGCAATGTTATCTATATGCAATGATATCTATAAACAATGAATTCTTTGTTTTTTTTTCTTTTGTTTTTTGCCAGTGCATAGATGACAAAGTTTTGCTTAAATATAATGATTCCGGCTTAAGAATGCTAAAAGCCACGCGTTTCACGAATTTACACAAATATGCTAATTGAGTGGATCAATTTTTGAAAAATGTTCGTGAGTGGTTTCCCAACTTTGTCAACTGTTCATTTTTTTCTTCGCATTATTACTTTTTTTTCTGTCTGACCGGCGCACCTGTTAATAATGATAATGATAATGATGATGATGACGATAATATGCATGATTCATGGCCATTACTTGACCGGCTGATCAACTGTGTGTTGGCCAACTTCACTTCATTAACAGTGGGGTGCAAATGTTAACGCATTTCCATGTGACGTCAATAGTGACTCCACATGACGTCTAAAGTTATTTCTCAAAATGATTTCTGGTAATTCCAGCAAAACCACTTCATCTTCGAGTAGAGAGCAGGAAGCTTCAAATTGATAAGATAAGAAACAATTCGCACCTTTTCACGGTTAGCTGATTCATTCGACCTGTAAGCGGCGAAATTAATCACTCTTTTTAAACTAGTTTAGGTAATTAGTTTGTGGAAATGTTTTGAACTTTACTGTTTCACTTTAAACTCACATTCGTATCCAATACAATCCAGAAATACTCAGTTTTTGTTGGCACTAATTTAATACTAATTTGTTAGTGAGTGTTGGCTACACAATTTGGTGAATCAATTAGTTCGCTTTGCTTGCATTTTTAAAGATAATTAAATCTATAGTTACTAATTATATTTCGATCTTAAGTTAGTGCAAAAGGAACTCTCAAATTTGCCAATCTTTATTTAAAGACAATCCATCTTAAGTTTAGCAAATATAACTGATTAGAAGTAACAATCTTGAAAATTTTCACAGCTCATTCTTATTACTTTCATGTAGGATAAAATGATTAAACCAGATTTATGGTCTGATCTAGATAGGTAGAAAGATATATTTCCCCTTAACCCAAGATAACTAAGCTTTCTACTGTCTTAACAAACACTATCGAATCGATTAATTAGTAATTTCCATGCATCTACATTAAACAATATCACTTGACATCAGCTCCAATGAATCTTTTATGTTTATACTCTAAATGACCTTTAATAAATGATAATCTCATATTTCATATTCCAACTGACTAAAATGTCTGTCAAGCAAATAAAAAGCCATCTTATCTCCGGTTAAACAATATATCTAACTGAATGACAACAGGTACAGACAGTAGACAGACAAATAAAAAGACAGACAATCAGTCATTTTGATTAAATTTTTTTACACAAAAACAACACTCCATAAAATACACCCAAAGCGAGCTAATTAAATTTTTACCAGCCTACCTACAGCAGCAATCATAATAATAATCATTAAAAATTCTATGAACAACGAGCGGCAGAGTGAGAGAGTGATAGACTAGAAGATGCCCTGGATATCAGTGAAGTTGAGTGCAAAGTATGTTAAGAGCAATCATTAGATTCATAAGAAAATAGGATTGATGGACTAGGATTGATGTAATGTAAATTCTTCTACTAATTTCAATATGTGACTACAGGGTATTGAAAGTTCGGCTAATAATAAAGCAAAGCTAATTAGAAAGTTAGCATGCGAATCACGTTTTGGCTGCAACTGGGAATTGAACAAGTGTTGAAAGCAAATGTCAGCTAGAAACCTTTCGCGTGATTGATATCGAGCAGGAAGTGTTCGACTAGTGCCCCCAACTCGTGGCACCCAAGTACATATACACACTTATATATATTTTTATATATATATGTTGATATTTGTGTACACATGGGAAAGTCAACGGACGATTTATTTGCATTTTGGGGTGGCCTGTGCGTTTACTTATGACAGCGAGTGTGTCGCTGTTTGCATTGCATTTTAGCATTTAGAAACTTATTTTTATTGTCTCTGCAACTTGTCAAGTTGAAATGTTTAAATGCATGTTGTTTACCTCCCTCGCCACCCGTTTATAAACTAACTGTTAACTAAACAAAATGCGCCAAGGCAACAAAATGTCATTCAGTTCTCCACATACTACAACTAAAAAAAAAAACAAATAATAAAAACTGGCCGTAAAAGTTGATTTTAGTGAGTACGTGTCTTAAAATTAATGGCTGAAGGGGCAAACAGATGGCGTGTGGGGCTGAAGAGATGCAAGGGGGAAGAGGGAGTGGGGCTAACCATAAACTTCAAGAGCTTCTGGGTTGAAATATTTTACCTCATTGTAGTCAATATTGTGCTCTCTCTTGCTCTCTCTACATCTCTCTTTCTACACCTATTCAAAAGTTCCGTTATACGCTTAACGAGCTGTACATGCTTGCTAAAAATCAAAAAAAAAAAAGAATAGGTAGAAAAAAAAAGTTTGACAATCTGAAGCAGCCACTCGAATACACAACAACAATTTACAAGAATTGGAGCAAAGCGTCGTTGAGAAATGTAAACAAAACTTAAAGAATTTCACTTGTAAAGACACGAAATAAAGCAAATGAAATCACATTTTGAGAAATAACTACAAAAGCATATAAAATAAAACAAATTCGAAGGGAGTTCTTTTCAAAATTCATACCACTTCAGTTTGATAGTGTTAAGAGATTATTTAATGCGAATTTTAAGTTGATTTAATAAATATAAATGCAGTTTAAATTTAAAGAAATTATTTGAGGTGAAAAACTGATCAAAGAGGTGTTTATCAAATTCATAATTAAAACAAAATTTTTATTTACTCACCGTAAATTTTACCAATATTTAGTTTCAACTATTAGCTAATTATTTATTATTTAGTGCACTTGATAATCACATCAAGAAAACAAAGCACAAAATACTCGCTTATACACAATATTATTTTGCATTTATTGAAATTAAATTTAACACACACACACACAGCTCGCTTTGAACAAGTATATAAATTTGATATTTTTTTGTCGCAACTTTCGTTTGAAAATTTCGCGTTTTGTCTGCTTCCTCTTCTCGTTTATTATAATTTTTTTTTTTGGAGGGGCAGCAAAAAAGACGGTCGCAGTATAATAAATTATTGTGCTTGAGGGACTAAGACGCCAACAACAAGCAGCAAACATACAAAAAATAATTTCTTTGCTTCTTTTGCTTGCGCTCTTTTTGCAATGCCTTAGAAAATTATTAATAATATCACGGAGCTGCCAAATTGACTTTTGTTTCTAGTGGAAATTTTTAGGAAACTTCTTAACTATTATTTGTTTTGAACAACATTTTTATAACCAATAACCAATACAGAGAAACACTTTTTTTTTAGTATAAGCACATGCACACACACAGACACAATTAAACAGCGCAGTTTTGGTAAATTCAGCTGCTTCTTTTTGCCTTTTGCTTTTGCACTTTGCTCTTTTACTTGTGCTCTTTCTTATTTTGGGATTACCTTTTGGGCTGCCCAATTCAAAAGTTCGTTTCACAATTTGTAATTTCTTTGCTGCTGCTGCTTCTGTTGCTGTTGTTGTTGTTGGTTATTTGCTGCCTGACTTTGCCGCAGTTAACACAACAAAAACTTCTACAGATACAAAAAAAACGCACACACAAACACGACACACGATCAGCCGCCGGATCAGTTCATCATTATCAGCATGATGATGATTATGATATTTGTTTCCAGCGAGCGCGAGGGCGACTTCGTTTGCTTTTGCGTTCTCAACTTTCGGCAAAGCGGACAAACAACTAAACGAACTGCACGCGACGAGCTCTCCGCGTAAACTGATCAGCAACCAAAAACGATCAGCGCTTTTGCTCTCTTACTCCCTGCGAGAGGCCACATTGGAAGGGGGAGAGAGCGTAAAGCATGCGCTCCCATCTTTGTGCTGGTGCTGTTGACGTGCAATGCTTCTTCCAGCTTTGCTCAAATCTTCTAAGAAAAAAGGTACTTCCCTGCAGACTCTCCCTCTCCCTCTCCCACCCGCTCTTTTTCTTCTCGCACACATTCAACAATGCCCATTTGTAGATTTTTTTTCACCTTTGAGGAGTGTAAATTTTGCTCGCTTCTTTTCAAATTCAAAATTAATTTTTAGTTTTGGCTTGATTAGTTCTATTGCTGTTTGAGAGTCGCTAAAAAAGACACATGTTCTCATTTGCATGCCCTTGTAACACTGAGAGAATACTAGGCATAAATGAGCGCTTAGCTACTAAATGGTTAATAATAATAGATAGGCATGCATATTTAACACATTTACATTCATAACTATTCAGCAGCTGTCTGACAAAGACGTCGACGGCATCGAACCCGGAAACGTTGTAAAGAAATTTACTGTTTTTTATGCCAGTTGACAGAACTGAGTAATGTTGAAATAAGTCTGGCCAAAAATGTTGAGTAATGCAATTCCCAAAAAGATTGAATAATTGACACATACAATTGTATATGGAATGAATAATTTACAATATGGCAATATATAAACTGTAATCTTTAAAAATCACATACGGCAATTTTAAAAATAAGTGCTTCTCATTTTTAATAATATCTTTACAAATGATTGAATCGACAGTGTATACGAAATTCGTGGCGTTTTTTTTTATGTTTATCTTGTCGTTTTTTTGTATTCTTTTGCTGCGGTTGCCATAAAACAAAACAAAGATTGCAAATGTGATTGCGAAAGAGACTTTGCCATACCGCAAAACAAACTGCAGTTTGTTAAAAATGCCACGAACCGCATGCATCATCAGAGAAACATAACAAAAAACAGAGACACAAACAATTTGCAAGATGTTGGCAACGCCTTCAAGGGGCAATCATACAGAGTATAGTAAATTATAGTATAGTTTTCACTTGTACTTATGGCTGCTGCTCTTCTTTGCGCAATTGATTAAAACAATTAGCAGCTTCAGAAACGTTTACAATTAGTCATACACAGTAAGCCAATTGGCTGTCAATAAACAAAACCAGACACATTCTAGAATCGAAGAACTTTCGTTTCATTTGCAGTACAACAATAAACATAAATAATACAAACAGAAGGTAAATGGCTGAGGTTAAACATAAAAGGAAATGCTATCTAAGACAAACTGACGATTACAAATTATAACAAAAAATTAAATAAATAAATATAACATGACTCCAAACTTAATGACAAAATAAAGCCATCATTCTTATGAATCGGTTTAGTTTAGTGGAACTTTTTGGAAGTTTCCGAAGACACGCGAAATATGATTCCAGGTGAGGCGTGAAACACGAGCCAATTGACTAAAAGAAATATACAATGCATACACATGCACACATACATATGTGTATATATAAAAATGTCTGCTCTTTATAATGCCAGTCAAAGACTGACGACATAGTTGATGTTCTACTCGGCCAGACCCGAAGCCAGACGGAACAAAAGAAAAGATCTGCTGACTTTTGACAGCTTGCAAGTCAAGTACAAACAAATTTATATTATTTTGTGTGAAAACAAAAGTTTAAATATAAGACGCCTACGTCACCAAATTTCTATTGAAATCAATTCAACATGTTGTTATTGATATACATATATATGTATATAATTTAGCTTGTTATCGCTAGTTTCAGTTGAATTCTTCTAAATGAAAAATTGCATTACATTCCCATCATCATCATCATCATCATTATCATCATAGTGATTCCAATCAGCATTAAAAATAAAACACACATTGAAAGGCAACGTGCGCCAATTGTGTGGGAAAATCTTTTGCTTTTGATTGGCGCTCATATTTGATTCAATTAGGTTTTTGGTCGCAAGTTGTTTGCCATCCCCCATACCCCCTCTTTCTTTCAATCACACCCATCGATTTGCATATGCATGCCAAAAAAGAACAAAAATATAGCGAAGGCTAGAGAGAGAGTGAAAATCTGCGGGTTAGAAGAGGGCACTCTTGCAAAAGCTCAAACGGAATTGAATTAATTTTACTCAATGAACTTAAATGAAAATTTGCAGTTGCAGTTGCAAAATAGTTGCATAATTCAATTCGCAAAGGGTGAGTGATGTTTGCCAATGGAAAATACTGTGTTACATTTTTGGGTAGAAATCAGACACATTTAAATTTAAGAGAAAATTATAACCCAATAACTCTCTTTAAGCTTTGAAAAACGGCTGATCAATACAAAGGTCTCTCTTAAAATCTGCTTCTGCAATAACACAAACGAATGAAAGACCAGCTAAAAGTCTCCAAGCTAAGCATTTGAGTGTATGCAAAAATAAAAAAGGAATATCAAAAGCTCGCATCTGAGATATTCTCTCTCTCTCTCTCTCTCTTAGAAAAATGCCAGAACAAGTGTTTTTCATATGACAACAAATTGTAGGCATTTAAATAGCTTGCAAACATTTGTTGGTGCATATTCAAACTAACAATTTCAGCGATGCAATAACTCAGCTTAATTTGTAATGCAGGAAAAAAAAAAATAACAAAATAATTTATGTGATTTTAGAAACAAACCAGCTCTCATAACGGTCACGTTTTGTGGCGATGCAAACAAATGCATTGTTATGACGTCTGCTATCGAAGTGTTATATCAACAGCTCAGACAATTGTCCAAGTCACAATGCAAACGAAACAGAAAGGAAACCGAAACACGGACTGAGAATTAACAGCAACAACAACAACAACAAGAGAGACAGTCAAGTCGCACAAATTAAAGCCAAGATAATCAACGCAAAAAAATCAAAAACAAAACCAAAACAAACAACAACAAAAATATCAATAGCAAACAGCAACGGGACATTTGTAATGCAAAACGGTTGTTGAGAATGCGATAAACAGCAATGCAAAAAAATAAACAGAAAACAACAACAAAATACAAAACGAGGTGTTAATCGAATGCACACCGTGCGACACAAATGACAACAACAACAGAAAAAATAAAGGAAAACAAGAAAAGCACGAGTTACAAAGCAACACGAGTAACAAAGCAAGATAGTTGTAAGTCAAAACAGAGGCAGAGGATGCAAACGCAGAAAGAAAAGACAGAAAACAGTAAAGCAAATAAATTAAGCAACTGTAATTTAAGAAAAGGGGGCAGACACGACTTTCAAATACTTCAAGCAATAAGCAAGCTTCCTTTCCTTGCTGTTGTTTACCACAATCTAAACATAATTAAAATTTTAAATGTTTTATTTAATTTATTTTAATATTTTATTTTATTTAACGCGTTATTTAAAGCAATAAGTTTGTATTGTTAAATAATTTATGTAAGGCATTAAGCTTAGTCAATAACTTTTTATTTATTTTATAATAATCTTCAATTGTTAAATGTTATTTTTTCATCTATCACTTTACAATCTCAACTTCATATCAAATACCAGTTATCAATGGATATACCCTATTGTTATCCCACAATTCTGATTTGCAATCAGATGAGTAAACAAATCAGCGACATTGCGGCGACAACTTCAGGGTCAGGAGTCGCAAATGAGAACCGCATAATATCTATATAGTATATATATGTATGTACATATATGCATATATTCCAGCGAAAGACCGAACATCGGGTGACTGAGAAACACGCCCGTGTCAAAAGATGTAAATTGCAAATGCCAACTGCAATCGAACATTTTAATTGAGCAATAAATGACGGAAATGATGTGTAAAATGCATTGAATGCGCTAAAAACCGCTAACAATTCTCAATTATTTTGCACCATTGAAGGCAAACTGCAACACTCGAATGGCTGACAACTTTACAAAGTATCATTAAAATAAGTTTACGACAAATTGACGTCGTTCGCCATTTACAAAAAGGAGGCTTGTCAAACTTGAAATATTCTGCTGAGAATGCTTAAAATGTGTGTGTCGTCAATTATTGCGAGTAGTTTGTCTAAGGAAATTAAACAGTTAGTCAATAAGTCTAAGACAGTTGTTATTTTTATAAAGTATTTAAATGCAATTAAAATTATAAGCGGTTGGAGTTTATATGTTAGTTAATAAGATGATTTTCAGAAGTAATTCTAGCTTTGAAAATTCAACATTAATTAATTCTTGAACTAAATAATTTTGTTGCTTGTTATTTGGCAAACAAATGTAAGTCAAGTTTGTCTGTGCACATATTTTTAATGAACTAATAAATTGTCACACATATTTGTACAGTTACTATTCAACTTGCAGCTTATCTCAAATATTTATTTTGCAAAAAAGAATTACTCATACGCAACGTAAACTACGTAAGCTACGTTGACAGCGAATACACAGTTTACGTCGAACGCTACGTGGCGAAAAGCTTTCGTTTTGTAGCCGAGACACAAACCACAACGTTGCGAATCACGTAAAAGAAAAAAGCTTTTTAGGCTGTTAAGAAGAAAAATATACAAAAAATAAATTAAGAAAATAAAATATACCAAATTATATTGAACATACTTAACTTGAAGTAGAAGAAAATACTTGGGTACATTTGCAATAATTTGAATATAAATTTGTGCCACAATTTTATTTTTTCCCTTGAGCCCGCAAACATATGCAATTTACGACATATTTTTTTGCTGCCACTTGGCAAATCTATTCGTATGTTTGAATGTATATTCAAATGCCTAATTCGAGGCTCCTTTGTCCGGGATCCTTGGTGTGTCATTCAACTCCTGGTCGCTGAGTGTACGTGACTGCAAATTGACCTCGGGCAAAGTGACCGGAGCGAAGAACGTGCAACAAAAAAGCCACCTGTGGCATGGCCTTTCAAAACTCCCCCATAAAATGCCCATAAAAAAAAACCAACAAAAAGTTTTTGAAAAAAATAAAAATGGAAAAACAAGAGTACATAAAATTAAACACCTACAAATTTGTGTGTGTTGAAAATTTCATTATAGCCACTTATGTTGTTGCTGTTGTTGTTGTTGCAGCTGTTAAATATTAAATGGCCAATCGCTTTGCACCTTTTACGAGACACTTGATTCTTCTAGATGTGAGGCACAAAACCGCAGCTGCCACCAAGCAGCCTTAAGGACACTGCACCCAAAAAACAGACTACGACGTAGACAAATACGCAAGCAATAAACAAAATTCATAAAAAATAAAAATATTACCTTACAAATTCAATACATTTGCAGAGATATTTGTAAATGCGATAAAAAAGGGATTTTATTTATTGAGGGCTCTGAATGACAAGAAATGTTTCTCTTAAATGCAATATAATATTGATGATGATGCTTATTGTAATTGTTTCTAAATTATTAATGATTCTTATTTAAAAAAATATTGCTTTGCTAAATTTTCTTTAAGATATACAGCAAAGAAAATCGTGAAAATTGTGTACATCTGAAAGGTGTGAAGACTTCATTTTATAAATGAATTTAACTTTCGTTTTCCCTGAACTGACATTATACAGTTCAACCTGATTATTTTCCAGCTGCCTTGCAAATAGTTCGCATTTTCCGTTAATTAAGTAATATGCATATTTTAAATTAGGCCACTTAACTAAGTGAAGAAGAAGGCGACTCCTTAACGATGACAACAGCCACAAATTAGCATAATTTATTTGCTAATTTAGCTTAATGCATTTCTAGCATTTTACAAGACTCAAATTTTAATTTGAGTGCGGTAAAAGTTTTTTTTCAACATTATTTTTAAGTTGTCATTAAAAGTTTAGAGCTGAGTTGGCTGCAAAAAAGAAACAAAAATTAAATTGGCTTCAGTTTAGCAGCTGTCGACGTTGTTTTTGCTGCCCCAATGCACATAAATTATAGTGGATATCAAACTTTTTATGACTGCCCAAGTCGGACAGGGTATGCAGGACAGGGTATGCAGGGCAGGGTATGCAGGACAGGGTATGCAGGACAGGGTATGCAGGACAGGGTATGCAGGACAGGGTCTGCAACTATGCAACAAAATTGCACATCCAAGTTTTTGCCATAGGGTAGAAGTTTGCTTTAACTACTCTGCATTTACAGGGTATTTACATAGTTGTGCCTTGTGGAGTCGGAAGTTTTTGTCTCCTGTGACCAGTTAGCGGAAGCGGCGGAAAAAACAACTGCAGCAATGGAAACTAGAATTCTTTAAGCAGCTTTCCTCTTTCAGCTGCTAAAACTTGTTTGCGCTCTATAACAAAAGTGCACACACACAAAGCACACACACACACACACACACACACACAAAGCACACACACTCTGTGTGTGTAATATTAATACAATGGGGGTTTGCCAACAGGAAGAAGAAGAACAGCAACAAAGGCGTTTATTGCTATGGCAACAGCTGCAGCAACAGCAGCAGCAGCCAATTCAATAAAGCCGTTGACCGCCGCACATGAATATGCCAAGTGTATGGAATGGATAATAGCTAAAGAAAGAGAGAGAGAGAGAAGGGCAGAGAAAGAGAGAGAGGGAGAGAGAGAGATAACTGCAAGCGTGCGAAATGTGGATACGAAAGGCTCTAAGCGTGCGTGTCTGTGCATGTGGCTTAATTCTAATGTTATCATCAAGTTACCTAACACACACTCACACACACACACACACACACACACACACACACACACACACACACACACACACACACACACACACACACACTCACACACACACATACACTCACACATACTTGGAAACACGCACATAATTTCAATTAGAGCATGTTAAAGCTCTGCAAAGTTTGCTGCCCGACGTGTGGCTAATTAAGCGCCTGAAATCTTTGCCATCAGCTGCTGTTGCCTTGTTGCAAGAAACACACACTGAAAAATAATGCAGAAAATGATTGCAGCTGCTAAATGTGGTTTTAATGTAATCTTAATGAAATTTGTTTAAATGATCAGATAATATGTCAAGGTAATTATTTATGTGCAGAAATAGAGAAACTTATCCTTAAAATAGCTAAACTTGAGGAGCTACAAGAATTTCTGTTCAAAACTTAAGATCCCTAGCTCTAAAAGCCTGAGAGAGATATTTATACAGACAGTTATATTTGATGGCTTTTAATGCTGATCAAGAATATATGTCTATAATTTATGGGTTATGAGAGCTATCCTTCAGACTGTATAATATGAAACAATTTCATTATAACTTTTAATCATTCAATAAAAAAAGCATAAAAAATTTTCATAATGAAAAGAATAAATAAATATACAACGTTTATTATTTATATTTATATTCATATTTATATTTATTAAATTTCTTAAGCAAACTTAATAAAACATATGGCATTTCTCTCGGTGTACTCGCAAAACGCTCATTACCAAAGTTGTGGCTAGCACTAATTGTTCAGTCCTCTGCTGAGTGGTTAGTTCATTTTGTTTATTGTTGCACTTGTTGTTGTTGTTGTTTGTTGTTGTTTGTTGTTGTTTGCTATTATTGTTGTTGGTGTGCTTCGATTGCCAGACAATTAAATTATGCTTAGTCCCTGAGCACCCCGTATGTGGCCCTAATAAGTAGGCAATATATGAGAAAATTGTCTGCCCTGTTTGGCTTAAATGCGAAACAAAGGGATTATTAAAAGGTTGTTTAACCAGGCTAAGACTTTAGTATAAATATTGAATTGTTGTCAATGTTGTTGTTATCTAGCGAAGCTTCAAGATATTTTGATAAACACGTTTAGATATTTTTTACTTGTTTCTGATTATATTTTGAAGAATTGTGGAACAAAATTTATGTTATAGGTTTAACTGCTGGGATTATCGGTATTCCCTATAGCTTATTTTATATAAGCAAGCAAACTTTATAAACTTTATTAATTTTGCCGAAAGTTGTGTTTTATTGTGCAACACGAAATTGAGTTGTTTCGATTGTGGTGGTTGTTTGTTGTGGCGCAATTTAGCCAGGCCAATTAGCTGGCAACTAATTCGATTAAATGCCCCGCGGACTTTGGCAACAAGTTTTGCAAAACTATTCTGAACACTGTGGTTGCCTTTTAATTCAATTTTAAGTGCGAATATGACCAGCACTAAAAGCCATTAATGCAGGGCTATGGTAAAAACCACTTTATTTAATAACAAAATCGCAGCCACATATTTTAAATTGCGTTAGCTTTTTTCTGTGCTGGAAAATAAAACAATGATTTTTCAAAGCAAAATAAATCCACATTTCTAATTAGGTTATGTTCAACAGCATTTCTATATTTTTTCTATTTATGTTCATCTGATTTCCATGTTTGAGAAATATTCAATGATTTTCGCTTGTGGATAATTCATAGAAACAAGCTGATAAAATAAAACGCATAAATTCTCATTAAAAGTTATTGCATTTGTTCGCTTTGGCAGTTGGCAGTTGGCAGCCGGACAACATCAAAAAACTTTTACGGCCAACTACGATGGATGGGGCGAAGCGAGATGAGTCCACAATTTGGAGTGTGGACAATGGACACTCAACGCTGAACACTGGACTTGGTTGGAGGTGCCTCGACGCCCCCGGACAAGAGACAGCGACAAATGATAACCGGACATTTGAAAGTTCCACATCGAAGCAGCAACAGAATCATAAATCACTAAAAACCCACAGAAAGACAGAGTGGAAAGTGTTTTTTTTTGTGTTTTTTTTTTGGATGTGCCATCAGCTTAAATAAGGATGAATGCTTATCCTTGTGGCATTGTCCTTTAACAGAAAAATGCCTTCACATCAATGGGTATCTAATGAGCGGGTTGACATCGTGCACTATTTACAAACAAATAACGAAGATAACTTGAGACAGCATTGGCAATAACAGTAATAATATGGCTGCTATATCGAGAGTTCATTGGCCCCCAAATTGAAAATCAAATCACTGAGTCATCGAAAAGATTGTTTGGCAAATTTTTTTTTGGCTCTGCTTTCGGCTTATTATTATTATTATTATTATGGTAAAATGAGTTGGCGTTTCTTTTAAGTGGGTTACAAACTTTTTAAAAAGTTGTTCGATTCATTGAATTAATTTGCGGTCTAATAAAATATTTATTGATGTTTAAGTAATGCAATTAATTTTACGATTTTCTTTTGTTGTTCAAATTTAAATACAAAGCAAAATAATTTAAATGAAACAACTTTGTAAATTATGTTACTTTCTGCTTAAGTCAGTTTCCTTTTTTTTATTTGTTTATTAAAGTTTAATCAATTATGCATATGCAATCAAGTAATTGATTAATCATTCCTTATCACTTACATAACTCAATATCAATAGATAATAAAATGATGTCATCTTGAGCCAAATTTCAATTACAATAATTGCCCACATTTCTTTTTTTTGTGCTTCACTTTCAGAAATTGAAAATAATACAAAAGAGTCATGAGGCATGCAAATGACAGAAAAGTGAACACAGCACCAAAGTCCTTGACAAATAAAACACCCTTCTGACCGACTGACCTCCAATCCATCCCCCCAACTCACCCCCTCACCCAATTGTGTCACCCTTTGGCTCATAACAAAAGCGCTTAAATTAATTGATCGGTGAAGCGTCAGACGTCCAATAAACGAAATGTCATCTGTTCTTTGGGTTTGGGTTTGGGTACGGGTTACAGGCGACCTTGAGGCGAAGGCTGTCATAATTGGGAAGTCTGTCAGAATGGGACAATTTCCGTTTCAATTTCGGTTCACTCTGTTACTGCCCCCTGTTGCATGTTCTACTCCATTTCACGCAATTTGCGCTGTTTTGTTTTAACCGAATCGCGAAACTTGCGCAAGCCAAAAAAGTGGCAAAGGTCCGAAGGATATGCAAAATGGTAAAGTAAAATGCTTAGCATTAAAAATTAATCATATTATGATAAATGCTCGGAAAAATTTTCAAAACAGATTTTGTATAATATTTTATTATAAATAATTTATTTAAAATAATTATGTTTGTCTTTAATAAAACAAGTGCAAGGTTTTTTTTTACTTTTTTGGCCTGACAAATTAATTGCATTCAGAATACACTCCCTACAATTAAAGTATATTTGCATTAAAAAAAAACAATTTGAAACTTATTGAAATCATGCCTTTTTTATAAATTTTCAGAATTGTGTATATTTTTTACCTCTCATATTTTTTGAGTGTACCCGCTGCTACTGCAATTTATTTGCGAAACAGGAATTAGATTTAAAGCCGTCTTTATGCCAGCAATTATACAAGAGCAAAAAATAAAACCTACCTACGACTAACAAATTATATGGACTTTTTTGTTTGCCGACATGAAAATTCACTTAGGAGCCCAATTACACCTGCTAAAATTTATTGAAAACACTTTGAGTGCCTCATAAATGGTAGGGCACAATGCTAACGACCAACCGTCCCGGGGGCCCATAAATTAAAACCCGCTTCAGCTTCAGATTCATTCTCAGGCGCAACAAATCATCATCATCCGCATCATCATCATCAGCAGCAGCGGCAGCAGCAGCAGCTGGGGCAGGGGCAGTGGCAGGTTGAGGCTGTGTGCTGAGACCGTGGCTGAGGTTTGAGTTTGTGGCACATTATATCGGCATCATTGGGCCATGAAAATACACATTTTTTCCATGAGTTCCTAAATTTATTTCTTTTTTTTTTTGCAAGTCCAGAGGCACCTTAATCGCAAGCATATTGAGTGCACAGCGAGTTGAGAGGGCGCGTGGCAGAGGCACATGCCACACAAGGCAGCCTTATCAATAAATTACCAGCCATATACACACCCAGCAAAAACAACAACAACAACAACAACTGCAACAACAACAACTAGAATAAACATTGTTATGCAAATGCAGCGCTGATAAAGTCATGACTCTGTGCATAAATCAGATGAGTTGGTCCTGGATCAGAGAGAACCAGAGGACCGCAGGACCTCCGAATTTATGCATTAAGTGAAACATATGTTCCAGTGTGTAAAAAACTGTAAAATCAACAGATGCAAAGTTCTGATTGCCAGACCAACAATTTAGTAACTTAGATTAGCTAATCGAAATACGGTTGTATTTACAAATGTGGGCTTTTATATAATAATAAACATTACAATCTTATCTGGCCTAGATTTTAGCACTTGAATCATTTGGGAATTTTAAGTGTATCCATGTGGGATTCACCTCGATTGACAATGATTACTTATTATTGCTCTTATCTATATGTTTGCCATAATTTATCGTTCTTTTATAGCTCCCTAACTATATCCCAATCTCTATTCTTTATTATTATTTATAATTCCTTCAGGTCTATCTTAACTTATCTTAATAACGTGTATTCATCATTTTCTAGAGTTACTTATTGCTCTCTATCATTATCTATATCGCCATTATTATTAATTTAGTAACGTTTTATCTATTTACTATTTAATTTATCGTCTTTTCATAACCCTCTTTTATCTCAATCGCCCTTCTTAATCATACTTCCTGCAACTCTATCATTAAATATGGCATTATCTAACTAACTGGTCTGACTTTGGCAACGCCTTAAATAAGTCTCTAACTGTCCATTTTGACACTTGACATAACGTGTGAGTTTTCATCTTATTCTGGAGTTACTTATTGCCAAAACGCTTGCCAAAATACAACGAAACGAAACGCAATTCATTTTTTTGACCTCACTTCTAATCGGTTTTCCATGCAAATGGCCAAACGAGTCAGCAATTTGACAACTGTTAAAGCAACATAGCTGTTTGACTAGCAGATACCCTGTTACCAAAATATATAACAAAATACATATCAAAAGTCAAATAAGCCACTGAGCCAAATGTGGTTCACTTGGGGATTTTCCTATATCATCCAGCGAAGCGCCTAAGCCTAACCTAAACATATTTGAGATAGTTCTTAATTTTTAACCTTCAGGTTTTGTTAACCTTAAAAAATATTTAGGATACATGGCTGATTTTGGAAATGATTTTGAATATGTTTGTAATCGATTTTTTTGCGATAAACAACGATAACATAAAATCTGAATTGGTAAATATATTTAAATCTATTTCAAGCGTATTATAAACTCGTTTTTTATGCTGATCAGCTGGAAGTAAAGCCACACCGCTCCATTCAGTAAACTACAGGGTATATGCAAAAAAAAAAAAGGGACGTCAAAAAGCAGTCGATGTTAATTTTTAGCACTTCAAAGCAAAAGGGGCGGCGGCAATTTTCGCACGTCATTTTGTGCGGCCCGCCCCCTATGAAAAATTTGTAATGCAAAGTTGTCCAAAATGCGTTAAAATAACACGCCAACTTGACATGGCTTGCGGACGAGGAGGAGGTGGTGCGCTGTGGTGCGGGGCGGTGCGAGGCGTGGTGGGGGCTAAAATAAATAGACTTGTATGGAGAATGAATCGGGTGCTCGAGCCAGCCGCAAAATGAAATTCAAACCAAAATAAATAAACACACGCGCCACAAACCGACAAAGCGACAAGCCCAAGAATACACACACATCCGCACATACACACACACACACCAGCACACACACACACACACACTTTCATATGCAGATGTTGTTAATTTGGGTGGCAAAAAAAAGGCAATACAATTTCATTACAAACTCGAATCTGAGTACGGGCAGTCAAACTTATGGCATGCACTGTGCCAGAATGTTACACACACACACACACTCACACACACACACATACACATACACACACGTTCTCTCCCTCTCTCTGTCTATCACACACGCACGCACGCACACACATCAATGAAATTGAAAACTGCTGCTGGCAGCGAATAAACGCAAAATGTGAAATCAGATCTACGACGTGTTTGTGTCCTTTCTCCTTTGAAATAAGGATAATTAGATTCTTTAACGCGGCTGACAAGAACTCGTTATATGTGGCAGATATTGCTTAACGGTTTTATATAGCTTTCTTCGCTGCTATTAATACATATAACTGAAAGCTCTTCAACTCTTTAATTTATTTAGCTTTATAATTTTTGGTGGTTATCAAAACGAGACAAAAATCGCTCTTTCTCGTTCGTCATATCTCTGTAAATCTAAACTCTCCTTTTTTGCGCCATCTCTATTCCTATTTCTCTGTCTTGGTCACTAACACTCTCTTTCGCTCTGTCTCCAACTCTCGCTCTCCTTCTGACTTTAATTCTCTCTATATTTCTTTATTTTACTACAAACTCTCTCTCTCTCTTTCCCTCTTTATTTCTATCTTTAACACTCTCAATCTTTCTTGCTCTCTCGTCCTCATCCACCCTCTCTCCTTCACTTATTTCGCACTCCTTCTCATTTTAAACTCCAACTCTCTGTTCTGTCTATCTCATCTTAAGCTTTTACTCCCTTTCTCCCCCTTTCTGTGTGTAAGACACTACCTCTGTCCTTAGCTCTGTATTTATCTCTCTCTCTCTCTCTCTATCTCGATCACTCACGCTCTTTTTCTCTCACGCTCTCTCGTTGTCCCTAACACTTTATCTATTTTCTATGTCTGACTCCTTGATTCTTTTATATTTATCTATCTCGCTTACTCTTCCTCCCTCACTCACTCTCCCTCGCTCTCCCTCTCTCTCTCTGTCTGACTCCGTCTCTATCTCCTTATCTTTCCTATCTTAATCGTCACATAGTTTATACAAATAGTAAAGTACTCTCGGCAGTGTTTCAACTGGCGCAAACTTTGTATTTGGGTTGCAGGACACATGACAGGAATAAACGGGTTTCTGTGTGGATGTGTTCTGTGTGTGTGTGTGTTTGTGTATTTGTGCGTGTGTGTGTGTGTATCGCATGCAAATCTCGTATATGGCATTTGAGGCCTAAAGGGTAAGGCTTTATAGGCTTACGTTTGGTTACGATTTTATTGGGGACAAATGCAAAAGCAATTGTCTCAAGCATTTTTCCTCTCAATTTCTCGATGCCTTTTGTTTCCTGTTTCTCCTCCTTTTCACTACGCTTCACTCGCTGTCTGTCCGGTTTTCTTGCCGTCTTGTGGCGCGTGTGCGCAATTTTGATTTTAACACAATATTATACACAATGTATAAAGCTTAAAAGGATTGCTCGCATTACTTACAAGTAATCCCCTCGGAAGGAATTTCTGCATCAGCATCAGCCACATCCTCCCCCTCCCCTCTGCTCTATTTAGTATATGTAGTGTGTGTTCGTGCATGTAACGTTGCTGCCACAAAAAACTTTCGCTTGTGTGGCATTAAAGGCCAATTAGCATTAAGAATTTGAAATCTGTCGCTGTCGCTGTCGACTAATTACATTCATCATTTCTGAATGCCAACTTTTGGCCACAAGTCTAATCTCAAAAAGTTGCCTAATGACACAAATCATCATGTGAGAGTGGGCGTGGCAAAGCCCATAAGCCATCTTCAGCATGCATGATTTTCGCCTAATTGCATTTTGACAGCGTGCAAATGTGTTTGCCCCAAGGCATCATTAAGTTGGCCAGCGAAGTTCCTATGATAAATAACAAGATGATAATGTTCTCAAATTTATCCTTTAAAGAATCAAATTATTGTGCTTAAATTAATGCATGTCTGAGCTTAAGAGAAATTAAAAATTAAATAAAAGAATTGGTTTAAAATTGAAATTTGCGACCCACAACTAATTGAGATCTTTAGTTATGCACATATGCATTAAATCAAATATTTAATAAAAAAATACTGCAAAATAATATATAACTCGTAGATCAGTTCACATTTTCCGGAGGAATATTTTAAATTTTATAAATATGTATTTTTCGTGCAGAATTTGTATAAAAAAAACTCTGCATAAAATTGAATATAACTCAAAATACAGTTTACCAAAAACCATGGCTTTTGAAAGTCAATTCAGTTTTAAAAAGGTGAAAATATTTTTACCCACGTCTACTTACAATAAGGGTTCGAATTTTATTATTATTTGGAAAAGTTCATTCAAGTGTGGATACTGATTGTGTGTTGTTCAGTTAGCCGTATAATACTCGTATTTGCCCGACTGTCAAAAAAAAAAAACAAGTTAAGGCGCAAGCAAAAAACCCAATAACCAGTACCACATACGTCTGCCCCTTTTTTGTTGCCAACTCCCGAGACAGTTAAAGGTTGTCAGCCCCAGTCAAATCATAAAATGCTACGCTCCGTTGCGCCATAAAATGGTATAATGAGGCATGAAGCACAAGACAAATGATTTAAATGTTGCCAAATGTCACTAATGTAAATGACAAATGTCTTCGGGTTCCATTTGCCACCCCCCACGAAGTATGCAGCACAATTTGCAATAAAATTAAATTATGCGTCAAGATGAGTTAAGAAATTCTTGAGCTTGCCACCTGACTTGATGTTTTTCTTATTGTTGTTGTTGCCATGATTAATTATAACAGGCAACACCTTGCCAACACAACAAACACAGACACACACACACGCACAAAACGCAAGCACTCAAAGTCTACTCAGACCAAATGTGCCGAGTGTTTAATGCGATAATAACACACACACAAACACACACACACATATATATATATATATATATATATATATTACCCCACACACAGTTTGCGGTTTATCGCCAGGAAAGTAAATAAACAGAAAAGTGTTTTTGTTAGCGATAAAAAAGCAAACAAGCGAGAGAAAAAGAGCTCTCGAAAATAGATTAACAGCTCTAATTGGTTGAAGTGATTTTTTTTGCCAAAAAACTCAGCAACTGCCAAATAATAAAAGTAGCTCAAGGACACAAAAAAAAAATACATTTAGAAATTGGTGTTGGTAAAAATGTTTCCAGTGGATTGCTGCAGCAACAGCTGCATCATTTTCAAGTCAATAGCAATTGAAATTGATACGAATAAATGGATCAGGTTCGCTGCCAGCGGGGACAATTGCAGTGTGTCCTTGCTTGGTTTTTAGAGTGTGGTCATCTCAGGCATTGGTGTCATCGAACAGTTCAATTGCCAATGACCCCGAAGCATGCCACTGTGCTTGGAATTTTAAAATGTTCACTTAATGCAGCGTGAAATGAATGATGATATCCCGGGAGTATGATTAATGTACTGAGATAAATCCAGAGCAACAGGAAAAAACAAGAAAATCAAGTAAGAATGCTGTAATCGAGGGAGCTCGTCTTGGAGATACTTTAATACTTTGATCCCAATCCTTAACCTAGCTTAAGTCTTATTTATAATAAAAATAATAAATATACTTTAAGGATTCGCAGATGCTGGCCTCTGCCTGTTACATAAATTCTGCACAAATATATATTTAATTTTTCAGCAATTCTCCAAGGATTCATGGTATAATAAAATATGTAGATCCTTGACGCATATTTTTCAATTGCATTCTAGCGTGACAGGAGGCAAACAGGAGACCAATTGCCATAGTTTATCTAACTGGCAATTTGTTGGGTGCACTTTGCATTTTTGCATGCAAATCACAACATATTTCATGCCTAGAAAAATAAAACTTATTCTGTTGCAGACAACCACAAGATGACAACAGAGACAGAGACAGAGAGAGAGAGAGAGAGAGGGGGGGAGTGAGAATAAGAGCAATGTGAAAGATTATTGTGGAAAGTGGAATAAATAACTCAGAAATATCTGTTGTAGAAGCTCAACGTGGAATGAAAACGCAAGGCATTTTTATACATTTTATTGAGATAAAACAATTTAAACAATTGTTTTTTGTGTGTTAATTTAAATTTCATTAACAGAAAAAAATATTAATTTTGTTTTAGTTGCAATCCATTCTCTAAAACTAACACTTCACATATCAACAATTCTAAATGTGGTTTGCGTAGACGAAAAACCATTTCATCTTGTGGCAAGCAAAAGGCGAACAAAGAGTTTAAACACATTGCAGTGAAATAAAATCTAAGCACAGACATGCACACACACATATATATATATATATATGTATATATATATTTATATAAGATGCATGTAGCCAAACAAAGTACAAGTTTTGCGACATTGTTACGCACCTCAAAGCACAATTGAAGTCGAGTTCTAAACAACTCGATTCCGGAGATAAGTTATTTTCCAAGCAAAAGGAAATGCGCCACAAAAGTGCCATTAAAATAAAACGTGCTCAAAGTGCTGACGTGTGTCCTCCGCAGGAGTGTGAGACGGAAACTGGAAGCTAGGAGCCAAACTTAGTGTCAAAGTCTACGCACTCAAGACCTAACAACAACAACAGGGGAAAATACAAAGGATAATGATGTAACTGGAGTAAATGACTGCAAAATATCCTAAGATATGAATGAATATATTCTCTGCACAAATTGAAAAACCATTTTAGAATGAAGAAAAGAAAATTAAAATAATATTTCGTTGTATAGAAAAAGTAAAATAGCAGTATATAAACAATTAATAAAAAGTTGTATACAAATTTGCAACATTAAAAATAAATACAATCATATAATCAAGTTAATTACATTATTATGAGTTACTTCCAAACTTTTTCGGTATTTGGTTTCTTAAAGTTACCATATGGAATAATAATATTGGCTCTTTTAAATGTTTCTAAAAAGAATGTTGAATCTGCGATTTGGTATTGAATTTCAATCGGTAAAGTTACGTTTTCCATTTGACAACCGTCTTTAAATTTGCAGATTCACTCAAAGTTTTTTTTTATACCCTATAAAACCTCAAGCTTGTAAACGGCGCGACAACAATGGCCAAGTGGTTTGCAAGGACATCAAGGAGCTGAGCAAACAGAGGCGAGGATAACAGCAAATAGCAACAATGGCTAGAAGACAATTTGGCAAAAAGTGAGCGCTAAAACGGAGCATTTGATGCGGGTGGCAAACACAAAAATCACGTAGCAGACATTTGGGTGCAAGTTGCGTACTTGCCACATGAGACGCTTACCGTTTATTAGCTCGAGCGAAAATAATACAGAAGATTACATACCCTTATTAAACGGAGTTAATCTGCTGACATTTAAATGTTAGACTGGAGCTCAAAATATTATTATGATTATGTACAATTTTTTTAATTTAATTTTATTTATATATTAATAGACTTGCTCCGATAAGGATTATATATTTCTTAAAAAAGTGTCTCTTTCAATGCGTTGCAGACTTCACGACAAAACTATAATTTTCCCTCGAGGGAATACTGTTTTCAGAGATAAGTTTCTAGAGTTATTTTTTTGATGGGGTGGCTCAATTAGCAAATTATGCAAGCGATGCGCAATAAGCGCATTAATGGCAAAAATAATAATAAATGATGACTGAACAGGACAAAGGATGAGTTGCGTACTAAGCCGCAAACAGTAAACTTTATGGAAATAAAATGTTCCCTGCGGTTTTGTTTGCCCCATCATCGTAATAAGAGAAAACTGGCGCCACTACGTTGACTTATTAAGTAGCTGCTAGCGTGTCCTTTTGGGATAGGAAATGTCCTCCCTCGCATATGCTAATTAAACATGCACCAAGCCAATAATTTTTTTACATGATAATTGTTTCTTTTTTTTCCATCGCATACATCATGGCAACAGCTGCCGGCCGGAGCAAGGAGCAAACAGCAATTGGCTTGCATCCATTTATTCTATAGAAGAAAAAACCCTAATCTCAGTGTCCCCCACCTGCTGTCAATATCAACGATGCGAACTTGTTTACTTCGTTCGATTGAGCCGGAATGACGTACATTTTTATCGGATTCTGCTCCACTTGCGAGGTTGACACCCTGGGCTTTGCATATTGACGGGCTGCTACTGCAGTGTACGGATTTTATTGATCAATAGCATTAAGTTTACGAGTATTTTAACTGTCGATTTTTGAATACAATTTGGTTTATATTTTAATTTGAAATCATTGTTCATTGTATTTGGACATTTTTTTTGCGGAATATTTCCATAAAGATATGAATGCTTTCCCAGTTTTTAAATAATAAATTTATAAAATTGCATTTTCGCAATAACATTTTTAAACTTGAAATTCTCTTTTTATAAAAAAAAAACAGTGAAAAATACAACAATTCTGTGAACTGGCCTCGTATATTCGCTGATAATATTCGATAGCTATAATTTATATAGTAATGATATTTGAACTTGCATCAGACAACGACATATTTGCATGTGAAAATTGCATGAGTGACGCTTAAAAGTGTGCTACATATTTGTATTGGAATCGCAGACAAATCAAATGTTGAACGGTACGGAAAATGAAAATGGAAATTCGACTAGAGCAGCAGGGAAGCAGAAGTTAAGCAAGTTATTTACCCTGATTGTATTATATTATAATACCATAATCCGATCAAATTAAAAGCGAAAGTATCCAATTAACGCAAGAAATTATGGATGAAAAGTGTAATCACGACATGCCCCTGGCTTAATTACAAATTCCAGGCAGCTTAAGTGCCAAGGACTTCATGAAGTTGCGACGGAGTTAAAGGATTTATTATTTTTTGTGAGTGTTTTGGGGCAACAGGAACAAGAAAAAAGATGGGAGCAACACTTGAGAAAAATGTTGCCCGCAAATTAACAGTTAATTGATAAATGTGTGCGTGAAACTGGCTACATCAGCAGCAGCTCCAAAATCAAGTAAATCAGTTTTCCCAGCGAGCTGCGGAAACGCTCCTAAAACATCAGCGAAGTTGGCTAAATTAGCTTCTAATTAGATTTTATTGTCTTAGCCGGGTCAAAGGTGTGTGTGGGCGCAAGAATATACATGATATGTGTATGTGGGTGTGTGGAAAAGTTTATTGTTTGAGTTTGCGTGTGTGTGGGGTCAGTTAAGCCAATCACCATAACTTTGACAATTTGGGCAGTCGTCATTGACGTCAGACAAACTTAAGTTGAAATCATTGTAATAGTTAACTACTTAAAAAATATGGAGAAATTAAATTTTGTATGTACATAATACCAAATCTATACATATAGTTTTAAGGGAACAATAAAAGATTCGATTTGCTTAAGTTTGATTTATATTTTTACTTTCCCTTTAAGTTATTCAAAAAGAAACTGTACTTGAAAAATGTAGCTTTGTGAAAATTTTGAAATTAAAATTGAATATAAGTCAAATATAAAATTTAAATAAATATTGCATTTCGCTTAAGAAACTTTTAAAAGTTAAATCAGCATAAAAACTTACCTTTTGCAATAACTCTTGTTACTTTTGGGGTTTTTCACTTTTTAAACACCGGTTTTATTTATTGCGCGCACCCCTCTTAAAGCAGAAATCACTTTAGCGCTGTTCTATTTATTTTCTAATGTTCTCGGGTCAATCAAGTGGAATCCTAAAGGGAGCACCAAATTGAAGCGTAATTATTTCTGCTTTGTTGCTTGCTTGCTTAGTTGCTGCGGCGCATTTCCCCTGTGACGTCGTCAACAATCAAATGGCGACTGTGGCACTGGGTCACTAGCGCAGCATGGGAATTATTTACTTTCACTGTGGCTGTTGTTGTTCCTTTTGTTGTTGGTATGGTTTGGTCTAAGCCAAGTAATCAGGAATAATTACATGGGCCCTAATGGCCCCGAAGGACGTGCAAAAACCCAATTTAAGGGCTTAACAGTTGGAGGACAAAACCCAAAAAAAAAGATCATGTAATGCGAATTTTTTGCAACTTAAGCATAATTATGCCTTAAAATTTTAATTTTAATCATTTAGCACGCTCCCTCTCGTCCGCTTGCTCTCGCCTAAAATAACAAGAACCAAAAACAACAACAACATTCAAGCAGACGCCATATGCCGGCAAAAGAACTATACAACAACAGAAACAAGAACAAAACATAGAACCTAAGTGGAAGAGAAGTACAGCAACAGCAACACCCATTACACCCACGAATACGTTATCAGCGGCATTACTATTGTTATCACTTACACCGGCAATGAGAAGAAGATTATGGCAAATATACACGTGAAATTTTACGCGCGATAACTTAGGCAAAGCCGCAGCAAGCGCTACGTACTGCAACCGTTTACGAAATGAAACTGACGCCAAAACGGCGCCACCTGCTGCAGTGCACCGCTCCCACACATCAAAGAAGGTCCTAAAAATGCTGTAAAATACTAAACATGTATCCTGTGCAATATTAGCAGCTGGACATTTGCGCGCGAAATTCAAATCACAAGCTACCACACCGAAATGCATTAGGTTTCTTTGATATATTGAACAATTTTTGTTTTAAATAAATTGAACCCGTATTTTTCCCATTAGTTTTTCATTCAGTTTTCTGTGAGAACAGTGTTGTTATTCCGCCGCTGTTTAAATATTATATTTAATACTAAAAAGCCGCTCTCTCTGGTGCTCAATGAACGTATGTTAGGCAACAGCTGTTCTGCAATGGATCTGTTATGGCTCTGCTAAGCTTGGAGTTTTGCAGCTGTTATATTCAATTTCGTGTGCCATTTTATTTTCCTAAACTAGAAACAATTCAGTTATTTATCTTAAGTAGTTACTATTATCCATTTGCATCAAACTTAATTAACCAAATTAATTTATAAATTCAATGCTGTAAAAATAAAAAGAGTAGCAAAATTCAGTGTTAATAACAGTCGAGCAAATGTTAAAATTTCTGGGTGCCCGCAGCTGTGTTTAGTGTTGGAAAAAACATTTATTTTGCTCAATGGTAGCATGTTCGCTTAAGAAACAACTCCCAAGAAAAACAACAAAATTGGCTAAAAACCGCGTGCAATCCGTGTAATAAATATATTCAACACATAAGCCCAGCTACGCGGCAGCAACTAAACAACATGCAAGTATCTCAAATCTCTCGCCAAACTCTCTAATTGCGGGCGAAAAAAGTGCGCGTGTTTGTGTGCCCCGTACAAAAAAAAAAGACAAGTGTTGAAAAAAAGTCGCCGCCGAGGGTAACTGGGCGCAAAATACACAGAGAAAAACACCGAGCAGTGCAAGTCAAGCAAATTGGCGCCACTGTAATGCGTTGAGGCAACAACAAAAACAACAGCAACATTAACAAAAGCAATGTCGAAAACAATCGAAGCCTTCGATGAAGAACTGTTCGAGACGCGCCTCGAAGCGCTGAAGGATACACAGGAGTGCATACAGCATATGTCCAACTGGTGCCTGCAGCATCGCCTCAATCACAAGAAGATCATTCAGTGTTGGTTGAACGTCTTCAAGCGAGGTGCGTAAAATCAGTTTCCCATTATCTCACTTGTAGCTATAAAGCGTTTCTCTTGCTTCCTGCCAATCCTTTGTCCAGTTCGTGTGGATCATCGCCTTGTGCTATTCTACCTGGCCAACGATGTCATTCAGTACAGCAAGCGCAAGCACTACGAATTCGTCGAGTGCTGGGCAACAGCCCTGCAGAGAGCAACGACAATGGTGCGGTAAGTATCTACGAAAGTGCTCGACTAGTAAATACCCTGCAACAAAATCTTAAATCAAATTTTCATTTAATATTTTTACAACATCATGATGAAAATTTTAAGCCATACATTTAAATATATTTTAAATTTTTTTTATCAATTTATGCTCAAATAAATATAAACACAAATCAAAATGATCTCTATTATATATATAAAAAAAATGTTGAGACATGTATTTATTAATATTAAAATCTTTGATCAACTTTGTACAAAATAAATAACGACTAATCCAACTCCTGTCTTTCCCACAGTGATGAACGGGTAAAGGGTAAAATATTACGCATCTTTAAAATTTGGGAGCAACGCGAAATCTACAATGAAGAATTCCTAAGTGATCTGAGCGGTCTGCTTAATATAGCGCCGCCAAAGAAAGCCCCACCTAGCACCGATCCAAGCAGTGAGTATCAGAATGCAACACTAATTGCACAGGTGAGAGAATGTGTCGAGCTCGCTGATACGACGGACAAGAGCATGAAGAAGCTACCGAAGCCACCGACATTCGAATTGGAGGCGATTAAACAGCAGCTGAAGGACAAAAGCCATTCGGGCGACATTGAAAAGGAACTCGAACGCTGTGTGGCTTTCATCAATGCCTACAATAAGAACCTGCAGAACGAGATAAAATGTCGCAAATCGGTGCTGGATACCATCGATGCGGCCAAAAAGTTCTACGAGCATCAGGGACGCGAAGTCAAAGTGGTTGCCAGTGTGAGTAGTAGAGAAATTCCTTCAAATATATATGTATATATTTTATGATTGATTTTAACATTCGTTTTTGTGTAGGCCTATAAAAGTTTTGGCACTCGCATAAAAATTGTAAAACGCAAGCTGGACGAGGTAATACCCACACTGGCCAGTCCCATACCCTCGCCGGACATTAATGCGCCGTCCCCAGAACGCGATGCGGACTTGCAGCTACCGGATGAAAACAATTCACCGCTGGGCGTGGTAAGCTTGAATCCTAAAGCGGTTACATACATACATATTTGTATTATATTTTATACAAATATTATGGATTTAATTTGTTATTGTTCAATTTTATTAGATATATTAGTAAAATTTTAAATCTCAATGTCAAAACTACTACTATCATAATTAATTAAAGTTTGAACCTTAGTTTTAGTAAACATTGAAGCTAAATTTAAATCTATCCCTAGCATATTGGTACTCTATATTTATTCTACGATTAATGTCGAGGTAAAAGATATTTTTGGCATATAGCAATTCTCCTGATTTCTCTCGCCCACAGAACATATTCAGCGGCAGCGGTCTTAATGGTTTTGCCAGCTATTTGGATGGTGGTCAACTGCCGTTCGATATAAACGACTTTAAGCGAGAGTCGAGTGGCAAGGATCGGGGCAGCGCCATTGAGGTGATTGGGTCGCGGTCAGATGATGAGAGTTATACGCCCAGCGGCAGTTTCTATAAGCCCGAGCCGCTGAACAGCGGCAGCTACAGCAATAATAATGCCAACGGAAATGGCGGGGCCATACCAGGACTTGGCGGAGGTGGAGTCGTCAGCAGCGCCAGCGAGGAATATAATCCCAGTCAAGTGCAGTCGGTTTATGGTGGCGTTCTACCGCCGCCACCGCCGCCGCATATCGGCTATGGCCAGACGGAGACTCAATATACGCCCGCACCACTAAACAGCAGCAATCCGATGGCACCGCCGCCGCCGATGCCGTCATCGGGTGTCAACGTCGATGATTTCAATAGCACCTGGGACATGAGCATGACATGGACGCCGCTCGACAATAGCCTAAATAGCAGCGGCGCCAGTTCCAGCTATACGACACCATCGCAAGCGACGCCGCATTCGCCGCCGCATTTCGAGCGCAAGGGCAGCGGTGCACCGATCGAGTACAGTGAGCACCATAATGCTGCTGGCCTGGGTGCACAGGATGTGGATCATCGTACAGTTCAACTGCCGCCGGCATTCAATTTTCGACCCAAATCCGCGCTGAGCGAGGAGCAAACGCGGCAACTGGTCGACATTGATCATAGAAATTTGATATCACTAACGGGTTCGCCGAGTGGTGCAGAAAAGGTGCGATTTCAAATTACTCAAATTGAAAAAGGAATTTATTATTTCTCCATGTGTATTTTTACTTTATAAAATAAAACCCTCACATTGAATTACAGGACTTTGGTGGCGGAGATGTGGACTATCGCACAGTGCCCTCAGCGAAGGGCGAAGAAACGGGCAGCGCCATACGGAGTCTGGGCAACAATTCACCGATGATGGCGCCGCCGGGCAGCTATGTAAAGAAGACCAGCTCGCCGCAGAAATCCAATGCGAGTAAGAGTAAATAATCAGTGTGCTTTTTTAAAAGTATATTTTTCATTAAGTAAACTAAACAATTGCAGGCTCCTCTTCCGAATCTGATCGTGTGGATGGCTCAGCGCGCTATGATCCCGCCGACATGGTCATTGACATGGACATGTCCGACGAGGATTTGGATGAGTTGCAGCTAGGTAATGGATAGCGGACGGCATTGAGCGATTTCTTAGCTATAGTTGCAGTTGTTAAATATAATAATTTCCACACAGAACTCAATGCGAATGTCGAGCTAAATAATGTTGATGGTGATGAAACGGATGTAAATGGAGCCTTAACGCCGCGTCCTGTTCTGTTGGAAACGCCGCAGGAGTTTCAATGGGATGTCAGCAACAATTTTCTTGGATCTGCCAATTCCGGCAACATGCAGGACATGCAGGCCGATGCACAACAACAGCAGCAGCCGCCATTGCCACCACAGCAACAACAGCAGCAGCCGTGGAATCCAATGCAATCGCCGATGCCATGGAATGGCAACGAGGGCAATAATGGATCAGGTGGTGTGCCTCCGCCGCCCAGGGCGCCATTTGGTGGGGGACCCTATCAGCAGCCCTTTCAGCCATTTAACAATAGTCCCGATAGACCGAATTATAGACCGTATAGACCGAATTATCAACGCATGCCCGGACCCTTTGATGGTGGGCCAGGACCAGGACCTGGTGGACCGCGTCAGTTCTTTCCACGGGGTGGTGGTGGTCCCATGCGCGGTGGCGGTGCGCGCAGACGCATGCGTGGTAAACCTTGGATGTAATTACGTATTATAGATTCTATATTTATACACATATACACGCAACCCAACACATACACCGTCACACACACACACACACATAAACACATATATAAACACACGCATACGGAAGTGCAAAGTTTTTAGTTTTTAGTCGTCTTTATCTCATTTGGATTTAACTTATGGACGCATATATAGACCTTATACACACATAATTTTAATTGACATACTGGCAAGCTGCGGATCGTTGGTAATTAAATAAACTATATATATAAATATATATATATATTTATAACTTATTTTGGATGCATCCCAAACTCGAACTGTCTGTAAACTATGCTTAAGCAATAACGTTTTAAAATTTCCCTGATAAACACAATATTAATTATTATAGTCATATATGACAGTTCTCTTCCCTAAATGTTTGTTTTGAGCTAATGTATTAAATATATCGATTTTTTCATAAATACAATATTAGATGAGTTATTTTAAGAGGCTCAAATTTCGTTTACTTATCAAGAAAAGGCCATAAAAGTGAATTTTTTTAGCACAATAAAATGCATCTTGAAGCTCCATTGAGTGAATTTATGGGTTTCTCCGGGGTTTACTCAATTAAGTTGCTGACTGGATTTCGTAATGTTTTATGTTACCTAACGGTTCTGTTTATCTCCATATATCACATATAGTTTTTATAGTCAACGATCCAAATGCTTATTTTTATTTTACCAATACAACAAAAACAAAAAAAAAACTTTCAAAGACTCGTTTAGTAACAACAAATTTCCTTTAAGTTTACAGTTGCCTTAGCTTCTAGATCTTCAACATATAAATATATTATACACTTAACAATTAATTTCAACACATTGCTTTTAATTCTCAGCACTATATTTTAAGAAAAAGTAAATTGTAAATATAAATGTAATTATTATAGAAACTAAATTATATCTTTACGAACTTCGGTTAAGCCAAAGTTTTATGCTCTTCACTAAATGTCAACACATACCAGATTAAATAATAACCATTTGTTCGGTAAAAAAAAGCAAAAAAAAAAAAAATCTCGTTAAAAGAATTTCAAATTAAATAAAGATTGATTTCTTTAAAATATTTACTTGAAAGATGCCCGAAAAACTAAACGACTGCTATGGGAGACAACCTATCGACTTGGGCAAAGGTATTTTTACTGATCATTGGCCATATTATATGGACTTACCTTATCTGGAACGATAACCGCATTTGATTTTTTCCAAAACAAACTCCAAGACTGATTCTCGTTTAAATCTAATTCTGAATTCCATATTTATTTCATAATCGGACTTTCAAACACAGGGGGAACTTCCATTCGTAGAAAACACAAACACGACTTTATGTCATCTCTTAGTACAAAACTATCATCAAAATATCATATCACCTCATGCCCAACAAAAAAGATACATTTGTGAAGAAATTAAAATGAAAAGTAATTTTCCAAAATGAATTTATTGAATGCATAGTCAGCTGAGCCAAGAGCCATATGTGTAGCTTTACTTAGTGCCCTAGTTAGTATCTTAATCATAGTATATTTATTATATATATGTAAACTTAGTTAATATTTAGTTGTATGAATACAAACCGTAATGTGATATTTAAAATTGAAAACCTTGTCTTTAATTTGTAACTTGGAATTTCGATTCAACCACCCATGCAATATAATTACAAATGACTATGTTTAAATCATCATTTTCATCATGTCCCACTCAGGGAAGGATCTAAGAAAGCGCCAAGTGTTGTTTACCTGTTGACGTTTGCACGGCACTCAACCAACTCCTGGTTTTGGTTTTGGTTTGGTTTTGTGTCGGAAGTCGGAACTCATCAATCGTGTCGGCAAACTGCTGTTTTGACTGTTCGCTGCATTTGTGGGCGTTACGCACTCTACTTAGCCAGCTCAAGGATTTTGTGAGTTCCCAAGGATAACCGAAACGGCCGTAACAAATATAAAACGTCAAGTGAGCCGAGCGTTGTTTAAATTGTGAATTAATGAGCCAACTGACTTGGTAGAGTTTAAAATATACTCGTCGGATATTGTATATTTGCACTGTTTAAAATATAATATTGATTTTTTCATATAACATTTAATCGAAATAAATTATTTGTATTAAATGCAAAACATATCCAGTAAATTCAACAAGATTTAATTACAGATCTCTCTTATACTCTTTGAGTTAATCATTGATTTTGATAATCAGTCTTATTCTAAAATAAAAATTAAATAATGCTTTTGTAAATATCGTCTTTATTTAGATTTCAAATTTCGTTATCAAAATTTAATAAATGTTATAACAAATATAATAAATGTTATAAATGTTATATCAAAGCATTTTCCAATTTTTTTACTTTTACCGTTTGACTTATCTTTTTTAAACACACAAAATTTTTAAATAAATCTTATGTGTTCTAAAACACTTCATAAATTCATAAAAATACATGCAATTGTTGAAAGTTAAAGTTTGCAGGCGTCTGGAAAAAGTTTGCGCAGAGTTATTAAATTGAACAAAATTATATATTGGAGTTTATCATTAATTTTTAATTATTTCTAAATGTCTCATTTAATTAAAACCATTGCAGTGTAACGAATTCATTAATTATTTTTATTTTTCATTGAAGAATATATTTAACTTAAGAACAACTTAAATTATTAATTATATACAAACTAAACGTAAAAACTAACAGCCTTTAAAAGTTGACACTAGGTTCAAGTGTTGCTACAACATGCCTCCCGGTTGCGTTGCACCCCCGCCTCCATCAGTCTGCTTCGGTTCTCTTCAATAGTCTCGTGAGAGAAGCGTTAGCAGATCCCCAATATACGCCTGCGCCATTTGCAATGTTTCGTACTTGGAGAGCCGTCGATCATGACCCAGTGATGGAACCACATCCCTCAGCTTATCGAAGGCATCATTCAGGCTGTTCATGCGGCGACGTTCGCGTGCATTGGCAGCCAAGCGACGCTTTTTCATGACCTCCTTGCCACCACCTAGCTCAAGACCTAACTCTGAATATTCTTCCGAGGATGTCTTTGGATAGGCATTGCTTTCGTAGGGCATGCTGCGTGAGGTTCTCTGCCAGTATTTCGCTGCTTTCGTTTGGAATTTGGAGGCGCCAGTGGAGGCCATTTGCTGCTGTTGTTGTTGTTGTTGCAATTGCTGTTGCTGCGTTTGTGCGCTGAGCATTTGCTCCAATTCCAGCACCGCTGTCGTCTCGTAATACAGCTCCAGTGAGCAGCTATTGGTGCCATCTGAGAGACTATCCGCACTGCCGCTAAAGTCCTTATCCTGCTCCTGATACATGAACTGCTCCAGCTGCTGGTGCAACAGATTCCCATTGTCCTGGAGCAGAGCATCTGCATCCAACTCCGTTTCGTGACTCTCCGCACTGTAGTAAAAGTGCTCGATGAGCTCATTGTTCGTCAACATGTTGCAAGTATGCTAGTTAAAGGATAACTGATGCAGGCTCCGACTGCAGAAGGCCTTTAAATAGCCAGCAGCAGGCAGTGGTCAACGTTGATTGGCTTACAGCCCAAAAATGCTCTTACCTGATTCGCTGAGCGGCTTCGGTCTCGCAACTGATCCTGTTTTTCCTTTCTTGGTTGTTGTTTTTCTACCTGCTGCAGCCCGTGCCCTAAAATTGGCTTGCGGTCAAAACGTTTAATTGCCTCAACGGGTAGAATCTGCCACAAGGCAGCAACTCTCCTTTGTTTGACCTGACATTTGCTACCGTCCCAAAATTACACTAAAAAAAAAAACACCATTAAAATGGCACTCCTGAACCACACTCAAAAAAGCATGTTACTAAAAAGTAAGAGTGTAACATTTTCCTAAGTTCAAGAAATTAATTTTTAACATCTGGAAAAAATCAATAATTATAATCAGTCATAATATAATATAAGCATGTTTTCAAAATTTTAACCATACTATTTTACTCAATTTATGAGGATACTTTTTATGAAATATATTTTATGCTTTTCATACTAGATAATTATTACAGTCTTGTAATTTTAATAACAGTGATACATTTTTTTAGGCTGCAATCTTCTTTTGTATTGCAGCTCCAATTGGTTGATTATAATGCAGATGCATTTATTTAATGAAATATGTCAAACAATTGTTGCCAAGGTCAATCATGGCTCAACAAAAGATAAAAGACGCCTTCTTTCCTTTTGTTATGCGAATACAAGTATTACTTATAAGTATATTGCTGTTTTTTTTGTTTGTTGTATAAACCGCATTGTGGGCCATCAGTTTGGTCAGTAGCCAAATTACTTTGCATGTTTGTGGTCGGTCGAGCGATCGAATGGATCCTTCAGTAAGTGCTTTGCGCTAAATTTCTCCATTTATGAGAATTGTATTCAAGTGTGGTATTATTGTTGCACTACTTTCGATTTTAACCATTGTATCTTATTGGGTCACAAATAAATATTTAACGCGTGCTTTTTTGAGAAAGACTTGATCTAAAGATTGAACTGAAGTGATCTTCAGTAGATCAAAACTTAAAGTAAAAGATAATGTTTAAATGTGATTTGGTTGTAAAAACTCATTTAACATAATCCTTTACACATTAAAGTTTGCCCTAGGATTTCTTTCTTTCTAGTTACATTGATCACGTATTAAGTAAATTTTCTTTATAGTGAAATTTTATTAATTTATTTAAAAACTAAGATTTTTGATTTAATTTAAATACTTTTGGTGTTCAGGCTTAATCAATTCTATGCAGTTTGGCAATGAAAAAGTCGTTTCAAAACTTTAACTGAATCAGTTTGTGTTTATGTCAAGTAACTGAATCTTAAGACAATCCAATCTTTGGCACCCCGTAGCTGTTTCTACTTGTTAAGCTTATCAGTTGCCCACTTAACACTTCGATTTCTGCTCGAATGGATCGAGGAACTGTGTTTGGGGCACTCATTTACCGCTACCATTAAATGCTTATTAAGATAAGTTTGAGCAGCGTTGGGCTCGTGGATGTGTAAAAGGACAAAAAGATTACCCAACGGCAGTCGCAATAGAGTCATAAATGTCACAGGACGCTATATTTATGTGATGAGTATTTATGATACTCATCAAATAGGGTTGCCGCTCAAGGAGCTACCTGCCGTCAGTCGAAGATCCTTTCAAGGGGTTTTTTTGTTTTTGGTCTCGTGTTTGTTTTCCAAATCACTGTTAAGTGTCAATAAATTCTCATAAGCGTTGCAATTGCCTGACACTTTTCTTTGGCCTATCAAGGAGCCTAACGGATATGCTGATATGGCCAGTTACTAAATGGGACGTTTGCCTTAAGTTATGGAATGTGTTTCAGTTCCACAGAAACAAGGCGCATTCATTGAGCACGCTCTAGAAATTAAATCACAATTTAAATTCCACAAAAACGTTTACGTTTAGATTTAATTTAAGTTAATCCATAGAAAATGTTAATCCAAAACGCGACACGCTGTCTGGGGGAATTCTTCAGGCACAGCTGGTGCACAGAAAGCAAAACAAACTTACACGGAAAACATAACCAAAATATTGTATATATGGTATTTTTAAGTCATAATGCTCGAATATTACATGGTAATTTGCCTCAGATCTTAGTTGAACTTCTTCTCACAACAACAATAGAACAATAGACCAAGATCACTTCTCAGGACATTGTCTGTGCATTGTCTGGTTTTTCGGCCCTCACCAGACAAGTGCAATTCCACTTGCCAGTTTCCCAGGGACAAAAGACTCGGAGTCCCAAGTCGAATGAGTGACAAAGAAACAATCTCACGCAATACTCGAACACAATACTTGTGGACTAGTTGAACAATACTTGTGGTCTAATCGCATTTTCGCAATTTAGCGCCAACGCATAATCCGCACAACGAAAACGATTAATCTAAGGGAAGCCCGAATGAGGAGGGAGCGAAACACGCACGGGATTATCATCAGTTGGTCTATTGTTGATCAGATGGATGCCCATGGGTTTGACTTTCAACCAAGCACCGCCTACTTAGCTATTGTTGCTATTTTGACAAGGACATGCAACTGGGCCAAGTGTTGGGCGCAGGTAAGCAGGACATGCTAATTGGAAATTTCCCCGCAGCCCATCATACAAAAATGGAAGGCGTTGTCGATCTTTAGCTGAGCTCAGTTTGGGCAAAACCAATAATTAAGCCAGTCCATTCGCTAGAAATTGCAGCATAATATCGAGTTTTTCTGCGGTCGCGTGGCACATCGATCAGTGGGTCATCATCATCATCATCATGGTCAGGATCAGAAGCCAGCGAGCGTCAAGATCAAACGTCACGATGCCTGATGTCCTTTTGTCGGCATGACTGCGATCTGATCTGATCTTTGTGTGAAATACTCCGCATCATTTGTACATTTTAGCCATGCTCGGCGCTAGACGCGTCCTCTGTTTTGGAATTGTTTTGGCCATTTTCTTTAGAAATGCAGCCAAGTGTTTGAATTGATTTCCAGTGTGGAGTTAATTAACCTTTCGTTGCGGCTTCTTGAAAGTGGGCTGCAGGGCCGTGGTAAGCGGATCACTCACAAATGGAATGTGGTGCATAATGGATGACTTCAAGCCAAGAATTGCATCCACTGCATGATGTGCATTTTTCCCACTATCGCAACCCTATTGCGATCTTTATCTTTTTGTCTTGCTGAATGACACAATTGTTTTAGTCATAAAAGCCGAAAAACCGGATATTGTATCATAATTTTGTATATTATGCGTCAAGGGGAATTCATTAAATATAAATAATTATTTGTTTTTGTAATTTGGTTAAAAATCACAAATATATCTGCATACTGAAGATAAAGTCATGGCATAGTATAGTCATACCGCTATTTTTATTATACTTGGAAAGAAATGAATACATCGAATTAAGTGTATAAGTTAACATACGGGTTTGGTTATTCACATTCCCAACGCTATATATATATATATATATATATATTACAGTTAAAAATTTGCAACAGTTAATCAATCGACTGTGAATTGCTCCAAATAAATAGAAAACTAAAAGCTACGTAATGATGTCTAAGTTTTAGCGTAACCAAAATTAAAGGTTTTTTATAATACTTTCTTCTTCTTTTCTTGCTTTAAAAAGTTATAGGTTCTCGAATCACAAAACTGAGAACAATTTGGTCCGCATATCTATTGGTGTTAAATGGGATGTAGTATTATGTATATATTGATATAAAAGTATGTGTTAATTTGAGAATTACTGATATGATAATTGGTACAAGGTGTTTCGATGATATTAGAGTGTTTTTGTTGTTGTTGTTGTTATCGTTGTGTATTAAGCAATTTAAAATAAGTTACAAGTGGTTACAAATATATTTTACTACACTGCTTTCGGCCTACGCACAACGGACACAACTATATATTTATCATAAATTTTAGACACATATATGTAAGGAGGCCCTAAGACACTTAACAGCTGGAAATATAGAGAGCAAACGGACGAACTAACGAGCTAAATTTGATTGAATCCGTTTCTTATATAATCGGCTCCAAATTTGTATATGTTTGTATATGTAGGGAGTATGCAATGCATTTTGATATCACTGTGCGCCTGCAATCTCAACACCGAGAAATGTCAATAGAGATGGAGGGTGCATGGGAAGTTGGGCACTTAAAGCGTTGTCGAGGTCACTGTGCTAACGCCATGCACCAGAATCGTTGGCGGCAACTCGGCGGTTAATTCGCTAAGTAGCTCCACATAGTTGGCACTGCGATCGTTAAAGTCCGGCAATGTGGGTTTCGGTGGAGCCGCCAAATAGATGAATGATAGGGCCGTTTGATCGGAACGATCGCGTATTATTTGATTCACACGCTGCATGTAGAGCAGCGAACGATTGAATTTATCCTCAGCGATCTCATCGCCATCGTCCAGCAACGCATCGTCCGCTTGGGCCGTAAACTGTTTGAGTATGCGAGCTTGTTCCGTGAATTCCGTATCTCGACTCCATTCCTGTATCTCCAAAATGTCCGCCTTGATGCGCAGCTCCTTTAGCGATTGCTCCAGCTTCAACTTGGAGAACATGTCCATTTGTGGTGCATGCGTATCAAAGTTGCTGCGTAGGCAAATAAAATCATTAGCTGCAATTGAATAAATAGGCGATTCAAGTTCTTTACTTACCTCATGGTACGCGCCTCATTTGTCTCGCACAAAAAGATGCGCACTCGCAGGTGTTTCCACTTGGCCAACATAATCACAGCCAATTGCATCATGAACAAGGAGACCACATCGAAGGGATCACCCGAGGTGGGATTGAATACGTTGATGGGCCACACATCAATATACTTTACATGCTTGCTTCTGTAAATTTGAAAATGTGGTTGGTAAATGTTGAAAGTTTAATTGGAAATGATTCAATCATTTCTACGCACATGGCTATAAAGTTTTTATCCAGTCGCTGAAAGTTGCGGCACAGGCACAGGTTCTTCTTCATGCGCAGCGTATCGCAAAGGATGTGCACATATTCCTGAACCTCAAAATGTTTCGGTTCGCCATCGTGGCGTATGGGAAAGTTATGGTTTTCACCCTCGTTAAAGCCATCCGTTTTATAGGGCGATGTGCCACTAAAAATTAATTTCAAATTATTACAAAAATATTATATTGAAATTTCCAAATCACTCACTTTTGAAAGAAATCCTTGGGTGTCTCGTTATCATAGAATCCCAATATAATCGTGTTTGGCTTCATTGCACCGATGCCGGACAAACGAATCAAATGATGAACACCCTCGCGAATGCTGCGACTGATGGTGACTTCGGTAAAGGCTTTGACACGCATGTGATCGAGGAATAGCCACCACGGCTGAGTATCGACGGCATCCTCGACGCCACTGTAGTCGCCCAGCTTGACATGGCCAATGATGTAGAGGCCGCTCTTCTTCAGATCGTTGACAAAGTCCACAAGTGGACAGCAGGAACGTGGCGAGGAGACCAATAGCAGAATTTGTGGACGCCAAAATTTGACGTGATCCTTGCGTGGATCCAACATAAGCAAGTATTTTCGCACCTAAGAACAGCACAGAAAATAAGTGAGTTTATTTTTTTGGGTGTAATTATAAATTTGTCTTCTCACCTGATGAAACATCAACGCCTGGGAAATAGAGCCCCACTGCGCCGAATGCGTAGCTGGGGAGAAGAGGTGAAGGGCAATAACCATGATCAGGCATAATATAATGCTTGAGGAGGCGTAGATTGGGTTGATGACAAACATCATGATTAGCGTGCCCAGCAGACCAATGAGACACGTGTGCCAGGTAAAGTATTTGAACAATGGTCGAAAATTTGGAGCACCCGTCAGCTCAATGCCCAAACATGCAAGATTAGTGGCCAAATAGGAGAGCATAAACAGCACCGAATTGATTTGGGCAATGAGATTGAACGAGCCAATCAACAAAATACACTCGACGAGCACCCAGCTGACGACGACAGCACAAATGGGATTACCCTTCCAGGTGCCACGAAGCACAAAGTTTAGCAGTGAACCAAAGACCTGATCCTTGCTGAGGGCCTCCAAAATACGACTGGAGCCAATCAGATTGCTCAAGCCAGTTGAAAAGGTGGCCGTCAAAATGCCAATAGCGGTAAATGGGGGCCAGAGATTGACAGGCATCAGGAATAGATAACTATTGCGCATCGTCACCGATGGCGTCGTGCAGCTCATCAGGAACGACAATATGACATAGCAGATGAAGGTGAAGCCGACAGCGGATAGTGTGCCCCACGGTATACTCTTTGAGGGACTCTTCAGCTCACCGGACATATTCGCACCGGCCATAATACCCGTAACGCCAGCGAATAGTACACCAAATGTGGTTGAGAAGTCTGCAAATTTGCCATTTGCTGTATAATCCGGTCCGTAGTGGGAGCCCAGATTATCTCTCAACGTTGTCGCATTGAGTCCCGTGTATGGTAAATATTCTGAACTATTGCTTTTATTGTAGATTGTGTTCGCCAACGGCACAAGGATCTGTTGAATAGTGAAAATATATATATGCATTTATAACACAGATAACGGAAGATTATTGCATTTAGTTGATAATTATATTTTCATTATTTTGTTCAACATTCGAGCATTTTAGTTTGCTTATCAGCGGTGAACTTTATGAGTCATTATTGCGTCGCCTGTCCGGCTTAAATTATCAACTAAGCTAACAAGTACAGTGGATATTGCATTGATATCAAAAAAATACAAAGGATTAAAAACCAGAAAAATTAGGAACGCTTATCAAAATGCTCAAAATCTGTTTTGAAGGTTTGAGTCATAATATTTAAAATAACAGCACAACTTTCATATTAAAGAAATAATTCTAAAACTAAATTTTTTTATTTTTTGCTCTTTAGTAATTATCACTGTACTTAGCAATCACAGAGGGGATTTGTGTGGGGCAGCAACACAAAACTGACCGAGACCTAAAATAATGCCACTGAATGTTATCTAGAGACCACAGAAAATTATCGAAAATTAATGCAATGAATCGAAATAGTTGCTTAAAGTTAGTGATAACTATTCACAGGGCAATTAGTATATATATACATATATATATATATATGGAGATTGATAAGGCTGTCGAGGATTTAGTTTCATGATTGATTGCAATCCCCCTTTTCTGACATTGTTTCTCTTACCATATGATCGTTGGCGCCAACGGCCAAAAAGCTGATAAACGTTGCCAATAGACAAACGGTCACAGTTCCCAAAATAAGCACTGACGTCTTGGCAAAGAGGGCGGCACCCACCAAGCAGACAAGCAACATGGACGTATTAATCATACTGCTAATGAAAAACCGAAACCACTTCCCATCCGGCAGACCGGAGCCGGTGCCCGTAAAAAGGCCGCCCGCTCCAAAGTCATCCATGATGCCCTCCGTGCAGCCTGAGATGGCCATGGCACTGCCCACTACATTCGCAAAGAAGAAGAGTGTACCAATGGATCCACCAAATTCCAGGCCCAATGTGCGACTTATCATGACTGAAATGGAGAAAGGAACAATTGTTAAATTAGAGTAAGAAGAATATTTTTCTCAAAGGATTACTCACAGTAGACGCCGCCGCCTTCAATGGCGCCATTGGTGGAAATGGCACAAACCGAGGCGACCGTAAACAGCAGAATGGCATAGGCGATTATGAACTGCAGCAGGGTCACATATAGACCCGCATTACCAATAATATAACCTAGAGAGAAAAATAGAGAGATTAGAAAATCGGGTTGAACAACAAGTGTTTTTTTTTTGTGACGTCACCGACACTCACCGACGCGTATGAAGATGAGGGCACTGAACATGGATAGCGCCACCGGACTGAAGACGCCTGCAAATGTGCCAAGAGTGCGTCCGCTGCGTTCCGGATCTTGCATGCCAAACTCTACATAGCCATCGCTCGATTGTGGCGTCGGGGGTCGGGCGACTTCCGATCCGCCGCCAGACCCACCGCCGAAGAGCGAACCAAAGCTGCGAAACATATTCGAGGAGCTGCCATTGCGCGGTGCTGCTATTGGAGCCGTCTCCTGATCTGTGCTGATGCTCATCGCATCCAGCTGTTCAAATGACAACTGCTTAAAATATTAAGTCACCCACACACACACACACACAAGCACAAACACAACAACGCACTAACAAATAAATAAGCTCTCGTAATGACGCCCACAATTGCAGCAAATGAACGAGACTATTTTTTTCCCCGTTCTGTGTAATTTGTTATTTGGGCCGCTTCACAGCGTTTGAGTCTTTTGTTTGCGTTGCGCTCCGTTTTCTTGTGCTCTTTTTCTAATTTCTTGTTTTCTAGTTGAACGCGTCACCGTTTTTTTTTTTAGTTGTCTGCTGGCCCGGAGAAATCACGCAAAACTAAGTTGCTACAAAACCCCAAAAGGGTCGGGGGCTCCAAAAGAACTCAGCTGGCGGCTGAAGTCTTTTGCAGTATTTTTTAGCATCATTTAAAATACTGAAAATCGGCATTTTGATCCATTGTTTGCCCTACAGTGACAGTGATTTATTTTTGAGACATAAATTACTATAAAAAATGATTAACAACCTAATTTAAAGTATTCTTTATTGTTGTTTTATAATTTTGTTTCTCTATTTTTTATTTTTACACTTCTTATTTACTGCAAGTGTATCTGTTTAACTATCTTAACAGTCACAGTGACTGAGTCACAGTTACTTTGGCTTTTGGTCACCTAAAGCCGGTGCTGCTCATCACTGATGAACACACATCTGATTTGTTTTCACAAAACGTTTGACTGCGGATAGATTCTCAATTTTTCCGCTGTTCAATTGGAAAATGGTGAATGATAAAAAGCGACGTTCGCGTTCACGAGAACGTTTTAGAGATGATCGCGTTGCAAACGCAACAGACAGAGATCGTGAACGGGATCGGGAACGTGAACGTGAACGAGAGCGGCAAAGGGACAGAGATGGCGCGAGGCACAGGGAGCGAGATCCGAGGGATCGGCAAGTGGACAGAGAGAAGGATCGACGTCAGCGACGCTCTCGCTCCAGGTTAGTGAACCCGAAACACAAATGAGATGAGATATAATATAAATATTTTTTGTCACTGCAGAGAGGATCGCGCTAGACGTGGCGCTCGCTCGCCCGAGCGTCAGCGTCCCATACGTGAACGTTCGCGGGAGCGAGGAGGACGAAATGGTGAGCCGGAAAAGAAACCCAAATTGGATGCGGGCGTTAAGAGCGAATCTACACCAGGCTCAGGTGTAAAGTCCGAAGATGAGAAGCTGGAACAGAAGGAAGATGTCAAGTTGAAAAAGGAACCGCTGTCCCTCGAAGAGCTGCTGGACAAAAAGAAGCGCGAAGAGGAGGCGCGCAGCAAACCTGTCTTCTTAACGAAGGAGCAACGTGCCGCTGAGGCGTTGAAGCGTCGCCAAGAGGAAGGCGACCGCATGCGTGCCGCTCGTGATGCGGCCAGGGAACAAATTCAGGCAGCGCATAGCAAGCCAAACAGTAGCGGCGGCATTGCCACAGCCTCGGCAGCGCCGCCCATTTCCATGCCTCCCCCTGCACAGCCTATGAAGAACGAACAACGCGATCGTCGCGGAGGAGGAGGGGGAGGTGATCGTGGCGGAGATCGAGGAGGCGGCGGTGGAGATCGTGGTGGCGGCGGCGGCGATCGTGGAGGCGGCGGCGGTGATCGTGATAGAGACAGCAAACGTGTCGAGGATCTGACGCACAAGGACAAGGAAAAGGAACTGGAGGCAATACGTGAACGTTATCTGGGCATTGTGAAGAAGAAGCGGCGCGTTCGACGCCTCAACGATCGCAAATTCGTCTTCGATTGGGATGCAGGCGAGGACACCTCCATCGACTACAACAATTTGTACAAGGAGCGTCATCATGTGCAGTTCTTTGGACGTGGCAATGTCGCCGGCATCGACATCAAGGAACAGAAGCGTACACAGAGCAAATTCTATGGGGATCTGTTGGAGAAGCGGCGCACCGAGGCGGAGAAGGAGCAGGAGAAGGTGCGCCTGAAGAAGATGAAGCGCAAGGAGGACAAACAGAAGTGGGATGATCGCCATTGGTCCGAGAAGGACAATGATGAGATGACGGAACGCGATTGGCGCATCTTTCGAGAGGATTACAATATCACCATCAAGGGCGGCAAAATACCAAATCCCATACGCAGCTGGAACGAATCTGGATTTCCGCCAGAAATCATCGAAATCATCGATACGGTTGGCTACAAGGAACCGACGCCCATTCAACGGCAGGCGATACCCATTGGCCTGCAGAATCGGGATATTATTGGCGTTGCCGAAACCGGTTCCGGCAAAACTTTAGCTTTTCTTATCCCCTTGCTTTCGTGGATTCAATCGCTGCCAAAAATTGAGCGTTTGGAGGATGTGGATCAAGGTCCGTATGCGATTATTATGGCACCCACACGTGAGCTTGCCCAGCAGATCGAGGAGGAAACGATCAAATTTGGCCAACCACTGGGCATACGGACAGTTGTCGTCGTCGGCGGATTGTCCCGAGAGGAGCAGGGCTTCCGTTTGCGTTTGGGTTGTGAGATTGTTATTGCAACACCGGGTCGTCTCATTGATGTGCTGGAGAACCGGTATCTGGTGCTGAATCAGTGCACCTACATCGTCCTCGATGAGGCAGATCGTATGATTGACATGGGCTTCGAGCCGGATGTGCAAAAGATCCTCGAATATATGCCCGTGACAAATCTCAAACCGGACACGGAGGAGGCTGAGGATGAAAAGAAGCTGATGGAGAACTTTTACACCAAGAAGAAGTACAGGCAAACGGTGATGTTTACGGCCACGATGCCACCGGCTGTGGAACGTCTGGCACGCACCTATCTGCGTCGTCCGGCTACCGTCTATATCGGATCTGTGGGCAAACCCACGGAGCGCACCAACCAAATCGTGTACATGATGGGCGAGAACGACAAACGCAAGAAACTCATGCAGATCCTATCGGCGGGCATTGAGCCGCCAGTCATTATCTTTGTCAACCAGAAGAAGGGTGCCGATGTCCTGGCCAAGGGTCTGGAGAAGCTCGGCTACAATTCGTGCACGTTGCACGGCGGCAAGGGACAGGAGCAGCGTGAATATGCGCTCGCCGCACTCAAATCGGGTGCCAAGGATATATTGGTGGCCACCGATGTCGCTGGTCGTGGTATCGACATCAAGGATGTCTCGCTGGTCATCAACTATGACATGGCCAAGTCTATTGAAGATTATACGCATCGTATTGGTCGTACGGGTCGTGCCGGTAAAACGGGTGTCGCCATCTCCTTTGTGACCAAGGACGACAGCAGCCTCTTCTACGATCTGAAGCAGTGCGTCACAGCCAGTCCGGTGTCCACCTGCCCCCCAGAGCTCACCAATCATCCGGAGGCACAACACAAACCGGGCACAGTGGTCACCAAAAAGCGACGCGAGGAAAAAATCTTTGCTTAAACCCAAAACGATGCCGATTTCGTAATAAAAAATACAAACAATTTTCGATAAAATATATACTATATATAAATATGTTTTTCCAACTTTCTGGTAAACTATTTCTTGGGAAGAATTATCCTGAAAGTCTTTCAAGAACCTATCTGAACTAAGCTCTCAGTTAAGCTATCTTTATGAAGCTTGACACAGTTGCATCATTTATCAGAAAGAATCCGTCCAAAAGTGACCGGGACAATAATTTCGATTCCATAGTTAGAATACATCCTGCAAGGGCATTTAATTATCAGTAAAATTTTCTTTTAATTTTACTTTTTCGATTAACATTTAAGAGATTCCTCATCGCAGTAGGCGTAAAAAGAATGCATTGCGACTTTGCTTGGAGTCTAGAGGCAAATATTTGTCATAGAAGTCAACGATGACCTCCTCAATCTTGAAGCCAAACTTTTGATAGAGCATCACCGCCGAATTGCTGGCGGACACATGCAGCGTTATATCCTTTGACATGCAGGTCTGGATGAGATGATAGAGCATAAAGCTAGCGATGCCGGAACGCTGCCAATTGTGACGCACCGCCATAAAGGAGATGTATGCCTCATTGTAGCCCACATCGGGCACGAGGAAGCCACAGCCAACAACGAGCTTCTTGTATAGTGCCACAACACTGTAATCCGGATAGCTGAGGCAGTCGCTCACTGAAAGAAAAAAAGGAGTTTAAGCATACTATTAAAGATGGAATCATATGTTGGTTAACTCACCATCGATGCCTGGCCAGAAAACACTTTGGAGCAGCGCATTCACTGCCGGTATGTGCTGTGGACGCACATAGCAAAAGTCTATCGTGGATCGGCTGGGATGGCAACGATTCACCCGATGCTGCAGTTCGCACATCAGGCGCAGCCAGGGAGGCGATATATTCTGGCTGCGATAGATGAAGGGATGCAGGACGCGTTGCGTGTATGGCGACTCGAAGAGTTCGTATTCGGTGCTGCCCACGATGCGGGCGTAGAATGAACTGCGATTATCCGGATTACCCAGCTCCAGCAGCTGATAGCGATCCAGTATCTGGGTCTGTTGCTGCTTTGAAAGTTGGAGACGTGCACGCGCCGTGGGATCAATATGCTCGTCCAGATTGAATATGCGGCGATTGTGATCACGCTTCCATTTGCGCAGGCACAGCTTGCGATAAATACGCCTTACGTAGCCGGGTATATCGCTTGCGCCGTGCTCGAAGATCTTGTGGAGCTGCTGGTGCAACTTTTGCTCCTCATAGACGCTCATTGGTCGAAGCTGTTTCTCCTGCGGCTCCTGCTCGTCGGTCTCTTGCAGCCACGGCCAATTGCGACGCGGCTGTCGAACGAATCCGCTTGGCTTGCAGCGCTCCAAGCTTATGCTGCTGCTCTCCGCCTGCTCCATCTCTGTGAGTTCATTTTCCTCAGCTGCCTCCGGTGGCTCTTCTTTGATTTGTGGTGTTTGCTGCTCCTGCACCTGAAAGTTGGTAACCTGCACAATGCGCGGCTGATAGTTGGGATTCTCCTCCGTCTGTGCCTCTGTGTCCATGGGCTGCTCCTCTTCGCTTTCAGACGCTTGCTGCTCCACCTCCGGGCTTGCTGGAATTTCTTCCATTTTCTTCTCATTCCTCGGTGGCGGCTCGCTGTCAAAGTTATGCTCCAGCTCGAACAAGCTGGCATTGTTTCCGGGCGCTTCCAGCAGCGCCTCGGACATAAAGAAATCCGTTTTGTCTGCTCCAATTAGGGGCGGTGGCATAAACATGCTCAGATCGTCGCCGCCCAAGCTTTCTGCTAAAAAATCCATGAGACTAGCCTGAACGCTGCTTAGCGGCTGTTGCTGTGAGGTTTCCTCAGTTGCCTTCTCGTGCTCCTCTTGCTCTTGCTCCTGCTGCTCTTCCTCCTGCTCTTGCTGTTGTTCTAGCTCCGCTGGCTGCTCAACTGCTGGTGGCGGGCGACCCATGTAGGGACTGTGAATTATATTTTGCATTATACATTTTGTAAATTATCACTTTAAATCTGATTCGCTCACATGGCTCGCGCACAACCTTCGCTGACTGGCAGCATGGGCTCTAGGGTTTCCTCCGTCGTGGTTGCCGCCTGTGCATCGCTCAGATGATCTGTGACTGATAAATCGCTGTCACAGCTATTCTCTTCCAATGCCGGCAAGCGTCGATCTGTGCGCAACTGTTGACGCTCCAGAATACGTTGCTCGTCTGCAAGGGATGTAAATTATGTACTTTAAGCATGATGTACTTTCTCCCATTTTATAAGATTACTCACATTCAGCGCGTACGCTGCGCGGCGTTAAATGGGGCTTGGCCAGCTTCCACCAGCCAGTCTCAGTACAAACACTGACCCCAGACTGAAAGTATTCCGGGCTGTTGTGCGAAAGTGCGCCCGACACGGAACCAGCCCATTGCTTGCGACGGCGACTGTAACGAAATAAACATTTATATTATTTCAGCTACTTGGGTTAATATCTGCTCTAACTCACACTCGCGGCTCGAATATGTAGTTCCAGTTCTTGTCCACAAAACTGATGATGTGCGTCCGCCAATGGAAATAGCCATGATGGCTCAGCCCCTTCGACTTTATGGACAAATTGTATAGCGTCAGCGTCAGCACCAGAAGCCAGGGTATGCGCTGACGCACAAACCGCTCCTTGGGCGCCTCCACTCCGGATTGTGGCTCGTTGCGCACACATTTGATACACGTAAAATCGAAGAAAACGTCACCGAGTAAATCGCCTGGGGTGCTCGCATGTGGCAAGCATTTGATGTGCACAATCTGCTTACATATGCGGCAATCCAGATAGTCGTCATCCTCGACGGCTGTGTGGCAATAGTCGCATGTGGTTGCTTGTTTCCCCAACGCGTTGCAGCGCATTTCGAATTCCTAAAACAAGCCAAAACTTGTTGATAATAACAATTTGTTGCGCCGTTTGCCTTGAAATTCTGTCCGTTGTTGCCACATCGCTAAAAATACCAATAAATTGCTGCTTATGGCAACGCTTCGAGCTAAGTACGCAGCTCATTTTGCGTTGTTGTGTGCAAAATTGCGCATTTGAATCATTTTCTGTTATGACGTCGCTTAAGAAAATCTTTTAATATTAAATTAATAAATCATGTTAGTTAATAGTTCATATTAAAATTAGGCCATTCAAAAATGCTTGTAGGGACGGATTATAACGGGCATAACTTTGTCGAATTTGATCCGATTTCAGCAAAAATAGGTTTTCTTGATCACGGTTTGATCTGTAATTACACAATTAAGAAAAGATGGTAGGGAGGTTTAAAATATTTCCACAGTCATAAGTTTGTCAAAAGTAATTCGATTTTCAAAAACCACCGATTTTTAATCATGGTTTGACCTCTGTATTAAAACTTTATTTATTTATTATAACAGTTTAACATATCTAGATTAAGACAATATTTAAAGTGAAATACGCAATTGTGGCTCGATTTTTAGACTTCGATTTTACCCTTAACAGGTGCTAGTAGTGATGGGTCAGATGTCATAGTCATAACTTTGTCTTTATCCATGGATTTTTAATCAGAGCTTGGCCTCAATACGAATACTACATTAACAATTGAAAGCAAGACTACACTCAAAATTCATGTACAAAATCTATCTCAAAAATGTATTTTTTATTGCCACAAGCAAGTCGAAGCTGAATCGCATTTGAAATTCAATGCATTTAGATCCTTTGGAAGCCAAATAAATTGAATCTATCTAATGGAATCGATTGGTAAGGCTACAAAAATATTGCTAGTCAGCTGCATGCTTATGGCAAGGAGTTAATCTTGCTGGTCATTATTTGTCTTGGCAGCATTGTTAATGAGTCTACTTGCAACTTGTAATGCGTCAATCAGAGGCAGCCGCACAAAAGGCGACGAAAATGAACTGCAACGTAATGCGTTTTGCATCTGACGTCCGCTTTTGATTGACAGGCATTCAGCCACCCACCACGATGAATAGTGTGAGTACCTATACTGAGTGCATGTGAGTATCCATACCCATACCCACACCCATATGCATACTCATGCTGCTGTCTGCTGCAGGCGCTGTAACGCAAATGTCATTAATGGGTCTTTACGAGGTTCACGCATAATTAAGGTCGTCAACTGTGCCGGGCTTTTGGGCCTGGTCAATGTTGTCTTAAGCGGCTCTAATTAGGCATTTGTTGTTGTTGGCCAGTTTGCTCAAGTGGATGATTGGTTTAACTGTGACAAAGTGTCGCCTAGTCTCTGCCCCAAAAAGCAGGCACTGCGAAATTGCATTTCTTCTTTTGCGACTATTTATTTGAGGCCGTTTTTTTTTTGTTTTTTGTTCACCCTCTGCAATTGTTGCTATTCGTATTTCTTCGTTTTGTTGTTATTGTTGCATTTTTCAGTCAACTGTTTTCAGCACTTTTTCATTTTCATTCGACTATTGTGCCTGGTTATGCCTTTTGGCACTTCGAAAGAGACACAAGAACAGAAATAAAAGAATTGGGAATACGAATGCCGATCTGGCGGACAAACTCGACAGATAAATACCCTGTTAGTAATAGTAATGCTTATATGTACGGTGCAGTAGAGATATAGTGTAGTAAATATAGTAGATATAGCTTAATTTTTCTTCCTATTTTATATCTGAACTGAATTTGGATCCAGAGGTAATTTTGAAGATGGGATTTTCTCAACTCAATATACCCAATTTATATAAATACATATTGTAAAGCGCATAAAAAATGGCGAACCAAATTTCATTTTTGTCGCTTGGAGCTGCTGATGCGGCAGACAAAGCGACAACGGCGGCAATTTCACAAGTTGTCGCCACTACGAAGTTCCTGAAAATGGAGGAAAAAAACGAGACGGGAATCCTGTTTATAGAGTGCAGTACATCCTGGACTACTGCCCACAAGTGACCCCACGCCACGCCTCCAAATCAAAAACGCACCAATTATGCTTGACTAAGGAGTAAGGAGTAAAGAGGTTTTCCTGGCGATTTAATGGCCCAGTTGAACCGAGGATAGGAGAGGGGAAGGGTGGGGCATGCCGTACAGCTGCACAAAGGCAAACAAACGGGCGTCTGGCTGTCACTTAATCGAAGCCATTAGCGTTATTAGTGATGCAGTCAATTTCCTACTCCTGATCCTATTCACTCACACCCGACTTAGAGTTGACCGCGTGTCGTGCTTGCTCTCGTGACACGACATGTGTTTCAAATCTGCTAGTTCTTAATATGGAAGTAAAGCCTAAAAATGTGTAACTTTTTAAAAGTGTTGGCAATAAGATAACTTGGAATATGCATTGTTTGACTTGCGATAAATTAATAAGAAATAATCAATTAAATCTTCACATTTATTAATCCAATAATTTCAATACTGGTACATTTCAAGCGAGCTTAATATTATAAATAAATAAATCGGTAAAATAATAAGAAAAAAAATGAATATAAATTGCAAGTAGCCGCTCTCATCTCTAATCTCCACTTGCTCATGCTTGCCCTACTCCCAGGCCTGGCTTGCGGCCAGGTAGAGAGCAAACAGCGTCTGTATGCTGTGGATGTAATCCGATTGTGTCTCCATCGGCCCATCGACTCCGAAATGTTCGCAAAGCACGCGCACATAATCGGCCAGTGAGATTTGCTGCTGGAGACAGGAGCGGTAGGCCTCATCCAGGGCATTCTTTGTTGCGGCCGTCGCAAACGAACGCGGCCAGTCCTCGAGCAGAGCATCGATATCCTTGCGGGGCTGTGAATCGAACATGGATTGCGTCATGTGCACCTGCTCCACCTCCCCAATCCACTTTTCAATGTCCTTGGCTGACTTTGCGGTGGGCACCAGCGTGGCCGAGTAGGACGCATTCCGAGGATTCCCACCCCGATTGCCGCTGAGCACGGAGCGCAGTTTCATGTTCAGCAGACTTGGTTCACTTTGTGCACCCGATGGCTCATCCAGGAGCATTAAACCCAAGCGCTGCAGCTGCTCGTCCAGCTCCCGTTGACGCTGTGGCTGTAACAGCGCAGGTGGCTGCACTTTCAGCATGGCATCCACATCGCCTACGGCTGGCACATATTCGGGTATGAACGGTTGCAGATGATACGGTGTTTCTATACCCTGCGGCGTATACTTGAGTATGTACGGAAAGATCTCCTTGAGTTCCGCCTGCAACGGCAACTGTTCCCATTTATCTGGCGTCAGATTAAATGAGGACGTTTCCTGTGACCGGCCAGCGCTGCCTCGCTGCTGCGTTGGCAGCGGCAACTTTTGATGCGCCAACTTGCCGCTTACCATCTGCTCGCCAGCTGCCTCATCGGAACTGCCAAAGCTCAGTGGGTCATCATCGTGGGGCCTCTCTGTTGGCCCCTTCGCATTCCGTGTGCTTCCCGGACGCGTTTGTGGTCGTGGCACCGTCGCAGAGACGCCAGCGGCGGAGCCTGAGGCACCACCCAGCTGCAGCTCACTGTCATCATCATCATCGTCGCTGTCATCGGCCTCGTCATCGTGATCTATGATGTCCTGCAGCAGACCATCATCATCCGCGGAGCTGCCCTGAAGTTGCTGTGTGAATTTAATGGAAAATATTTGCTTTTTATTGTTTTTTGTATACTATGATACCGAAGGTGTATCTTCCATAAGCCGATTTTCGGACTATAATTTTGACTTATGTTCCGACCCAAAATCACGTTTTCAACTTTAAATGTACGATTGATCTAGAGGCCAAACCATGATTAAAACGCCCTTGCTTTTGAAAATGCGTTGAGTTTTGACGAAGTTATGGCATTTTGAAGGTTCGACCTATGCCGAAATGCCGATATGCCGATTTTCGGACTATAATTTTGACTTATGTTCCGACCCAAAAATACGTTTTCAACTTTAAATGTACGATTGATCTAGAGGCCAAACCATTATTAAAACACCCTTGCTTTTGAAAATGCGTTGAGTTTTGACCAAGTTATGGCATTTTGAAGGTTCGACCTATGCCGAAATGCCGATATGCCGATTTTCGGACTATAATTTTGACTTATGTTTCGACCCAAAATAACGTTTTCAACTTTAAGTGTACGATTGATCTAGAGGCCTAACCATGATTAAAACGCCCTTGCTTTTGAAAATGCGTTGAGTTTTGACCAAGTTATGGCATTTTGAAGGTTCGACCTATGCCCATATGCCGATATGCCGATTTTCGGACTATAATTTTGACTTATGTTCCGACCCAAAATAACGTTTTCAACTTTAAATGTACGATTGATCTAGAGGCCAAACCATGATTAAAACGCCCTTGCTTTTGAAAATGCGTTGAGTTTTGACCAAGTTATGGCATTTTGAAGGTTCGACCTATGCCGAAATGCCGATATGCCGATTTTCGGACTATAATTTTGACTTATGTTCCGACCCAAAAATACGTTTTCAACTTTAAATGTACGATTGATCTAGAGGCCAAACCATTATTAAAACACCCTTGCTTTTGAAAATGCGTTGAGTTTTGACGAAGTTATGGCATTTTGAAGGTTCGACCTATGCCGAAATGCCGATATGCCGATTTTCGGACTATAATTTTGACTTATGTTTCGACCCAAAATAACGTTTTCAACTTTAAGTGTACGATTGATCTAGAGGCCTAACCATGATTAAAACGCCCTTGCTTTTGAAAATGCGTTGAGTTTTGACCAAGTTATGGCATTTTGAAGGTTCGACCTATGCCCATATGCCGATATGCCGATTTTCGGACTATAATTTTGACTTATGTTCCGACCCAAAATAACGTTTTCAACTTTAAATGTACGATTGATCTAGAGGCCAAACCATGATTAAAACGCCCTTGCTTTTGAAAATGCGTTGAGTTTTGACCAAGTTATGGCATTTTGAAGGTTCGACCTATGCCGAAATGCCGATATGCCGATTTTCGGACTATAATTTTGACTTATGTTCCGACCCAAAACGTTTTCAACTTTAAATGTACATGATCTAGGGCCAAACCCCTATGCCGAAATGCCGATATGCCGATTTTCGGACTATAATTTTGACTTATGTTTCGACCCAAAATAACGTTTTCAACTTTAAGTGTACGATTGATCTAGAGGCCAAACCATGATTAAAACGCCCTTGCTTTTGAAAATGCGTTGAGTTTTGACCAAGTTATGGCATTTTGAGGTTGACCTATGCCCATATGCCGATATGCCGATTTTCGGACTATAATTTTGACTATGTTCGACCCAAAATAACGTTTTCAACTTTAAATGTACGATTGATCTAGAGGCCAAACCATGATTAAAACGCCCTTGCTTTTGAAAATGCGTTGAGTTTTGACCAAGTTATGGCATTTTGAAGGTTCGACCTATGCCGAAATGCCGATATGCCGATTTTCGGACTATAATTTTGACTTATGTTCCGACCCAAAAATACGTTTTCAACTTTAAATGTACGATTGATCTAGAGGCCAAACCATGATTAAAACGCCCTTGCTTTTGAAAATGCGTTGAGTTTTGACGAAGTTATGGCATTTTGAAGGTTCGACCTATGCCGAAATGCCGATATGCCGATTTTCGGACTATAATTTTGACTTATGTTCCGTCCCAAAATAACGTTTTCAACTTTAAATGTACGATTGATCTAGAGGCCAAACCATGATTAAAACGCCCTTGCTTTTGAAAATGCGTTGAGTTTTGACCAAGTTATGGCATTTTGAAGGTTCCACCTATGCCGAAATGCCGATTTTCGGACTATAATTTTGACCTATGTTCCGACACAAAATCACGTTGTCAACTTTAAGTGTACGATTGATCTAGACGCCAAATTATGATTAAAACGCCCTTAATTAAAATTGTTTAAGGCTTTGTTATGAAAATTACCTAAAATTTGAATTTTTTTAGATTTTGTTTTTTCCCTACGAAAGTAACTAAGAATCTCAAAAGTGATCATAAAAATTGTAGTTCAGAAAAACTTTTCACGTTTTTTTTTTTACTCACGCACGACTCACGAGCATACCAATTATTCGTGCTCAATTTCTCAAACACAAAGTCCACTTTCACTCCCTCTTCTCATTTAATGTTGTCGTCTCACTCCCATCTCTATATCCATTTACCTCTATCTCTCTTTCTCTGTCTTGTGTACATACCACATTACGTTGCCTGGCTGCTCCCCGCTCCCGTCCGCCCGGCGTTCGTCCATTGGCACGAGCCTCACCTCGGCTGGACAATCGGTCCATTTGAACGCTGCTCAGGTGATGTTTGCCATCCGCTGGCCCACTGATTTGGATCTCCTCATCGTAGTAATTCATCGTAGTAATTCAAGTACTCACACAAGGACGTGGCACGTTGCACCCACTTTGTCCCCTGTTTCCTCCCCGTTGTTGTTGTTGATGGCTTCTTTTTATTAGGATTTTTTGCTCGCACGCTGCGAATTTCTATTTTTGCGCACTTCCGCTCAGGTTTCCGTCCTTGAGTCCTTGAGATATACTTGCTGGCTGCTGGTAAGAGTCCTGCAGGTGCCTCAATGTCTTTTCTTGTCTGTGGCACCTGTGTTTCCTTGCTGCGAGTGTTGCTTTTACCTGAAAGAAAATGTAGAAAACTGTCAATTGTTTTGGCCTCGTTGGTTGTCTTGGCAACAACGTTGGCTGCTTGTTTGTGTTGTTGCTGTCGCTGTAGCTGTGGCTGTTTTTGTTTTTGGCCCGGCTTACTTATCTGTTTTTCTGGCGAATATTGAGCCGCTGTTTGGTTTTAATTACATGAAATTTAAATCTGATTTTCCATACCCATTCCACCGAACCAAGCTTTACTCGTTTTCCACACTCACCGTACATTGTCTGTTGCTTTGAATATTCGGAATTGCGTTTAGTGAGTGAAATCATCGAAATGAAATTAAATCGGCTACTGTCTGTGGGCCAATTTTGTTTTGGGCCTTTGGGCGAGTCGATTTTATGGCGTGTTTTTATTAATGAACCAAATTTCATGCCTGTGAATGGTATTTTATGGACGAGTAATTTGCGTTAAAGATTTTGTGCAGCGAAAGGGATAATTGCACCTGGCGCCTATTTTAGCTGCTCCTAATAGGTTAATGTACAAAGCAGCATAAACCTATTGTATTTAGGTAGAAACAACTGAATTTTGTTTTGAACAAAATTTGGTTGAGATTTTGCTTTAATTTGCATGATTATTTAATTTGTTGGAAAAGAAAAGTGGAGATTAATACAATATATAATATTTGTATTCCTTTTAAAAATATTTATGTAAGATCACTCGAAATAATATAAAATTCGAATACTAATTAAAGAATTTCTTACGAAAATTCTGCTCGTTTAAAAGATGTTCTGATTAAAATCAGACTATTCGAGTCACTAAAAGTGTTACTTGAAGAAAATAATAGATTATTTTTCACTCCAAGAATTGGCTGCAAATTTAAAGACTGCAAGTTTTTAAGTGAAAATTTTGAAGAGCAAATTCAACTGTTATATAATGGCTAAAAAATATGGATATTTTAGCAATAAACACTTTAATATGTACTAGTACTAGTATTTTCTATTAGCTGTCATTCTTTATTTAAATTATCTATATTTTATGTAGCTAAGCAAACGCCGCCCATGCTTTGCAACCTGCGTTCGAGCAAGTTGCGGTTCGATGCTTTGGTTCGCTGTGCAGCCGCAACAGCTGGCACGGCTTGAGCGCGACAAGCGGAATATGAAAACACAACAAATTTCATTCGGTATTGGCATCTTGTGCTGTGCATTTCGTTGCGGATGTTACGTGTGCGTTTGTTGCTTCATAGCAAAATCCAAAAAAATAGTTCGCTTGAGTTTCGTCTGTCGGTGTTTTCAATAACGCGATCGCAGCAGCAACAACAGTAACTTATTAAATACAAAGTGTGTGATTGAATCAAAATTACGTGCAACTCCAAGTCATAACAAACACATGCAGTGCAAAGGAGAGAGAAATAGTTCGGAGAGTTTTACAAATTAAAAAGTAAATCTATTTAAGTTGACGCTAATTAAGCCGGTCGATTGCTACGATTAACAACGCGGTTAATAAATTTTTTATTTGCATTAAATCTTGCGCAACTCAACAGATATTTCGTATAATACACTGAAGTTAATTAATATCAGCCCATCTCCCGCACTCCACTAGACTTCATTAATAGCTGTGAAGGTGCTTTAACTGTGCCTGTATCTGTGTGTGTGCATATCTGTGTGTGTGTGTGTATTTTGGCCAGAATATTCATTATCAGACGCTAAAAGGATTACGAACCCGTTCATCTTCATCAGCAGCCTCAAACCGAGCGAAATATTTACGAACGGTAAGCTGAAACTGTACACTGGAAGAAAGTTAAGCTAGCTGCTTAATAAATATGTAATAAGAATTAATTTAAAAATTAAATAAAAAAAAAAGCAGCAACAAAATAATATTATAACTAAAAACAATAAATGTTTTGTTATTTCAAGTATTATGCAACTTTTCCAAGCTTAATCTGAAATCATTCTTGAAATCGCAAGGAAAACATCGCTGTAATTGTGTAAAAAATACGTTGTCAACCGCATTTTTCAGTGTACTTACCCTCTTATACTCCCCTCGTTCGTCTTGCTTTACATATTTGACTTTCACGCCTACCTTACACATATAAACCCCCCGTCGCACCGCCCACCCCCTACAACGTCCCTACAACAAAATGTTTTATATGTTTCGCGACCATTTAAAAAGGGTTAACCCCTGTAGCTACCCCCTTACTCCTCAACACAGAAGTAGCCGGTGTCAAAAAAAAAAGAGTTTTCAGGCCGTATTGTTAACGTAAACTGTGCTTTGCGGGCCCCCAAAACCGTATCCTTAAAACTTGCGCAATAAAATGAAATTGTTTTGAATTATTGAGATCCGAAACTTGGGAGCCCTTTTTTAACGCTCTTCTTCTCTTTTTAATATAATTTATATTTCGAGCTGGCAATGCTCATTGTTTGGGGTCGACGCACATATGGAGAGTTTCCACTGAACCCCCAAATAGGTGTCTGGGGCATTAACAGTTAACATGTTGCGGTTTTTGATTGCTGCAAACTCTTTTCATTTTTTTTTTTATTTTTTATCAGCGTAAAAAAGGGACTGCTGCAAATTCGTTGGTAACTTTATTGTCGGAGCTTATCAATTGAGAGTGTGCACATATACTTTGGGAGACTATATATAGTTTGGGTTTAGTCACTTCGAGTTTGATAACAGTTTTTATGGTTTTGGGTTTGGCATGCACTTAAATGCAAATACACTGAAACTGGGGTCAGTGCACTTAAAAAAATAACAAGCTCAACTTTGTTACGGCTTAGTTGAGATGAATTCTTTTATTATGTTGTATAAACATGTTTGAGGTCTTCAACAGTAAAGTAAAGATTATAAATTATCATATTACTATAAAAGAAATTCAAATATGAATCTTAGCTGACAGAATTGGAAATCATTTCATTATAACATCGTAAGAAGCACCAAAAATGTATTATTTATCTATAAATTTTAATTTAAAGACCTTCTCACTAACTTGTTCTTGGCTTTATATGGAAATCGCCAGACTCACATAATTTAGATATCACTCATAGTTTTTTATATACATCATTTGGATAGAGTGATTATTATTTATAGAATCAACACATAATCAAAATCAATTTGGAAAGCTATTAAAATTTATTTGGCAATCCTAATTATTTTTATGATGAATAAAAGAACCTGAAACTTGTATTGAGAAATATTAATTATAATCCATATGGTCTATTATAAGAACTTAATATTTAAAAGCAACAATTAATAATTTGTCACTTTTGTTAATTAATTTTTTTAAATTAACATTACTATAATTAATTTCAAAAATGTCTTCACCGTTTTATGTTTAGCTTATGACTTTTATAACTTCTCAATATCGTTTTTATTTCGTATGGGGAATTCCAATTTTTGAGTAGCTTTATTTTGGTAGAGAACTAATACAAATTAACATAATATCGCAAACATATCTGAATACTTTGATATATTATACTGTGGAATAATAATCTTATGTACAATATCTTGGGAATTAATTAACTGATTCACATAGCGATATTAATACTTCGAAATTGTTCTAGACATTCAAAATAATTATGGCCATTTATCAAGTGAACCTTAACCACAATCACAAATAGGAAATAAATTGAGCAATCTATTCGAAATGTATTTACCTTTGATATTGATAGCTTCGTATCAGTTTCATTACAGAATAAATTGAATTTACTGAGGTTATTCACACTCACATTTGGCATTCAATTCAAATGCTGGCCACTAACTTTGCCACATTTGATGAGCAGCTAATTAATTTCGCTTCAAGTTCGTACTTGATACGATACATATCTGTACAGATACAGATGGGAAGGCGTACGCAGAGGGAGACAGAGTGAGAGGGAATGTGGGGGCGAACAGAGACAGAGAGACAGCTTGGTTTCTTCAAAATGGCCAATATAAATGACATTGTTTGTGGACGCTTTTATTTGTATTTGCGGTCTGTTTTATTGTAATCTTTTATGGTGCAATGTCCAAATGTTTTGCTCTAATTCTCATAACTTGGACGACCTATATACATACACATATATATACACTAAGATTCTGTGATTGTCGAGGGGGGATGGTGGGGGTTTCAGCGCCTAAAAGCGAGCAGCACTTGCTGTTTACTTTTCCTTTTTCTATTGTCTGTTCTTATCGCAATCGTTCGCTTTTGCCTACAATTTTTTATTGACCTTTGCCGAGGGAGTTTTCACTTTCTTATGAAATGTGTAACGTTATTGTAAACATTAAATTTATAACATTATGTTTAGTATAAATAGTTAAATATAGTTACTTACTTAATGTTTAGCTCTCATAGCAACAATAGATGGAGATGTGATCACTTATTTCACAGATTTATTCGATTTTTAAGTATTCATTTTTTAATATTTTCCAAACTACAAACTATATTGATAACTTCACTATATACTTCAGTAATAATAATAATATTCAAATAAATAGATAAATATTTTAAACGGACTGGTGTATAAAAATATTCACTAACAAATGTGGAAAGAGTATTCAGTCTGCGTCTACCGAAATTAACTATTCTTTCTGGTTATGTTTTTTGTGCTTTTGTCTTTCTTTTTGGCTGCTCCAAGTTTGCTGGATTTGGGCGTGTGTAGGCTTAAGCGGGCTAGAAGCTGGATGTTGACTGCTCGGTGTCCTGGTGCCTGGTGCCTGGTGCCTGTTGGCTGTTGGCTGTTAGCTGTTAGCTGGTGCCTGCATGGATAATCATCAGCATGCGCGGACATGTTCTCAAGTTCGTCGTTGTCGTTTCAAGTTCAGCGAAAGTGAAACGTGTCGGGTTTTTGGTTTAGATTTTGGTTTTGCTTCGATAGTGTTGAGGCTTAGGGGCAACTTGGTGGTATCGGCTGCGGTATGGGACTTGGCTATAAAAATAAAAATTGTTTGTGCCGAGTGGAAAGTTCGTTTGGCAATTTGATTTGAGTTGCAGTCACAGACACGCTACGCTGAACACACACTCCCACACACACACACACACGCACAACAAAGAACAGCAAGAAGAAGTATGTAAACGATAAAAGTTTTCCAGACCCGTCACTACACATAAAGCGATAAGATGCCGAGCAGTAGGCTCGAATTATGTTTGACATTTTCAGCCAGATTGGTTTTTATTTAAATTAGTTTCAAATACATGTTGTAGGCCTAGAATACAAGCCCCTTCTCCTCCTCCAACACAGACTCCTCCACAACCCCTTGTGTGCTCGCTGAAGTGTTAAAACAAGTTTAAGCAGAAAAACAGAAAGCAAAAAAAAAACATAAATTGATTTTCAGCTTTTTTTCTGCTGAGATTTGCAAAACAAAAAGTTTGCATGTAGAAAAAGGGTATATAAAGTATTTTTAAATGAACTGCGAGTTCATATTAGCTTATTAAATTCCACTTTAGATCTGGCCGATTAAGCAATAACATGTTTTTTTAGGGCTGACAAGCTTATGATTTAAAGTGCCTTAATTCATATAGAAATTGTAATTTATGGAGTTGTTTTTGGTCCAGCAAGCAGCACAACATATCCAATTAAAATTATAAATAAATTTGCAACAACTCTTTAAAACTGTATAGAGCATTACTTGGTCTTTGTACCGCTATATATAATTCCATTTATTATTCTTGGCTTAATGCTGTATCAGCTTTTGTTATTTGTCCATGTATTTAAAGTTCCTTGAAAGTTTCGCCAGCTATATGATATCCCGTCAAGCGTCTTTGTTTGCCTCAAACAAATAATCAAGATCAACTTCAGTTCGCCGACTTTGAGACTCGAATTTCAGTGTCGCCTATCGATGACAAATTGCAAATAATCGCCTGTTCGGAAATGAAAATATCTGTTCTCAATGTTTCGTTGTTATGATTATGAATTTTTTTCAAGCGAAACGAGTTACCAGTTTTTTTTTATAAGTACTTAGGTTAGCAAAAAAAAAAAAAAAATAGAAAAATAATAATAATATATGTATGTGTATATGTATACATTTATATGTTGTTATTTTTTTATTTTTTTATTATTCCATGCCTTGTCGCTAAGTAAAATGCAAATATAGGTTTACCTAGAACTATAAATTGAGTAAATAAGTTATATATTTATTATTTGCTCAATTGTTGCAAGTAAGTAAGAAACAAATTTAAGCTATGGCTTGTTGGTCGAGTCAGTTTAACTTTATTTAACCTTTCTAACAAAAGTCGCTTATGGAAAAAAATAACTTTTCCCACACCAACAGAAGATGCCACACCTGACAACAACAACAACAACAATAACAACAAAAAGCAAACTCCCATCACAGAAAAAACACTCATCTGTGATCAGTCGCAATGAGGGGGAAAAATATGTTGTATCATTTATCAAAATTTACATGGAAAGGCGAGAAAACCTAAAATGAAATGTTATGCATATGACAAGAGCTGCCAGTGAAGCTATCAAAGCCAGAGACAGCCAGAGACAGAGACAGAGACAGACACAGAGGGGGAAGCGTAGAGGGAGAGAGAAAGATAGGAATTGGTTGGGGTTCGTTGGGTGCGTTGTCAATGAGATTGATTGTTCCGCTAGCGTTGAAAGGAAATAAATACTTTATCGGCCAAGTGGCGCCTCGAACGAGACACAGTCTCAGTCTCAGGTGTTGACCAAACAAATATCCATTAATGTTAAATTAAGAGGCACACAATATTTTGCCTGCACTGAAACGACTTGTTTCGATGTGTCGGAAACACATACGAAAATAATATGGTATTTTCAGCTTGGTCATATCATAATTATGCTGTCTTTCACTTCGTTTGTAACTTAATGGGTTTTTAATAGAAGCTCTAGATTATGATGAGGAGGGATAAAAATGTTTGCATCTTTTTTAAGTGTAAAAAACACTTATAAAAATTAAAAAGATTCACCAAAATTTGAGGTGTTTTCATTGCCGGTAACACGTCACCCGCCCCCAAATTCCCAAATCGATAAAGCAGATAGAGAAAATTGTAAGGCTACAGTCACTAAGCCTGGAAGCTAGAGGGTTCTTGGACACGTTCCGCCGCGCCCCCAAAAATCTATAAAGCGACAGAATTGCTAAAATTCTGATGTATGTTCCCCAAAGGGAGTTCATTTTGTCAAATGTTATCAGCTGATATCATTTTTATCAGAGTATTTACTTGTTTTAATAATGTGGTGGCATTAAAATTGTAAAACCAATTTGGAACATAAGCTGTTCTATTAGTTTACAAGTATTGCTCAACACCTAGATAGATAAGAGTGAGCCTTTAGATATTTTAAGTCTTTTTGTATGTACCAGAAAAAATATTTACTTAGCTCGAAAAACAAAACTATCAAAACAAAGCAATTGCAATTTTTGAAAACAATTGCAATGAGTGCGAAACTTGGTCAACAGTTGCTGGAGGCCAATTGGACAATGGGTCACTTATTCTGTGCTGTGCGGATGTTTTGGCACTAAATGAGAACTAAGCATCCTTGAGTTGCAACAGCAGCTGCAGTTGCATTTATTCACATAATAAGCTAAAGTTGGGCCGAAAGGAAGTGCAATGAAGGAGGCGCTGGAGAATCCGTTTAATGAGCCCCACCGAATGCTGCCGGAACTTATATTAAAATCTGAAACTAATGGCCTTGCATAATGATATACGAGTAGATATATAGAATAGAGCTGCATAGTGGCACGTGCCGGGGCTGACCCAATTTACCAGATGCATACGTATCTAACACAATGCAGAGGACGCAAATGAGACCCGCGCCCCAAAAATGTATACGATTAAAGAATATTGCAACCCTCCTCGCTTGTTACTTACTGTTCTTTCAGTGCCCCCCACTCTCCCTTCTTGAGCACTCCCTATCCATGCATATGTCTATCTCTGTCCTTAGCTCTGTTTTGGACAGTATTTGTGCGACTGTTTTTCCCCAATGTGCTCTGCATGTGGGATTGTCTGTTTCAAGGGTGTTTTCGGTCTGGCTTAAAAATTGGGTCAACATTGCGTATGAGCATTTGGTGCGTTGACAACGTGGCTTTAAAAACTGATTGTAATTTGTACGGCAAATAATGTCAAAAACATAAATATTCATGATGCGATGGTGTGAAAATCGAATATTTATATGCGTTTGCAAGGACTTAAATAAAGCACATAATAAAAATTTAATTTACGAACAAAAAATAACTGCTATTTCAGGCCTTTTCCTTAAAATGTAAATTAAAGCTTTCTGATACAGTAGCCAATGCAATAATGCAACATCATTGAGTTTAGAAATGTCTTTTTATGGTTAAAATAAGCAAAAATGTTTTAATAGCATTTTTATAATTAGTTTGTTTAAGCTGAATTTTTTTTTTTAATTTCAAAAGCTGTATTGTTGTTGACTGTTTAAATTTAATTTGAAATAATATAGATGTCTGGCAGCAGTAAGCTGCTGAAAAATTTGAATGAAATAGTCACAACAAATTACGTTACTAAGCCATAATGTTCAGTTGAAGGTTCAGGTCAGGGCAGAGAAGCTCAACAACAGCAGTTACAAGACGGCAGCAACAGTAGCAGCAGTAGCAACAGCAACCGCGGCAACAATGACAATAACAACCGCAATGGCAACGTGTGACATGCACGTGCGTTATATTCATCATACGCCATGGCGACGCACCCTGAATAACAACAACAACAACAACAGCAACAACAACAACAAAAAGAACACAACAAGCCCTCCCCTGACTACACTTGCGGATAGCTTCGGGTGGGGCATTTGTGCGTGGCCAATTATGAATTTGTCTCTATTTGTTTACGTTAATGCAGCGTAGCGACACGCAACAACAACAACAATAAGAATTTCGAGTGAAACATGATAAAACATCTGCATGCGCATAAAACTTCCACTTTATCTACTGTTACATACATATAAATATATATATTTATACGTATGTATCTACAGCACAATTTTTTATCTTGCAGATACTTGTCGTGCACTTTGTGTTGTTTTGTAGCGAACAAAAAACTTTGAGCAGCAATTTTCTTAATGTTGTTGTTTTTCGGCCCGAAAACTTTTGCAATTTGACAGACAAATGGACACACAAACACACACATACACACGCACAGAGATGCACATACACAGAGACATCTACCAACACTTTGGCACGTGTTGACACTCAGTCACCTTTTTGGCAGTAGAAGCACAAGTTGTGCTTAAGCAATTTCCAAAAGGATTTTAAACGGTTTTTAATTAAATTTATGAGGACAGCTGCCGTTAGGAACTTTTTGAGCTGCCAGCTGCAAAATAACAGCAATATCAAATATTAAATACACAAACAAAAAAAAAAGTTAAAAGCCAATGAGAGAGGCGAATATAAAACCCGTAAGCTTTTTTTTACCGCTAGATTAAAAAAACTCGGGCAGAGGGCCAAAGCATTAAAAGACGGTGACAAAGCATCAAGTGACTCATGTAGAACAGAACAGACATCAATAAAAGAAACAACAAGAAACACAACCTCAAACTGAACCCGACTCACCCTCAACCTCAACTCACCTCACCCGGAGTCGACTGCCTCAACAAATTGGCCAAGAATCAAAAAAGACAAAAACAAAAGAATAGCTTTTTTTGCTCTTCACTTACGAATACGATATAAATAAATGTGCATAAATCAAAAAAGTATTTAACAAAGCACACCTACCATTCTATCATTGTGTTGTTTCATTAGTTAGCTCATCTTTTGTTTGGAATTAATCAAATCCAAAAGGTTCTTTGAATCAGGTTCTGCGCTTATCTCAATTGGTTTTCATTCGGTGAATTGGTATTGCTCATAATATTTATATATATTGGGGACACCAAACGGCGGTGTTTTGATAGCGTATCTAAGACAAACACACAAATACAAACAAACTAAGCACACACACACATACATATTTTGATAGAATATTTGTGTGTTGACTCTTTTAACTGTTTCGCTGCTGATAAAGCAAGTTTTGCCCCTTTTGTAGAATGATATAAGACGATTGGTAGTAGCTGCTTGGATGTGTAATAATTTATGAGGTCAGTAATTTGGTAATTGAAAATTATGGCGAAAAATGGGTCACAATAAGTAATAAGCCAGCGCTTAGGTCTCAGCTGTAACGGCGTTGGTGGGAGCCACAAAGTCTAGACCAAAAAGCAAATATGTGTGGTACGAATCAGGTGGTAAAATGTGATTAAAATACTTTTCGAACTTGCTACAGAGCTGAGTGAACGAATGACCGTTAGAAATTTGTAACTATCAACTACAGCTAGTTACGTTTTATCTGCTTACGTAATTTGCTCCATGTGGAGTTTCGGTGGAGTTTGTTGTGGCCAAACTGCTGGAATTTAATTTTTTTTATCTGCCAGCCAGCATTTTGACAGCACTCAGTATGCCATAAATGGCCGAATGGACGTTAGAGTCCGACACATATTTGCAGACAGTCGATTGCCTTACATAATCCCCACAGATATTTCTGGAACATGCTGCCCCATTGTTTCTGTCATTATTAATCCAATTAGCAGCAAAAGAACATTCACAAGGCAGGCACTCACTTGTTTCATTTCACAAGACCACAAGCTCACACTGTGTACACTGAGAGAAAAAATGTTGTTCTGAAATTCAATTACAATCGAGAGAGAATTTGTTGAATTTCATTTGAATATTCTCAAATATTTTAAAGTAATTATAGATTACAAAATCTATCGTTATTGTTATAAGCAATATTTCTTGGTTTCTATCAAAGCTGATCTCAGAGACACTAAGAACTAAAGACTGAGGAACAGGTTTATTTTCAAATTGAATATACTGATTTCCACAAGCCTCTATAAGTTTAAAAGTCGAGCTGTCGAGCTGTTTAACTTGTTATTTTCTGAGTGTACTCATATGTGGCATTCAGTGGCATGCAGCGAAAAACGTGCAGCCAGACTTAATTGGGTCAGGCGAATGATGCACGAGACCGCGAATGAGTTGTCTCTGTTCTCATAGTTTCCTCTCTTTGCTGAGTTCTCTCCGCTCTGCCCTGTGGTAAGCGGCTTAGAGGCAGCTACTTACTGTCGTCAGACAATGGGGCGGATTGCATGTCAATAATGACGTTAATAGTAATGATGAAAGACGACGAGAATAATGCTGACGCTAAAAGCAGCAACGGCCAACAAACTGTGCATTGGGTTAAGTGCATTCTGTTGCGGCCATGCCAGAAAAAGGTCAAGTTCAACACACAAATGGCTCAAATCAGCAAATCTTAAAGTTTGCCGACTTAAACGTTTTATAATTGTTCATAAGCAGCTATTGAGACAAGTTTCAAGTAAGTCCCAGAGTTCTTAGAGTATAATCGACTAGATGATGCTCTATAAAGTAGCTCAAGCATACCTAATTGAATTCGATTTTTATTGGTTTTAAGCTAGGCTGTAAATATAACCAGTTAATATTCAATTACTTTCAGCTCGAATAATTATTCGAGACAGAGAAGTCTAGACACTGCCTGTGGGCAATTTGTTTATTTTGTCTGTTTCTCATTTTCAGGTATTTTCTATAATTAACTTATTTAAACAAGTGGTTTTTAATGAGCTCGTTCGAGACTGATAATTGCGATCGACTTTAATGAGCACTTTGGGTGCCCCAAGTTATTCTAGTTGTATTTATGAATTGATATTGCTGCTGTTTTATAATCCAATTTCACATACATTTTTTATTATTGTACATGGATTAAGTTGAAGTGCTGCGATAATAAATTGTTCATGGTTTTTTAGAACACATAAAAAAGCAAATACCGTTGATGTTTATGGCGTTTATTTTGGCTATGTGTTGTAATCAAAATTTCAGATTAACTGTATAGAAGACAACTTCAGCCACACAAAAATAAAAAGTCTACTCAAAATGAGGTATTATAATGTTGCTGGAACCACCCGACTCTAAATGAAATAATTCAATGCTTCTTCTAAACAAACTACATCCATCTTAAAATTCCAATAAATTCTTTGCAACTAAAATCTCATCAGTTTCCATCGTTTTCCCTGCTCTGCAGGCCCTAAATCAACTAAAACTCATGTGACAATGTGATAACAATTGTCAGCATTTTTCCATGTGGACATTTTGTCTCCTCTTTTCAATTTTTTTTTTTTTTTTCTGGTTCTGTGTTACCCTTCTGTTTGGCTTTTCCAGTTCAATTGACTTAACCTCTGCACTTTTGTCAGTGGCTAAGCCGCTTGTTCGTTCGGTCAGTCAACATTGAAACGCCTGTCCGACAATTTCAAGAACGTCGCCAGCAACAACAAAAACACTCATGACTAATCGCTTCAATATGCACTGGACACACATCAGGCAGACACACACACACACACACACACACACACGTACACACATACACAAACACAACATTAATCATCAAAAGAACAACAAGTGCCACAACATAAAGATTATGTCTGTATGAATGCAAGATCCAAGATAGCTTATTAAATAAAGAAACACAATTGTGGTTTATAAATGGAAATAATATATAGAAAAGTTTTCGTCAGCCAAACGAAGATTATATACACTTGCATGTATGATAATTAAATTGACTGATATATAAATTATATATATTTATATATGATATGAAACCTTTTACTGTTATCCAAAATGTATAAATATATTTTGTTTTTGCATAATACGATTTCATCCGACAGCCTCTTAAAAATGTAGAGCTTGTTGCAATCGTTTAAATTATTTTTAATACAATTAAATTCTTATTTTTTGTAAGAACTATAACAATAGAGGAAGATATAACCTTTACCTCTCTCTCAGTGTACAGCTCTAATGAAAAATGCTGAATGCCTTTTTACAAGTGTAATACAAGAAAGAGCTGCATGAAGAATATATGAAAACATTCCTGCACATCTGAATGATAATATGCATATGTGTATGTGTAGTTGTAAATGTGTATGTGTGTGTGCGTGTGTGATTTGTCAGCACGGCATTGATGAAAGCACACCCATCTACACACACACACACACACACACACACACATTTGCATAAGTTGTTGAACTTTAGATAAATGCTTCAGTCGTCGACTCGAGTCGAGTTTTCAAGTGTCCAAGTAGAGAAATGGTGTGAAATGCTGAGGATTGAGAACCTCTGCTTGGAGAAAGAGACACTACGCATTTCTCTCGACTGGTTGCATTACTTTTTGTCAATTTTAATTTACTTCGAGTGGGTGGTGCCTGCGGGCCAAATGGCTGAGCTCAAGTGGTGCCCAATTTAAGTGGTGCCATTGGGTGCCAGGCCAAGACTGAAGCCAAAGCCAGAGCCAAACTGGAGTCCAATGTGGTTAAGGTTAAAAGAGGTTGAGTTTTTCGACTTTGATTTGCATAAATTGCCAATGGGCGTCAATATTTGGCAAGCCACAAAACTTGTTGAAAACTGCCAAATTGGCGCTACCTGTTGGAGGCGTGGCTAGATAGCAATTTGCCACTCACAAAAAAAAGGGTGGTGGAAAAATACAAAAATGTTGCTACACATTTTTTTTTGCATGCAGCGCGTGTTTTACGTGACATTCACCAAAGTTGAGCCGCAAAACAAAATGTAAAATTTAAATTGAATATTTGCAATTTGTCTGTGTAGAAATACTTTTGCAATAGAACTGATTGTGCTGCGGTTCAGAGGTTATAATAATCAAAAGCTCAAAATTGTTCGTACATTTGTTTTTGTCAGCTAGCTGATTAAGCTGACGTCGCCAAAAACAAATAATACGTTCAAAATATATATGTACATACATACATACATATATAATCGTACTTTTACTTTGTATTTGGTATTTTTGTGTCTCGCTTTAAAGGGAATTTCGAATACATTTTATGGCTTTTTATTTTTGTATATTCTGCCTTTTTAAAACTGGTAATTTTTTAATAATATTTTCATTTATTCGAAAAAATAATGTTATGCATAAAATAATAAATAAAAAAAAAAATACCCAATTTGCGACTTATTCAGAATTTGCTTTCAATTTATCACTTATTCAGAATTTGCTTTGATATCATTGTAATGAAATTTCTTGGAACTTGTCCGAGCTCTTTTGAGCTTTAAAAGTTCCCTTATTTTTATTATAGAAATGTTTCTCATTCTTTTTTCGACTGTAGTCAACAATTTGGAGGCTGCTCTGTTCACTCGAGTTGTTTGCTGCGCTGATAACGCTTAACAACAGCAAAAACAACATTGGAACGAATGGAACGTAAACACAAGCGACATTATCATAATTGCTTATGCTTCATTACATATTTGCCGGGCCCGGGCCCAGTACAGTGGTACCAAATCAGTGCAGACAGAGTCTTTAAGCGGGGGAACCGAGCAGAACTGAGAAGAGATTTGCTTAAGCTGTGTGTGTGTGTGTGTGTGTGTGTGGACCATAATCGTTGAATAAACAAACTGATAAAACAAAAGCAACATAAATTTAGCGCAAATATTTGTGAATTTTTCCATGTGCCTACAAGAGCCAAGTGCACAGATAAAGATAAAGATCACGAACCAAAAACCAACAACAACAACAAAAATAAGCCACAAAATTGAAAAAATCCAAAATCCAAAGGCAGTCATCAGGTTTTTTTTCCTTTATTTTTATTTTTTTTTTTTGTGGGCTCGGTCAGTCTAACGGTATTGTTAGGTTGTGCTTTGTGTGCCACAAAGGCAACAAAGTCGCAGCTGGGGCACAGTTACGAATACAGCACGCCCAAAAAAGGGCATGTCTTCCATGTGGCCACAAATGTTCAGTCCCCAGTCCAGTCCGGTCCGATCCGGACCAGTCTCCAGACAAAGGCATCCATCGACAGACATTGCCATCACCATCGCCATCGCCATGTGAGTCCGCTCGCATTTGTTGCTCTTGTTGCTCTTGTTGCTTTAGTTGTTGTTGTTGCTGTTGTTGGTCGTATTCGCGTTTGCCTCCGTCCGTGACTTGGCGATTTTATTTTCGCTCCATTTCTGGTCATAAATATTCAGTCAAGTGTCATCTAGACGTGGCATGTGTACTGGAGTTTGAAATGAAATAGAGATGCGACACAGCCGCGGATGTCGGAGTATTAAGGGGCAGAGGAGGCATCGCATATGAGTTGGCTTAAAGCGAGTTAAGTCACTTCTGTGGTCGCGACCAAGTGGCCTCTACCCATCTACCCAAAGCTCCAAAGCCAAGTCCTAAAAAACTCCGCTACCTAACATCTGCCAATTGAGCTGAAGATTTTTATGTATACCCTGTAAATATTTAAGGGGCAACATGAGGTTGTAACCGGCGGACCTTATTTTTATTTCTAGCATATTTTGATGGTCCCTCTTAGGTATATCGACACACTGCCATTCTTTTACTCTACAGGGTATCTATTAATCCATACAGAAAAGAGATGTTTTTTTATATTTTTGTCGGACCGCAGCTGAAACTTGTGGGCAAGAAAAAAATATAGAAAAAAAGAGTTGATTTGTGTTTTATGGTTAGCGCATAAAAATGGAGACAGTGTGTGTTTGTGTGTGTATGTGTGTGTGTGTGTGTGTGTGTGTGTGTGTGCGTGTGTGTTTGGGAGTTATGGCGTTGGAAAAGGCATTCCAGAGTGCAGCGTGTAATGGCAGAAAGCAATGAGCATGTTAACTGCCATGTGGGAGGCTGTTGAAGTTATGAAGAATTGTGCTTGAAATTGGAAGAGCCAAGCAAATCAACTAATACACACACACACACACACAAGTGTCTATGTTATAATCTATGAGTTGATTGCCGATTACAGTTAAGTCAGGGTTTCTAAGCCAAATTATAACAGAGCTCTCCACTTGATTAGATAATGATATGAGACGACTTTGATTACACTTTTCATTAGGTCATTAAAGTTGAATCAGAAGAGAAAGGTGAACGCTGCTGGCAATTTGCTGAATTTGTTGTTAATCTTGCGATGAAATGCAGATTTTTAGCAGTCACTTAGATTTGTTATACGTGATTAGATTGCATGTCAAGTTAAGCCTAAGATAAAGCATAATTTCACTCGAAAACGAGAACGAGTTAAGATCATAACACTTAGGGGATTCTGAGCTGTTGAGATGTGTGATTAAATAGATAAAATAAATTTTATATTTATAAAATAATTTGCAGTTGCTATCTGCTTAAAACAAGTTATGCTCAACTTCAACACTTTGAATAGCCCTCGTTGAAGGCAGACACTTGGAGGACGTTCACACGGAAGTGCAATGCTTGATGCCAGTACTCAGAGGATTTACTTAATGGTCGCTACTCCTTTCAACGGAAGTGACAGGATTAACTGGCCACTTGAACACGATTAAAACCGAGTGAAGTAGCTGCCACTCCCGCTCCTTCCCTTCTTTTATTTCACACCCAGGAAAACAGTTACATATGCCAGTAAGTCTTCCGCATATGGCTGTTAATCAGTTGAGTCAGCAGCCAGCAGCAGCCGTTTCTAATCACGATTGGCTATCAGCGAATGCTGGCCATCCATCAATCAGCTGGGTTTTCGCAGATAAGAAGCACTATCTGTGTATCTGCAACTGTCTGCGTGGCGTGGCATGGCTTGGCTCAATCATTCGCACGTGCTTGGGTTAACGTTAACGCTCAATTTGGCTAAATGCAATTTGCATACACTTAGATCTCGATTGCCCGCAGAGCACAGAGACTTCTACTTCAACCTTACCCCACCTTAGAGCCCCCAAGAGTGCCCCAAAGCAGGAAGAGTCTAAAATATTGCGCCGGTTTATTTGCCTTTTTTTGTGAGGGTTTCTTTTTGTTTTTGTGTTTTTTTTTTTTGTGTGGATTGCACTTGGGTCACGTTTTTGATATTTCATTGAATCAAAACAAATTGTTGGCAAGCTGGCTGGCTTTAAATAAATAAATAAATAGCTACCCGCTCGGGGGTACCGGAGCAAAAATTTCGTGTAACGAGTTTCCACAGTTGTCCGCTCGTTAGGCAAATGGCCGTAAAATGTGGCAAGCACATAAAAAATTAGATTAAACATCATAAAAATGTAAGTCGTACTCAATAAGATGGCCAAGAAAGCAAACTGTTGCCATCTATAGTCTATCGTCCGGCCATAAACAGAATACCAAACCAAGTTAGCCGATTCTTAGCGGATTTTCGCTTTCTTCGCTGATGTTGTTGTTGTTGTTGTTGTTGTTGTTGTTGTTGTTGTTGCTTATTTCGTTTTTCCTTATTTTTGTCTTGGTTCAGCACTTTGCTAATTGACAATTTCCAACCATAAAAACGAACTTTTCTTTAACCCAAACTCAGTCATTTCGTCTAAGCCATTAAAAAATTAATTGCCCACTTCCCCTAGGACATTGTCGAAGTCATCGTAGCTATCTCGCTCCCTCTCTCTCTCTCTCTCCTTCTGCTGCTCCGTTGAGGGTACACGCCCCATACATCGCACTAATTCTGCTTTTAGAGCAGCTAAACGACCCGTCATCGTCATCCTCGTCGTCGTCGTCGTCGTCTTCGTCGTGTCTTCGTGGTCGACTCTTTTGCCAGCATTTGTTTCCCATCAGACAGCTGAGGAAAAAATAAGGGCTTGCCGTCGTCCAAGTTGCCAAAAGCATAACAAGAAATCAAGCAAGTCAGCTGAGTTAGCCTTGTCACTAACTGCAAAATGCCCTGTAAATGATTAAGTACTACAAATCCTAATATATTTAATTAATTGTTCTCATTTCTGTCCCACGAAATGTTTTTTTTTTTTATTTGTAAACATTAAATGATAATTAAATGATAAATATGGATATATAAGATTAATTATTGCTGTCTTTGCCAGTCTTTTAATTGGACCACACTTTCAGCTTGATTGAGTATGCCCATTGGCCAAGTGGGCTAAAGGGTACATGAAATCGTTTAATTTTGCCACAAGCTTCTAATTTTTCTATTATTGCTACGTTTTCTTATTAGCTTTATTTTATTTTATTTTATTTTATGTTTTTGCTTCGGTTCGCTTTTGTCTCGAGTGCTTTGTCAATTCTTTAACTGCTGACCTTTTGTAAGCACTTCTCTAATTGTGACGCGGCTCCGACAAGCAACAAGCTGCAGCTAAGCGAGACAGGGACAGATTGACAAAAAAAAAGAGAGAGATAGCTAGAAACCTGACGCTTTATTTGGCGCAATTTTTTATTTGTTTTGTTTTTTTTTCGCGATTTGTTTTTGTTGCGGTAGAGTTTGTGTGGGTTTTCGATGGACTGACGCAAGCGTCCAATTTTATATATTACTTTCCAATTTTATTGCTGACATTATACAGTAATATATAGTATATTGCGATATACTAAAATCAAATATACCTCCGTTTGTTTATGACAGCTTAGTGACGTAATAATTTGCTTCGATTAGATTACTTACTGTACTTACCACATGCAAAGTTATATTCATACAACATAATACTATCTTCCGGTTGCCGCATTTCCGTTCGCAAATTTGTACTTTATCAATATGTACAGAATTTCAAGTGAATCATTTATAAAGTTCACTCAAAAGTTCAATTGAACTTGCACGAATAACTGAGCAGTCGATTGACTCAGCATTGCACTGCATTAAGTTATCTTTCTCAGATTGCGCAGACTGTACTTTATATGACTCCTCATGTCTTGTCCGATGGGTATTTTGTCATTATCGGAAAACATGTAAATTTGAAAACACGATTTGTAATCTTCTGACTTCCAGAATCATAATTTGTAGTTCACATGCTACTATTTACTTATTATTAATCTATCAATTTTTCTTTTCTATGAGAAAAGCTCGTTGTTCATACTGATTGTGATAGAAATATGTATATTCAATTCCGTGGAGTACTTAATCCTTGGCAGCTCAAAACCACAAGTTTTGTCTATTTCTTTTTGGACTTCATTTATGAATGACAAGCTGTCGCTTCTCCATCCCTTTTTACTCGTGGCAGGTTAAAAGCGCAAGTGCAAACACTTCGTAGAGTCTCCCCTATTCTGCATAAAGTACTACTTCCACAGGGTACATAGGGTACTCGACTCGACTACTACTTCAATCCCATTCTACAGGCACTTTCACACACAGTGCGCAACATTTTAATGAGTTGGAAATTTAATACCCAGCCAGCCAGTAGATTGCAAAAGGGATAAAGCGATGTGTGGTGGCAGAGGGGGGATGGGAAAGGGTTCACTCGAATTCGACTACCAACTGCGGTAGGTCCCGCTCCCAGGCTCACACAATTCAATTTGCAGTGTGTTCTTTTTTATAATTTTTTTTTTAAATTTGCATTTAATTGAAAGATTAATGAACAGTCAAAAGACTAACTTAATGACTGACTCTGACTGACTGATTGACGAACTGAGAGTTACGTAGCTCAGCCAGACTTTAAATTAGTTTTAATAGACTCCACATTCGTTTTTCCACTCACCTTGAACTTGAGTTCCGCCTCAAAAAAAAAAAAAAAAAAAAAATGAAAATGAAAAAGTAGAAAAGATTACACAAGCCGCATCGCATCGCATCGCATCGTTAGACTAATTTCTGCATACACAAATACAAATAAATATTTATATATATATATATACATTTTGATTAGTATATAGTACATATGTTCTTTGTTTGATATTGTGTATAGCTCTTTGTGTAGCCGCTTCCGTTCGTCTCGCGGACACAATGCGCAATTTCTCTCAGATAAATCTTGCTGGTTGAGTATTTTTTATATTTAACTTTTTTAGCAAATTGTTTTAGATTGTGTTTTGCGTATTTAATTTATGCTAAATGTTCTTTCCCCTCTTCTTTTTCAGATTTGACAACGACGACTTTTGTCTGGGATTTTTGTGCGCTTGCGGAAATGTAAGTTATTTGCTCAGTCAACAATTTGAACTGTTCCTATTTCGGGCTCTTTAATTAAGTTGTGCATTTTACGTGACGCGCTTAAAACTGTTGTGATTTTCAGTGACAAACATGACTCGCTTGACTTATCCATTAATTTTAGCCAAGTATCTCACATGATCCAAATCTTTGTGAACTTCCATTTCACGGGCGAACTTGTAATAATTAGTTTTTATGACGTTGAGCTGCCTCGTTAAAGTCTTGAGATATGTGCACTTCTGGGCCCCCATTCCCACCCCCCTTTCCCCTCTCAACCTTGGCTTACCGCCACTGAGACCTCAATTCTCTCCCCCCCCCCCCTCGGGTTTCACTTCGTGTTGCTTCTAATTGTAGTTTAACTTTCTGACATAATTTATGACTCTTTTGCTGGTTTTAAACTTTGTTAAATATTCTGTTGCTGTTTTTCTTAATGTCTACCTGCTCAGCTCTCGTTCTTCTTTCTCTCTCAAAATTCTGAGAATCTTTAAATTGCATTCTGAATAGCAGATTTGCGAAAAATGAGCAGATGAGGAAGCAGCTCGTATTGTTGTTTTATTGGCAGAATAGCTTAACAGTTTGTTTGGGTAACGTAATTATTTTGGCGTTATTTATGTGACCTATTTAAAAAACATATCTAACATCTTTTAGATACTGCTATAAAAATAATTTTCGTGCGATAAACAAGAGAATGAAAGATAGAATTTGATTTTAAATGGATTTCTAAGACATCATCACAACTTTCATAAGAATAGATTACGGCCAAGTGGCAGATTCAAGTTAGATTCATTTCAGATGTGTACATTTTAAACTGTGAAGTGACCTAAAAGTGAATCTGTATTTATATATTGTTTAGTTGAAGTTAACATGAACAATATGGCTTATTGCAGTTCTCGGAATAATCATTAAAAATAACAAGCACACATCTACAATTACATAAATATGAACGTGTCATTCTAAGGGATACGGTATATATGTTTATGAGGTAAGAGATTAACTATAAGTGCTGTTGACCAGCACTATGGAAATACTTAATGAGTATTCACGAGTGCATAGCACGAATACACTCGTGTATATGAGTATTTGCAAATAACCGTAAATGAAGCAATTAGCATCACGTTCAGTTCAATTTGAATGATGAGAAGTGATGAGAAGGGGTATAGCCGGGATCGGGGCAGGGACTGAGGTAGCTTTGTATCTGTGACACAGACTTTGAGATTCTTAGTAACTTAACGACAGACTCGAATGTGGCACACATGTGACCTTCAACTGAAGTCGTACTGATGTCCGTCTGGTCGTGATGGGAACCAAAAAACTCGCATTGATATTAAAAATAAAAAAATTAATTATGCCTAATGCTTTTAATGATATTGTTGTTGTTGTTGTTGTTATTGTTGTTGTTGTTGCTGCAGTCTTTATGTAAATATAAATGTTTGTTTGTCTCGTTGTATAAAGCTGATTTATTTTTAACTGTGTTCGCACTTTAAAATTTCATCAGAAATCATCGAGCCAAATGCGATGCACTTTTTTATATTAGTCATAACCAGATCATTTATTATGTTTTTTCCGCTTTCTGCTTTGAGCCTTTAATTTAATCTTTGTGCCATTTATTTGGTGTTTTTTGTTCGAGTTTTTTTTTTGTTAGTGTCTTTTTTGTTGCAAGATTAATTAAAATTTTCGTTTTTGATTTATTGAGCTACAACTTTGGGTGGTCAAAAACCCAGCGGCGTTGTAAAATGGATGGATTTGCTTTTGTAATTTGTGTTTTCAATTCTATGCAATTTTTAAAGCACTGGGTATTAAATAAATGAGAATTTACACATATTGTACATTTATAGCAGAATTACTGTTGAAAATTAGTTCAATCAGCATATATTAACTAAAATCCATTAATTTTAAAATAAACACAATGCTTTGTTTACAATTTGCCAATAGAATTCAATTGTTTAGGCTTTTAAATACGAATTTTTGTTTTTACTGTAGTTTTGTTTGTTTTGTGGTAAAACTAAATTGCATTTATTTGCCAGCCGTTTTCCATTGATTAAAAAAATATATTTCTGTATATTTTTAAGCGGCGTGTGAGATTAAAGGATTCACATTTAATTAATTTATTTTTTCTTAATCGCACTTGAATTGCATATGAAGCCGCAAAGCTTAATTTCTTGAACATCATTGTGCTAAATATTTATACTAAGAACATAAATTTGCTTTTATAAATGTGTTTTTTAAAGCTGAGTAAAGTAAGCTGAAATGAATACGTAAAAACAACATCAAATAGCAATCCAATTATTTATTTCATTCCAGCTATGTAAATACACGAGCTGCTGCAAATATTGAGCCAGTTATTTCAATTGTACACCTAAAAAAAACCGGCTATTGAATTCAGAAACTGAGAAACAGTATTTGTATATGAGAAATAAAATTATATGATTTTTTGAAGAACTTCCTTCTATTTTTTGTTGATATCTAAGTTTTATTTCATGTTGGAAAACCATAACCCCATTTATGGGATTTTTTTTTGGTTTCAAAAACTTCTTCATTCTATAACTTATCTTTCGATCGATTTTTGCTTTCATCCGATCACGTCAGCTTCGATATTTTTGCTGTCAATTTAAAGCTTCAACATTGTAGTTTAACAATCCCAGATTTCTGAGAATGAAAACAGGTCGTATTCAAAAGAAAACAACTCTTTAAACTAGCTCAAGCGTCATTAGCGATTATCTAAAATCGAGTGCATATTTTCTTTTGAGTGTATGATCAGAAATTGAGACTTGCCACAGCTGGCATTTCTGAACTGGTGCTGCCCACAAACAGGTGCAATTCGCAATGTAGTCGAGCAAAAAAATGCGTTTAGCCGCGTGGCTGCATTGGCAACAGTCGATTTTTTATTTTTGCCCAGAGTTGCGTGGCCCACGAGCCAAATGATATCGAAATTGGGTTAAGCAATTTGGCCAGGTTAGGCGTCAGGTGATTTTGTTGTTTTTTGGTGTCGCCGCAATTGGTGTCTCAGTTGTTTACGTTGAATGAAAATGAAAGCAGGTCTCTCGTAAATCAGAATACAAGTCGCTGCCTCTGTATCTGTCTCAGTTGCCATGTGGGCCAAAGATTTTCGCCGCCTCGTGAAAGTGAAAACAGAGTGGAAAGAAAACACACAGACAGACTGGCTGACGGACTGTCTGGCTAACTGCCATTGCCAGACATAAACAGAATGTCAACTGCTCATTAAAAAACAAACAAATTTTGTTTATTTTGCCGCATCACTTTCATAATCTTTTGTAGACACCACATCTAATGCCGTTAAAGTGGCGGTTCTTCCCGATGGTGTAATCAGTGGACCGCTTAGTGCGTCTGAGTCGAGCTGTGAACTTTAGATTGAGTCAGAGTTCGAATGCACTCAGAGAAATACTGTGTAAGCAATTTTCATTTTCTAGGATTGAGTGGTCAACATTTGAACTGCTCAAAGTTTCTGCTGAGTGTAGACTTTGGAGTTTTTGGCGTTGAGAAAGTATTTTCTACTTATTTCAAGTCTCTGCTAAACACTCATCTAAAGCGTCGAACAAGTGTTGTAAAAACATTCGAACATTTTTATATCTGCCAATGTTGTTAACAACTTTTCCCCCCCAAGGATTACGTGGGAGAGTTTGAGGCTTGTGGTGAAAACTGATTTGCATGACAAGCTGTCGGAAGACGTTGTCGATTCACGCAATAGTTTGGTTTGCCTCAAAAACATGACTACATGGGACATACCACATACCACCAACCTGATCCATGTATTTTTGTTTATTGGCTTTAAGATTAACCTGTTTGCTGCTTTTTCTTCTTCTTGTGTGTATGATTTTTTTTTTATCACAACGCTTCCCATCGCATCGCTTCTGTTGAGCTGAACCAGGCAGCTTCCGAGTCTGTGCTTTCTACCCTAACCAGTTTGTATTTCTTTACAGATTTATTGGCAATACTCACTTTTTTCCGATTTTTTTTTTGTATTTTAACATATTTTTTTTTATGTTCAAATTACTTGAACAATTTCTGCGGTTGCCCGGGCGAAAGTCGTTGGCTTAATTTGGGTGGTTTTTTAGTCGTTGTTGTTGTTGTTGTTGTTGTTGCTCTTAGGCGTTGTCCCAGCCACATAGCTCTAATGCGGGCAATGGAACTTTAAGATCAACTTTAATTAAAGTGATTGCACTCCAGCACGATTTCGATTTCCAGCTAAGAGGCGCGTTCGAGCCACATTGCTGAGGTTGTCTATCATTAACCCAAGTTTCCAGTTGGCACCAATCATAATATATACATTTTGGTATTTGATTACCATGGGTTGTGCTAAGTGAAAGAAAGAATAATAGTACATGAGAAAGAAATAACAAAAGAGTACCTAAAAAAATTTATTTTTTTGCGACAACAAAAGATCAACAAATGAACATTTTCAGTCCACTTTTTTGAATTGAATTTTTTACAATGTAATCAATCAATTTACATTTGCAAATTCCACAATTGTACGCCATCAAACTATTAAATGGTAGTTGTGGAAGAAATATGGCTAAGCTCATAAGGTATATGTATTTATTCGTGTCAGCAGAGTTGATTTAGCCCTTCAAATATAAATCGCCATATACAATAAACAGGTCAAGTTGATTTCATTTGATAAACAACTCTTCCGTTTAAAAATAAATAAAATAGCATTAAAATACATAATTGTAAAAATATGTCATTTAAATTCATTTATAAAATACGCAGACTTCTTTTTGATCAACTGAAAAAAAATAATGTTATAACATCATTAACACAGATTCCCTTATCAGAAAGCCTGAAATGTAATTAACTGTTGGGTTCAGAGTATCTCACAGTCGGCTCTCGAATGGAGCACTTTTAAACAATTTTGTATACTAAAAAATCATTATTTTTATCGTTAAATGAACTTTGAGTGTTTTACAAATTCAAGCACTATCTAGAATTGAATCAAAATATATTATATATTTATTATAACACAATACAACAGTTGTCATGACAAAAACAAAAGTAATTTTTATGTGTTTATATTTTAATATATTGTTGGAAGTTCATTGTTTAAACGCTGTCAATATGAAACACGCATAAATCTTTATTTTGTGCGTGGCACATAGAATATTGAGCATGTATTGTGTCTGTGTCTGTGAGTGGAAGTGGGGGACACCTCATCCCCTTCTATCCGGGCAATATGGATGTGTGCCACTTATTTGCATAGATTGGCATTTTTTATGTGCCAAAATAAATTTGTTTTGTATTCGTTTTTGTTTTGGCTTTCGCATTCAATATGTCACGTGACGCTGAAAATCGACTCTATTTTTTCTGGCCCAATTTCGCCTCATGTGCAGTTGACACGAAATGTTTTTCGTCTATATATCTCTCTCCCAATATATATATATATATTTTGGTATATTTACTGATATATATTTGATGTTTGTTTTGTGTCCTGTACTCTTGTCATCAATATCTGGGCAGCACATCAATAAAGTATGGGCTTGATTTTGCCAGACCAAATGTAAAAAAAGAAAAATCGAACCAAAATGTTTCTTATCACAAACACTCATCTAATTGGAATGTAGTCAGTTTGGTTTTTCACCCGATAGTCTGTGGAACAAGAGTTTTTAATTAGTTTTCGGGAGAGCGCAGTGCGACGATTGCTGAGCACAGTAAAATGCCTGTGGGTTATGCGATACCTCGAAAAAAAAAATAAATAATAATAAAACAGGTTGCATATATGAACAGGAAACACGCGGATTTGAAGCCGGTTTTTCTTTATTTCTTTTTGAGACTTTTATTGGGAGATGATTTTTTTTTTTAGCATCCAGAACTTGTTCTCTTACTTGCCTCACTGTGTGAAAATTAACGCAGATTTGGTAAATATAATGTAAGCTTGGGAGTTTGCAAAATAAATAACAAAATGTATTGAATATATTGTAAACATTTTTATTTATAACAAACGCGCGTTAACTTCACGTGACCTTTGCAAGTCATCAAGAAATTGTTGTTTTCCCATTTGAAAAGCGCGTCACGTTTGCAAGGCCCTTGAATATAGGCAATTGAGCTATGACAAGGCGTATATGCAACACATGTTTGTTCCACAAACATCGGGGACAACAACAAACAACAAAAGTGCTCTTATCGTGAGAGCTCAACTAGGAATTACCCTGTACTCCATTTTTTACCTATCATAAGTCTGAGATTTTAAGATTTTCTTACGTTGCTTTTTCTGGTTTACAATCTCGATTAGCAAAGTAATTATTTTAATTTGTGGATTTAAGAACGTAATCGATTTAAATCGATATTGTGGAAAGTTAGAATGTTATCGTTAAAATGTGATGAGCTCGATCTTAAGCTCATTTAATTTCTGAGGTGGACACATTTACACTGACTGACAGACACACAAATTGACATGGTTCGGTCGACACGTCTGGTGATGCTGATCAAGAATATATATTCTGTTGGGAGTCCAAAAGTATATACCCGTTATACCCTTTAATTTATTTTCAATGGAAAAAACTGTGTAACTCTGACATTAAAGTCGCACTTTTCGATTGTTGAATTGCATGCTAATTAGTCGATTGAGCGGCTGAGTGAGGGATTGATTTATTGTTGGATTGATGGACAGCTCAAAAGGCTTACAATTGTTGTCATTACATTTATAATTCACACCCACAACGGGTATTTGGTTATGTGTGTGGGGTTGTCCATTGTCTGCACAAATCTTCAGCAATTGCAAAGTTTTCGCTTTCAGCATTTGAAGGTCTTGTCCAAAAAAATATAAAAATAAAATGAAAAAGAAGTAAAAAGATGCAGAAACTTACTTCTTTTTTTGGTAATGATTTGTTGTATTGTGTGTGCGGCTTTTTCATTGTGTTTTATATGTTTTTAATTTAGTTTTTTTTTTTACTTTTTGCTGGCCTTTGCTGTGACTGAAAAGGCCGCACAATATGTGCTTATTAAGGTTGAGGGTGTCAAAAGAAAGTTACAATACCCTGTAAGCAATAGCAAAAAAGGGAATGTTAAAGTACTTTTAAAAAATAAATCTCAAATATTCAAACTACTTAGCTCAAAGTTGGTAAAGGCTGATTTATTTAGTATATTTATTTATTTATTTTAGTATATGCGGACAGAACATTTACTTCATTTACTTTTTCTTCTTATTCTGAAGGGTAAACCACATAATAATATGCGCTTTAATATTACTCATTGTATGGTTTCTGTTCCTTTAGGTCTTTGAAAACTGTAGCGCAGGGTGCTTCATCAATCAATCAATCAATCAATCAAGGCAATCAAATAACTTGTCTATTGTCTTGACTCGAGTACTATTAATAGACATACATGGATTTGAGTCAGTTCATTCCAGTGGGCGTGGCCAATTAATCGCCGGCTGCCACACACACACTGAGTCTTGTAAATAATTTGACATGGGTAGAGAAAAAATAAAATAAAATAAAAAAAAAACATACACAAAACTGATATGGCGACTTAGAGGTGTTTGGGTTGTGTCCAAAGATCTGTTGCAGATGTCGCTGGCATTTTTATGACGCTCTCGCCTGACCACAAAATACACATAATGGACTTTCACTCTTTTTTTTGATGTTGTTGTTGTTGTTGTTTGGTGATTTTCTTTGGACAGGCATGCCGAGCATTGATCTCGCAGAGCAGCGTTCGAGATTGATGGATGTTGCCCCAATGCTCAGAAGCCAAAAAACCACACCTGAGTCTGGTCAGATTCCGATGGAATTTCACTTTTTTTTTTCGATATTAATTCGAAATTATTTTTGATATGATTTGAATGATTATAAAATTATTTGCTACGTATGCGAGTGTGTGTGTGTGTGTGTGTGTGTGTGTCAGCTGATGACTTTGATTAGCATAAATTTGATTGTTATTAAGGCATTAATTGGACGACATAAGTATCTGTGCGGCAATTTGGTCAGTTCATCAGTCAGTCAATCAATCAATCAATCATTGTCATGACATTGTCGTATAAACTTCGCATGCTCTGAACATTTGCACGTCATTTTTTATGAGGTTTTTGACGCTCGTGCGAACTGCAATTAACGACAATTTGCAACCGGTATTCGAAACGAAAAAGTGCCTGGAGCAGTGGATGCAGTGGATGGAAGAGGTACCGGTGGGGATGGGTAAGGGGAGCAAGCTCAATGCCATGCAGCTTGCTGCACACAGAGGCCACACTTTGCATACCGAAAACGAGTCTCTTCCGTTGCAAGTTGATTAAATTTGCCAAGAAGGTAAACCAGCAACAAAAATACCCAGCATAAAATTCCCTGAAAGACCGAAAAAGTTGTTTGTTAAAGAACACAATTTCTGACCGATAGTTTCCATGGTAGTTGTATGATATAGTAATGTATTCGGCCGATGTATGCTGCTTAAAATTGAATCAAGATAGCTCAGAGAGTTTTAAGTTCAAATAGATACTTCCTCAAATACATTAACCGTTTCCTGACTTTTTGCAAACGCATAAAAAACAAAATTTAAAAAAAAATCCACTTTTTGTTGTTGATTGTTTTGGCAACGTCTGCAGCGTCTTCAGACGCAGCTGGGCTGTTAATTTTACATATTGCAACATTCGATGTTGCTGCTGTTGCTGAGTTGCTGCCGCGAAACTCATTACAATGACTGCGCAAATGCAGCGCAATTCGCTTGACACCGCCTCCCTCAAACAGCACTCCTTGCCCCTAATTCCACAGCTAACTCAGTCATTGTTGCCGTAAAACTTTGCCGCTTATTTTGTTATTGTTGGCAATGCTGCTTCTGCTGCTAATGTTGCTGTTGCTGTGTTTGTTGTTGTTTTTGCTGGATTTCTTGCATTCATCGTGTTGACAACAAATGGCCCTAAATTTTTGGCGTTGCATAATAAAGTCGACGACGTTGTCGCTGATGATGCGCTCAAAATAGCAACAAACAGCAGCAGCACATGCAACATTGTGTGGCAGGAACAGGGGAGCAGCTGAAGTGCAGTTCACCAAGTAAGACAATAACTTTTCCCTATGATGACATTATTCACGTGAAAACTCAGACCGTCTGGCGGTGAAGATATTGCTGAAAATCAACTAAGATGCAGGGAGAAGGAGCCGGGTGTGGTGAGGCAGGTCTTGGATGTGGCATTGATTTTGGGAAAATACTTTCCAATCACAGAGCTTGGAAGTTAAGTTTGTATGCCATTTGGTGAAAAATAAATTGTGAGTTATTCATCAAAAAATTAAATTGTTGGAAATTATATTATTTTTTGTATTATATGATTAGTGACCTCCACAAAGTTTTGTCTTTTGCAAATGTTTGCAAAATTATAGTTGAGGTATTCCAAGAAAAAACAGTCGGAAGAAAAATGAAGTTAGAATTGGAATCCGAATAATATTATTCACAAGTTATTCATACATAATGAAACTAGAATTTCCAGCAACAAGCACTCACAATATATCCTGGGCCTTCATAGTATTCCAAAGTGGTATTCCCACTTTGTTTGTTTTTCATTTGCCTCAAGCCGAGCGCTGAGCTGCTTATCCAGGCAAAATAATAATATGATAACTCATTTTGTTTCCTAGAGGAATGGATAAGTTTAGCACCTAACCCTTGTAGCTGCCTTGCCAATCCTGTTGTTGTCTCATCTGCAGCTCATTTATTTTACATGGACTCCTACCATACAGCGCCATCCCTTTTAGCTCATAACTCAAGTCCTGAGTAGGTCCCGGAAGTTGGCAAAGATGGCAGTGATCCCTTTTTGCCAGTTGAAAGTTGCATTGACAACATTTCAGATTGGCTGCAGCATGCTGCACATTGCAAATGGCAAGCTTAAGAGCTGATGAATTTGAGTTGCAGCTGCAGCACTCCTAACAACAGCGCCAGCTGCTACTTGCCGCTGCTCGAGTGGCAACTGAAAGCTCTTCTTTGCAACTGTCGGCATGGGGCATGTTTTGCAATCTCTGGAAAGCAACCAACGCCAGCTGAGGCAATCGCATGGATTTTTGGTTGCATGACATTTGCCTTCCACTTCCACTCATATTCTAGTACAAACATGGGCGTCGTCAGGTTACTAGCTGGGGGATTGATAAAATAAATACATCTTACAACTAACGAAACATTTCATTTAAGTCCAAAACATATAACAAACTTGTTATCGAGTTAATTTATTACATATTTACTATATATATAATTGGCAACAGTTCTAAGCCCCTCACAATCTACGCCCAGGTTACACATAAACCTAGTCTAGTGAGGCCTGAAAAGGGCCTCTTTTTTTGGGTTTTCATGTCACACGTCAAGATGAGTAGAGACAGTCTCGTAACTTTTTTTCTATCTAAATTTCCCTTTTTGCCCCTTTCCCACAGCTTAACCCCCATCAGCCATGATGCGCAATTTCGCGTGGGATTTGTAACCGCGAGCAAGCCCCAAAAGACAAGTGAAACTAATTTGAGGCCGGGAAACAAAAACCTGAAACCGGCGGCAAAGTCAACTCTTAAATTGTGTCAAATGTCGTTCAATTAAGTTTTGTGCTTGCACAATGATAAGAGCCGGGCCATCATAACAATAGACAGCCCCGAGGTGTGAAAGGGGCAACCCAACTAGTGAGGGGCGGTGTCGTTAGTTGGATTGATAGCGTCATAGACAACAGAGGGTAAACCGAAACGGTTGGCCATTTGCCTGCCCGACTGCCTGTCGGCGAGCTTCCAATCAAGCACGTAAATAAAGTTAAAGTTGATACATGGAGCCATACACAAATAGCGCTAAAGCCCTCACAGCTCGATTGCCTCCGGTTGCGACAGCAAATCAATGGACAAACTCACCTACATTCCAGCTCCAGAGCACTGCAGGGCACAACAAAAGCGACCAAATGACAACATTCAACTACGTCAGCACATGTGCTTGATATTTGCACAGAGAGAAGAATTCTTTGGTGAAAAGAAAAAAGATACAAAGTCATCGACTTTAGTTATTAACAAAGATTTTGTTTTTGTATACAAAAATCATTAAAGTGAACATAGGTTATAGAAAAATAAATATCTGGGATATACTAGACATAAATAACAAAATCATGTAATCATTTGTCGATAAGTAAAATTTCAATTACCTTTTTATTATATTTAGCCCCTTTTAAATTTCAAGCGGAAATTCTTGATTGTATAACTTATATATAATAGGTTCCCCAATAATAATAAAATATAGTAACAACCTCTCTACCGTATTAATCAATATTTTATTATTTTATGATATTAACACCTGTATAAATTTGACAGAATTTGATATTTTCAAGTATGAATTGTCGACTCTACTTGTTTTTCTTGCCGTGTACAGCATAATATATGCAGTTAACTACCACTGCACCCTCCCTACGAGGAATGCGTCTATATGTAACTCTCAAGAGTATAAATATAGTCGGAGCTTTTGCCCGTCGGCAAGTACAATAAAAATGGCTAGCTGTGTGCAACATTTGATTAGGTTGTGAAAGGGGCGGTTGCCCGCTAGCTATCTGGCTGGTAGTTACCTTCTGCTTGCTGTAAACCATGACAACAATGGGTAAAAGTAAGTTAAGGGGTGCGCAGTAGGGTACGGCAGAGTACGGCAGGGTACGGCAGGGTACGGCAGAGTACGGCAAGGCACGGCAGTGTATTGCCACTCAGTGCACTTCGGGGGCGGGTGGCAATTAAAGCCTGAAGCTAACTTGGCTCACAGATTACTTGCATAACCACAGATGCACTCGGAGCAGTCCGCATCGTGTATCGTTTGCTTGGTTAATAAACGACAATTTTGCAACAGCAACAAACCCAACAACAACAACAATAAAAACACACCCCAATGTTTTGTTGGCTTTATGGAGTGTGCCAAAACTTCAAGTTTGACTACATCTCAAGTGCAGCGATGTGTGGCAGAGAAAACTTTTCATTCCTTTTTGTTGTGCTTGGTCAGAGGTGAAAACTTGAGATTATTTTGAAACTTATACAATATATGCTACATATACTTCCACCAAGTTGGAAGGTTGCAGGAAGGTGCGTTCCACCTATATCGCGTTCCAATATATCGTTTAGTTCAGAGTTATTGGGATTACCTGAAGTATAAGGAAAGTGTATTTTAAGATTTGAGCAAGGTGAAGACAAAGAGTAGGGTTTAGTTTTAGATATAGTAAACACCAATAAAAAGCTAAGTTAATCGTGTTTTCACTCCACAAATAAAGTTCTTCAATACAAAATAACTCCTTGACTTTAGTATTGTAAAACTTTAAAAATGCTCAAAGTCGAGTAAGATAATTTGCAATAAAGCTGGAAACCTTCTTGTAACGTATAAAGTACCATCTTCTTATCGATCTGTAACTAAAAATATTTCTTTTTAAATTAGTTTAGTTTAGGCATTAACTGGGGGTAAGGATATCCGTTAGATGTCAGCACTTTTTACATTAATGCCGAAATAACTGAATTAAAGCCAAAATCAATCTGCATGCATATGCTTATGGGAGGCGGACAACGTGCTGCCAAAATCTGTATGCCCCAAAACATGTCTCGTTTTCCCCCCTATTCAGAATACACATTGTGAGACTCAGAAGCAACAACAATGAGAACAACAACAACAACAACAATGGGAACAATGTACAATACATATACATCCGCTTATCGCGATAAATCAAAGCCACGAGTGCTGTTAATTTTCCAAGGAAACCTTAATGCGTCAGGGGGTGAGGTGGTTATTGCTCCCAAAATGGAAGGTCTCCCCAAAAAGTGCGTGTACGTGTAATGTATATGTGTGTGTGTGTTAAAGTGTGTGTGTGTGTGTGTGCATGAGAACAAGTTGAATTTATGTTTTCACGGCAAAAAAATTATCTTTAGCCAAATGCGAAACGTTCGCATTGCGCACGAAGTCCGTCTCTTATGCTGTTGTGGCAAGTTGCTGACTCTAATTAAAAGCAACAGTAAGTGAAGTTGTAACCAAGGCAGAGACGAGAGCCCAACTCAAGCGGAAAATTATCAACTCAGTGGGGAAAACTGAGCACTCAAATTCAAGCATCAAATACAGCAAAACATCCAAACAGCAGCCAAACAACTTCTTCTTGGCTTGGCAGCGACCAAAAAGATGTCCCGAGAATGTCTTAATTTGTGCAGAGCTGGAGAAGAAAATAGCTTATTTTCACAGCCATGTGAAAGATCTAATACTCTGCAAAAAATAATTATTTAAATAATTATATTTACTATTTTGATTATAATCAGCATCTGCTTATCAACAAAAATCCAATACAAATCGTCTATTCGAAAATCATTTAGGCATATTTATTTCTGTTTTAATTATGTTCAAATATTAACATGTTTTCACATGTTTGGTCTAAAAATAACTCGCTTTTAAATGTTAGACATATGGTGACAAAAATAAAGTAGACTTTTTCAAGGGCATCAGAATAGATGAAAGAAAGGAATTAAATTGTGCACATTTCCGTGCAGCGGAAATTGCCCGAGTTTGTCACATGGAAGGCCATATAAGAATAAAACCATAACCATAACCACAACCGCAACAACAACAACAACCACCAACAACAACAAACAACCCGCTTGCCATTTTGGGGCGTTTATATTTTTGGCGCAACGGAAAGAGAATTAAATACATTTTGGCCAGGGGCGTGAAATTGCAAATCTGTTGAAAATTGAAAATCATAGTTTGTACATATTTGCCACGTCCACACACGAGCACACACACACACACACACAGGTGTAAATTATGTTTATTAATTTATGGCCAACAATCAGCAACAACAACAACAACAGCAACAATGACAGCTAACAACATTATTAGCCAGCTGGATATATACAATTGAATTTGTGGCAACATTAGCTGCATGTAATGTTAAATCCACAATCCGCTGTAATTTGTGCGTGCGCTAATTTAATTAATTTGAATGCATAATTAATAATCATTATAATCGCATTTCAACTTTCTGCTTCGCCACAACTCAAACCAAAGTTTTGCAAATTGAGGCTTCGATGCACATTTTGCACAAACAGTTGCTGAATTTATGACAGAAATAAATCAGAATTTGTTACAATTTATGATGTATTTGTGCAAAATGTGGCACAAAAAGGCCCTCACATAATTTTAAACAAGAGTATTTGGGATAATGCCAAGATGGTTAAAATGTTGTTTTATTTGTGCGATTTATAATGAGTTCAAGAATGTTTTTAACTTTAAATAATTGAGTGGGTTTAAATTAGAAGCCAGAGAGTATTCATATTCTTGATCACTTTGTGTTCGAGTGATTTCTGTAATTAAAGTGAAGCTCCAATTGTTGGCTGAATTTAACGCACTCCTCAAGCGCCTCGGGGAAAGCAGGCCACAAATATACGCTCATAAATTAATTAAAAGTCGGAAACAGATATAAATATACATAAATATAAATACGTGAGCACACATATGTATGGACACACAAATTACATATGCAGGCGACCGTTGCGACAATAATTAAGGCAACTGTGCACAGACACCGTCAGCAACAGCAGCAGCAACAGCAGCAGCAGCAGCAGCAACAATAATAACAACAATTGTGACATTCACAAGAAGAAGAAAACGAGTAAACAAACAAACAAAAAATATTATACAAAAAGAAGTCAACAAACAGCTGCACGCACAACGCCGACAGGCAGCAGCATCAAGCATCAAAAGAAGCAGCCCTGTCATCTTTTGCTGCATGTTGCTTGTTGCACGTTGCACGTACAACATTGCCGCATGTATGTGTATGTGAATACAACACCGCTCACAAATTGAAAAGTCAACCCCATCCATTGCCCCAAACACAGCCACCCCAAACCAACCAAGCAGAGTAGCTAACCAAGTACCAACAACCAACTACCAACAGGCTAAAGCCAAACCAGAGTCACTGCATGACGATGACGTAGATAATTTTATTTATATACACTCAGCGAAATCCCAATAGTGAAATTGTTAAAATACGGAGACGGACAATGCCATTATTTATAAAGTTAAGAAAGTTAAAAAAAAAAATATTAACATAGATAAATAAAAAGAAATTATTTTATATATTGTATTTTCTCCAAGTGTTCATCCTACATAATTATTCCTACCACAGAAGTGAGAATGCAACTGCAACACTAACAACTGAAATAATTGTCCCTCACAATTTGTCAGTCTGTTTGTCCGCTTAGCAGTTACTCACCAAGATCAACATGATAATAACGTTGTAAACAAACAACAACAACAACAACAACAACAACAACAAAAACACTTATACACACACACACAAAATTTTAATTGTTGTACAAATAATGAAAAGAAGAAAAACATATATTTCTATATACATATGTACTAAATGCATACGAGTAAAGAGTGGTTGTCGCTTATTTATTTTTATTACTCTGTCACATTGAGGTCACTTAGGTCGTTTACTTGGGCGCCTTTGAAGTCCGAGTACTGTTAACTCGATATTTGAGTTAAGAGAAGTGATAAAAAGAAAGTACTTCAAAGACGACAGGATAATTTTGAGCTTAACTGGAATTTAAACTTTTGCAGTTTAAATTAAGCGCATGTTTAAGTTAAATTAGGTAATTTGTTCTTCTGAAACAACGATAAAACGAAGATTACATTTTGAGCAGTTCGTTTTTAAAAATCAAGTAAGGATGCTCGAGTCGCGAGAGCTCGACTAGGAGATACTCTGATGCCAGGTAATTAGCTATTATAAGTCTTAATTATTTAAGAACATGCTTGGGATTGTAATTCTGAATAATTTATTTGTGACTTTTATTGTCTCTGAAATCGTGGTGTTCCTACACGATTTACAGGTAGTTGATCCTGATTGAATATGTATATACATATATATATGCCTCACAGTGTCAAAGTTGCTCCTTCTGACTGTTACACACACAACATGATTATTCGTTTTTCACCCATTCTAATTCTCATTAGATTGTAAATACAGCTCTCATATCTAGTCGAAGTGACTAATTGCCAGAACATTCCAAGCAAATGACAATCATTTATTATGCTTAAGAGGGTATTTAATCTATATACATATTTATAATGACATAATATTTCGGAAGTTTTCTTGTGTTGGGCAAATGCTTAAAATTCTTTTGATATATTAGAGAAACTTTTAATATAAATATGCAAGCGATTAATCTCTCTTGTTATATAATACTGAAGTCACTTTGTTTGGCTTCAGGCTTTGCAAGTTTTCAAATTTTTACACAACATTTATCACAAAACAATTCGAATAAAAATAGCAACAAAAGCGTCCACCATACAAAAAAAAAAGAACAAAAAAGTTAAAAAATAAACAATTGCCAGACATAAGTCATGTGTCAATTGGTTAATTAAAAGAGACGACTTTGATAACCTTTTATGTCAGTTTCGTTTATTTTTTTTTTCTCATGCCTTATTTTATTTTATATATTTTTTTATCTCTCTCTTTTTAGTCGCTTGTTGTTTTTACCAAATGCAGTTCAAGTTTTTGGCATTGACTGCACTGTTTGTTAGCTTGTTAGTTTTTTGTTTTAGATGAAATCCAATAAGTTCAATAACAAGATGCAGTAATGAACTATTTCAATTTGTTATTCAAGCTGTTTGTAATGAACTTGTTAACATAAACTACATAAATATCTTAACATTTAATGAACAAAACTCATTAGAAATGTAAATTGTAATTATATTTTCTAAAATTTTCTTTCTCTCTTTTTTGCCATTTTCAGCTTCCATTTGTTGCAGCTACAAACTTAAGTTATGGTAAGTAAATACAGCTGCTAATTGGGGTTCTCTTGTTTGCCGCATATTTCACACGCCAAAAAAAAATGAGAAAAAGGAAAAAAATTTACATAACAAATTAGCAAACACTTAAGTAATTTCTCCATGTCAAATGTCGCCAGGGGGAAAATATTTCCTAATTTATGCCACTGGGCAACATTTGATGCGTTCACATTTTTCACGCGCTTTAAAGCATAACAAGTGGGTTAGAAGTGGGTGGGTGGAGGGGGTGGGTTGTTAGGGTAGAGGACTGCCATTTTGACCACTTAATATGCAATGTGCAATGTTTAAATGTAACCAGGACAATGCCAGGCCAGAGGAGCAGGGGAAAGCGCTGCTTTTCACACTTTGCCCGAGGGCTGTCGCAAATCTACGAGGAAATCTTGTTGTGAATCTGCACAGCAATTTATATTCGGTGCCCCGACATGTTGCAACTGGGTCAGTGCATGTGAAGAGCTCTGATGTTGTTGTTGTTGTTGCTATTGTAACTGTTGTAACTGTTGGAAGCACACGTATTTTGTGCGCGCTCTTTAAATTGTTTGTATCTTTCACTGGCATCAAACAATTCAATTACGACTTGGATTCCAGTTGAGTCAACAGAGGCGTATACGTAATTAATTATTCGCCATTAGAAGCGACTGGGCCATAGCTACACTTAAAAAAAAAACCCCGAAATTATGTTGAACAGAAAACCAGAGTTTCACTTGTCATATTGGAAGGAATTTCTAATACTGAATACATTTGTTAGGTGATAAATTGCTGAAAATCAGAAATGAAACCCTTGAAACCCTACTTGCAACTATCAGAAACCTTCTGAAAAGTGTCTAAATATTTCCTGTTCATTGAAAATTAATTTGTATATTTATGTCTTAAATACCCTTGAGTAAATTCTGCTTTGTAATGTTAAATCCAAAACTCATGCCCTGACTTGACAGCAAGCACAATTTCCGGCTCAATTCGAGATTCTTGATTCCAAACTCTGGTCACCCACAGAGCTATATTAATTTGATGTTTTGCCCACAAATCTGTGGGCAGGGGATTGTTTGTTTTGCAAAATGCTTTACACTGATTACAATTGCTTTTAATATTAGCTGTTATCTGCCAAAACTGTCTCTCTTTCTGTCACCCGCTCTGGTTTCACACTGCCCCAAATTGTTGAGCTTGATAAATGAGTTCATAATGCAGCCCAATTGTAGCATCGTTAGTAACCCAACAAACTTCTGATGACCAAATCCAAAATCGGATAGGGTGGGGCAGTGATGTCTGTTGGTGTCTGTTTTATGTGACTTTTGCAGATTTCCATTTCAGTTGGAAATCAGACAATGCCACATGTCATGTGTATTGCCAATAAAGCAAATCAAATTTAATGATAAGCTCATGTGCTCGAATATGTCTGTTCCGCCCGATGAGTTTTCCCATGCCACACAGAAACAAGAAGAAGAAGAACACCAACAACAACAGGCACATATAATGTCTAATTTAATGGCGTTGCGTATGTGTGTGTGTGTGTGTGTGTGTGTGTGTGTGTGTGTGTGTGTGTGTGTGTGTGTGTGTGTGTGTGTGTGTGTGTGTGTTATATATTCAAGGACCAAGGGCCTCTGGCATTTTTCACGTTGCTAACGAAGCGAAATGAACAGACAACAACAATAACATGAACAACAACAACAACCCCATTTCAGGCCATTTTTTACTGATTTTATTTATGGCATATTTTTAGGAGTCCACCATACTTAAATATAAAGTGTTGCAAAGTTGTTTTTGAAATATATATATATATGTATATTCAACAAATTGTTGCTTAAATTAAAATCGTTGCTTAAATTCGTTTCAAAATGAATTTTTGCGATAATTGCTGTGTGGTACAATTTCTCGCGCTTTTAATTGCATTTTGAGTCCATCTTTGGAGGTTATAAACGGTGCGGGTAGATGTGAGACCTCCACGGTGGCATCCGCATCCAATTCAAGATGATAGTTGTGCAGCAGCTTAACAAGCGCCAGTTTAATGACCATTTTGGCAAAATTTTGTGCTGTCACCGTAAAGATGGGGTATGCAATTAATTTACTCATTTTTAGAAAATTCCATCAGGTTGCTTGTTACAACTTACCCACACATTGGGCACTGCCAAGGCCAAAACCCACAAGAGCAGAACGGCGTTGTTCGGTTGATTTCTCGGATTTGTCGTGTAGGAAACGCAGTGGCTTATACTTCAATGGTTCACCAAAGTATTTCTCATCCCGCTGAATGGCCAGCAGGGGCACCATCAGCGTCTTACCCTCTTCAATACTGAACTTGGTGTTGGGCAATTTGAAGGTCTTGCGGCAAGTGCGTTCAATTATGGGCAATGGAGGATACTTGCGCAAAGTTTCTGTGAAGTAGAACAATTGTAAAAATTCGAATTTACGAATCTATAAATTGAACCCATCTTAACCAGCTTACCCCTCAAGCACATGTCCATGTATCTGAGCTCGTCCAGCTGCTCGAACCGCAGCTGACCATGTTCCAAATCGAGTTCCTTAATTTCCACCTGCAGTTTCTCAACAATCAGCGGCTGCTGAACGATCTCGTAGAGCGTTAGTGTTAAAGTCGAAGCAATGTTATCCAAGGCCGAGTGCATCAAATCCTCAGCTACTTTTGCCACTTGCTGAACCGAAAGCAGTTTGTCCTCTTCTGTAAAAGTCATAAGAAATGTTAAGGGATGATAACCAGGCTTAGAAGGGTAGTCCCAACTTACCGTGTACACGTTCGACACTCCACTTGTCGCCGCTGAGATCGTTGCCATTGCGTAACAGTACCAGCAACTGGAGCATATCCTTGCGGATGATGCCGCCCACCTCCCGCAATGCCACATTGCGCTTGATGATGTCCAGCAGACGATACGTTAGAGAGGATTTTTGTGGCACATTTCGCAGTGTGCTAAATAACATAATCTTTATTGGCATGGAGGGATTGAAATTCTGGCATACCTACAAGGACTGAAGGCCACAGCACTTAACTGGACGATTCACAAAACTATTGAGTATGTGATCCGATTGCTCAAAGTTATTCACATCCAAGCCATAGATTAAATTTCCAATAATGTTCACAGCATAGCTGAGGGAATTGTTAAGCTTATGTTAGTAAAGTGTTTGCACTTTCAATAAGAGATAAGAATAAAATATTATTTTTACTCACACCCTGAGCAATTGCTGCACATCCAGCTCCAGCTGTCCCTGCTCCGTTTTGTCCAACAGGTGCTGCATCATGTGGTTTGCCACGTGCTGAGCATTGTTAAACATGGCCGATAAGCGAATGCTGTTAAATATTGGCGTTAATCTCTCCAGCAAATTGAAGCGTCTGTAGCCCTTGACATAATCCCATTTGCACTCGCTAAAATGCCCATGCGATTGCTCCAGAATGCTGCGGGCCAGCTCAAGATTGCGGACAAGCAGCACGGGCCGGAAGAAGCAATAGATGCCGTAGAGGCGATCGCGACCCATCTGATATGCCTCGCAGATGGCATCGACGTGCCGGAACTCACGGCGATAGACCTGAGCGAGAAAGTGCAAGGAGAGCGAGGGGCGCTCACTCGGAAATCCCTTGCGTCGCCAGTAGCTGTAGACGTGACGCACGAACACGTAAATCAGCGAGTAGGCAAGGATCGGCAGCAACAGCCACATCTTGAACCTTACGCAGACGTTGATGGACTGACTGACTGCGAATCCCAGATAATTATGTCAGGTTGCCTTCGACTCTCCTCTCAATTGCCTGTGGCACGCAATGAAATCGAAAGTCAAGTCTTAGCCTCTCTTTCTCTCTCTCTCTCTCTCACTCTCTCTCTCCCTCTCTCTCTATCTCTCTTTTGTGCATCAAGTCAATGCTGTCTGGCCAAAAAACAAAAATGCATGATAAAACAAGAAGAATATCTGTGTTCGCAACGCCAAAGTTTAGATACCCTATATTTGAGTATTAAGAACTCATTAATAATTTCCCTTATGGTTGGGAATACAACAATTTTTCTTAAACTATTTTGGTAAACTAAAAGTTTATATTTACGTATATAAAATGGGACTCAGATAAATCCACGACATAAACAGAATACCCCCTGCTAGGGTATACAAAACAAAAAACAAATCCGGCAACTGCTATCGCCGTTCTCTCTATCTCTCTCGCTCTCTCTCTGTCTATCTCTCTCACTGTCGGTCTTTTGCTCTCTGGTTGATAATGGCCGGCGTCCTGATAGTAATTTATACAGCAGCAGCTGTACCAAACTGATCTTCTTATTATTATTGTTATCAGTATTATTGCCAGTTTGTACAGATCAGATTGAACAGTTTTTGTTTACATATCTCTCTCTCGTTCTGCCACAGTGCAGCATCATTTTTATGGTGATAAGAAGAATTTTATAATCACTTATGTTCATATATATAATTAATTATATATATTTTCGTGTATAGCAACAAAATCGTTTTACTGCTGGTGCATAACTCATAACGAAAACAGGATTTTGTGCGTGTTGAGGCTGAGTTATGCCAAAGTTGACAGGTTTTTTTTTTTGTATTTTTATTTTTGGCCAGGGCTAACTTGAAGCTGACCTTGCAACGTGTAATGTGTTTAATCAAGGGAAAAGTTTGTTGGCAACTGTCTCGACAATTTCAGTCTGTCTCGACACGTCTAATTCAATTTACTAAACCTGCCACACATTAGAGCAAACATTTGCTGATTGATTCTGAGAGACTTAACAATTATTAGAAGTATCTACTTAACGTCATTATAATAATTAAAATTGTATGATGTATAGGAATACTTAACGCAATTTTAATTATCACCTTATTCAGGTAACTAAAACTACCTATATTTAAATAGACGGTTAACATCCTCTTTTTTTTAGATTTCCCACAATTTGTCATATATCTGCAGCCTTATCAGCAAATTTTCCAACAGTACTTAAAATTTCCCATTAAATATATATATATTTTTGGTAACTCATTTAGGTATTTTTGAGACTCATGACCTTTCTGGCAGCCTTGGGTATATTTCCAGGTACATTCCCACTTTCGTAGGTAAATAGAAACCGTTACAAATTTAGATCATATTCTTTATATAGGGAAAGTAATGGAACAACTTACCTTCAGACTCTTTAGATTATAACTAAAATGTGATGTATAATTGATTCCACTATGCATTTGAATTACAGGGTATCACCTACAGTTAAGCAGTAATACGTTTCATATAATTTTTAAGCTAGAGATCGAGTAAATTATCGTAAGACTTATATAAACTGATTCTTGCTAGAGCAAAATCTTGGCCAAATCTCTGTTAAAGCTTTGTTTGATTTTCAGCACGCGCTCGGCCTGAAGCACCATTTTAGCTGAATTGCACATTTAATATGATGTTTGGTTAGCTGTTGATTTTCAGCTGAAGGCGCCAAGCAGTTAATAGCAATACAGCTAGCAATTACGTCCACTTCAAATTGGCAATGCGCTTAAATTGCATCCTAAATTGTTGCTTTTACAGCGTTAATTAAACGCTTATGCAACCGAGACTTTGAGCTGTCTGGAGTGCAGTTAAACTATGGTTAGCAACTAATGTGTTTATTATTAATAGTATATTGTGTTGAATACATTCATTCAAGTGCAAGTCAACAGTCGTCTCAATCAATATTTATTCGTTTGATTCGTGAGGCAAAAAATAAATCAACTTATCCATCACGAACATAATAAGCTGTTGCCTTGAATCATCTTTGAGAGCTTTGCACGATTTTATTAGCTATTCAGCTTAGATCTAAGTAGTCTTATAGATTTGAATGGACCTTAAGCCACGCATTGATATTCAGTTATATTTCAAAAGTATTCCAGCTTAGCTCTATTTATTATTGTTTTTATGAATTAATATTTAGCTGTGTAAAACAAAAAAAAAAAAAAACAAATTATTTCTCATCGCTTATTAAGAATTATTAATGAACTTTATTTGTATCTATGATTTCCTCATGTTTAATATTTATGTAGTCATATTTCCGTCCACTAATTAATCATACTCTCTTAATTACTATTTAATTATGTTTGTATCAAAGAATTCATATTGAACAATATTTGTATCTATGATTTTCTTATTCTAACATTTAAGTCGTAAGTCTTAGTTAAGCTTTAATTTTATGATTTAGTCATCATTTTTTCCCTTAACTATATTTGACTAATATTTGTGTTAAGTATTTTATAATTTTTATCATTTGTTTAAGGGTTACCCTCAAGCAGAAAAACTTTTAAAATTTTCTTTAATTCTTGCTTTCAGTTACTGCTTCAACAATGTTGTTAAGTTTCCTTATTCATTATATATCTCTGCAGCAACTCCACAGTCTAATAAAGTTGCCAGTTAACTACAAACTTATACAATAACATGGTTAAGTCATTGTGTTGCAACACGTTTAGTTATTAGAGTATCACATTACACAGCAATTATAAAGCTGCAGCTCAAGTGTCAACTTCAATTTGAAACTAACCAGCTGTGGCATAAGCCAATTCCTGATCCCAAAAGGGAAGTGGTTAATCACGCCCATTGCATGTGCAGCTCAAAAATGCAAATTGTGTGTGTGTAAAAATGCATTGAAATTTTTTATACAAGTGGTTTTTTGTTGCCGTTGCTGTGTTTGTTGCAAGCACGCCATCGGCAACCGGAGGCAATTTTCCACAGCACTGAATTATTTAGCTCAGGCAACACAGGAACACAAAACAGGGGGCAGGTGGCGCGTACAGCTCTTTGCATGCAACTTGTTGCTGTTAACCTTAATTGTTGCAGCCAGTGGGAATTTGATTTCAATAAACACATAGTTGCAAGTTAACTAGAGCAAGTTACATGGCCAATATCAAGAGTTATATGCACACAATTTCGCACAATAAAATATAAAAAGGGTGCAACAGGTTGCAAAGGGGTCGTTGAATTGGATAGAAAAGTGGCCAGAACCCAGGCTCAGCTCAGGGATAAATTGAATTGTTGCCAAATCGTTTTGGCCTAGCCACAAGAAATTTCGCTACAAATTGAATTTCGCTGATCATATTTATTTGCAGCATTTTGGCAGCATTCATGCAGCCTTTTTGGCTTCTGTCAAATCATTGCTAACAACAGCTGTTGCTGTGGCTAAGACACTCTAAAGTTTTACCCACTCATGGCTATTGGCGAAGTCATCGCATCTCTTGAAGCTTCTTGCTAGTTGCTCATAGCTCTGGCTGTGTCCCCACCATCTCTTCCCTTATCCCTCGATAAGCCATTATCCATTCAGTCATGTAATCGCAATGACTTGGCAGTTCTGTATATACAAACAATTACTTAAAATTGCAGAGCCCTTAACAAAATAAAATAACAATAACAACAAATATAAAGAAACTCTTGAAAAATCTTCAAGTTTTTTTTTTCTTTGTGCGACTTTTCTGTAAACAAATTATAAAGATTTCAATTTAAGTTTTTCTTATCGCATTTCCTTATTTACAAAATTGATTGCGGTTTTAATGTTGGTTGCCAAATGCTTTTTATGGGGTATATAAGACTTATGCACAGATTAAAAACTTCGAGTGTAAATCGTGAATCAATTTGAGTCGAGTGTCATTTTTAAAACTTCAACATTTATCACCGTAAAAATGTGAACTGCGCATTTTGATTTACAGGCAAAATAATTAAAAATAATAATTATTTCCGGTCAAAAGTTACTTATAATAATTGTGATAAATAATTCTGCGTAATTTGGGATAGCAATTTGATTATCGATTACAATTTTGGAGCCAACTGTAGCAACAGCTGTGGGTTTATGATTTTTCAATAAGCAGTAAAGTTAATTAAACACTTGATGTGATTCATAGACACCCACAATCGCACCATTTGAGTGTTTTGCATTCGTTATTCGATGCACGTGTCATTTAATATTTCAATTAAAATTGCTTTTTCCGTTTCGTTACGTTTGATTTCGCACGAGCTCAAAATAATAATTACCGTACTGGGAAATAAACTATAGAAAACATTGCTTGTTTTTTTTTTGTTTACTGGTATTGTTATTGTTAGTTGTTTCTTAAGAATTGCATTACGTAATCTTCAGAATGTCGTTGAATTTTACGCTACTAAAATGTTTTTTATAACCCAGAACGTGGCACAGGCCCCAAATGCAAGCTGAATGAATGTCTCCGGCACAAGTACTCATATTCACACTCATATTTGTATTCGTTCTCGCCATGGGAACTGAGTTCTCCACACGGCTAGCTGTTTCTGGCGATGCCAGCAATTTGCAAGTTAACAAAAATATTAGTCAGCTACTTGACAGCCACGTTTCAGCTCCCCCCCTCGTCCACCTCCCCAACCCTTACCTACCGCCTCCTCGTCGTCATCGTCAACATCTTTAACAATGGCGACGCTTTGTGTACATTTTTGTTTTTTATGCCAGCAGAACGTTGTGAAGTTCATGAACAGAAAACAAAAAACATAAAAAAACAGCAAAGCAAATGAAAATGAAAACAACACAGAAATATACAAATTTTCAATGCTAAAGCCTAAATACTCTAAAAAACTAATATAGATTTCTAAAGCTCGAAAATACAAAAAAAAAAAATATATATATATAAAATAAGATTGTAAAAATATCCTTTTATGTATGTAAAACAATTTTTAATAAGTTTTAGTCTATATTATTCCGTCTAAAGAGTTAATTTCAACAAAAAGTTTCCACAATAAAATTTGTTAAAAATTTTGAACATAAACTCAATTTTAAAAAAATTACTCTTCTAGTAATTGTTTATGAATTTGACATACATTTGCAGTATATTTATTTCCAATCACTTAGTACTTCTAATCAATATATATCTACAAAGACGGGAGATTCATATAATTGAATAACACGTTTGATTTTCATTATAGCAACTATAAATATCAGATTATTTGTTATGCAACTTCGATATTATTAATACAACTTGGGTTTACATACTTTAAACAAGTTCTCTTGGGTTTTCTAATGAATCTTAGGTGTGTATAGATCTCTATCTAAATTCACACAAATTTCATAAAGCACAAAACTATCGAAGCATTAAATTGTCCACCAGCTTTGTATTTAGATATGCATATTAAATATTTTTCTGTCGAGAAACTTTTTTGGCATGTTAAACTCAAGTTCCCCGTCTGAGCCAAACAAAGGGCATCCGAAATGGTAAAAAGTATTTACATGCAAATTACTCATTGGCACAAGTGCAACGCTGTAGGTGGGGTTAGCGAGAGGGGTTAGTTGGCAAGGGGCGGGGGGATGCTGATGGGGTCTGCGGTACAACTAGCAAATACAATGCTCCGAAATTTGCATGTTTATGCGAAATAACATTGCGTTTGCCTCTTATGAACAATTTTTCGGTTAGCAGACAGACCGATTATAGGGCAGAGGGGGGTTGGCAGTGGTGGTGGGGGGAGGGCGTACCATGCGTCGTATGAGCAACGTCGCAATATTTTTCAGTTGGCAACTTGAGCGTCGTTTCGGTTTTTGGAATTTGTGCGGTGACAGCAGCGCGATTTGTGATGCCAACTCAGCGCATTTCTAAGAGAGAGAGAGAGAGAGAGAGAGGGCAGAAAGAGATGGAGATAGAGATGTTTTTGGATATGGATATGTCAACTTTAGACCAGCATTTTGATGGGTTGGCATTGAGAGGTGTGAGAGACGTACAAATGCAGCTTCAGCTTTGCATGCAAATTGCTTTATGGCCAAACGAAATTGGTTTAATAACAAATTCAATTTAAGTTTAAGCATTTTTTAATAAACACACGTGAGCATACACACATTTACACACACACACCGACACTCACTTAAGGGGGGAGGTGGTCTATAAAACAGGGGGCGTGTGCACTCGGCGAGACGTTGTTGGCTTTGTGCATTTTAATTGAATTTTTCCCCCTTTTGGCAGCGTCACAAAAAATTAAATCACAGCACGTTTCTTTTTAATGCCACCTTTTGTTGCTGTTGTTGCCATTTCTGTTGCACTTGAACAATTTTTCATAATGCCAATGTGGATCTATGAAAAGCAGCAGGCAGAAATTAACATAGAGGCCAACTGTCCAGCTGACCCCGGATCCAAGTATATACATACATACCTATATGCGACACGCCCTTTGCAACGGTTTCTAATTGGAAAATGTTATTTGCTACATATCTGTGGGTGGGTGTGTTTATGTGTGTGTTTGTGTGTGTGTGTGTGTGTGCACCCACTCAATTTGTTTGATTTGTGCTTGCTTTCTGTTTGTCTTTCTGTTTTCTGGCACTGACATGACCAACATTTTCACTGACCTGCCCCAAAAGCCCCAAGAGCAATAATAAAAGAAAACAATTTTTATTTTCTCTCTTTTGGTTTTTTCGCTTTTCACATCAAAAATTGTTCAAATTTTGTTGTTGATTTTGTTAACTTGTTATTTGCCTGGCATTATTGTTGCTTCTTGGACTGTCAATTTCAATCATTTTATCAAATGAAATAAGAATTCCTGACAGTTAATCAAAATGTTGATAAAGCCATAAGAAAGTAGACAGTTCGACCTATTTAAAACAATTTCAATTTGGTTGTGTTACGGATAACAAAATGATGAAACTGATTCGAAATACTCGCTTTAAAGGCATTCAAAATTCAAAGTTTGTGTTTCAAAAATAGCATAGTTGAAATTTTTGATGCATTTGTCGTACTTATCATAAAAATAATGTTTTTTTTTCTATCTAAACAGCATAAATTGGAACATTATTTTGCGCCAAAACAACATTAAATTCAAATTAGAACTAATCACACAATAAACCGCTCTCTATCTAGTGATTACGACTAGCTAATCAAGATCTATATTTAAGCTGCTTTTTCAGATATAATGAGCATAAATAACAAACGAAGACTCTGAGTTGAATTTCGATTATTGGCTATAAATAAAAGCGCTGGCAGCACAAATGTTGCGTATACGCCGCATGCCACCGATTGTAGTCGTTTTTGTGTTGGCTTAAATGGGTTGACATTGAACTTGCTGTTATATCAATGGTCTGAAGGCCACTGGGAGTTGGGCTGACGGCATTAAATATTCATTTGGTCGATAGAGGCCACAACAATAAAAACGTCAAGCTCGTCCTGGGCAGACAGAACTTTGTTTAATTGTTAGACCAAATGTTGCAACTGGCAACAGACAAAGGCCCCGAGGCGCTACTCCCAACCCAAGAGAATAGGGGCTGTGAATGAGTTGGGGGTGCATGTAATGAAGCAACAATAAATCTCGGCACTAAATATATTTGCCACCACGAAGCACCCGCAAAGCGAGGCAATTAATCTTTGCTCGTAAGATATTTTTTGTGTGTCTTGTTTCGGTTTTTTTGTTTTTTTGTGAGGGGTCGAAAAGAACTAACATAAAAAGAAGAGAAGGCAACAAGACATTGGGGAGCAGCTCGAAGCGTAGACTTGGCAAGTAATGGCACAATAAATGTGCATCTAGAAATCACCGCAACATGTTTTCAGTCAACCCCCGTCCCCTCGCTCCAGCCCCCTTGACTCCGAGTGAGTGCGTGTGAATTATAGATAACCGCGTTAATGTTGCAGCTCCTCGGGTAAACTTTATGCCAACTTTCGTGTTCGCCAACTTGGCCTAAAAGTGTGCCATGGCATTCGCAACGGATGCGAGATATTCACACAACGACGCACAGCATCCGGTGAGTCCTTTGCCACAGACATCCTGCTCCGTGAAAATGTGTCGAAAAATGTTGGACAGCATTTTGGTTTGGTGCCTGCTCGTCTCGTTTCATATTTATTATTATTTATGCCTTGGCTTTAATGTTGTTTTTAAAGTAAAAGTTTTTGTACTTTGTTTTTTCTTCGCACTTTCCTTTTTAGCGCTTAAGCTTTTTTTTTTTGTTTATCGCCACTTTCTGCTGGAAATTAGCAATTTAAATCATTTAATTACATCGTGACCAGCAATTTGTGGCGTTAATTAAAACGTGCCACAGTCCACGTGCCAAAGAATTTGTGGGTGGTCAGGGGGGGTTGGGAAGGTTGGCAGAGTTGCGGTTCACTGCATTTTCTCATTTTCATTCATTAGCAATTCGGTTTTGGAGTGTAGATAACTTAAAATGTCTGCTTCAATTTCCAGTGCATTTATTTGCAAAGAAGGAATGTGTCAATTTGATGTCGAAGTTTTAATTGCTGTAATCAATTAAATAGTAATAATAAACGAATATTAAACTTTAAATTAAATTTTATTGTATTTAATAATAATATTTGGGGAACTTTTATATAATATTAATTAAAATTCGAGTTATCTTAAATGCAAATCTCCTTTATTACAATTAATTTTTATCGATTCAATTTGAATGGGTATTTCCCAGTCACATTTTTTTTTTAAATAACTTGCTTTTATGGAAACAACCTGTCAATCAATCTCTGAGGGGTTTTTTATGTGCCCCCATAACGAATTGTATTCAATTTGTTTGAATTAATTTAACAAGTCTCAGCCCTTACAATTGAATTCACTCAGCTAACTTTGGTTTGAGATATTGATATTGTGCATACACTGCGTAGTTACTCAAACTAAAGAATAAACATAGTATTTTACTTATGTTACATAAGCAATTTACACACTAAATTCCAAGCTCAAAGAAATTAGATTTATACTCGTGTTGTTGATATGCTCTCAAATTGGCTGGCGAATTTATAAATCAATTTTCAATTGGCTTAAATAGTTTGCCAACTATTTGCTGAACATTTTATAGCTTGTTTACGGTTTTTGGAGCGGAAATTGATTGTGTATAATTTCCAGTTGAGCTAACCAGATGAGCGACCACAAAAACAACAGCAGCGACAACAAAGTAAACAAAAAAACAAAGCTGAGACTAAAGTGCAGAAAGTGCAGCCAAAAAGCCAAAAACGCGTGCTGGGGAATTTATTTTAGCCAACTTTGATTGCAGAAGCAACAGTAACAACTGAAACAACAACAAATTAGATTGCTGCAGTGGAGAGTGCTTGACTAGAAGATACCCTCGTGAAACAATTTGTTTCACATGACATTAAAATTTGTCAAGGTCAAAACTTTAAATTAATATTTTTGTATATGTTTTGGTGAAACTTTCAAATAACTTAAAAATCTCTTAACATTATATAAGATAATAAAACAAGAATATGTCAATTATAATAAATACACTGAACAACATATTGAAAGTCCATAAAACACTGAATTGATTTATACTATTCTATACTCCTTTTAGATATAGATATGCCAAAAAACGCCGATTAAAATTATATCGATATTTATCGATGTGAAAATTATCAACCATTAAAATTAAGCTATTGCTGAGATTGTTATTTAAAAGCGGGTCTAAGATGGGTTTCTCCTCGACTTAGACGATACTCGCCTTAACAATTGGTTACAGGGTGTAACAACAATAAAATCCATTGCATTAGGGTTTTGCAATGCGCCAAGTGGCAAAAACCCCCAGAGTAAATTCCCCAACTCCACCATGTACCCTTGAAATACCCCAACATGGAATCGAAAAGCTTTTACACTTGAAATCTAATTTAGTTGTCTGACTCCTTTTTGTTTTTGTTTTCCATCCGCAGATGTCACATCAGCAGCAGACACGTCGCCGTTTGGGGTCCGTTAGCGACTCGGCTCCACCATCAGAGTCCAGCGAGGGCACCGCCTCCTCGGAGCAGCGGGATGAGCTCATCCTGCACCAGGATTGGTCAGCACACTCCCAATCCTCGGCACAGCGGAGCAGCGCACATGGCACCACATCGCTATACAATGCCTCGGACATTGATGCGGACACCATTAGCACAGACACGACCAGCAACACGAATCTGACGGAGTATGAGCGTGGACAGGTGGAGAGTTTCTTTGCGGGCCTCGGCACCGAGATCTTTGTCAGCGGCGCTCTAGCTAATTTGTATGAGGGCACTGGCAACGATGGCGATTGGCGTCTGGTTTTCACTGGCATTCCAGTCATACTCCATGACAAGGGCAACTCCCGGGCGAGATCTATGCCGAGGCTCACCCTGGTGCTGGCGGAGCGTGGCTCGTGCTTTGCCTTGTGGTCGGATCGTGTCGATAATCTGTCCAATTATCGCATTGCTGGACCCTCATTCCACACGATGTGCCTGTCCAGCAATCATCAGCAGATGATCGGTTTCAGTTTCGACTCGACGGATGCGGCCCGTGAGCTCTGGCAGCATGTGGAGCGCCTGGTCAGCGATCCGGAGAACATAGCCCTCTCGGCACCCGGACGCAAGCAGAAGAAACAGAAACGTGTGAAGCCGGCTCCGTTGCCGCCCAAATCACAAATATCGCATCCATGCCAATTCCATCATGTGACCAGCGTGGTGAAGGAGGACAGTGAGCGATACTACAGCATGCAGGCCTTTGGTCCCATCAATTCCCAGCAACAGCATCGTTGATCAGGGTCGGGCGCGTGGATCTGGAACACGAGCGCCCTCTGGTGGCAAAATTAGCCAACCAACCAATTCCCAAACACAAAATCAAAAGTCCAGTCCCCCTAAGCTAATGAAAAGAATATATAATTAATAATATATATATATATATATATATATATGTAGTTCTAGTTCTACAGTTGAGCTTCTTTAACTCAAACCAAAACAGAAAAATTTAAAAAAATAATATAAGAAAAATGAAAATTGTGCATCGAGTTGAAGAAGTTGAAATGTATTTGTATCTAATATTTGTTAAAACGCCAGTTAGGCCTAAGTTATGCATATGTGTGTTTACTGCACAGCTGTATGTGTGTTATCTGTGATACCACTTGGGCGTCTATATTCCTAGATTTATTGGAAAAAATAAAAAAAAAAAATATCTTAAAAATAACACTAATATAAATAATAACGACAAAGTAGTGAGAATCAATAATTATAAGATAATTCGAACGATTGTCAATAAGCGAGCGAGTTTTATAACGTTTTCTAATATCGTCAAAATACATCAAAAATACATATAAATATATAATGATATGTATACATATGATATATATATATGATATATGGTTTGTAGCTATCAAATGTCTGTTAGTACTTTTTTGCATTTGCTGCATTCATACATTAATAAGTCCACATTGTAACTAAGCTTGTTTTCTTATCAAATTTTACTAACTGTTTTTGCATACATAGTACATACAAATATATAATACATACATATAGTACGCATATATTACATATATTCTATGACTAATGCTAATTCTATAACGAATGCTGATCGTATGTACATAGCTCTAAGCATTACATTCAACAAATCAAACTTATGTATTTCTTAATCGTCATTAATTGCATTAACTGCAAATGTCAAAAAAACAAATAAAGCTGAACAAAAAAAAAAAAAATAATTAAAAAATCGTTTATCTTTTTTTACATTGTTTTTAGTTTCTCAATTAGCAATGCTAATTATGGAAGTTGTTGCTACTGTAGATTCTATAAAACATTACTGCTGAGAACAGAAGGAGTTCTATAAATCTACACAAAAAAAAAACACTTAAAAATAATGTGTGTCTATTGTGTACATTTTATATGTTGTTGCATAATATGCAAAATAAAGCAATTAAATTGTAAGTGGCAGCAACGCATCTTTCAAAAGGCGATTTACAACATAATTGGTTTGTGCTGCGTTGCAAAGTGCGTCAATTTCAAAGCGAAACAAAGAGAAGAAATAATACTAAAGTGAAGATAATTTGTATTTATTCGTTGCTGCTGAGGTGAGTAGATCATGTTGCACATTGCTTTGATTACGTATTCATGTGTTTCTATTAAGAAATGTTTGTTGGCCAAGTTCGAGTTGGAGAAGAGTTCGACAGCACATTTTGTTTATAGACTTGCTAATTGTTAAAAGATAAAGCATTGAAATTTGAATATTTTATCTCTCGAACTTGGCTATAATTTATTTTCTTTGAACTTAATCCGTTGTGAACATGTTTCCAAATCATTTCCCTTTTATGGTGCCAGCAATTACAAATAACAATTACAATTACAATTGACACAGAGAGAGAGGGGAAGAGAGAGAGAGCGAGCAGGACAGAGAGTAAAGAGTGCCCGTATAATTAATCAAGTGGCATGAAATTCGTTGCAAGTTGCCACTGCTGTTGCTGCTGGTGCTGCTGCTGATTGAATGCCGCAAGTGCAATAAAAGTATTTAAATCATGTGACACTGCCACCGCCAAATGTAGCAGCTCCATTTGCCGACTGATGAAGGAGGAGAAGGGTCAGGGGCAGGGCGAATATGTACATAAGTGCCCGACCATTTATGCTAATTAAGACACATCGAATGGCACTCAGGAGCGACCTCAGCCAGAGGGGAAATAGTAGTGCTCAGCGGGGGCAGAAGAGGAGTTGAGTTGGTGGCTCGGTCAACCACAAGGCTATTATGGATGTGCTTGCATTTTATGGTTGTTTTATTGTTGTATGTTTTTGTGTATATTGCCATTTATTAATGCCATTATTCTGCACATTTATTACACATTTTTCGTGTTGCGACAAATTCAACCAATTTCAACATTTTTCACATTTCTCCCGTCAACGCAATTAAATTATGTATGTTCACGCCTGCAGCCAGACATCAAATGTGAAGCAAGTCTGATATTTTATATAAATTTGCATCCCATCAAGGTTAAGGCAGAATAATCTAAAAGTGATATATATCATTCTATGTTTTTCACCTAAAAGCCTATTAAATTATCCCCATTAGTTTAATTATTAACCTCAGTTGTTAGGCACATATATTGAGAGAGTGCTACTTCCTCTCTCCTCTCAAAAAAGGCTTCCCGATGATCTTAAAATTTGTACAATTTATTTGCATTTGCTGCACAGTGTGTGCCTCACTGTTGATGCCATATAAAGTGGCATACCCATATGTGCATATATGTATTTGTGTGGGTGTGTTGCCAACAAAGCCACAAACATTTGGATAAATTTAGTAAAGTTGCTGCAAAACTGCGGCTTAATTGTTGCAACTAACAATGTGCGGAAGTTTGTGGCTACATTGCTTTGATGTGCGCTTTTGTGCACTGAGAGAAGATAATGCACTATAAAATGCACGAAAGTTGACAAAAATATTTTATTTAATTCTACGTTGCTCAAAATATTTTATTTTTTAAAGTTGTTAAAAAATATTTTATATTTTAAAGCGACATGTTTCTCTAAAGTTGCATATTTGAAATACTAGAGCAAAGTTATTGCTACTATAGATTTACTTAACTATAGTCATTTTTTCTGAGTGTGATGCGTGGGGCGTGTGTGTGTGTGTGTGTGTGTGTTGGTTTGTGCGTTTAACGTAAATAAATCCGTGCGAAAGCATGTAATCAAATATATGCGAGTATGTCAAAGTTGCTGCTGTCCACACCCCTACACTATACACCGAAGCAGCCACATGCTTCATCAACATCATCATCATCATCATCGACATCGACATCATCAACAACATCTTTCAGCTTTTGGCTTAAAATTACAATGCAAGTCATGCTCTAGCCCCACACTCAGTTCTAATAATGATGATGTTTGGGTTTCTTTAGCGACTGCTGCTGCTGCTGCCGCTGCCGCTTTGTGTTTTGTTTGAAAAACCATTAAATCGGCAAAAGAAAAGCCAAGCTAAGAAAATGTGCCGCCTTCAAGGTAAGGCTCCACCGAGAATGCTTTTGCTTCACTTTCTTTTTTTTTATGACAGTTTTGCAACACGTGTTTTGGTACTGTCAACAATTTGATGTAACACACCTAAAGGCAACAAAAACACATCTGCGACCTTAGACATATGTCGACACATATTTGCACAGTCCTAGGACAACTTGAATTCGCAGTGGAACTTAACTGCAAATACCCCTGGAAGCGATTCCTATTTGAGAAGGATGAGAAATAAATTGTGATTTGTTTAACTTTTATTGGAAGGAGATCGAAGAAAAAGTAAGCAAAAATGTTGTACAGTTGGCTGATAAAGTGGCAATAGTAATTATGAAATTTATTTACATAAACTGTACAACTAACGAAACGAAACATAATTTACAGGGTATACCAACTGGAAGAAATGTCAAATGAGAAGGCGTTAAAAGCCTGCACAAGAATTTTTTAAAAGACAAATTGTGCGTTACTTTTTTATGTATGTATGTGCCTGTTATTCATGTATGGGTGTGTGTGTGCGTGTATTGTTTGTATGTATGTATGCTGGACGATGGCCTAGTTTGACTCAATGCCACGCCTCATCCTCGACAGGCAACTTTGACACGTTCGAAAGTGATTCAATAGCAAGCAGAACAAAAACCTGGAGCTTGCCCCATTCAATGCCGCACACCGGACACCGGACAGGCAACATTGCATTGCATTTGAATTTTAATACATGCTGAAATATGCAAGCCAGAATCAAGCGAACTCAAACTGAACGTGTCTTTGCTCTTATTTGTCTAAGCACATACTATATAGACATATATGCATATATAGTATATATGGTATGTACAGATTGGCAATTACTCATTTTCCTTTTGGCAAATATTGATTTTTCTACCAGTATCAACAACTAAATGAGCTATGCCGTTAAATTTACATAAGAAAAATGTTTGCTTAAATTATGTATTTAGTTTGCTTACCCAAAAAGATTTTAAATTTAACTCAAATTAGAAACAAGTACTTAAATTTAAGCAAGATTATTGCTTCTTAAAGTTTACGATTGCTAGCTTCTATAATTTTAAAATAAATGTGATAGGGATACACAGCTAAGTGTAATTATTAAATCCAGAAAAGTTAATTTAAATCATTTCATTGTAACTATTTTCAATCAACCGATCACGAATTATAATTATTAAAATCCCTTTATATTTTATATATTCATGCCATATATATAAATAAATAAAAAGCTAATTATACAAATTCCAAATCTCATTTTAACACTTTAAATAGGCAAAACTTAGGAGCACTTATAATATACAAAAAAAAAAAAACAATTAAATCATGTTAATCAAGAGGTTGCAATCAAATTTCACACAAGATTTGCCATGAGATCATCGTCGTCTAGTAAGCAGCTAGTTGCCCCAAAGACTTTTGCCGCACCTGAGTGACTTTGGCTCTAATGAGCGAATCTCCGCAGAATTTATGGCTGTGTGTGTGTGTGTGTATATGTATGAGTGAGTGTGTCAGTGAGTGAGATCATAAGTCGTAATGGGAAAAAAGGAGACGCAGATCAAAGAGCAAACCTGTTGGCAGGTTGGGAAGTGGGAAGGCAACGGGCAACAGTTGGGAATGTTCTGCACGTGTGTGTGTGTGTGTGTGTGTGTGCGAAGATCAGTAACCGAGCATATGTAGACACATATGTGGCAAACACACGAGACTTGTGGCCATGGTGCAGCCCGAAAGCATGTTTTGGTTATGCTTCTTTCATTTCATTTTATTATTTTTTTTTTTTCGTTTTTTCTGCCAACATTCTTCAGTGGAGACAGCGACTGCGACTGCGTTCTGACTGAGTGCATCGAATCTGGCCGTGCCCCGCTTGCCCTTTGGCTGTCTGCCAGCCAGTCAAGCGGGTCGATCTGTGGAGTCAAGTTCATTGCACCGCTGTCTGCCGGCTCAGTCTGCGGATTCACGTGTAATTTGCACAATTTAAGCAAACGCTCCTCTCGCTTAACATGCAAATAATGCATCTTGACTGGCAGCAACTGATATGACAGGGGGAACCAAAAAAAAACATAGGAAAAATTGCTGCGCTTTTGATTAATCGCAAATTTTCTGGCGCCGGTGGTAAAAACGAGTTGCATGTTTCTTATTTGATTTATATTCCCCATTTGACAGCTGTAAAAATGCGTTTCCTATTTGCATATTGGTAGTAAGCATTTTAGGTGCGGGACTTGGCTAAAGCCATAAAATAAAGCGTTTCGTAGCTGTCAGCTTCGTGACGTGCGCAGTGAGTGTGACATGCACTTAGCAAAGACATAAACCGCAAATAGTCTTTTAACTGATTTGACTTTGGGAATTGAAGATATTAAGGGGAAAAATCCATTTTTGATATATTCACTGTGAATCCTGCGCTTCGGAAATTGTCGATATTATGAGAAAAACATTGTTTTGATTTAGTCACTGCTAGTCAAGCAATTTTATATGAATAGTATTGGAGATCTTTGGGCATAAAATAAATTTATTGTTTATTAAAATACGTTATCAAAAATGTGGAATATACATTTCAAAATCGAAAAACTATCGGCCTAACAATATTTGCTCTTAAAGTCGTAATCCTCGTCGCAACTGCCACCAGAATTATTGCCGAGCAACTGATCCTTGCAGCCGTGATGCAATCGATGCACATCCGAATCAAAGCATTCGTCGTGGAGACGCTTATCGCGACTCTTGCTGCGCTGCCTGTGCTGCTGCTGCTGACGCCCATGGGCGTGGCCATGTGAATGCGAGTGGGCGTGGGAATGGGAGTGAGCGTGACTCTGACGATGATGCGTCGCATTTGGACTTAGATCACGCGGCGGACGGCAGTGGCTGGAGGGTGGCACAGGATCATCAAATCGTGGACAGGGATGATCTCCGACGGGGGAGGCAGTCTCAAAGCGCTTCGAGAGCAGCGTGAACTCCTGGTGGGCTGAGCAGAGTGCCTGCAAGCGATGGAGCAAATCCGTTTCGGGCAGATCCCTCAAATGCAGAGTGCGAGCAACCGAAGTGCGGAACGATTGCAAATGCGAGAGTCTTTGATTTGCATCCGAGAGCTGCGCACTGAGGCGACTCACATCATCACGCAAGGACTGAGAAAGTAAGAGAGTATAGAGGCAAAGGATTAGTAAAGATCAGGACAAGATACTCTGATTCCATTCATTGGCTACTCACATTGATTAAGGCCTCGTCGCGACAACGTCGATTTTGATTGGACTCGCAGGAGGACTTCAAGCGCTCCTTCATTGCATTCAGCTGGGAGAGCAGCCGGGTTTTCTCATCCTCCAGATCACAGATCTGTGTGGTCAACTCATCAATTTTGCGTGCCCGCTCCAATGATGTGATCTTGTACTCAACGGCCTCCGCCAGCTGGGCCTTAACCTCAGCAATTTGGGTGCGAGCATCGGCGAGCTGAGCGCTCAACTTGTCCACCTGTTTGGCCGCCTTTTTGGCCCGACAAACGGCCTCATCGCGTTCCCCCTGTAGCATGCACTTGCCCCTCGCCCCATCCTCAATGATGGCCAGCTTGCGACGCAGCAGCTCCAAATGCAAATCCCTACGCTGCACTTGCTCCCGCAAAACGCGAACGCGACGCTGCAAATTGTAAACGCTGCTGCTCTCCTTCAGGGGTATGTCGTGGCAGGATCTCTCGCGTCGCAGCTTACCCTGACCACCATGATGCCCCGAATGATGCTGATGATGATGATGATGATCGCAGCAGCCTCCCTTGTCCACAACAACAGCCACCTCATGCTCACAATGTGACGCCAGGCGCTCGGCCCGCTCCAACAAATTCTCGGCCATGAGGTTTGTATCGGTGCCCAGTGCCGGCGGTGCCGAGCACTCGCTCCAGTTAAGCGCACTGGCCAGCCGCTGCAGGAACTCCGAAAGACCCATGTGTTCCTTGCGCAGTGTATGTATCTCAGAGTGGCATTTCTCCAGTCTCTCCGACAGCTCACATTTCTGTGCTTCGCCCGAACGCAGGCGACATTCCGTAGATTCGTGTGCCTCCTTCAGTTTCTCGTGCTCGCAGCTCAGCTGATCACGCAGCGAATGCATTTGCTGCGAGCGAAAGAGAGATAGAGACAAAGAGAGAGAGAGAGACAGATAAAACGAGAGAGCGAAACAAACAGAATGAGAAAGTGTTGAAATTAATAATGACTCTAGTGTAGGAGGAGAGCGGAACAAAGATTTATTAGAGCCATCAAGCTTCGCGTCTCCCAAACGTCTGGTTTTAAACTGTGATACATTTGGATCCTACAGATTTACCCCTCTTTTAGTCAGTTTTGTAACATTACTCACCGCTTGCATTGCCTGATTCTCGCCGAGAAGCTCTCGCAGCTTGTCCTTGATCAGAGTCTCACACGGCTCGGGCACATTGAGCAGATGGCTGAGCGTGCGCAGGAACTGCAGACGATCCGACTGAATGCGATCCAGATTGTTTTGCAGACGATGACAACGTGACTCAAATCCGCGCAGCTCCTCCTTCAGTTTCTCGCCATTGATTTCCGATTCGGTTAAACGATCCCGTTGGAGCTGCAAGTCCCGTTCGTATTGTCGGCAACGCCCCTCCAGCTCATGATTGTGATTGCCGGCACCGTCCAGCTGGGCACTCAGACGCTGCTTCTCAATGTTCGCCAACGACTTGAGATTGAGTAGCTCGTTCTCGCAGGAGCTGAGCGTGTCGCAGGTGGAGGTGACCTTGGCCTTGGCACGCTGCAACTCAATCATCACCTCCTCGGCCCGGGAGACAACACACTCGGGCGTCGCATGATTATTCGGATTGCTTTCGCACACATCAATCCCCAAGCAGACGCTCAATCGGCGCAGCAGATCATGCAGCTGCCCCTTGGCCTGCTCCTTCTGGGCCTCCTCGGTGGCGGCATGCGACTCCAAATGCTGAATCTTGCACAACAGCTCCTTGTTGCGGTCATCCGAGCAACGCTTCTCCCGCTGCACGGTGTGTATCGTGTTGTCGCAACGGGCCTGCACCGACTGCTCCCGATTTTCCGAAGTCTGGAGGCGACTCTGCAGCGATGCAATCAACGCAGTCTGGCGAGCTGCCTGCGCTCGCAGATTCTCCACATCCGATTCGCGACCACACAATGCGCTGCGGGTTTCAGCCAGCTGAAGCAGTTATAGATAGATATTATAGATTACATATTACATAAGAGTCCAAATGGCAAAGTCTTTCACAGCTCACCTCGCTGGTTAGACGCTCCTTCTTATAGGACAACGCAGCCAATTCACTGCGCAACGTTGTCGTCACATCGATGCCGTGATGATGCTCTGTAACTGTAATCCCTGTGTTGCCACATGAGCTGTCGAGCTGTAAACAGAGGCAATAACTTTATGAACTATATATCTAAAATGAAACTCCAACCCAATAAAAAATATATATTCGTGATCACTCTTTCTCAAGCTGTCTATCTTATTATAGCTGTAGACTTCAAATTAGGAATATATTTTCGCTTGCCAGCTTAAACAAGGACAAGGTGCAAGTTCCCTTACGGTCTTTTCAGTTCCAAAATATTTTAACTGAATAATTTTAACTAATTTAGATAAAGTACTCTTATGTTCCTAAGCAGTAGCTTATAGAGCATGAGCTCTGGAGTAAATATTTTATTTTATTCTTACAATTTTGTTAAGAATTTTAAACATTTTAAAAGCACACGAATTTAAATTATAAATTTGATTTTACTTGAATATTGATGTATTGACAGCAATTGGGAATTCTCACTAATCAGCACAATACTTCTGACTTCAATTAGCTAATTATTATGTTAGCGTACCAAATGATGATGATGTGGCGATAAGCCACCACTGAGTCCCAGATGATGGTGATGCAGATGATTATCACTGGGCATTCTTAAGCACAAATGAATTTCTCTTCTTCAATAATTGTGATCCAACCGAACTGCTCAGCAAAACCGCTCGAAGCCAACTGACGCCTGGGGCGTGGACAGGTCTCCTGCAGCAAGCGATGGGGCATTGACAACAGCCTAACAACTGGGAATTTACCTCAACATAACATCACACAAGCCACATACTCTTCTACACACTCTATATACTTCCTTTGGGCTCGTGATTTATGCTCGAGTTTAGAGTTTGGGGGGTTTATTTTTGTTTTATGTGGACGGTGGGGTTGGCAGGGCGGCGACATAAGTGAAAACGAGCTCAATGGCATTGTGAAAAGGGGCTGATGGAAGGGTTCAGTGGGCGAGGAGCTCTGCCAGGGAGTTTACACATTTCAAAGTTTTTCTCAGTTTGTTTTCTGTTATTTGGGTCATTCACATGGCAAAATGCAATCGAAACGAACGCACGCAAGGAATGATTTGGAGAGCTCCCTTCGATATACAGGTGCAAATAGAGGCCTCCTCATGCACAGTGTGAAGCTCTATAGACCACAAATTTGTTTAGTTTTACTTTTTCTTTTTTATTTTGCATTCTTCGACCGGAAGCGGAAAATGAGGTGTGCAAGTTTTGCTTAGGCTTGCAATTTATAAAACCTGAACTGTAGTTTGGCTAAATACTAACTAACGCACAGCTAATGGAAAATACAAAAGCTACACTTGGAGAAAAATATGATCGTGAATTTAGAAAAACAGGAGATTAAAAGAACCAAAGCTCATAATTTTCAACACCTTAACTTTGTTAAAAAAAAAATATAATTTCACAAGCAATACCTTTTAAATATTGGTTTGATCTCTATAACAATACATTTAGATTTGAAAATATAATTTTAATCCAAAATTCATGTTGAATGTTGGTTCGGTTCAAACTTTCCACTACCTTGACTTTGTCTAAGCTAAACTGTTTTTTTTTTAAATCAATACAGTTTTCACCTGTAGAATTATACTACACTAAAGAAAGACTAATTTTATTTCTGATACCAAACAAATAATGCAACTTTACTTAAATTCCCACAAATTTACCACAAATTTATATATAACTATATATAATTCTAAAAATCCCTATTGGGTTTTAACCACTGTGCATGTACAATTTATGCAAATCGCATTTAACCATCAATAGTTGCCCCAGCACAAAGAAAAAAAAAACAAAACAACAACAACAATAACTTTGGAGCCCTAACAACCGCATAAATTTCACACCAACAACAAACAACAAAATGCAAAAAAAAAAGTTTTCCAAAAAGTTTTCCTCGCTGATAAGCAGCACTGCGAAAATATGCATACAGTGCTCAATTTGCCAAAGGAAAGCCTATCAAGAATCTAGGCACACAACACTCATAAATATATCTGATGATTTTTATAGCCCGTTATGGTATATGTAATTTGGGATATGGCAATTTGTCACACGATTCGAGTGCTCGCCAAAAAAACACTAATTTTAGACAAACACATTAAAGGTGAGGGGCGGGGGCGGGGCAGGCAGTTAATTCAGATATTCAGTCCAGACTTACCATAACATTGGCGCGTGCAGCGATTGTTGGTGGCACCGGTGACATTGGCAATGAGGACGGCAACGATGTCGATACCGATGCCTTTTCACATAGTAGCTCAAAGACATGCCAATCCTCGGGCGTATTGCCATTTGTGTTGGGCCGCAGATTTGCTGGCATAACTCGAAAATATTTCCACTAACTAGCTCCGATGTGGGGCTGTGAAAAATGTCTACTACAGATTCGCGCTATTTGCCAGGCATAAATACCTGGCAACAGCCTGGCAACATGGCTAAACATGCCAAAAAGCTAAGCGACTACCAGTTGCCAGGCGCATAAATAACGATACATAAAACTCAAATTGGGGCCCCTAAACACGTGGGCGTTACTAGGGAATAAATCGACTCGACTCGACTCGATTGGATTCTCCATTCTCCGTTCATAGCCGAAGCGCAACACTTAATAGCATAATTTCCAAATTGTTCCATTGCAAATCAAATTTCATAGCAACAACAGCAGTCGGCATTTGGTGATCGACTACGAGATACCCTCCTTGCTGATGACTACACAATGCTAGTTATACATTTCTATGGGTACAGGGTATAATTACGTCCAGCTGCTGTTGTATTTAAGCCGTCTGTCTTTGACAAATGCATTTGGCAAATGTTTGTACATGCAAAGTTGTTGTGAATTGTTTGGCTTAGCAATGACTTTGATTTTGATTCAACATACATCGAATAATGGGGGGTTTGGGGCTTATAAATTTGATGTTTATTCGTATTTGTTTTGGTTGCCAACACACAGTTGATTAGTTCGCGACTTCAAATTTAATGCATTTTACTATTTCTTCTTTTTGCCTTGGCCCTTTGCCTTCTTCTTCTTTATCGACGACTTACGTTTTTCGATATTTATCTTTAAAAATTACAAAATAGAAATCATTTAATTTCGCAAATTAGCTAATTAAATTGCTGAAACTCACTGAGGACATTTTTGATCGATGTTTTTCACGTTCCTCTGCGGCAATCAGTTCCTGGACCTCTTCCACTCTCGCTCTGAACATCTCAACTTGTTCCTTAAAGTATTTCAGATCATCCTTAGCCTTAGTCCAATGATTTCGAGTAATAGTGCACTGCAGTTCGGCCATCTCAAGATCCGCATCGAGCTGTTCCTGCCAAAAAGCTATCGATGCCCTATAATTGTCTATCTGATATTGATATTCGAAGTCCACGCAAGCAAATCTGGTTTCATCGTTTCTCACTTTCAACTGCAGCTCATCGATCTCGCTCTGAAATATGTTCTCGTTGGCTTTTAGCCACATTAGATGCTGCTCCCCGGCACAACGCATCCAATTGATACGATACCGCCTCTCAATTTGCATAAAAACTGAAGCACAACTTCTTCAATTGTAAATCATATATAAATATTAAAACCTGCTCACAGCTTACCTTGAGCCCTATCGTTATCGGCCAACATCTTGGGAGCGCTAACAGAGCTGTCTCGTATGATGTCCACATACTTTCCTAGCCTCAATTCCTGGTGAGCGTCACGCAGATTATCCAGTTCCGATACCCACGTTGAGTTGTTTTCATAGTTCGATTCGCTAATTGGCAAGAGGAAAAGACAGTGAAGTGAAACAGGAGCCTAGTAAATCTAAATACTCACTCAAGCAATACAAGGGCACTCTTGCACAGATCGTTACCTTTGGAAAAGTCCAGTTTTATTGCTGCGAGCAGTCGTTTAATTTCCTTGATATCCGTACAGAATTTCGAACAATTCAGATCGTCTCGGGTTCTCTCAATGGGCAGCACGTCCAGATAGAGTTGATTGACCTTCTGGCGTCGCTCGAAATGTTCCAGCGACCAGTAGAATAGCTTGTGCGGTATTTCCTGCATTTCACCTGGCCAAATGTGTAGAATGGTGTCGATTTGCTTTTTCAGCCGTACCGAGAGAAACTCGATGGCTGACTTCTGAAACTGGTCCAATACCCTTTTGTACAGCATTTGTTTCACCTCCCACGTAAGCCATGGTCGGAAAACGATAGCGTCCTCAAGGACGACCTTCGGTTGAGACTTTAACATTTTCATTATGGCCATTCCCTCAGCAGTTGCAACCGATTCCATTTCAAACGACTCTCTGCGGATGGGTTCATACATCACTTGGCTGACCTGCTCGTAGGGCTTCAGTATGATCTTGAGAAATTCATCGCGACAAATGGATGGATCCTCCTGCTGTGGCAATGGAAATACTATGGGTCTATTGCCAGCTGGATCGAGTACGATCTTCGACTCCGTCTCAGCTTCGGATTCAATGGTAAGATCCTCTTCGTCCATTTTGTATATTTAGTTCTACCTTTGATTTTCTGTTTTTAGTGTAATTTATTAGAAACTTCTGTTTTGTGGTTAGGGGTTTTTTTCAATAATAAATAAAAATAATAAAGAAAATTTTGAGACCCTTGCTTTTAAATTCTCTGAGAACTCTAATCAAGAATATATTTGAATATACTTATATGCTCAAGAGATGACATTTAGCATAACAGTAGAACAATTAAGCTCACAATCGATAAAAGCGAAGATTATCGAACAGCCGCTCATCCCCTCAATCGATAACCATTTCTGACATTCATTCAATTTGCTTTTGCAATTGGAATATTACAAAAGAAAATTGTGAAAAATTGTGAAAAATTATTTTATTAAATTGGGTAAGCAGCATGAAAGCGACTCGAAAGCAATTACAACGTGGTGCTGCTGCTAAGAACGCATCTCAGTCTCTGCCCCAGAAGAAAGTAGAGACTAAAGTGGAAGCAGAACCAAACATAGAAGTAGACCTAACAGACGAGACAACGTCCAACGAGGAAGCAGAGGACAAGCTGGAAGTCGACTATGATGACGTGTCCACATTAGTAAATTTCAAGTTGCGACCAGAGGATAAGACAGGCGCCTGCTTTACTGCAACATCACCGGCTGCAACATCAGCTGCCTCTTCGACAACATCATCAGACGCATCAACGCCTGGTTCACGTCGCTCCAAAGCCAAACGATTGGAGTCCACAAAAACACTGGGCATTGCTGTGGCATCCCCACTCGCCTTCCGGCCGGAGAGCGTGATGCCCTGGTTGGAGCGCAGCTTGGATCAGTCCCAGAACGGCAATGAAACATCTCTGTATTCCATGAGCCGCGACTGGGTCTCAAACCAGCCACCCAATGCAAGCACTTCCATCAAGAATAACAGCAACAACAACAACTCCAACGGAGACTCCTCCATTCCCATGGTCAATCTAGAGCATGAGGATGATGCCGAAAAGGTTCTCGCCCAACTGCGCAGCGGCGAACTCAAAGTGTTGAAGCACATGCCCAAGGCACGTGAAACGGATATGTCGCCCATTCCAATTCCGCTGCCAGCCACTCAAAACTGGAATCTACAAGGAGCCAGCAAGGAGCAGCTCCTGGCCGAAAGTATGGACCGTTGGAAACGGGTGCGCAACCACTGGCAGAAGCATACCCAGGAATACGAGCATGCCCGCTACGAGACAATTGATCAAATCCTTAAAATAATTATTAAAAAATAACTTGGAAAATTAACCTGAAGAAATGCTCCACTTCAGATCAAAAATAGGTGAGGTGCAATATTATAAATGTATATATGAATACATTCTCGATTTAAAAGATATATCTTAACATTTTTTTGGTAGACCAATTTAAATAACCTCCATGTGCATATGGTTTATAAGAAGTCAGACAATCGGACGGACAGATGAAAGGGCTGGGCTTTTGATGCTGATTGGGGATAATTATAATCACATACTTTTGCACAACTTCATTATACATAATTCTTAATTCGTCGAGCTTATAATAAAAATGAATATAAATTACCATTTCATGTTTTTTGCTATTTAATCCGCTTACAAAGTAAGATCTGTTTTAGTTTTTACATTTTAACCGGCTATATATACTATATATACCTGACAAATATACCAAAAATATAAATAACTGGCCTATTTACATATGCAAGGCCGGTGCAGACCGGACAGCTCCGGAGTTTACTTTCGATATAGATATCAACATAAAATCTATGATTTGGAGGCGGATAAACTTTATACATGCACAGGAGCCGATGAGTAGATAGTTGTCGCTATTATAATTATTATTATTATTATTATTATTATTATTATATTATTATATTATATTATAAGTATGATTAAACGCGAACTATTAAGTTATTTTAGCGTATCTTGTCTTATAATTGTAGGTGGCCGGTTCACAGCGAGCGTTGTTTTTTTTTTTTTCAAAACGACATTCTTCGTTTCTTGCAGTTGGCAACACTTGAATGCAACCCAGATGAAGTTCCAACAACAAACATATAAACAATAATAGGAAAGTAAATAAATATAAATCATGCTTCGATAAGAAACTTTCTAAAATTGCTCCCACACAAATATATTTATTAGTAACTATAATATATATATATTTAAGCAATTTTAGAAAGTTTCTTACCTAAGAATGCTTTATATTTATTTACTTTCTTATTATTGTTTATATTCCTAGTATGTATATATAAATCCGTAAATATCAATAACAATAGGAAAATAAATATTTTGATTAATAACTATTCAAGTAAATATATACAGACATATGTATATACACTGGAGAAAGAATCCTATGAGGCACAGCAACGTTTCCCATTTCTGTTATCCCATTTGACGCAATTCTCCTCTTTTGCCAGGGCTATAAATAAAATTCCCTTACCGCCTTTTTTTAGCCAGAGCAAAGGGCCTGCGACCCGGTTTTCGAAATGGCTGAATTGGCTGACTTGTTGGCTGCCTGGTTGACTGGCGGAGTCGACAGTTGTTGCCTACTTGCTGCATTTTTCTGCTGGCCTGTTGCAGTTTCTAATCGAATCGAAACCTTCTGCCCAAGCGATGCCTACGGGCGCTTAGTCGGGGCGCCCTTTGTTAGCTAAAATATCATGGATCCCATTTTAGGTATGGCAGGGACTAAAGTAATTATTATCATCTGTGTATATGTGTGCCACAACATGCAACACACAACGTGCAACATGATTATTTGTGACGCTGCTCGCACTGCTGTTCGCCCATGCCAAATTGTTCTGTTAAAATCTGTGCGCTGTGCGTTGACATTGCCACAAAATGTTGCACAGCAGCAGCAGCAGCATAAAAGGGCAATAATGCTTTCTCGCTTCCACGCGACAGCCCTTTCACAGCGGGAGTGTGTGTGTGGGAGAGAGAGAGCGAAAGATGTGAGAGTAATTTAACAGCCCAATGCAGGCCATGCACCGTTCTCCCTCTCTCCCTCGCTCAACATTTCGCTTAAAAAGGAGAGGGGGACATTCATACACACACATACATACGTACATATGCTACGGCTATGTTGTGTCGTCTGCCTTATGCGCGCGCTCTCTCTCTCTCTCACTCCCTCTCTCTCTCTGTCTGTCCTATGTTCTGTTCTGTTGTTTTCGCTTACTGGTTCTGTTTATGATTTCTTTTAGCTGCTGCTGCTGCTGTTCGCCTGTTCGAGCGCACCATCGAAATTTCACATGTAATTCCCACGGCCTGAATTTTCCCACACAAAACGAAGAAGAGGAAGCAGAATTCAACAACAAAGCGACATACGGACAATTGGGACAGACAAGAGAAGCAGCACAGACACAGCTACATACGAACAGCATTTATTTTTTTTTATTGCATTCAATGTGGTCCCAGGGTCGCTGGTCGGCTCGTCTCCTTCTTCACACACACATCGACACACACCGACACACACCGACACACACGGACACACATATGGATTGCATACATATGCATGTTATGCTTGTATATTTGTATATTGTTTCGTTATTTCGTTTTGACATTTTTCTTTGAGCCACATTCTTGTTTTGGCAGGGTTGCAAGCGCATCTAAATTATCATTTCAAAAAAACACCATGACCCAAAAATATACATACGTGTGTATATATTTTTGAATATTTCTATATTAACAGAGATTAGCAGGATATGCGCTCCAAAATGTTTTTAAGGATTATTACTGCTAGCTTCTTTATCTACTTGGAGTTGTGATTCGATTTAAAACTTATCTTTATTATCCAACTCGAATACTTAGTCTTGTACTCGTTAATAAAACATGAGCACTTATCACCTATTAGTCATAATTTTGTAAAATAAAAAAAAGAAAATAAATATTTTCCAATATTTAGTTTTCCACACACAATAAAATCTTGTTTGCTTCAGATGTTGGAGTACATATTATTAATATATATTAATATAATTACTACATAAATAAAAAAAACAGTTTTCTATATGTATTTCTAAGCACCCGCGACTTAACACGCGCTCATCTCTAATGCAAAGTGAACGTCCTTGAATCTGTGGTAGCAATGCAGCAAATGCTGCAAGTGTCAGTCAACCTTTGAGGTTATGTTTGAATGTGTTTTTTTGTGTGTGCGAGTGTGGGTTTCTCCTCTGGCTTCTTAGCCTTGGAGTGCACTTCTCTAATGGCCCCTGAACCTGCGCTGCTCAACACTGACTCGAACTGGAAGTGGGCAGTGGGGAGTGTGTCGCATATAGCAGTCATTCCAGTTATTGCCATGGCATTTGGAGTGCAATGCCAGCCAACTTCGGCTACTGCACTCCTGGTTTATCAATATGTTCAAGGATTTTTTCAGGTTTCCAGGCATGCCACTCTCATTGCGCTCTCATGTATGTGTGCGTGTCTATCTATCTATCAGTCAGCCTCTGCCTATGTGTGTGGGTCTTCAGTTTGGCAGAAGGCAGCTTGAAAAAGTCATGAGCGGAACACAAATTTGTATTAGTATTTGTTGTTGTGTTTGTATTTTGAGTGCCTCTCACATTCGGTATTTTTGGCTGTTTTGTGCTCATGTGCGCTAAAATTGCTGTTATCCTGTGGCCCAAACTCAGCAGGAGTAACAAAAAATGCACAACACACACACACACGCACATGTGTGTCAGTCATTAAAGTGTCATACATATTTGTAGTTGCTAAAACAAAACTCAGCATTTGAGCAGCATACAATTTCTTTCTTACCCGCTTGCTGAAAATTAAAGCTCAAATTACACATCACTCAGCGCCATAACACACACGAAAAAAAGCTCATTGTTACGATAAGTGGTTTTGTTTTAGCTTCTCAAATTGCACGTGAGTCACTCTCCCACTCTACACTGTTTTTTTCTTCATTGGCGCCAGCAACAGCAAAGCTTTGGCCAGTCAAGTCTTTTTGCCTGCTCACACAACACACACACACGAGCGCTATTCTTCACACTCATTCGAAATGAAAACGGCGAACGAGTGAATAGTCGCGGCGAGAAATCTCTCAAAGCTGCCAGCTGCGTCGCCTGTTCGCCTGTTCATTAGAGTCCATGAATTGAAATTGTGTGCAACGATGACGGCGACCAACGCACGTCCAAAAACAAAAAATAAATAAGCAAATACACCACAAATGAAAAAAAGATGGCCGCCTTCGAAATTCGGAGGCTCTTAATTTTTTGGGTGCTTCAAGCGTTCAATTATTACATCTGTATGTGTGTCTGTGTAACGGCGCTTGAAATCCATCCAAATGCGACTCGAGAGTTGAGCCGAGTTTTTGGGGCTTCTCTGACTGACTCCACGTTCCGTCGCCAGTTCAAATTGCCTGCGCTTCCAATGGGGCTGGGAGGGGGCACAAAAGCAGCAGCAAATAAATAAACTAGAGCAATGAGCAGCATCATTTAGATTTAGACCGGAATAGTAACAGGCGAGCAGCATGACTCAGCAGGCACTTTGCGCGCGCACTTTTGCGTTGCCATTGGAAGGTTGTTGGTATTTGCATCTCGCTCTTTGTCGCTCTCGTGGTCCCACTCGCACGCATTGTGGGCTTGCTTTACAGCACTGGCGTGCTTTTTGGCGCGTGTTTTGAGTATGAGCTTTTAACTCAAGCACTGTGGGTGGGTTTGTTTTCAAATTACAGGCCAACTTTTGACATTTGTTTTATAATAATTATAAAATATAAATATATAATATATAAAGATAAGTATAGTAACTATTTGTTCATTTTTGAGAAGAACAGCACTGGCGCTGCATTTCCATATATTTTTGTATGCGCTTAAGCTCTTTAAAAATAAGTATTTTAAATTACGATTGAACAGAGTGATGCCAATCATTAGCGTTGCCAGATTGCGCTAATTGCGCCAGGCTGCCAACTTGTGTGCGCAGCAAATGGCGCGCAGCTTGAATGAATATTAAAATTTGTGCATTGTGCGCTTAATTGTGTTTTATGACTGGCATGAAAAAGAACGAAGCCACAACAAAGTGTAATTTAATTGCTGCGGCTGCTGCTGCTTTCTGCTGCTTCCTCATGATGATGAATGAATGCAATTTGTATTTAATCAATAAACACGCCCCGCAGTGCTTTAAATCAGCGCACAGTGCCGCTTAACGGCTTAGCGCCAGTTGCCCCCCTCTCCCCAACCCATTCCCCCTCTATCTATCTCTCTCTATCTCTGCCTCTCTCTTGTGGCAAGTTAGGCAATTTTAATTGGATTTGCATTCAGTGCACGTTGCCCCCTTTTTACACACATCTTCTGCTCCTGCTGTTTCTCCTATCCCCCTCACTCCTCCCCTTCCCGCATCACCTGCAACCCTTTTTCGCCTTTGGCCTGAAACATAAATTTATTTTTAATTTACTTATGTATGCGCGAATTTGCGAAGCTGCCCGGCGGCTGTTTGATTTGCGAATTAAACTGCGTGCAACATAATAAAAAAAAAGAAAGAGAAAAGAAGAAAAAGAAGAACGCGACTCGTTAGCGCTGCAAACAGAGGAGGGTGCAGTGTGGTGAGTGCGGGGAGCTGTGCTGCAAAGAGGCAAGCAGAGGTCAACTCTCGATTGTCATTTAGATTAGCTCCTAATGGGCGAAACTAGTTTTTGTTTTTCATAGTGCTAAATGTCTTAAATTAGAAAATTAAGAAAACATTAATAAAATGTGGAAATGCAAACAATAATTTTAAATTCGAAAACTTGTAATTACATTTTATAATAAAAATACTAATGCTTCATAACAATAAAAGTAACTGGAAACGCAATCATTGAAAATTAAAAAAAATTAATCAGTGCTTTTAATCCTAGAATTTTAATTGAATGCCTTCAACAGATATGGTAAAATCGATCGATCAGCGGGTGATGCTGACAAGATTCGACTTTTCTAGTTTTCTTCAATCAACTAACTAACTCGATTGCTTAAGGGTATGGAACAGAAATAGTTGTTGTAGACTTGTTGCTCATCAAGACTAACGACACAACAACGGCGATCAAATCAATCTGCAGATGAGTCTCAACTATTCAGTAAGCAGCGGGTCCCCTCCCCTCCCCCCACGCTGCGCCTCCCTCACCCCACACACTCTCACTGTGGCCACACACTCTGTGCGTCTGGGGCAATTTAAAAATCACATTAAATTAGTCAGCAAGAAATCAGCGCAACGAAACCATCAACAAATCATCTCAAATTAAATTCATTCAAGAGCTCACAGCTTACACAGCTCGCTCGAGGAGTGATGGCCAAGTTGTTGGGCAGGCCAAGAGCCCACTGACGGATCGGATATGCCGTTTCATTCATGCCCCGTGCGAACGGGTAGCACTCACTCTCCATCCCCAACTCCCAAACTCACCGACTCTTCAGTCTTGACTCTTGGCAATTAATAAAAATGTAAATTCAATTAAATTTATATGACAGCAAGCTGTCAGAAGAACTCAAATTAAAAATTACTAACAAGACCAGTTAACCCCCTTTCACCCCCTCTCCTACTTCACCCTGCCCATACCCACTTCAAACTAACAGTCACCAACAGTTGCCTCCGACTCCGTCTCCGTCTCCACCTCAGCCTTCTCTCTATCCCGGAATAGCCTCGGGTGCAGCAGCACCAGTCCACGCTTAATTAAAAATCCAACAACTGCGCGCCTCAAGAACCTAGCGGACTACACTCAAAAAAATATAATTGGTTTATCCACCTGAAAGCCATTCTAGAATATAAAATTTTCAAATAAATTTTATTTATAATTAAATAAATAAATATTTTATAAAATGTAATGAAATATTATTTGTTATAGAAATCAACTTTGCATTTATTTTGTTTAAATAAATACACATTTATAGATATGCATAAAATTTTCACTTGCTATAAAAGGAAACCTTTAAATAATAAATGTGATTTTGGGAAGGTAAAATTGGTCTTTATTAAAATATTTCTAAATGCATATACACGTATATATGTATGTATATTTGTTCGCTCAGTGTAAGCTGAGGGGCTTTGCTGGCGAAATTCTCATTTGCAAGCCTTCAATTTGAGTGACGTACGGTGACCACCCGAGAAGAAGGAGACTACATTTGCGAGGTAGCCAAATGCCAGTCAGTCGATCAACATTGCGACGCCCAAAAAACTCCGGAGCGATGAGCAGCCGATGTTGGAGTTGAAGTTAAAAATGCAGTCGCCGAGTTTGTAGCTCGTTTTCGCTAATAGCGGAAGCGTTGCGGGGTTTGGCAGCGGCAACGGCAGCGGCACCGCCTAATAATTAATAAATTAAAAAACAAACTAACACGCACATGATTTGGCCAGAATGAGAGACACAAAGAGAGGGCGAGACACAAAGGAAGAGACTGTGTGAGGGAGAGAGGGCGAGAATGCGAGCCAAGAAAAAATTAGCCTACAATCACAAGGATAATCAAATGCTGATTTATGGCAATTAAAGGCGATCCGAGACGTGGATCATCACTTCCGGCGGACTGCGAGGCAGCAGAAGCGCCAGCTGTGTGAGGTCCTGGCGCTATGACCCTCATCTGTGTGTATGTGAAAATTAGTAGCTAATTTGCGCTGTCATCATTATTGTGTGTTGTGCAAACATTTGTTTGACTCGAGAGAGCTGTGAGGAAAGGAGGGGTGAGGCGATGCGAGGAGAGGAGGCAAGATGCGCTACGTTGTGGCCGTGACATGCATATAAATGAGCCAGCATGACGGGGCACTGATCCACCGATCCACCAATCCATCGGTCCAAGTAATGGCATAAGAAGCCACTGCTGTCGGTCTTGTGTTCATGCTCATAGATTGCTATTAATTCCAATTTTACGGTTTTTACAACACATCCAACGGCGATTTCCAAATCACACTAATCAACCAGCTAATGAACTCTAAAGAAAACAAGATAAGCTTTAAATACGGATTATCTCGAACACTTTAATATTATTAAATACATTAAGAAACTTCTTGAAATAAGATACATAATTAATAAAGAGATTTAAAGACAAATTTTTCCTAATGAAGATTCTCTTTTTAATTGTATTATAAATTTATGGTAACACTTTGATATTGTTAACTCTAATGAAATCAAATGCAATATAACTAAATATTTAAATAAGCCCCCCCTCACTTAATACACTCAGGAAGTAACTTTATAGAACTTAACCTAAGAATGAAATTGAAATGTGTTGCACAGTGTTGTGATGTTAATTGAATTTTATGGCAACTACAAGACACGAGCATCTCAAACGCCATATTTAAGAAGCTAACGATCTGCTGAACAGCCAATTAATTAATATATTAATAATGCATATTCATGATGTCCGATGTCCGACATCGAATGTCCGTTATTGAACGGTCTCCAAATGAACAAGCTAAGATTGGGCGGCCCACGCAGCCGAATCGAGGAATCGAATTGAAAACGTTATAAACAGCTAAGGGGAGTCAGTGTTGTTTGGTCGGTGGGCAGGGGGAGGGGGCGTGGCAGGGCATTTAAGGTACGCATTCAAATTATGCAGATTAGCCAAATTTGTGGGAAGGTAGCATATCAAATGGACATAGCTTATAATTATGGCCAAGCCACACAGAGAAAATATGTTGAAGCCAAAACGAAAGACTGAAGCAACGAACTTGTTTTGCGCACAATTTTATTGCGAAAAAGTGCGCGAGCGCAAAAAAAAAAAAGAAGAAAACGTTAAGAAAACAGAAAACAGATTCGGGCCATAAATTAATTCATAATTCGCAAGATTTCCGAAATGAATGCTGATCAAATTAATTAATTAGTAGCCGCAACAAGAAGCCAATAGGTGATTAATCGAAATAAACATCAGGCGGAAGGTTCGCCTGACAGGTCATGGGTTAATTACGAGCTTCGCGACGTGGTTCGAAAGTACAGCGATTTTGATTATTAGCCAAATACGAATATAGACATTTATATATATATATATATAGATTTCTGTTTCGCGCAAAGTTCAATGACAGCATCAAAAATGTATCCATCAATATGTATGTGGCTCTCTATAATCAAATGTCTGACCCCCAAAATGCGAATGGACCACTTTGAGTAATGCGCAAAATGAATGATTTTAATCATATTAGTCGCAATTTTCTGCGGCCTGGCTACGTGTGCTCCCATCTCAAATGCCCTTTTTGTAGCCCCCTGATTTCCGGGCCAATTTTGCTTTCGATCATTTCGCGGAGAGACATTTCGTTTTGTGTGTGTGTCAGTGTGTGTATGTGTGTGTGTGTGTGTGTATACGTGTGTGCGAAAAATTAAGAAACGATTTTCGGCCGCAACCGCAGAAATTGCAATAAAATTTTTGGGGATGGAGGTGAGGCGCTGATTTAAAGCATCAATTTGCAAAAACTGCAAAGCAATTTATCGAATCGATCTCAAAACGAGCTTGGAATTATCTCTAGGTGATCTTTTAAATAATTTTTAATAATTTGCCAAATTTGTACAAAAGTACATACAAAATCAGTACAGTATTAAAAAGCAATAAAATATCAATTGTTAATTCGCAGCGAAATCAATACAAACATTAGTTTATTAACCAAAAATACAACTGCGCATAACAGTTTGATTTTGTGTTAGAATAGTTATAAATGGTAAGTAAAACATTACAAATTTGAATTTAATAAAAACTTAACAACATTTTCAGCCTGTTGTCACTTATTTAAAAAGCAATTAATTGATCAATCACTTTTACGGCAAACAAGAGTTGTAAATCAAGTAGCCACTGGAGAACAAATTACAAAACTCACTTAACCAACAGCTGCTGCTGAAATTGAAGTGTTGCATTGCCACGCCCACTGCACGCCCACGCTGCAACGCGCGCTCGTTAATCAAATTTATATAAAATATGAAAAACAATTATGAAAACACAAAACTGTGACAACAACAAAACACAACTCAGACTAGAAAAAAAAAGAAAAATGAAACTTATTCAATTTCCCACTTTGGGTCGCATATGCCTTCAAATTAAATTATGTAGCTGCAACAGCAACAACAATTGGCCATGGCAATTACAGCAATAAAGCCGCCAAACACGAATCGCGTGCAAAAACAATTTAAAAAACAATCAAGAAATGTTTTTTGGCCGGGCTGGCAGCGACGACCATCAATGGCAACATAAAATACCAAAGACCGAGACCTCTACTACAATCAAAAGACAGCTCCTCACTTCTGTGCATTTCGTTTCACTTACATTTCGTTTTGGTCTACACCCACACAAACACAAACACACTCGCACACACACGCACACAGACACACTAAAAGGGATTTAGCCACTTTACACTTACCCCAAATGGTAAAAGTTTAAGTAAACAAAACTTGAGTGGCGCGCTCGAAGGCAGTCATCAGCCCGACCCCATCACACCCTGCTCAGTCCTGATCTGTACCATACTGTACCATACAAAATCGGGGCTTATCCGACTGCAGAGAGCAGTTAAGAAAATCATTAATTAAAAATCTACAGAGCATATACAATTTTATACTTTAGCTCAATAAAAAATAAGCTTATAAAATATATATATATTTTTTTTTTCTGAATTATAAATATAAGAGACATAAAAATGAAGAAAAAACTTTGCTTTAAAATATCCTTAGTAAATAATATGCTTTTTATATTTATTTATTAAGTAATTAAAAAAGTAAAATGAAAACTTCTTGTTTTCAATATTAATCTATGAAACTTTGCAAGTTTTTCTTTTGTATCTTGTTTGTACTTTCGATAAATATTTTTTAAATTAAATTTTATTAGTCTTATTTTATTTTTTTGCATTTCTGTTTACAATATTTTTATGTGCAGCACATTTGAGAGTCGGCTATGCTGTGAAACTTCTGCCTTCATTAAACTTACGTTTCATTTTGATTTCATGTAAATTGCCTGTCGACGACACAACACCAGTGCCAACACTAACACACACACACACACATACACTCACTCATACACACTCTCATAATGCATGCGACTCTCTTTAACTGTGTAGTTGTTGAGCAGGCGACGCGCTGATTGGTTGGCAGCACTGTGCAAAGAGGGCGGCGCTTGACGAATAGAAAAAGAGGCAGAGGTAGAGAGAGCGCACGAAAGGGATAGAATACTTGCTGGAGTGCCAGGTGAGAGAAAAAGAGAGAGAGAGCCCGCAACTGAGGCAGGTGTCGCTGCTTAAATTTGTTACTCAAACTTACCAAGAGTTGATTTTCCAGCTGCAAAATTAAATAAATCCAATTTCGTATGCCTTGCAAATTAGATAATACCACATTGGAAGGCAGAGCACGTAAATCTGAGAAAAAGACCAAAAGAGAAAAAGAGAAGGAGAGAGATAGATAGAGAGAGAGAGAGAGAGAGAGAGAGATCACTGCTAAGGCCGACGGCATCGAATCAGTTTGAGCAGCGCGTAGCCAATTAAGAATCACAGTTGTTGAGTCTTTCGACCGTTTTTGGTCAAACTCTTAATAATATTAATTTGAGATATGCAATGCTAAATGACTGCCGTACCATGTCATACCATATGATACCATGCCAAACCATACCGTATACCAGAGTATGCCATACCATGCCATGTGATGCTATACGATCCATATAATGTAGCTGACACCTTAATAAAACTCAGACTGTGGACGACGGGGAGAGTTGGGCAGCAGCTGGAAATGCCTATTTTTGGGGAGGATGCTGCACATGTGGAATGGTTGGTTAGTTGGTTGGTTGGCTGTTTGGACGGTTGGATGGCTGGATGGATGACAGGCCTGGATGCCAATCACACGTCAATTGCACTCGCCTTTGGCTATTTAGGTAGCCAGCCATAAAGGCCGATCGCTGTCAACGTTGATGAGTTGATTTTGTCGTTGACAGGCGATCCTTATGTAGGAGTAGGAGTACAACCGGATGCAGTGGTTGCTCCGAGAATGTGCCCTCTATATTTTTTGATTTTCTACAAATTTAAATCGCCAGAAGAAGTCTTGACTCTATATTTTGTATTCTTAAAATGTATTTGTTTGCTAAAATAGAATAAAGAAAAACTTACATAATTTTTATTAGAGTCGTCTGCTTGCTTTGTGTTACAAAAAATAACTTAATTCAAATTCGCCAAAGTTTAATTGATACAAGGGTAAAAACTCTCTATTAATGTTGTGGTATCTAAAATAATATTGCAATACTTGCATTCAAGAAGAGAGTGCTGTTCCTAGAGATATACAATTAAATCAATTCGTTAGTAAGCAAAATATTGGAAAACAATTTGAGTTTTTAAAATTTATAAACTCAAATTTTGCTTAAAATTTATGTGCCAAGAAATTCACTTTGAAATCACAGTCAAATTTTGGGCACAACTGAACCAATCGAGCGTTAACTTTCTTGCCATCTTATTGAAATCGGTATAATTCTATTTTTAATATAAATAGTTATTATTAACCTCGAAGTGGGATGCACTGTAAACATACAGTGACCACTGTACTTGCTAGTTAGTGGTTTTTAAACAAGTCGCTCTGAGCGCCCAACTCCCCCATGAATACCCCACACGCGTTCTGTGTGACTAATGAGCATAGAAAGAGAGAGAGAGAGAGAGAGAATGAGAGAAAGAGAGAGAGCGATAGCCACAAAGAGACAAGAAAAAACGTCTCCGGGGGCAAACTCCGCTTATCTATGGCCCCGTAGCACATGTCTTGTTATACGGCATTTGGTTTTTTGTTCTTTTGTGGCTTGTGTCGGTTCATTTCGTCGTAGTTTGTATTTACGACAATCGTTGGTTGTACTGTATTAGGTGATATCGTAAACTCCAAAGCTGTGATAAAACCATTAACAATTTATTAGCGTGTTCGAACTTGTGTTTTAGCCATTTGTAGTCGCGAGCTATGGGATCATGTGAGTCATGTGACTCTATGTCTTCTGTCCGAGTGTGGCATGAGTCAATTTCTCTCACTCTCTTTTTTTCCTGTGAGATGGGGGGAGGGGGTTGGGGTTTTCGGGGCCGCACTTATCAGCTTCCAATTCAATTAAGCGAACAATCAATTATGATTTGTCACGCGAGCTCCACAAAGAACAAAAAAGGTTAGTGATATCGAAAGAACACAACACCCGCACCCTCCACCCCCACCCAATACTTCCCGATCCCCAGCCGTGGACCCCAACCACCCCACCCATCCCTACTTATCGCATTGGTTGCGGGCCTCTCGTTTTATGTTTGACATTTCTTAATTATTGATTCAATGTTTTCGCTACCTTTTGAAGATTGGAACATGTGTTCTCGGTGCCGCAGCTACGAAACGGAAATGAAATTAATTGGAAAAATGCGTAAGTTAAAAAAAACACAAGAATTTCCCAAGTAGGCTAAACTCCTAGCGTCCTCGTTCCGATTTCAGCTCGGACATTATTTATAGTCATTTATCGTTTTCAAGGAGAGTCGAATACAAATAATTATTTGATAAACTTTGAAAAATATTGGAAAATACTTTTTTTTCTTCATTCTTTTTGGTGAACATGTTCCGTTCGTATGTGCGTGAGTCGATACGTTCCAGTCGGGCCTTTGCCCGCGTCTACTCCAAGGATGTCACGTTTGGCGCCAAGGCACGTGCCCGGATGCTGCACGGCGTGGATGTCCTCGCGGATGCGGTGGCCGTCACGCTTGGTCCCAAGGGTCGCTGTGTGATCCTCGAACGGCCCTGGACATCGCCGAAAATCACCAAGGATGGCGTGTCTGTGGCACGCGCCATTTCGCTGAAGGATCAGCATATGCAGATCGGTGCCCGTCTCGTGCAGGATGTGGCGGACAATACGAATCAGACGGCCGGAGATGGCACCACTACGGCCACAGTTCTGGCCCGTTGCATTGCCAAAGAGGGCTCCCAGCACATTACACGAGGCGCGAATCCCATCGAGATTCGGCGGGGCATCATGTTGGCCGTCGATCATGTGAAGAAGGAGCTGCGAGAAATGTCGCGTGCGGTGGAGACGCGCGACGAGATCGAACAGGTGGCCACAATATCAGCAAACGGTGATTCCGAGATTGGAAAACTGATTGCCCTCGCCACCGATCACGTTGGCACCACCGGCACCATCACCGTCAAGGAGGGCAAACGTCTCAAGGATGAACTGGAGGTGCTGCAGGGTATGCAGTTCGACAAGGGCTACATTTCGCCGTTCTTTGTGAACACGCCGAAGGGTGCCAAGGTGGAGTACACAAATGCCTATGTTCTGATTACCCTCAAGAAAATCAAATCCCTTAAGCAGATCGTCCGGGGATTGGAGCAAACGATGCGACAACAGCGTCCGCTGCTCATCATTGCCGAGGATCTGGATGGTGAGGCACTCAACGGCCTAGTCCTCAATCGCCTCAAGACGGGAATGCAGGTTTGTGCCGTCAAAGCACCCGCCTATGGCGAGTATCGCAAGCAGCTGTTGGGCGATATTGCTGCGGCGACGGGTGCCAAAATCTTTGGCAATGACAACGATTATGCCAAGATTGAGGATGCCAAACTGTCGGACTTTGGAGAGGTGGGCGAACTGATTGTTAGCAAGGATTCGACCATGCTGATGGAGGCCAAGGGCACACCCGAAATGCTCAAGCGACGCATTCAGGAGTTGCAGGACGAACTGGATGATCCGGCAACGAAGCCCGAACAGAAGGTTCGTCTGCGTGCCCGCATCTCCACGCTGACCGACGGAGTCGCCGTCGTTCACATTGGCGGCACCAGCGAGGTGGAGGTGGGCGAGAAAAAGGATCGCGTCAATGATGCTCTCAATGCGACGAGAGCGGCCGTTGAGGAGGGCATTGTTCCCGGTGGCGGGACGGCCCTGTTGCGTTGCATACCACGTCTGCAGGAGCTGGAGCCGGACAACGAGGATCTTGCCCAAGGCATCGATATTGTGTGCAAGGCTCTGCGCATGCCCTGCATGACGATTGCCAACAATGCCGGCGTCAATGCACCCATGGTTGTGGCCAAAGTAATGAATGGTAGCGGTGACTTTGGTTATGATGCCATGAGGGATGAATATGGCGATCTAATTGACAAGGGCATCATCGATCCGACGAAGGTGGTGCGCACGGCGATACAACAAGCGGCTGGTGTTGCCTCCCTGCTGAGCACCACCGAAGTGATCATCACCGAGGAGCGGAATCAGAGTGTATTGAATGCTCTGGCTGCTGGCGGTGGCGGCGCTGGATTGGAGGAGGCATTGGGTGGCTTAGATCTGGGCGGCATGGGTGGCATGGATGCGTTATCCGCACTAGGCGGCATGGGAATGGACGAAATGGGTGGACTGGGTGGAATGGATGAGACTAGTAAAGCTGCTGAAATGAACGAGGCAGTCAAGAGCATTCCCGGTATGGAGAATGTGGAAGTCCATGACATTGATAGCAGTCAAATGTGAAATTTATAGCTACCCCACCCTCTCTCTCTCCCTCTATATATCTATCTATCTCTCTCTCCCTGGTTTATCTTTTGTGAATATCGTTTCTAGTCGATTTGACTTGGTTTTTTGTGCCAAATTTCTGTTGCTTTGTGAACGCCGAATAAAGAAAAAATTGTTAACAGTGCGCAAATGGAGATCTCAAAGGGACGACGTGTACATGTTGTGACCCAGTGAACTGGCGTTTGTAATGCTATCCATAATTAAGTGCCGCTGCCACCTCAACGGACATCGGGCCAAAACGGGCAACATGCACTAGGGGAAGGGGTAGCGGTTGGGAGGGGGGCAGACAGTCGAGTCGGTACATGGACTGCTTAATAAGCGGCGGCTGCTGCATAAATTTCCACCCAAAAAACATAAGAATTTCATATGGAATTGTTAACAACGCACTGTGAATGCTCTTTTAAGGTGAATGATTACAACTATTGGCTAAGATTTAATTAGTTGTTGATTGATAATAATGAGTAGTTAACGGTTTACTTGCCTGTATAAAATTGACAGAAATAGTTTGGTCAAGAATGTGGTAAGCAAGTAATGAACTCTATTCGAAAACAGAGGAAATTGTGCAATATGAATAGAGTAGCTAATCTGTAGATATCTTGCTAATGAAACAATTAAATCCTCTTATAGGCTTAGGCTAAGTAATTTGTTAAAATACACATTTAGAACCATTTTCGATTTGAATCAAATGCTATTATTAAGCGCAGATATCCCAACGTGAGAGCATTTGAATAAAACGGAGTCTGTTGTCGCTTTTGAATGCGCACGCAATGCAAAAATCTTGTTAAGACAGTTGCCAATCGGCAGAACCGAATGGGGCATTGCCACCGCAGAAGAACTGGCCAAAGGAACATGTGCAAATGCGCATGCGTAATTATTGAAACAAGTTAATTACTGGCGGAGGTGCCTTGTTGCCAACTCCGACTCCGACTCCGACTTCGACTTCGACTGCGACTCTGACTATAACTCCCAACTTTAGACTCGGATGGTTGCGCGGGCGACTGTTTCGAATGCTCGACTGGTTGCTTAATATATGCATGGGGCATAAGGCATGAGGCATGAGGCAGACACATTCCATTCGTTGTTTGCTGCATCCTTTTATGGCCAAGTGGCTATAGGTCCTGGGCATGCAGCTGCAACAGCAACAGCAACAGCAGCAACAGCAGCAGCAGCAGTTGATCAGCGTGCAGCGTGATCAAAGTGTGAAATGACTTGTTGTTGTCTGATGGCCGCATACAAATTGCTTGATGCCTCGCTTCGATGCCAATCACACAAGCTGACCCCCAATCTCTGCTCCGGCCGTTCCCCCGCCTGGCGGCAGTTTGATTTTTTCTATGCCTTAATTAAGTCGTTGATTTTCGCTTCCCAGGAAGCAATAACAGCTCCAAAAAGGGGATTGCAGTTGTCGCTTATAATGAAATTATAGCTAAACACAGGCCAATTAAAAGCCACAAATATGTCATGCACTCTAAAAAAATTTGCTACCTAAAATAAGCGGGAAATTCTTAGCCACAGTAGTTTCGAAACTTATGTATATAGGTCTTGAATCCCTATATAAAATTTATTTATCGGAAAACGATCTCAAATTTTAAGCATTTTTTTACTTTATTGTATTATTGCGTATTATTAAAAAATTTAATTTCTATTTTTTCGGCCAATTATCTAAGCTACAAAACCTATCTACAGGCTTGTGTATCATATTCAATTAAACTCAATTGTTGTTTGGTTTTACGCAAGAAATATATAAATAAACGATCAGTTCCGATTGACATCGATACACAATTTCAGTTACCCAATTTGGGAACCAATTTCAAGCGGCAACATATAAAAGTAAATGCAACCTCGTGTCTCGCAGATAACAATCGAAATACACAGTTTCAAAATGTATAGTGTAGTGTAATCTTGTAGCTGTGGCAAATCTGATAAGAGAAGTTCGACTCGCAACCGGGTAGCACGCGTTCTCCAGGAGAAAAAACTTTGAATTTTGGTTTCCCCACCAATTAGCTGAGACGTCCCGTCGTCAGATGATTGCCCCGTGCTTTGTTGTATGCCCCCTAATTATAAAGTCTATCGATTAATAATCGACTCAGTTGTTGTAGTCGAGAGTCGTAGTTCATGCGAGCAACGCCCTCGTCTCCACGGTAGTTCCACATTATTTGCATTCTTAATTTGTTCCTAATTAAATATTCATCTTTTGTATGTGGCCAGTAGGCCTGCTGCGATGCCATCTCCATCTGCAACTCCCGCTCCCCAATCTGTGAGTATCTCACGCTGTGTCACTTTTATGGCACTTGATTTATTCGAAATATCTCTGATTAATTGAAGCCGACTCGCGTCTAATTTTTGGGAGAAAGTCAACGACGAGAGCACGATCTCGAGCTATAAGTTTTGAACTCTTGGGGTTCCATTAGGGCTCGTTAAACAGACTCGCTCCCTGCCTCTCTCGTTCTCTCGCTCTCTCTCTCTCTCTCGCTCACTCCCTCTCACTCGTCCTACATTTGCTACGGTTTATTTTTACGCTTGAGCCGCATAATTTAATAACCTCGGGTCTTGTGGCATGTGCATATGAGCTCTTTAGGCTTAAGAGTTTGCCCCTCTAAAGACAAATGGGTTTATTATATGATGTCTGAAATTTATGCGCGCCATAAAATTGTTTATTAAACGGCCACACGGCACAAATGGCGAAATAAATCGCTTTTCACTTTAAAAATTAATTCAGTGCACCCTTCTCTCTGCCCTCTCCCTCTCTCTTTCTCTCTCTCTCCCTAGCACTCCCAGCCTCTATAGCTCTCTATCTCTGTCTGAGCATCTGCGGCCGCTTGACCAAAAGGAGCTGCTGATAAACTCATTTGTCAACGTCGCCCTATAAAACAGGAAGAGTTTTGATGAGCCCTCGACCCATCTCTTTAATTACCCAATATGTTGTTGCCAAGTAGCTCTTGTGGATACTCATAATTGCATTGGGCCTGCCTCCCTTTCCCTATACAACCCCCAGCCACTCCTCCTCATTGAGCAAGTGCAGTGGAGATCGCCTAAGTTCAACCACAATAATTAGCTGCTGTAAGTAGAAGCTAGTCAACTAATCAAGTTACTGATTATAAATTCCATTTATATTGACAGCATTGCGTAAAAACTATATTTTATAGTTTATAGTCAATAAATATTTCTATCTTTAATAATTAGAATTTACTTAGTTTCTTATCTGCATAAATTTAAGCTTTATTTGTAGATTAAGTCTCTCAAGATGTTGAAATGGCGACTATATCTAAAAATAATTAAAAACTCTTTCAACACTTGCTAGTTTGTTTTTCTTTAAGAACATCATTAAATACATGGAGTCTTAGATATGAACGACTTTTTAATATGGTAATTTACTATTCACAAGTTGTTGGTTTTTTATCGGATTTTAACTGTGTTCGCCAAGACGAGCTGCGGCTAAAAAATAAACGGAAGCCGAGCTTAGTGCGAAATTCAATTTACGAGCTGGAAAACCTTTTCAATGCAACAAGCAACAAGCAGCAAGCAACTCAAACTGAAACTCATACGTGATGAACACCCAGGTTCGCTGACTGGATGATAGACTGGCTGACATACGGACAGACACGTTCGAGAATACAATTTACATTCATTAGCTCGTTATCAATGCTAATGCGGTTCGCAGTCATCTTTGGCTGCTCAGGACAAGCTAAGCTTGCCGCTGACTGCCGCAACTAGTTGGAGCTTGCCACATGCGGCCAGCTATAAAAAAATATGCAACTAATTACAAAATGTAATTAATAGCGAGCTCAGCTTGTAATGCCGCCAGGGCGCCGAACGATCAAAGGGGCCCAAGGCGTATATATATACATATATATATATACAAAATTATACAAACAAACATATTTATGGCATATTCTATTTTTCATATCTGAAAAATATAGTTAAGGTTTTAAAGACCCCAATATTTGTATAATATGTTAAGAATTTATTACTTGAATTTCGACTCACACAAACGAAAACATCTCAGAACCCGTTAGGCATATTTTTTAATATAATAAATATATGTAATAAAAAAAATAATTTAATGGTAAATTGTTCTTTAATTTAAAGCAAATTAGAGTTAAGAGTAATTCTTAAAGTAGTTAAAACCTGAATGGAAATGTTTCTAATTGAAAGTCTTAAGGTTTTTATTGGATTTTAAATGTTTGCTGACGTGGACTAGACTGCAGCGCACAAAGTGTTAGACAAACTTCAACTGAAGTCAAGAAAAGACTGAGCTTGCCACATGTGATAAGCAATAATAAAATTTGCAACTAATTACAAAATGTAATCAATTAAGCAACAGGCCGCCGAACAGTCGTAGAGGCCATAGGACAGTCTTCTGGCCATATTGGAAGTATTTAATTAGTCATAATTCAACACACGACGCGAGAGAACAGCTAATTTAGCGAGATAAAATGAGATAAAAGATACTATTATAATCAATATAAAAGTATGGTAATTGTCAGGTAATGTGGTAATAAATAACAGTAGAGGTGAAATAAAATGCCAGCGGACATGGAAATGAAGCTAGACAAGGATATGGACATGATCATCGATAGGGATGTGAATTTGAACGGAAGCAACTGACCCGGGTCAGGGGTCAAGGTGTATTGCCTGGAACGAAAACATTATTTACAAGTCAATAAAATCAATTTGGAAGCACTAAGACCAAACAAACTGCCGACAGACAAAACAGACACAAAGACAGACAGACACACGGACAGACAGCAAATTGGGATATTACTTAGGATAACACATGCCGCAGACCAATTATAATTCTAACGATAGTCCGAAAAGGCTGGGAGAGGAACCCTCTGGACGGAGGAGGGGGTGGACGGAGGCCGGGGGACTCACAGGCCGACCTCTAATTAATCAATTATAAAACAAACGAATTCGATGCGATGATAGCAAATGAAACAGCGGACACCGAATGAGTAGAATGAGAAAGGGATAAGCGAGGACTGTGTGGCACACACACAGACACACACACACATACACACCTGGACTGAACAGCTGCTATGTTGCAGGCAGCCACTTTAAAGTGGACGCTGTGCATCTCCATGAAAGATTTCAATGTTAAGAAATAAAGATATAGATAGGAAATTCAATTGTTGTTAAAGTTGCAGTTATAAAAAGTTTATTTTGGTTTATTGTAATTAGATTTATTGTATTTTAAAATCAACTCATAAGTCTAAAAAAATCCAAAAATATAAATTATTCAAGGAAATTTGTTCAAAATTCAAAAGTTTTAATCATTTGTAATAACAACAATAATATTCTAATCAGATTGCGCTGCGGATTTGGTCATTGTTCAAATTATATTTAACTTACTAAAAATCCCAAACATTGCAAAGATAAACATTAATAATTTTAATTGACGCACATTAAACTGAAATTACCTAAAATAAAAAAAAAAATACTTAAAAAAAAACATTAATTTGCAAAAACGAAAAAGACCAAAAATGAAAGCCGACACAGAGAAAAAACGAAAACTGAAAAGCAGAAACCAAAAACTGCCGAGTGGCAATTAAGTAAAAAAAAATGCTTCCATGCCCCACCCCGTGCCGCTTCTGCTCCTGCTCCCGCTGGCGTTTCTACTCCTCAACTGGTACACGCACTAATTACCAAAGCATTTTTCATTTCTAATTTTTACATGACGATTACGAATACCCCTGAAAATTTTTTTCGTTTTTGTTTTTCAGTAGGTTCCTCTTATTGTTGTTGTTGGTGTTATTTTCATGTTTTCCACAATTAGATTTACGAACAAATGAAATTACCGCGCTTTCGTTTTAATTGTTGGCTGCCTATTGGGTAGTTCGGGTAGCTCGGGTAGTTCGGGTAGTTCCACATAATCGACAGTTGGTAACTGAACCCACACCGGCACCCTCGACGGGTTTGGTTTGCTTATCGTTAGCGGGGAATCTGTGGCGATTATGGCTTGCATAAACCAGTTAATAACGCGCTTCCGCTTAAGTCAAATTTGGGTGCCCACGAAAATTGAGTGAAAATGCAGTTGTCGCTGGAAAATGTCGCAAATGAAAGCAAGACAAATAGTCGTATCAAATTACCCAAATTGTGGGCGGGTCGACGTTAAGGAAATGCGGTTAGCTATTACTGCATTGTTACCCTATATACCTGTTACCTATCCGGCCTATCCGGCCCACCCCCTCTGCGCAAAGGCCTCATTTGTCTGAGGTGATTATGTCACACGCCTGCCCCATTTTGTCGCAAACGCAGCCATTTGTAATTGAATTAATGTTGGCTGGTTTTCTCGGCTTGGTCTCGGCTCGGGGCTTGTAGTATTTGGCGGCCAACTATTTATGGCCCAAATGACAGGCGATGTCGCCTTATCGCTGGCATTTGATCGGGCGACTCCAGTAACCCTAACTAATCGCACGTAATTAAATATAATTTGGTATCGTTTACAGTTACGTTTCGTTTCGTGTTTGTCCAATACGCAATGAGTGCTAGGAGTGTGGGGACCAGGAGTTAGTTACCATACTATGTAGGCCACGTTGAGATTAGCCCAACGCATCGTTCGCTCGCTTAATTGACTTACCCCAACTCCCTAAAAGCAAAAAAATAAACAACACCTGAGAATGAGAAATTTTTGTTTATTTTGTGTGAAAGTTTATAGTACTTAAAAATAATCTAAATCGTCATATAAAGAAGTTAAAGTAATTATGAGATAAAAAAGCACTTGAGAAAAAATCATGGGTTCATCTGCTTTATTTTATTTTGTTGCATATTTTACAGAATTTTAACATGAAATTTGAATGTAGTATGAATACAGCATACAAACCATGATAAAGGAGATACTGTTTTTGAAAATCGATACAATTTGGAATTATATTTATAATTCCAACAAAAAATCATGTTTCCAAATTTGAAAGCTATATTCATTTTGATGAAAAATCTTGATAAAAATGGAGAGATTTAGTTAATCGGTAAATTTGAACAAAGTTAAGGAATTCCATAATTTAAAAAAAAAGCTTTGACCCTTAAACCCGCTTGCGAATCTAATATATTAGAATCTCCTATTGGTGACCATGATCTTCATTCGCATCCTTTAAGATAGAATATACAAATGTAATGCTCAGCATTCCAAGAGGCACATTTGCTGGTAATAAAGAGGATACCTGTCTGCAGGCGATAAGGTGAATTGAAGTGGAGTGGATGCACATAACTGCAATTTGTTTGGCTATCGGCCGGGCCGAGAACGGTTTCTCAATTCTCAACTGGCACTTAATGCGCGGGGAACTGAGGAAAGCTGAGGAATGGAAAAGGAAAACGCGCCACAGAAATAAAATTATTTAATTGCGCAATTAAGTGCACATTTGTAACGTTTTGCGCGACATCTGTCCCAAGGCAAAGAAAACAGGAGAGACCAGAGAACAGAGACCAGGGAGCAGAGACCCAGAGGCAGGCACAGCGACAGAGTCCGAGACCGAGACCGAGACCGGAAATTCAATTGTTGAGATAATAATTACATTAGGACGTGCGCGCATGCGCGACTCTGACGCAAACTTGGACTCGAATTGAGCATATGGACTGACCAACGGCCAACGACCAGGGCACAGGGACCAGGGACCCGGGACCTGGCACCAGAGAGCCTACTTGGCTACTACTAATACTCGAAAACGGAGCGCACACCTTGCGCGACGAGCTGATTGACACGGCCACATGGGGACGTGAAAGCCGTACCGCTACACAACCAGATAGCGTCCATACACTTGCAAAAATAATATATATTTTAGCATTTCTTTCTTAGAAATATATGGTATCCTAAACATTTACCTTTAAGGCAATACACAAAAAATATATTACAAAAATTCTTTCTATTTTCAACAAACAATTTTCTGCAACCTTTATATTTTTTCTCAAACTCGAAAATATTATTCGTAGAATACGCTTTTTAGAAAGTAATTTGTATATATACATATTCATGATTATGTCTCAGAAATTGGATTTTTAAAAATGCAACAAATTTTGTGATGTAGAAACGATAACATTGGTTTCTGGAATGTGAAAATCCTGCATCTTACAGATTCACCTACTTAAAAATAAGTGGCAACAGACGCTTACCGATTTCCTCCTGCACTGTCACTTGATACAGTTTGTTTTTTTTTTCGAGTGCAGACGACCTGCTGTACATTGAACCCAACTACGAACCGGGCATCGAGCGCGAACCGAGGTCCGAACCCGCCAAATGGTCGGCTGGTCTTTTGTTTGCATTTCGCCTGTAAATGAAGCGTGAAATTGGCTTAAAGTGCAGCGAGTGCAGCGTCGCATTGTTTACTTCTTGTTATGGGGCCCCCGACAATGGTATTATATACCTATAATGTCCATATAATGGCAACACCAAACTATTTGTATGCAATTGCCATTAACACTTTATTTATTGCCTGGCAATACGCTTGGCAACTGGAGAAGAGCTGAAACTGAATCTGAAGCTGGAGCTAAATGGAGCTGGGCGTTTGCTGCTCTGGGTTGAGGTTTAATGAAGTGGTTAAGTTGGCATGGAATGGCTACAAATGGGCAGCAGCAAAAATAATCAGGCAGATAATGTAATTGCTATCAGATATATGTACATATATAACAGAACGCTTCTATATATAGAACTCTTACTTATTAGCTCTAAAAGTGACTTGAAAATAGGTTCAAGACGTAGCTTAGTAAGTTTCAAAGTATTCAAGTTAAAACAATACTTTGAAAAATCAAGTCAGGTGTAGCAATGAAGTAATGAAAACATGCAAGTCAGGAACATACACAAATATTCATATAATTATTATGTGTAAAAAAAGGTGTGTATTTTCCAGATCGTTTAAAAAAACATCAGAAATGAAAACATTATTTTTAATGCAAAATTAATTCAAGTTCATATTTAATTAAGTCATTATTGTTCGAATATTAAACTACACACCCGTCTCAGATAGAAAATAAAGTAATTTAAAACAAAAAAAATAATATATTCAATGGGGGAAAAGAAACATCACCTCTATAATCGTAACGATTATTTATAATACCAGCTTAGTGTGTCTTAAGGTACTTAACTCTATTTTTCCATCGCTGCCTACCAACCCCTCTCTCTCTCTCTCTCTCACTCACTCTCTCTCTCTGTCACTCTTTGCCTGTCATTCTCTATCAATATGAAGCAATTAAGGCCCTGACTAGCAGTTGGATTCAATAAACCAACAAAGTAATTTACGAGGCCCTTAACACTATCCAACAACAACAACAATAACAACAACAATAACAACAGCAATTCTCTGCATATGCGTGATAGCTAAATTATTTAATTTATGAGCCGCAACGACAAAGCAAATGGAGAAAAACAGAAATTGCATCTATGTATGTATATGGAAAAACCAATGCGAAAGGCAAACAAAAGACTGGGAAATAAATTTCCATTTTGCTAATCAAATTTATTGCACTTTGTGCGAGGCTTATTCAATTACGTGCCACTCCACACACACACACACACACACACACACACACACACACACACACGAAAAAAGTCAAGAAAGATAGACAGAGCGACAGAGCGAGAGAGAGAGAGAGAGCAGGAGGCGAGAGAGGGTGAGTGAGAGCTTTACAAGCTTTACAGAATCGTCGGCCGGTTAGCCGCCATTATTTGAGCGCTTTGTGAGCGCCGACTGCTCTCATAGGTCAATGCTCATTGGCAGCGCCAAGTGTGACGCGCTCTCTCTCGCTCACACCACAGCAGCGGTGCAGCTAGAGAGAGTGAGAGAGGCGGAGCACTGAAGCTGAAGCTGAAGCAGAGCTGCTCACCTGCCCGGCATAAGTAAACACCTGCGGCCGACGACGACGATCGTTCATTCGATCGCGCTCGTTTCGATCGCATCGCGCTCTCTCGCTCCAGCACATGGTAAGCGACAGTGTGGTGGCAGCTTCTCCATAAACAACAAACACGCAACAACAATAAGCACAACAACAACAACCGGTTGTTGGCCTGGCGTCTGAGCCCACCTGAGTTTTTACCGGCCTGCTCTTTGCGTAGTTCGCTTGCGGCATTGACGGAGCCCGGTCATCAAAGCCGTCGTCGCGCTCAAAACCGAGTACATTTAGCCAAAACTAACTGTGTCTATGTGTGTGTGTGTGTGTGTGCCGAAAAGTGCTAAAACTATTACCAACAAATATATTCGATCTAAGAGCCCGATTATCTAAACAATCAATAGAAAAGCTGTTGGAGTGCTTCGTAGCTGTTAAGTTGACTTGACGACAATTGTTTCAGGGCCGTGTGTGTGCAAAGTCCGTCGGCAAGTGTTATATGAAAAGTTCAGTTCCTGAATAAATACAGTAAAAATATAAACAAATTATAATAAGCATATTTGTATGCAGATCACAGCTCAGTCACAGCTTAGCCGTTTTGCAGATCCCGTCAAAACAAGAAGAAGGTAAGTTCCTAGCTGAACTGAATCAAAATAAAGGAGTAGAAATCATAAAAGATCTTCCAGTTAAAAAATATTCTATAACATATTTTTTAAAAACAAATATTTTCGATAATATAACCTGCAAAAATAACTTTTGGGTGGCTTAAGAATAGCTCATGTTAGATAACCTATATAATGCTTTGTCTAACTAAGAAGATCTTGAACTTTTTAAGTTATTTTTAACAGATTAAATATGAAATTCAACCTTACCTATACCAAAACTGTCATTGTCATCTCAAAATTTTAAACTTTCAGAATCCAATTGGCCCTATTTTTAAATTAAAGTATCAGTATCATAACTAATATGTAATCTCTCAACCTTCTGAAAATCATTGTCATTTATACATACAGTATACTAACCCAGATATGATCAGTCGTTGAATGTTTGTCTTGGAAATGACCTACTTTGTGTAAAGATCGGATAATATTACCAATTCCACAAGTAGAGTAATCGATAATCAAAATTTGACTAAGAAAACGAAAATTAAATATCATTAGATTTGATTAATTCACTTGGACATATCGTATCGCGTTGTTTGAGTACGTCTCACCTTCTCCAGCAATCGTCAAATATGTGATTACTTATTATTCTTTAAGTTTTGTTATTGTTTTTTTGATTAACTAGAGGTACTTATTTATAGGGTATGCCACATGCTGATAGGTCGATAGGCTTATCGCTGATTGGCTTTAATTAAACACCATTAAGGAGTACAAAAATTGTCAGCCACTGAGACGATGGTAAATAAATCACGTTTTGTCATTGTGATGTTTTCAAAATGTTTGCTAATCAAAGCAAATGAAATTTCCACTCGTACACACAAAATAAATGAAATTAACTGCCCCCAGCTATCTAAACGAGATAATCATGTCAAAAGCTGGAAAAGACTTGGCGATATGCTTGGGTCAGTCGAGTAATAAGGGTACAAATACAAAGACAGTTAGATAACTCAAATCATATCAACGTCACGTCAATGCGGGTTCCGTTCCGATCTATTTCGGGAAGGTTTCCTTTACCCGATAATCGATAATTTTGCTCACTGATTTAATTAATAATAATGCGGCATGTGACTGACTTGTTACTAACTATTTCGTTTAGCTGTGACGCAAATAGTCACCTTTATCGATGGGGTAGCATCTGTTTGAGATAATGAAAAGATCTTCACTTCCGATAAGATGGTTGTTTCTTTCCTTCTTTATTTTTTGGAAGTGGAAAATTAAAATATGTTTGCAATTGGGGCACAATTTGCAGCGCAATTCAATTAGGCCGTCACACAATTAAAACTTGTCCACAGATAACGTCTCAGTTGCAGTATCGTATCTAGCAGATACAATGGCAGTTATCTATCTAACTTGGTACTGGGTACATTACTGATATCGATATCGCTCGTACCTTGTACAACCGACATTTCCCAATTAGAGTTGTTCGTTTTGTCACAGCGCTACCTGGGAGACGTTGACTAGAACATTACTATATAACAAATATGTAACACATATATATCTTTAGCTAAGCTACACCCACTCCCAGCTGCTGATAACAGATGGCGCCAAGACCAAACCCTGCTCTCAGCTCACCGCTCATTGAGAGCTGGGCTTACAGATGCTTCATTAATTCAATTCGGACCTTGGCTGGCCCCAACATACAGAGAGAAAAATAAATCATGTAGTGCGTTAGTCTATAATTAAAATTAATTTCTTATTTCAAGTTCGATTTAAGTGAGACTAAATTTGATATATTGTTTATTGATAGTGAAGCTTACACGATCATAAAACACTCATTTTATTTCCTGTAATTTGCGATAAATCGTTTACTGCCAAGTAAATCGAAGTAATGCGAAAACTTGATTCGAGTTGGATTTTAATACGGCATTTTTCTCGCTGTGTACACAAATGGAACATGCAAACATGAAATATCAACCTGAGACACGTCCCCAAATTGCCTCCGTCTCTTATCAAAGCGTACAAGACAATGACAAAAGGGCAGAGACACGGATGCTGCACAGCCCCAGACTCAGTCTTGGCCACACTAAACTTGGCCAACAAAGCAGAAAGCAAGCGCCAGGCGTCGAACAACAGTTGTTCGACTACAGCTTCACGCCACTTCTCCGCCGCGGCTCCCTGCGCTCCCCCCCACTCCGGCTCCCTCTGCTCCATGGCTCCCTCAGCGTTTTTAACATGCATTTTATGAGTAATTGGCCTCGCATCATCCACATCAACAGCTTGGCAGCACAGAGCGAGCTACCCGGAACGTCTCTGGACCTGAGTCACTACTTTTAAACCTCGACAACGACCACGTCGACGACGATGATGATGACGACGAAGACTACCTTTGGCTACCGTCAAGAACTCTGCCATTAGGGTGGCCAGGGCGCAAAAAAAAGGAAAGAATAATAAAATTAAAGGAAAATCTTATGTGCAACAACGAAGCAGAGACACGCTTGCTCGACTAATGCAGAATGTGTTTCTAAAATTAAAAACTAAATTAAAATTGAGAAACTGAATATATACTTTGATCTAGGTCAAAAAATTAAATTAAGTCATTAAGCTTAAAGTAAATATGAAGGAGAGATCACAACGGATACAGGAAATTTATTCGATTAAAATATTATAGTCTATCATCAGCTCTAAAAATAATAGCGAACAATAACTTATTTCATTAAGAAATTTAAAAGTGAGCAAAACATATCCAAAATCGACTTCAAGTGTCACTTACATTTAAATGGATAAATATTTTTGAAGGAGTAAAATTAATTTATACGTTTCTCTGTTTTTAAAACAGATTGAAAAAAAGTATAAATAAATATTCACAACAGGTGATTTCAATGCTACAGAAAGAGAAGTCACAGTTCGTTGTGTTTGCCGCTGAGGGGCAGTAAATTGAATTAAGATTGCCTCATCAACAAATGAGGCTGCTGAGACTTCGACACAGGATATGAATAAACTAATTATAATTTGAAATTTGTGTATGTTTGTGTGTGCGAGTGTGTGTGAGTGTGTGCATTAGAGGCTCATAATGTACCATTGCTGTTGTTGCTGCTGCCGGCGTCTGGCGCTTAAGAAGAATGCTGCCTTATCGCACCTGGCGCGTCCAAAGCCGGCGCCAAGTTGCAGCAGCCACAACAGCTCAGGTGCAGTCTCAGACTTGAGTCTTTTTGTTTTTGAGTTTTGAGTCTACAGTCTTTTGCAGCCTTCTCGCTATCATTTTTATGTTTTTTTTTTTTTTTTTTTTGGGGTGACTCACGAAATTGTCGCCTTGTCTGCGCTTATACAAAATTAATAATTGCCTTTATCAACTGACCATATGTAAAACTCCAAAAGCAGGTGGGTTCAGTCTCTGTCTCTCTCTCTTTCTCTCTGTCTCTGTCTGGCTAATCCATCAAATTCATTTGTGGCTGGGGGACCACACACACACACTAACCTTCGACACATTATCATTATGATGGGCATTGAGCTTTTTGGACACAGGCGCCACCCAAAATGTTTGCCATTATCGAGGCTTTATGTGGCAAGCGGGGAGAGGGGGGGGATGCAGTGTAGATCATTACAATGCTGATCATCAAGTGTGACTAAAGTGGTTTAGCCTAATGTAAACCCATAAATAAGCATAAGGCAAGATACCAAAAACCCAAGAGGACCAGGCCAAGACGCATTAACAAAATGCCAGAAATGAGCTTCTGTTTTCTGCGTTGCTCTACCTGTAAACTGATCGAGTACTGCTCGACTGCTCGACTGCTCGACTTCTCGACTGGTGGATGGCTCGACTGACTGGGGATGTGGCCGGCCATTTAATGAAATATGCGACGTCCCAGTTGCAGTCCTCTACAGCAGCGCGAACACAAAAGTGCACCCATAAAAACGACACCAAGCGACATGGTGCAGCACAGCAGGCAAAAGGTGGCAAGCACAACGGTAGGCAGGAGGAAGGGAGGGAGGAAGGGAACGAAGGTAGCCAACGTAGCGAGAACAGAGCAAAACATTGATGCTTATCGACGTCATGACAGACGTGAGAGGTGTGTTTGTGTGTGTTGTTTTTTAATTTTTTTTGTTGTAGAGACTCTTTTTTACTGGGCTTATGCTTGCTCAAATTACACCATTTGGATCAAAATAAAAATTACGAAGAGCTCATCAAATTAAACAAATTATTAAACCGAATTACAAACAAAACTTGTATATGCATAAATTCTGTGCAACACTTTGATTTGAAACTGAAAAACAACTAATATTTCTTTTAATATTAAACAGACCTGTTAACATTTCTACTTTTCAAGAACACGTTTCTAAAAATTTTAAATATTTGTTTTAAATGTTTTTTTGGATTGTTAATTAAAGAGAATCGATTTTTCTTTCTTTTTGTAATTTTAGCAAATAGAACTAAGCAAATTACAAATATTTCCCATTTCTCAGATGTTTGTTTAATGTAGATTTTCTTAACTATACAGAATGTTTAGATTTTTAATTTTTTAGTAACGCTTAGCAAGAACTCACATACTACGTTGTTATGAATTAATTTCTTAATTTCTGCACTTGCTGCAGGGCTGTGGCAGAAAATGTAAATCCAAAAACCCACACGCAGCACTCGCAATGTTGGGTTGGCAGGCTGCAAAGAGTTGCTCTTAAATAATTTCCAGACACTAATGGAGCTTATCTCTAAACGAAACAAGCAACCGCAAACAAGTCTGGCGAGCAAGCAAGCCGAGCAAGAAGTAGAAGAAGACTGACTGACTGAATGACTGACTGACTGACTGACTGAATGACTGAAAGACTGAGTGACTGGGCACTGGGCACTGGGCACTGAAGTCTACAGACTGTAGACTGGCGCTTGACTTGATTAGCATGTGAGCCCTAAGCAGTTCAGTTGCCACAGTGTGTCAAACAGTTAGGCACGATGGATAGTTTATAAGTACATGCCTCTCCACAACACCCGCAACACCCCCCGCCAGCAGCTGGTTGTTGCACTTGGCCAATTGGCCATAGAAGGCAACATCGCACTATCTGCAATTGGGCAGAACAAACGCAGCGCTAACTTGATTAGTACTGGCCATGGCTCGTAAATAAAGCCATGAAAGCCAAATTGCAATCTCTGCAGAAATAACAACAACAACAACAACAACATCAACAACATCAACTATGTGGAAACGTCAACCGTTGACAGTTTGACTGAAAAGTTTTTTAATTACCGCCGCTAACAGAACGTCAATCCGTCAAAGGCGACTTTGATGTTGGATGATCAACTCTTCGACTACTCTATCCTATACACTTCCCTTATCCCCCAATGGTACTCTATATCTTTCTATCTCTCTCTTGCTCTCTCTCTCTCTCTATCTCAGTCAGCCTGCATTGCAATAATAAAGTCGTAACGCGGATATAATTACAACAAGGCGGCCCGACAACAAAGCCAAACGGCAAACATTCCCCACATAACTGGGAGCACTCGCAAGAGTCTCCACTGTACTGCGGCACTGCATATACACAACGCATTCGCATACAATGAATTAATCAGCACAATTTTATGATCTTGATGTTGTTAGATTGGACAGATTGGTTAGATTGGTTGGACGGACGGACGGACGGACGGATGGGTATTTCAACTGTCGACATTATTGCAATTCGTACAACTAATTTAATAATTTGCGGTCGAGTCTTACACAAATTAAGTTTGTCAGCTGTCAGCGCTCGGAATTTGTTAACAACATTGAAAACTGACAGCGTGAATCATAATAAAAGTTATTAATGATGAGAAATGAGTTATGAACTAACTGCCTGCAAGTAAAAAACTACATGATTTTAAGCGAATAACAACGCAGAACGAATACCCTTGCAACTAAAAACAAGTTAAATCAAGAAATGTTCTGTAAAGTTGTTTCAAATTGAACTTTGGTTTTCAACAACAAATTTTAAAAAATTTTCAAAATATTGGGGAATAGCTTTAAATAAACCATAATTGCCACAATAGAATATTTATAATATATAAATATTATATTGAATTATTATTAAAAAACACTCTCGAATCATAAATAATTAGAAATAAATTTAGAACACTAGTTAAAAGGTATAAAAAACTTGATTACAGTACTCATTGCAGAGTACTAGATTAAATACCGTTTAAATTGACAAACCCCACAACAAAGTTAGAATACCCTTTTCACTTACACCTCTACACCATCAATGACAGGGCAGCAATGTTTCATCATGATCATTGTCTCCCTTTGCTGCTGGCTGTTGTTGTTGTTGTTGATAATAATGATGATGATGATGTTGTTGCTGTCTGCACCGGTTGCAACTTCATTCGTCGCAAGAATGCAACTAAATCAATCAGAGGCACACTAATTTGCCATTTAACAAGGTATTTGGACAATTTTGATATATGTATTCAGTCGAGCCGAGGCGAAATGTCAACGGTAGCATCAGCGACAACGCCAACTTAGGGTCTGAAGCCATCAATCAAGCAGCTTTGCAGCATTGCAGCTACCAAGTGGCCAAGTTTTTAGCCAGGCCTGAACCGTAGGGCAACAAAACATTAAGACGCAAAAAGTGAACAAAATAAAATAAAGGGACTGAAGCCGAACTGTTTTGGGAATGCATTTGTGACGTTTACATTTTGGAGCTAACCATTTACTTAATTGTCATTAAAGCGCATTGTATATTAATTAGCAAAACATGGAATTAACAAAACGTCGAAATTACAAGTCGAAAAGCCGAAACAGGAAACTTATTGACAGCAGTCCCCAACTGCCACCTGATATCGAGTGTTCAGTTTTTGATCGAATCGAAGACCGGAGAACAAGTTGAGTAGTCAATTCTGGTTGCGGTTACTCTGGCAGCCCGTCGATGATGATGAAAATGAAGTTGCCGCCCAATTTAATTAAAATTCCAAACGATCTGCACATGCAGCGAGCAGCGTGCAGCAAGCATCGAGAAGCAAAAATAAATGCAACTTGTGCAAACGTGTTGATGAAAGATCAGCTGAAATGGACTGCGTCGTCGTGTTTGTCTGTTGTTGTCTGGTGTCGGTCGTCTCTCTAGCCAAAGTGATGCCATCGATTTGCATTGAACGCGCTGCAGTTGCAACCGCTGCAGCTACACAGACTTGCAACCAACGTCTGTCATAAGGCACGCGGCCAGACCGCAACAACCAACAGCACTAAGCAACAGGGAATTGTTGAACAGTTTTTCAAAAAATACTAGAAGCAGATACTAGAAATTAGTACTTGAATACCGTTAAATGCATTTTGACCAAAAACTGTGTTTCTAAATTTCAAATAGACATCAACATCTTCTCAGTTTTTACAAAGTCAATTTTTAAATCAAATTTTGAAGGTTCTTGCCAGAAATGAACCTATACCCTATCATTCCAAACAATTTATAGCTATTTAAGTTGATATATTACTAATATCCAATATATAATATATTTTACGTATTATATATTTATTTTTAGCAATTTATGGTTGAGCTGGCCATTTTAATGATTGATGAGTTAATTGCTTTCCATAAATACAATATTCATAATGCATTTTAGTGGAATTTAATATCTAAATAGATTAGGCACAATTATAGTAAACAAAGATTCTCTGCTTTGATTACAAGCCAGTAATACACCGAAATTATATAATTCCTTTGTGTTGACCAGTGTATTTTAACTGGCAGCAAAGCGCAACCGCAGCTAACCTCAGCGCGAACGTTGCAGCGCCTTCATGGCTATTGAAAATTATAGAAATTGGCGTAATAAAGTGTACGATAATTGCATGTTTAGTATTGATTGAATTACGAGCTTCTAATGCGAGACTAATCTGTGTGCCTCTCTCTCTCCCTCTCTCTCTATCACACTCTATCTCTCTCAGTTGGTAAGTTGCCCGAGTCGCTGCCTCTTGGATTATGGGCATATCGGAGGAGGTCAAGCTGGAGGAATTACCGCAAGAAGCCAAGTTAGCACACCCGGACGCCGTTGCCGAACGTGGTGTGGCATCTGCTTCGGTTTTAGCTTCTGGTGCGGTGCCCAGCGGCGCCAGCGGCGGCACCAACAGCCCCATCTCGGATCCCAACAGTGACTGCGAGGTGGATGACTATGCGCCCAAGCGCAAACAGCGACGCTATCGCACCACCTTCACCAGCTTTCAGCTGGAGGAGCTGGAGAAGGCCTTCTCCCGCACCCATTACCCCGACGTATTTACGAGGTGAGTGGGAACCAAACCAAAAATAAAATAAAATCAAACAAATTTCAATGACATTTGCATAAATCGATTCACAAGGCAGCTAAAAATAAGTTTATGTTTGATTTTTATATGCGACATATGTTAAATCAGAATAGGATACGATATGACATGAGCCCCGCTGTGAGTCCCCACTATTTGGAGCAACATGCTCATTCTATTTGGTTTCAAATTACGCTCATTAGCAGTGGGTTTTTGAATACCCCTGGGGTACACAAGCAAATTCAATTAAAATGCAGCAAAGATATGAAAAACTGCAAATAATAATTGCCATAAATTAGAAAACCAGCCACAAACCGATAGACAGACAAACTGACCGACCAAAACTGACGTCAAGCATTCGTTAATTGGATTTACACGAAAAAAAAAAAAATAAATAAATAAATACATATTTATATGAGTAAAAACATTAATTAAAGCAACTTTTTGTTGGTGGTTGCAATGTTATCATTTTATTGGTGCAACTAGTTTATGTAAATGCTGGGCAATTAATTAAGCAAATAAATCAGAGCAACTTCATTGGCACCTGTCCTGATTGATTGACACTTAAAAGATTGACAAAACTAAGAATGGCAATGAAGACAGGAAATTGACTGTCGCTCGTTAGAAAGGTGTAAAATGAACAACTGCGAGACTTTTAAAAAATTATTAAACATATGCAAATTGTATATATTAGTTAATTGATCATCTATAATACGGAATCCAGTTAGTTCAGTTCATGAATAGCCATTAATAATACAATTTCTACACACGTTCGTTGATCTGCTGTTTATATTCAAGTGAAGCACTTGAATGCAAATATTGTCTTATTAATTATAATGCTATTATTATAGATTAATTGATCATCAGTCAAATAGAATCGGATTAGCGAACTTTAATAGAAGCAATTTAGTTTCTTACAACAATGTAAAAATTAAATTTAAAATTTCTTAATTATCTTGTAATTGATGGTTTCTTCAATGCACTTTAGAATTTAGTTATTATAATTGGGTCATAAATAAATATAAGTTCTCTATTATCGATCAGGCCGATTCTAGTGCAGATCTGATCAGTCGAAACCAGATTTATGGTTTTCCTATATGGAGTACGAGTTTTTGTTACAACTTCTGCTTAACCATCTGTAACTCTTGTTTTGATCTCTACTTTTTTCTTATCTGTTTTGCAGAGAAGAGCTGGCGATGAAGATTGGATTAACTGAGGCGCGGATTCAGGTAAAAAAAAAAACAAAAAACCCAGCCCAACACCCTAGACGAGTAACTAATATTGAGGTTTTGTTCGATTCGCGTGCTTAACAATGTTGAAAATTGAAAAATAATGGAGCATGTCGTCCCTAATGAAAACGCTTCCAGACCGGTGCAGAAGCACAGAAGCCAAGATCACATCCAGCTAACCAATTAAATAGTTGGTGTGCTTTGTGATCTGATTTTTAATTACCGCTCATGCTAAACAACATTATTTGTTTACATACAATTCTAGCGGTAATTGCCAGAGTAGGCCCCCAAAAGTCCGACTCGTAGTTGGGATTGGCTGCAATCAGCCACCGTTTGCGAACCGACTTCAGATTGTTATGTTAAAAACTAATTAAATGGGCGTTTTCAATAGTCACGCCCATTAATTGGTTGCTGGTGCTCCTGCTTCTACTGCGGACACAGGACACAGTAGCCTGCATTAAACACATAACTCAACTCAGCCTCTCATCCCTCCCTCCCTCTGTCTCTCTCTCTCTCTCTATCTTCCTCTCTACGTGTGCAGGTCTGGTTCCAGAATCGACGCGCCAAGTGGCGCAAGCAGGAGAAGGTTGGACCCCAGTCACATCCATACAATCCGTATCTGCCCAGCGGCGCCGCCAGCATGCAAACAGTGGTGGGTGCCGCCCTACCGCCCAATCCCTTTACCCATTTGGGCTTCCAGCTGCGCAAGCCATTCGATGCCCCGGCCAATTTGGCTGCCTTTCGCTATCCGCACTTGTCCGCGCCACCAATGATACCATCCGGCTACTTCAATCAATTCCAGCGGTAAGACAAACAAACAAATACCTATGTGTCTATATTCCTTAATATGTTTGATTTTAATTCAACTATAAATTATAAGTTAAGCAATAGTTACTGATTAATTATTATTTCAATAATATCTTATCTTATCTTATCTGAAATTTTGAAAAAAAAATATCTGCATTCGGACTTAAGACATCTGATTCGTAGTCTTTACACTTACCTTACTTTTTATAATCTTGTAAATTTAATATATCCATAAAGTGAATATTTTCTTGATCAGCCTCATTAGTTGAGTCGATAGAGCCATGCCAGTCAGTCCGATCGTCTCTGTCTTGTCTCCTAGTTAATGAAACTTGGAATATATCGATTAGGTTTTAAATTAATAAGGAAATTTAAGACTTCAGTGTTAAGAGTTCAGTCTGTGCTTAGTTTGATTAAACTGTACTTTACCAAGTAAAAAATGTTGAATATTTTATTCGATCTCAACACAACTTAATTGTGTAATATTTTTTTCTAACACCCCCCAATTTGTTTACTTTTACAGTGCTCCGCCGCATATGCTGCCACCGGGCATGGCTTCCATGTACTCGCCCTCGAGCTCTTTTCAATCGCTGCTGGCCAATATGACGGCTGTGCCGCATCCGCGTGCGCCGCCGATGCCCGCAATGGCCGCCAAGCCGCCAATGCTTGTGGGCTCACCGGATCTGCACTCGCCCAACAATCATTTGCTGGCCTCGCCACCCAACTCACCCAGTTCGCAGTCAGCGCCGCAGCCACCGGCGCCGTCACAGCTATCGCCACAGCAGCTAGTTGGCATCTCGCTCACGCATCAGGCGCCGCCGGCCGGCTCGCCGACGCAAACGGCACCCGTAGCCTTGACCTTGGCCCACTCGCATGCGCATTCGCCGCAACGGCAATTGGCACCGCCGCCGCCAACACGGGCCGCCACGCCGCCCGAGGATCGACGCACCTCGTCCATTGCTGCACTGCGACTGAAGGCCCGGGAGCATGAACTGAAGCTGGAGCTGCTGCGTCAGAATGGCCACAGCGGTGATGTGGTCAGCTAGCCAAGCGGCAACGCCTCCCAATTGGTTAACTGTAGTCCTAAGCTTCTAAGTTATTATTCCAAACGGACCTTGCATTTTATGTATGTAACTGAATTCACAGAATTTCCATTAATAAAACCAACCACAGACGTCAAAGTGTTTGTGATATACACAGAACTAAGCCGGGAATATCACCCATTCTCTTTTTTTATACACTCACAAGGGGTAGCATGATTTTGTTATGAAATATGTTTTTATATACTTTATATACTATATACCGTAATGCCTACATGAACTCAGCTCTTAGCAAGGCCATCTTTATGAAACTTGATGTGGCAACTAATTTATGTTGCCGCTCCTTTATAGGATAGAACTTACCGGATCAAAGCACTATATCATGAGAAATATAGGTCGAAAGCTTAGGTTCCATATCAACCCATTTCTTTGAAAAATACATCTTAATTATTTTAGACTTTTGTTTCTGAATGTTTAATTGTCTTGTAAATATCTTGACCAAGTGTATATGATTTTGTAACTAACTTGTAAATTCATATATCAAGTAGGAACAATCTCCCAAAAACAAAGTTTTTATATAGTATCAATCAGCAAGAGTATTTAATCTTCTTCACACCACTCGTTTCTCTTCTTCATTTTTTTTACTCCTAATCAAAATCAAGTAATTCCCACAAATTATATTTAAGACGCAGCTTACAAATGGTGGTCCTAATGTGCGTAACAACACCTACTTAGAGCAAGCGCTAACAAAGCCAAAAACTGATTCACAGCCAGTTGCGACGAGCCACCAGCCAAAGCCAACAAGCCTTGTTGGCCAACTTGCCACCGGCCAACAGTTAAGCGGCTAGGCAGACAAACAGCCAGCAGCCAGGTCAGCTGCCATTAATCAGCTGTCGGGACATAAATCAGCGTTTAAACAAAAACAAAAACACCAGCCGGGCGGGTGCTACAAATATAAATTTATGAATAAATTAGAAACAAATTAAGTATGTTAATGAGAACCAGCCTCAAACGCAGAAAAAGGTACCGAACTCATCTCGAAACGAATCACAAACAAATGTCGAACAAATGCTGAAACTGCTGCTGCTTAGCGATTTCTCTGGGGAATCTTTTTCAATACCCTGTAGCTACAACACATTCAGGAAATAGAGTAATGCCAAAATATCAAACACCTTAATGACATTTTTAAAGATATTTTGAAAAACATCATTTAAAAAATGAAGAGTTAGGCTACTATCTTCGTAGTCAGCATTTGCAATTTGTTCTTATCTGCTTACAGTCATAATTTAATATTTTGATTTGCATCTGATAGATGTGGATTAAAAATATTGGAATAATCGGATTATATATACATATGTGTAAAATAAAGATTTTAGATAGTTAAAAATGATAGAAATATAACAAAGCAATATTTTTTAGTTTAAATTCAGTTTAAACCATTCTGATGCAGAGTCGTAAACCTCCTAGGGTATCTGTCAGTCTCCCTCTTTCGAACATTCACTTATTTAACGTTTTCCTTTTTTAATTTTTGGCTTGAATTATGCGTGGTAATTAATAAAATGGAATATTTATGATAACATTTATAAAACACGAAGCTGCTTAATTCGATTACCAGCTTTTGTTTGTGGGCTTCAACTCAAAATGTGAAAGATGCCCTCCAATAAAGCAAAAACGGGCACATTGCATGGTAATTGGTAACATAAGGTGGAACTGTGATAATCATGTTTAACCAGGGTCCACATGGCCTCCGGGCCTGTGCCACTGCACAATTTTCTCAGATGTGGCAACGCTTCATGCATTCACAATGAGTTCGTCAAATGCAAAACCAACCCATTAATTTGCATCATAATCGAGTCTTGGCTCATGGGGGCTACTGATGAGATACCAGAAACATACACACACACACACACACACACACTCACACTCGCACTCGCACACATATGCCAAGACAGTGGCTGAGATATGTGATACAAAATATCGGGCAACAACCGATATTAATAATCATTAATTAAGGCGACTAATTAACGCTGACATTAAAAGACTGCATTTTAATTACGATTTAATAAACACACACACACACACACACACACCCCTCCTCCTCCCTCGCAGCTGACACAACCCCCTTGCTTCAGCTTGCATCTTTTGACTTCTGCTTAGCTTTCGTAAACAAAACACAAACAATGATTGTTGTTGCTGTGCTTGCCTAGTTTGTTTACATTATTGTTTTTGTTATTGTTGCCGTTCTGCTTCTTCATTTTCTTCATTTGCTTCTGCTGTGCAGTGCGGGGAAACCCCTCGTAGCATCTCTATTTGGAGCTGCATTTTATTTGCGCAAGCATTCGATTAAAGCATTTTTTTTAATTCAATTTAACTTGAACAGAACCTAATTGTTTTTCATGAGCAGTGAGCAACAAAAACAGAAATAACAAAAAACAACAACAACAACTATAAGAAACGTGCTTTGCCATTTTTTAGATTTTTTTGTGAGACAAAATGTGGTTGTTGTTGTTGTTGCTGTTGCTGGGATATGTAATTGCATGTGAGTATTTATGTTTGTATGTATATGTGCATGTATGGGTGTGTGTGTGTTTCGTGTGTCGGCGCAATTAACTTTGCGTTTAATTTGCAATTATCCAAACGACTCAAACTAATTAGCGCCACTTTGATTAAACTTTACAAAATTTAACAATTTTTTCTTGCCTCAACAAAAAAATGCATTAAAAGACAAAACAAAAACAAAATTGAAAACTACGAGAAGAGAAAAAAAACCACAATAATAAAAAATTCATGCAACCACCACGCAGGGGAACAGGCTGAATTTAATTATATTGTAAGACGATTCACAAATAGTTCGCGAGTCAACGGGGCGGAATTGAAATTATAATTTAGCTCATAAATATGTGATCGACTTATGAATATTCGCAGTTGGGCGCTTATCTAACAGATTTCCCAAAAATAGCATATCAATACATATCATCAACGTCATGATCGGCGATTGTGAGAAACTTTGTTAATTTAATAAATTCATTCACAGCAAACAAAAGACTTAGGCAACGAACTTGGCCAAACGAAGCATAAGTTAAGCTTAAAATAAAACCAGATGTGGGACTGTTATTATTATTATACACTCATTCAGTCTCACGTCACGCCAAACTTGTCAACTTATCGATCCCAACAGAGTTTAACTAAATTTAACTGACCCACTTAAAACCAATTTTGATTTCATATTTGTAAAAAGTAAATTCCATTCATGGATTTAGTGATTCCTTCTGAATGAGGTTTATGCTACATTCTGATGCATGCAAAGAGATACTTTCAGCATTTAACTAAGCAAACGAGCTGTATACTCTATAAATAAAAAATAAAAAAAACTATATATTCCTCAATTGTCAATGAACTTGTGCAAATCAATGTTGCATTCAGCGTATGATCATTCTTGCAGCGGAATGCGGTTCGAACTGGCACACTTTCAACGCACGCTCGACACTCACCTCTGTCTGCGTAATTGACCAAAACTGTGTAAAATGTAAAATGCCTTTCCTTTGGTTGTTGTGTTTTTCGATTGAAATTATGCAGAGATGTTGTTGTGTGCAGTGCATAAATTAAATTAACGCTGGCATTGCTGCTGCTGCTGCTGCTGCTGCTGCAGCTGCAGCTGCTGTCGATTCCTTTGGGGACCTATGCGCACAATGCTGGAGCTGGAGCTTGTCCATCTGTGACTGCACTGGCTTCTGGTATAGCGGCTCCTGTTCTTGCTGCTTTCGTAATTAACTTGTTGCCATAATTGCTTACTTTTGCATTTGTGTGTTGCATGTCACACGCTGCAACATCATCAAACCAGGGCCATGGCAGGCCACTGCCCATTGGCGAGTGCTACAAATTTTCTGTATTTCTGTATAAGTCATTAAACACACCTTCTACACTGAGCGAAACATGTGCAGATGTACTATTGCATTATTTATTCTCATTATTTCATTTCCATTTTGTTAGAACTTTTAATAATTGTTAAATATAGCAAAGATATGAAGATTAAAACTTTCTTTTATTCTTACTATAAGATTAAAATTCTATAATAAAAATGAATGGGCACTTTTCTTATAAGTATAATAATTTTTCAAAAATATTTTCAGTGCTTCAACTAACAAATATAAATTGTTGTTCCCAAAAATTTAAAGTGATTTCTATCAAAGTGGAGACAAAGTTACGTAAGTGTACAGTTTTCTAATACCTTTGCTCATTGGGTCTTTTAGAATGCATTTTCTTCAAGTGTATACACTCTTAGTTTTATAACTAAGCCTTAGGCCCCACACAAACACTCAAGCACTCACACACACATACACACTCAGAGAGAGAGTCGCAGACTGACCCTTATAAGCGACAAAACGGTAACGACGTGACTTTTATTATGCACACGAGACAACTTACGGAAGAGGGGTCGAGGAGGGGGTCGGGGGCACAGAAGGTGCAGCGAGACGGTGAGACACCGCGACAACGTTGAAGAAACATTTGGCGCCGCAGCAATTAGTTATCAAAGACGTCGCGCATTGACAAGCAAAAGTCAAAGCACTCTTCGAACCACCCAAAAAACACACATATATACATATATATATATATATATATATAAAATAACAGCTTTCCTGTTTATATACATATAAAAACATATCTCTCTCTCTCTATATATATGAAACATTATATAAATGACTCATTGAGAGACAAAAGAAGAGGCATTAATAAAGCCTGTAAGTTGGACAACAATTCGCAGCTCCTGAGCTGCGCATTTAAAGTGCTTGGACCCGGGGCGATCCATCAGGCTAGCTGAGCAAATGGTTGCCCAGCGGCGTAAAGGATTCCGGCAACGCCCCAAATCATGCAAGCGTGTGCCAGAACGAGATGGAAGCAGAGCGTCGTGCAGCAGGGAGGCAGAAACATGATATTAAAACGTAGCCCCAGCTAAACATTGATCCTTATCGACATGTCAGAGAAGTGACGACGACGACGACAGCAGCAGCAGCAGCAGCAACAGCAGCAGCAGCAGCAGCAGCAGCAGCAGTAGTAGCAGCAGCAGCGGTAGTCGTTACAGTAGTAACAGCAGCTACGGTAACCACATCCCTGCTTCTGAGCCCAGTTTGCCGGCTGCAATTGGTAGCCGGAACAGCAGCGGCAACAACTTAACACGAGACACAAACACGGCACGCAACCCAAGCCAAAAGCGTTTCCCACAGATCAATGGACACGAGTATGAGCACTTGTTCTACATGCCCCTAAGAAGCAACACACATACATTAGCATGTGTGTGTGTGTGTAGATGTGTGTTTTGGGTGCGTCTACTTTTTTAATGATTTTATAACAAAAACAAAAATGTAAAATATTTGAGATTTTGAAATTAGTGTTCTTCGTAAATTGAAATGAATTCAAATTTATTTTTCATAAATGTGAAAAGCATATACTCGTATAAATATTTTTCAAATTAAAAAAAAATTATCCACTGAAAAGAGTAAACAACTTAGGAAATTAACATTAGGAAAGTTTTAAATATAATAAGATTCAGCTTAGCCTAGATGATGCTAAATCAATAAGCCCATCTCAACAATATTTAAAACAAAAATCATAATTATTTTGATTACATTAAATAGATTTATTAAAAACAAAATATTTTCAAAGTTTATCCTTAAAACAAACTGAATGAGGAGTTAAATTATAAAAGAACTGCATATCAATTTCTTTAAATTCCATTGTTATAAAGTCAACTTTAGAGATTTGGAGAGCAAAATAAGTTAAGAGGCATTTGAATAAAACATAACAATTAAAAAAATATTCGAGAAATCTTGACTTATCAAAATAAATCAAATCAAGTTGCCAAATGAATCAAAGTAAAGAAACTATTACCAAAATAGCCCCACCTGATGACAATCGCTTAGGTTTTGACAAAGCTTGGAGAGATAAGGTGGGAGATTGGAATAAATAAGTTAGTTATATTTGGTATTTGATAATATCAGTTTTAACGACTTTTGAAGCGATCTCAAATCGAAGACTTGAATGCATAATTTAAATCAAATATGCACTAATTAAATATATTAAATAATCATAAAACGACGCTAGAGGGGCATTATCTACGCCTCCTTAGCTTATCTATCGACATGTGTAGGGTCTAAACTGTTGCTGCCGCAGTTGTGGTTGCTGTTGTTGTTGTTTCGCTCTTGGCCATTTGCATAGGCCCCTACGCAGCTGCTAATGAGCTATCTGGCTTTTGTTTCTTCTTTATAACTTTGGTGCGTAGGTGTTTAGCGTGTAAGATTAGATTAGGCTAATCAGGTAGTGGAGATCTCAACTGTGGATGACCATCGAAGCGAACATCAAAAGCAGCTCCGTCTGAAATATCACACACTCTCACACACACACACACACACACACACACACACAGGCATATGGACAAAGCGAGAGAAGAGCCGTTAAATGCCGAGGCGTAAACTTTAAATAGGCGTCTCTTAGATGCTGTACGCGTAGAGAGCAGTTGCCACTAATTGCCGATAATTAACTCGAGGCTCGGAGTCGACGTCGACGGCGTTGCAATCGAAATGCAATTTATAATTTCTGCTCGCAACAAATTAAAATTACCAATGGAAGCATTTGAGGCATGCAACTCATATGAAATACGGCGCAAAATCTGACAAGCAAAGAACAACATCATAAAACAAGTAAAAATGCCCATGACGGGAGTGCTCGACTCACAGTTATCCAGGATTAGGATTCACCTAAAAAAAAAGTGTAAGTGCAGGGCATAATTCTTTTATCATCTCAGATGATGCAACAACATCCTAGAGATATTCCTATAAAAGATTGATTACATATACCCTTAACTATTTTTGAAAATGTTGTTGAAGTTAATGTATTTTTAAGATGAGTAAGAATTGTAAAATAATGCTACAGATGCAAACCAAATTCATGGGAGTCCAGTTCTGGAATTTTCTGAGATCTAAAAGAGCTGCTGCGGACATCTCCTCTTATGATGGATGAAGCCTTTCTTCACACATTTCTTTGCTTACAGGGTATAGAAATGTGAAATAAAATAGGACGTCGCCGCTGCAAAGTGCAGCTGCTGCCCCGAAGCGACCGACTGGAGACATTTTTAGGCGTGCCCAAAAAAGGAGCAGACCGAGCAGGTCACTAATTTGCCATTTAGGCTGGTATTTGTGGCATTTGTGACAGGCCCAAAAAGCCGCTTAAAAGTTCCAATATAATGGCTTAATGTAAGAGTCAAGCGGGTCAACAAGAGCTGATAATTAACAATTTCAGGTGCCATTTTTGTGAGTTGAATCTTTTCGACTCGTTTCGCATTTTCAATCAGTGCAGTGCAACTCTGCAATTACCTGAAAATCTTATTAAGTTTTGTTTGTTTTCATCATTATTTTCACGGCTGATCGGTGAACCGGTGATCCGTTGATTCGTTGCCCATTTTCGGCCATTAAGAGTGAAAATCTTGTGTAAATCGAATTATTTGTAATTTATGGTGTGGCAGTTGTTGAATAAATGGAGGTTATTACCAGGCCAACAACTGGCAACAACAACTGCTAACAACAACTGCAACAACAACAACAACAACAACTGGCAACGAGCCAAGAGTCTTGCTGGCTTGGCCTAAACCAATAACCATTAAGCGTGCTAAAATCAATCGACCCCCTCGCTTGCATGCATCCCCCGCCTTTTCGACTGTTTTGGGGTCCAAGACCACGGAATCCTCCTCTCAGTTAGCTTGTGGTTGCAATTTGCAGACGATTTGCGGTTGTAGATCTCTCTGTGTGTGTATGTGTGTTGGTAACAAAGACACAACATGGCCAACATGGATGGTGGATGAGTTGCACTTGGCTTGTTTCCAGAGCCAAACTGGTTCAAAGAGATTATCGATTTTCAATTACCAGAGGCGAGTGTGCGGCTAAGTAGTTTGGTTTTTGTTTGGTCTAGCAATTTTCGTAACTGCAGCTGTGGATACGCTCAGCAGTTATATATATATATATATATATATATATATATATATACACAACTTATATCCAAGACTATTTAGTAAGAGGACACCAGGCAACAAAACATAGCACTTACGATCTGTAATCCAAAGAGCTTAAATAATATACACACTTCATCTGGCACTAAAAGAACTGATGTGGGTAGAATTCTTAGAAATCTAGACTGAATTTAGCTTCAATAGTGAATTTCAAAGCTTTAAAAGATTTAATGTTTATAAATTTATGACAAATGAATTACTTTTATCTCAAAGTAATAACTTGAAAAGCTTATTAAAGCTCATAAATCAGTTGCTCAAACTAAATTATAGCGAATACAAAGCATAAACTGGAACTAATCGAAACTTAAATGATATTCAAAACAAATAAAATCTCACACAGTGTAAAATTCCACTATCGTAATGGGAAAATGACCCACCACAGCCCAAAGGTTTAGCATCATAAGAAACACAATTGCTTCAAGCTCGATAAACTCTACGAGCAGAAAAGCAATAAAGTTCACTTAAAGCTCAACGTGTGCAGAGTTGCCAGGCACAACTGAGCTTTAACAATATGTTTTAACTCTAAACTTGTTGATTAGTGTGTTATAAGAGAGCAGTGAATGTCAAGGAAATTAAACAAATTAAAAGCGACACTCGGCAGCGTGTTCCCAAACGGCAAAAACAACATATCATACACACAAACACACACACAAACACACACGTATATATATATATATGGCGCATATATCTTATCTATCAAATCGTTTAACATTTATAACCCGTTTGCTTAGACTCGTCGTCGTCGTCGTCGTCGTCGGCCGCGTCTTTCTATGAATGAAAGCGGTTTTTTTTCTCCCTCGACGTAATCAGCGAGCTTATCCCAGGGGCTGATTGAGCAGACAGACGATGAAAGCGGAGGCAGCTGCTTGACTGCTTTTGGCCAATCTTTGGGCTATGCTAATCGCTTGACTTATAATTAATTAATTAGTTAGTCGGATGGGTTGTTTGCGGCACGTGAGAGGGACGCTCAGTTAACTTCAACTGCATGTAAAATGTACTCGCATTGGCAAGTTCGTGGCCTAAGTCTTTTGTATTTGCAGCTGGCAAAACGGCCGGAATTTAATCAAAAAAACACAAAAAAAAAGAGGATCAAAACAAAGGTAGAAAAAATTGTTCATAAATGCAGCATGAAAATTGCGCATTTAATGACAACAATTTGTGTAATGGATTTTCATGTTTTCGTAATTGAATTTATTTTAATTTAAACCAAATTGCACAGCAGGCAGACCGAGCCACAGCTTCATATATAATTTTATGCGCTCACGCCGGTCGCTACGCTAATTGATTATAATTCTGTCAGTCGCCACCGTCGCGTCGATGAGGCAGCGATCTGGGATGCTGATGCTAAAGAAGCTATAGCTATAGCTCTGGCTCGAGTCCATGTCCATGTCCATGTCCATGACTGAAAGCTTTTGCTCCACATTTCGCGCATTATTTTCGCGCTCGTTAAAAGGCAAGAGGAATGAAGCGAGACACACTGAGAGAGAGAGAGAGAGAGAGAGAGAGAGAGAAAGAGGCTGGCCGGCAAACTCATCTCAAGATGCATCACTAGCCTGGCAGGTGTCTCCTTTTTTCGCTTTTTGTCGATCGTTGCAGGCTGTTAATAAATACTTGTATTCGATTTTCACTTGCTGCGAGGTGTCTGAAAATTGTTGTTGCTGCCTCGGATAATACACATGCAATTATTATATTGAACGCAATGACTTCCGTTCGAAGTTCGGCGTCCGTTGCATGAAGTTGGACCCTTTGGCTACGTTTGACGCTGCTGTTGCCACAATTTACTTTTTATGAATGGCAATGGTTTTTTAATTAATTGACTGTAGTCGAAGTAATGCATATTTTTGTTGTTGTTTGTTACAACCCTAAGCATGCATTTGGAAGGAGACCCCAATTTAGATGAGTATTAATTGCATTGAGCAGAGGTCAGTTTCGGTTTTAATTTGTATTTCAAAACCTACCTAACAAAGTATTTCTATGAAGCCAATAGTCATTTATAATTTCATAATGTTTTATGTATCAAATATCGGCAAAGCTCTCTCTCAACTTTAGCTACCTTAGTTGGGTATATTTTATATTCTGTGTCAGTTGGTTTAATGCGCATTTTATGACTTTGCATAAGTAGATGGTTTTTTGAACACAAATCTTCAATTAATTACAGTCAATTAATAAAAATGCAAAGCGCTCGTTAAAGTTTTAACGGCTTTTATATGCCAATAAATTCTATGTGCGGTATTCAAATAATTTCAAATCAAATATCGAATTAAAATTTTAATTTTGATTATTTTTCGTTTTTTTGTTTTGTTTTTTTTTTTTGTTTTTTTGCTGTTTGAGTATCTCTTTTACCGAAGCGAGGAGTTATTGTTAGTGGAGTTTGCGTTGCACGCAGTTCATTAAAGGCGCTTAAATTGTATTTCATTGTGGGCAGCAGGCGTTGCCCGTTGAGCTGGCCGAGCGCCAGAAGCGCACAAATCCAATTTAAATGCAGCCAAAGACGCAGATCGAACGCCGGCCGCAAGACCAGATCCACAACCACATCCCAGATCCATGATCGAAGATCCAAGCCGAACCGAACCGAACCGAGCCAAGACCGAGTCGGGCCATGAGCGACCCCCTGTGCGTCTCATTGTCGTAAATCACACATTAAAATATTTATTTATATTTTTACTTGTTTAAAAATTAGTTAAAAGCCCCCGGCGGGACGCAGACTGCGAGAGCGAGAGAGAAAGAGAGACAGAGACGGAGACAGGGAAACCGATCGCAGCCGCAGTCCGAAAAAAACGAAAACAAAACAAAAAAAAAAAAGAAGAAACAAACAACGCCAAACTGAAACTTGTGCTTTTGTTGTGTGAGTGAATTTTAATTTCCTTTTTATGATATTTTAATTTATTTCAGCGTAAATCAAAACCAAAACGAGCTGCGCTCCACAGTCGATACCCCCAGAGTGAGAGAATACTCCCGACGCTAGAGTGGCGATCGTGTCGTGAGTTTGCCTCACGTGTCACGCACGAATAGAGCTTAACATAACAAGACTAAATTTTGGATTTACAAGAAACTGTTTATTACAATTCTGAGAATAAAAATATTCAAAGTCCAAAAAATATATACAAAAAAATAAGATAATATGAAAAACAATTATAACAGTAATACATTAATATATGGAGATATGAAGACACGCGCCCATCCCTAATCGGGAGCACGGCCAGGGTATGCCAGAGGCTGTACTTTTAATAAATTAGATTACTCTGCAGCAGCGGCGCTTGCAACGCGCGAACTGCATAAATCGTGGTAGGCTTCAGTTGAGGGACTCCAACTTCCAAAAGCTGGGCAGCAGCAGCAGCAACTGGAAAAACACGCGCAGCCGACTAAAGATTGCTTTTTCACAGCTTGTGGTACGTCCGGCTTTGTTTATTAATTTGACGTTTCCAGTTGCAGGTCGGCGTCGCAACAAACTGTATACATTTTTTTTCAGACTTCTTTCTGACTGCGCGTCCATTGGTGGTGGTTGGGGCGTGGTCACAACTCCCACAGCAATTAGACCGGCCGGCGCTATCCAATTTATGCGACTCCGCCGTTCGATGCTTAATTTAAAATCCGCTTGGGTTTCATCTAATTAACGCCGGCCGCCTCGTAAACAACAGCAAACAAAATAAGACTGCAGAAAATAATACAAAGCAAAAAGCTGCCCGGTTTGCATTTAAAAGCTTAAAGCTCTGCAGCTCTGCGCCTTGTCAACAGATGTCGCTTTAGTCGCTTCACTCTTATACGCTGTAAAGTATGCAACGCTTGGAAGTGCCAACAAGCTCGAGTTCAAAGTCCTGTTCCCCAGCTAGGTTACCGCCCACGCTGCCTGCGCCCACAAGCATCACTGTTAAGACACGCAACATGTTGGCTTTCAGCTTGTTGCGTGCTTACACTGGAAGTGTTCATTTTGTGTGGGGTAATGCTAACAGCGCTTGAACAGAATGAATGCTGCAACAGAGCGCTGTTATAAACTGCTGTGCTGTTATTAATTTTGCACGTATGAGATTACTGTCGTAAGGGGATGGGGAAGGGGTGTTGTGCTGTTGACAGCGTATGTTGAAGATGTCAACGGTTAAGTTAATGTAGAAACTCTGTTCGCTCCTAAAAGCATATGAAGCTGTGTAGTCTTTATGCCCGACTACTTTGCCTGGCAAGTGAAAACCAAACACAAACCACCATCACCCCCCCCCCCCCCCCCCCCACTCCACCCACGCAATTTGCATACACATTTTAAAAGAGTGTAGTAAAGGGTGGAGGGGTGGGGGGTTGTGCTTCGGCATTTGAACTAAGAAGAGGAAGACTTCGCTAACTACTGAGCGGACTTGTGGAATTTTTCTCTTCTTCATATTATTTTTTACATGCATCTGCAGGCAGACGGCAATGCGACGCCTCCTTGGGATTGTCACCCACACACATCCTGCAGGCTATCGGGGCTGCCTGCGTGTCTAACTGAGCACATAAGTTCTTTTTTAAATCTATGCGAATTCCTGTCATGCATGCGAATCTAATAAGTGGAATGTTTGTCCCACATTGCTTGACATCTACTTGATTTTGTTGCACAGCCAAGTCAAAATCGTATCATCTTCTTTTGCCTGATATCCTTATTTATAACACAAGCGATTAGCTGCTTTGGCATCAGGTTTACCCTGACTCTGACTTCATCTTTTATATATTTATATATATATATATATCGAATAATCTAATCTTTTCACAGTATTAAAATATTATAGTTACTTAAAAAAAAAAATACATCCCATTTTTGTATTAAATATTTTATTCAGTGTGATTATCGTAAGGCCCGAATTAAAAATGAAAAATCGTATATAGTAGTTATAGGAATCGGGCTGAACAGCTTCTCAGCGAGTATTCGTAGCTATGAGTAAATTCTAATGAACATCGTTTCGCATTTATTGGTTTTGGGTATACAAATAACTGTTTCAGATTTCAATTGCAACATCAAAAATTAATTCAGAATTTTACTTATTTCCTTATTTTTAGTTACTGTATAGTTTTGAAAGTCATTATCGTTTCCATTTCTTTGCTCAAAAGTTGCAACTGTGCAGCTGTAATTGGATAATCAATAAGTACAATAAAAACATGAGTTGAAAATTACTTTTTGCACTTGTAAAAGTTGGAAATTATCGAGCTATTTGAAATGAAAGCGCACTTGAAATCTGAAACAGTGCCAATAGAAAGTCTTGAGTGGTAAGCAAATTGCTTTAGTTGCCTTCCTGCTCCTCCTTCGGCTGCTCCTTAAGGTCTTCCAGCTTCTCTTGTTCCTCTGCTGCTTGTGGCTCCATCTCCTGCACCGGCTTCTGTTCCTCCGCTACTTGCTGTTCCATCTGCTTCACCTTTTCCAGCTTCTTCTGCTCCTCCGCTACTTGCTGCTCCATTCCGTTTTGTGCTTCTGCGGGGAAGGGCAAGGAACGCAATCGTTGCACCATATCCTCCAGTGATTCCACCTGCATTTGCGGCACATCATTGACCTTCTCCGATTCCGTTGTGTCCCTGAGCTTCTTCTTATTGGCATCCTCGTGTCTGACAGTTGCGCACAGCTGCGTCAAGACTGGTGGTGCTCTGGTCTGAGGTCTGTTTGCTGGCACTGTTTTTGGTATGGCACCCGTGGACCGCAGCTGTTGGGCCAATTGACTGGCTGTGGTTGTGATTGTGGCACTGCAAGCAGCTTCACTTGCTGGCACCACGGTGCTGGCAATGTTATTGCTGGTCGTCTGCTGCTCCAGTACAGACTCGAGGACTTCTGCCTCCTGTCGCTTGGTCGCCTCACGCTCGGCTATGCGATTGATCATCGCAGTGCCCCGCTCGGATGTGTGACTTAGGCGTGCTATCAACTCGTTGCCCTCCAGTTCCATGCGACGCAAACGCTCGGCGCGATTTGCTGACACTCTCTCGATGTCCTCCAGACGCTCTTCCACTGTCTGCGATATGCTGGCCACGGTTGGAGTTTCCACTGGAGTCTGCTCGCTGGGGCTGCCATGACGTTCGTGGAGTGTGTCCAACCTGTGGGTTAAGGTATCACCTCGCTCCGTGTTGCGGGCCAGTTGTTGCAGCAGCTGTTGACTCTCCTGCTCCATGCGCAGCAATCGTGCCGCACGGCGTAACGTATAGGATTCCTCTTGTTCCGTTAACGGTGAGCTCGTCTTGGCTGGATCCTCCTCGGAGCTGCCCTCAGGACTGGGTGCACGTCGTATGCGATCCAGCGACTTCTTTAGATAGTGACCACGATCTGTTGTGCGTTTGATGCGTTGCAGCAACTGTCGTGATTCCTCTTCGAGGCGACCCAAGCGCTCGGAACGCTTGCGTGTGTACTCCTCCTCACGTGGCGTTAAGCAGCCCGACGCTGGTGCGGAACTGGCACGCGTCATGCGCTCCAAACGCTTGCGACTGATGAACTCATCCAGTGGCACTGCATGTTGCGCGGGTGCCATGTCATCCTGAAACCGGCACAGCTGTATTTCCAAACGTTCCCGATTATCGGAAGTCTCAAGCACTTGCTGGATGAGTGATTGGCACTGTTCCTCCAGTTTCTGTATGCGACTAGCGGTGCCAGCATCCGCTGTTGTTGGCGATGGCGAGGTGGTAGCTGTGGCCACAACTTTGCCACGCTGCCGGCTGCGTGAGCTGTGCGTCGTCTTGGGCATCGCGCCACGTGTTGTGGCAGCCAAAACATCAGCGTCAAACTCAAACTCCTCGTTGACTTCACGCCAGCCACAAGTGGGTGGCGCACTATTCCAGCGCAGCGTAATCTCCTCGGTGTTGTCCTCCTTGTCAGCCGCAGCTGTTCCTGTTGCTGATGCTGCTGCTGCAGCTGCAGCCGCCTGGCGACCCGGTGATGTGCTCTGCATGCGTTTGATTTTGCGTGTGTGCTCAAATTGATCCCTCAAGTATTTGCGGCGACAATGCACCGAGGAGGAGGCCAACTCCAGTTCATCTGGAACAATTGCTGCTGCTCCTGCTTCCGCCGCCGCTGACGTGTCCTCATCCGACTGCGGCCCAGAGTCGCTGTAACCACTTTCCGCCGAATGATGTGCATCCTCGAGTTTCCTGCGCGCAAATTCGCGTCGCCAATCATTGCACTCTCTCTGACTCTCATCGTTTATGGCTCGGGCTGCGGCCCATTTGCGTCGACAGTACTCCAACTCGTCCTTCAGTTCGGTGAGCAGGCGACGCTTCTGTTGCAGCTGATAGCGCAAGATTTGCTCCTGCGTATGCAGCTGACGATGCTGACGTTGCATTTTGCCAACCAGATGCCAAGTTTTCGTCAGCTCCAAGCTGACCGCACTCAGGCGCTTCTCCTGCTCGTTCAGCCTGTTATCCAAATGGCAGTTGAGCGTCTTCAAACGATTCGTTTCCTTCACCAGCGATTTTTTCTCCATTATTAAATCCTAGTTGGAGGCGAGTTATAAATATAGCTTAAGTATGCGATTATTTATCGGTAAGTTAACTGGGCTACAAGTACTGCTGTGTCTATCTTTTTGCATATATCTCAAATGTTTATTTAAAAGTTCTTAATATTAACTACATGTCTAAAAAAAAAAAGAAAATTTAAAAATCGTCCAATAAAATCGCTAAAATTAAATTCCCAGTGCTTTTAAACCTAAATTTTCCTTGTTAAGGAAAAACCAAACCAAACCAATTGTCAGAAATTTTCAATTCGTATTTTGGTAACAGGATATCTAATATAAGTCTCCAGCCTCCATGTGCAGCTATTAGCACATCTATACTCCTAAAATACTCACTTGGACATTCTGCCCACCTCATCGGCTACGATCTCTTTGGACTTAGTCAGAGAACCTAGATAAAGGGTGTATTTAGTTTTTAACTTCATTTGGTGCACCTCTTTGAAAGTGTCGCAAAATCCCAAATGGATAGCCTAAATCCTTGGTCGCACTGCCTTCGATTTATTGTTGCCTTTCACTTTTTCTATCCACTGGCACCCCCAAAAAGTGTGCAACATGTTTTGTGCCCGACCGATAAATTCAATTATGTGCACAACAACTGAGCGCCCACTTTGCTGACACAACGTCCTTCCTATGGAGTGCTCCTATCTCCACACCCCATCCTTTGCACCACTCCACAACTGTCGGGTAGGACGTCAGCAATAATGAATCTGCCGCCTGCTTGGCCTGCACTTTACTAAATAAAGCGCTTAAGTGAATAATGCAAAACTTTGCAGCAGTCCAGGAAGAGGAATCAGAGCTAGACCGAGCACCCGGCCAAAAACCAGGCCGAGAACGGGGCACACTTCTGCCTAACAAATCAGGGAGGGAAAGAAACTGGCTACACAAAGAGAAACGACTTTTAAAATTAAGTAGAAATTAATTTTAAGTTGAAAATAATAAAACGAAAGGTTTTCATAATTTTTAAAAAGTTGAAATGTTAAAAAAAAAAATTCATATTTTAGTTAAAATTAATATCCTGCTTTTGATATTTTTGTAAATATGTCAATCTATAATAAAACATCTACCCAATTTCAACTGGTTTTACATAAAACTAATGGAAACATATTGAGTATTGCATATTCTATAAATGCCATGGCATATACATTTATCTGAGTGTAGAAAGATGCTGGTGCACTTCATCAGGCAACCCGGAAACGACAACTAACAAGCCCGATTGTCCGCAGCACTTGAGAACCCCCTCCCACTCCCTCTCCCAGTTGGGGGATCCACTACACTTACCTTCAGCTTGATGTAGGTCTTGCTGACGCTTAGCTCCGGGGTTTTGCCTGTTGCAGCTGTTGTTGTTGTTGATGTTGCTCTTGTTGTAGCTGCTGCTGCTGCTATTCGTGTTGTTGTTGTTGGTGTTGCTGTTGTCGCTGCCGTTACCATGTTGTGGCTTGGCTCGCTTGCTCCTGCTGCTGCTGCTGGGTGCTCTTCAAACTGCACACGCTCGATTTTGTGGTGACTCAAGAGTTCCATCAACACTTTGCAAACTTTTGGCAAGTTGCCAATGATTTCTTGAGCCATGGCAACTTTTCCCATAATTTCGGGCTCATGGCTTTTTAACGAAGCCACAGCAGCGGTCGCTCCCCCGCTCCGTCTCCGGTGCTTCCTGCCACCGATCCCGTGCCGAGCACAGTCTGTGCTGTCCTCCCCCACAGCTAAGTTGATGTGGTCTGGTGTCGGTGTTGCACTTCGACTTTTGTCACTCTCCTCATTCTCATTCTCAGCTTCATCCTCATCCTTCTCCTTGTCTTTCTCCTCCTTCTCCTTTTCGGACTTGGCCGCCTGCTCGACCAGTTCGAAGAGCAACTTGGGCAGTGAGGCGCCATCGCTGCAACTGCCTTCCGCTTGTGTCATCTCATTCAACAGGTCGCGATTCTCCTCTAGCATTTCTGTCAGCCGATCAATATCCAGATTGTTCTTGCCATTGAAACCCATCACCAGCTGGCTAACGAGCTATCGGATGAACAGGGAATTAGTTTGTGAGGATGTGTTCATTATGCATGTTACAAGCTTTCCTTATTGTATATCTTATATCTTGAATACTCCCAGTATATATTTCGTCAAAGAAAAGTTTTGAAAGTAAGTAACGTAATTTTGAGAGTAATCATTCTTCTTCTGTCAATTAATATTTTTTATCTGGGAGTTTGTTTGCAACGTTGTATCTATCTATTTCTATGTATCTAAGTTAATTTCTTCAAATCCAAAATTAAATTCTTAGTATCCATTTTAAACCTTTCATAATATTAATAACCCTCTTACTCTATCTTTATCCTAAGTAAATGCTTCCTTTATTGCCAAAATATGCTCAAAATATCTGTCCGATTCAACTGTTTGTAGGGTATGTGTACAGGGTATATATGTGTGTGTGTGTGTGTGTGTGTGTGTGTGTGTGTGTGTGTGTGCCTACCAGATTGACTGCGCTCACTTGCTCCTTGAGCGCACGCTTCTCGTATTTGTGCTCGCTGCACTCCTCACGCAACTTGGCCAGCTCATCGTTGGCTGTTTCCAGCTCCTTGAGCAGCAATTGATTGCGCTCCTCAAAGCTTTTCGTTCTGTGTAAAATATAGAGGAGGAAAATTGTAAGTGGCACACTGAATGCAACACAATGGCAACGGGCAACATACTTTTCCTGCTCGGCAGTGAGTTCATCCCTCTTAATCGAGATTAGACGTTGCAAATTCTCATACTCTGCAGCTGCAACACGTTGCCGCTCCTCGTACAATTGTCGGAGCTGGCGTATGTTGACCAATTGACGCTCGTACTCCTGTCGCAGGTTGTTGGACATGATCTTCATTTCCCGCTCACTGAACGAGTTCTCAATCTGCTGCAGCTTCACCTTGAGCTACGGATAAATAGTTGAGTAAGCTAAATTAGGGCATGGATTCCATTTGTTCATACCTGGGCACATTGCTCCTCTTTGACGCTGAGCATCTGTTTGCAGCAACAGATGACCTCCTTGAGAGTGCCCACTTGACGCTGCACCACATCCAATTCACCTCGCAGCGAAAGATTCTCGGCATTGGCCAATTGCAGGGCTAGTTGGGCATTGGCCAGCTCAATGTTGGCATGACGACTGCGACTGCTCGGATTCTCGTCATCCGTGTCCACCTCCTCCTCTTCGGGTTTCGTTGTTGATGTTGGACTCTCGTCGTCTTCTTCTTTTTCTTCTGTTTTTTGGTCTTCCCGTTGCTGTCGCTTGCGTAGCTTTTGATTTTCTGCCTGCTCTTTGGCCAGTTGCTGGCGCAGATTCGTCAGCTCATCGCGCAAATCCTGCACCGCAGTTTGACGCGACAAACGTTTGGTGGCCAGCTGCTCCTTGAATTGCTCCATCGATGGATCACCCTCGGGTGTTATAGTTGTAGTTGTTGCTGTAGTTGCTGTTCCCGCTTGCTCCTCTTTGCCTTGTTGTTCTGGTTCCATTTTTATAGAGTTCTCCACTGGCTGCACTTGCTGCAGTATTAGATTCTCGTGCTCTATCTTGTGCCACCAGGGCTCATCCTCAGCATCAGTCGTTGTCGAAGATGTTGCGCCACCCACACTCAACGCCGGCTGCTCTTCGGCTGATTCATGTGCAGGCTGCGACGACTCCGCGTTGCCCATTCTTGCTGTAAATGTTTATCTGATTTTTATCTCTTTTCCCCTTGTAGTTGAACAAAGAAACGATCTGGTGCTTCTGGTATGCGAAATGCACTCAATTTATTGCAGTATGTTCCTTTTTCTTGTTATTGCCAGCTATTGCGTATGTTTACTTTTTGTGGCAGACGTTGAAATTTACGTTAATGCGACTTTTCAGATTTTCTTCGTCGCAGCAGCAGCAGCAACAAAAAAATAAAGCAACACAAAGAATCTGCTGAGTGTGGCAGTCAGCTGCCTGCTGATCAGTTGGACCGTTTCAAGTTGAACAAAAAACCAACACGAAACTTGGCACACACATATGCATAAATCTATATGTATGCATAAATATATATATATTTAGATGAATAGTTCGAAACACACGCCCGATTTCGCAATTTTTTATTGACTTTCACTTTTTAACGTATTCAAAATGACTCGTGGCACAGAAGATATAAAAGTTGACTTGCTATATTTATATGGGCAAATATAAGAGCAACTAAAACACTTCTTAGTTAGCCAAACTTTAGTTTATAACACGTATTAAAGTAATTATATAGTATACATATGTTTCGATGTATGTCTGTGTATGTGTGAGTGGAAAATTTTCGATTTTCTATCCGCTGCGAGGCACTTTTCACTTGGCCAGCTCGTGAAAAACTGAGAAAATCTCTTCTAATGACACGACTATTTTTAAATCGCGATCTCTGCCCGCAGAGAAGATATCCACGCCAGCTCTCGGTCATGGCTGCTCGGAGAATGCTTTGTTTCGTTTTGCATAGAAAATAATCATGGCACACGTTGATTATGCCAGGATTCTCTGAATTTGTTGTTGTTGTTGTTATGTTATTGTTGTTGTGTGTTTTCCCCGAATTCCTTAATTTGTGTGATCAAATCTAGATGCTAGTAAGATGCATTTTAATTAAAAAAATGTGTCACATAAACAATACGATTTAAATTTAGCCACGACACGTCAAGTGGGATTATGACTAACAGACAGACAAATAAAACAGTTGCCACATTTGATCAAAACATAATAAATTGCAAAGCATTCATTACCTTGGCACTGAAAGATCAGCAGACAAAACTTGCATAGATATTTAGATGACATGGGAGAACCGTTAGCTTCGATGTGCTGCATATTTTATACCCTGTAAGGGAAAATATCGTTATAATTCATATATACATTTGATTTGTTGTTTTGATTACTCTGGAGTCAGCTTTTTATAAATATAGACGTATGTTTATATTAATCTCAGACTGATAAAATTCTTTTGGATACGTTAAAGTAGCAAACTATTTTGATCCAGTTCCTTTTTTTTGAATTTTCAATTGTGTTACCAAATGAAGAACCGGCCCCAAGTGCCTTTTTGTGATAACATTTTTCATAAATTTAAATTTCAAGTGAAAATCGTGTTTCCCATCTATAATTTGGTATTGTTCTAGGGATCAAACGAAAGACGAATTCTTTTTAAAAAATCTGGGATTTTTCATGATGTTTTGATTGTGGAAAATTTGAACCAGTTTCAGTTCACATAAATTTTATGGAATGCAATTATAAAATAATTTAAAATGAAAACCATGCATTAAATATTGAAGATGATTAAATTTAGAGGTCAATCCACGAATAAAAAGTTACAAATATGAAAAATCTGTTGGATTTTGCAAGTGGAGAATTTTCACTTTAAATTATCAAAAATTCGCATAAATTATATAAAATTACATAAATTTGAGTAGTTACAATTTAAATTAACTTTTTCACCCACTAGGCTTATATACAGTTAAATATATCATCGTATGAGTTCGACCGAAGAGCTACAAGTCTTGACTATACTACGATGCTCGGTTGGGATTCAGACAAGCAAACTGTGGCCACATTACTCACCTAGTAAGAAAGCAAACAAATTTGAGTCTCTAAATAATAGAGGGGATATCTTTAGTGAGTAGTATGTTTATAGCGTAGCGCATTTGTGCAGATTGTGAATGTTTTCATTGTTTTTTTTTTTTTGTTTTGTTTTTTTTAGATGCACTCGCAGAGAAAGTTTTTTGGCCAAAAGTTTCAAATGAAAATGCATTTTGCAACAGATTTTTCCACTGGCAGCGCCAATTTCATTTTATTTTTTTTCGGCTAACTTGGCCATTGTCGACGACGGCATTTGAAAAAGTGGGAAACACGCAGCAATGACTTTGAATGAGCCGAATGTGAAGAAGAGTGTCGAGGGAAAAGGGACAGATACACTCACATTCGGTAGGGTTTTCCTGCTGCTGCTGCTGAGTGTCGCCCACGCAGCCGAGGGGGAAGGAGCTGGAGAGCGGACGAGAGTGAAGTGCGACAGTGGGAGAATTGAGCGAGTGTGCAGCTCAGGCATGAAAATGAAAATCAACAATGCAATTTGCCATGTTGCCTCTTTGTTAGTCCGGGCCAAGAGAAAAAAAATATAAAATATATATGCGACTAAAACTTGAAAGCGCGTTTGCCAAAGTTGGTAACCAACCACGCCCCCATCCTATCGACATCGCACCCAACGCCCCCCGTCCTGCTGTCTTCATTAAGTTTTGGTTCAGATTGCACCAGGCAAATGTGCTGCAGCGAAAGTAGCAAGAAGCAAGCACAGTGCCAGCAAAAAGTTGATGCCGCACTGCAAAGGGGAGGCGGAACGAGATGGTGTGTGTTTGAGAAAATGTGCATTGTGTTCATTATAATGGAATAATAAACAGAAGCGCTGATGTTGCTGCAGTTGTTGTTGATTATTTTGTTGCTGTTGTTGTTGCTGCTGCTGCTGTTGTTATCGCTTGGCTTCTCGTGTTTTCTGAACTTACAGCCGCGTTCTTCTTTGACTCGCCAAAGTTAATAATAACTAATGGAACTTTTTAGCTTCATTATGCCGGGTTGTCACACATTTGGCAACATACATACATACATATGTACACATAAGTGTTAAAGTAGCAAACCAGGCTGTCTTCAACACACTGTGTCAAGCTGCAAGCCCGGCCGCATAAATAATGCAACAAACTTGCGGCAACAACAAAAAGACAGCAAGACGAGCAAACAACTTCATTAAGCGGACAACACGTTGACACTTCGGAATTGTGGTTCATTTCCTTTGAATGCGCATTTATACATACAAATCGTGGCATGAACTACGTGCTTATTTGTCCTTGCAGGAAAACAGTCATTTTATCTATTCACGTGCAACATACTTGTACGCTTCTTCACATTTAAATATCTAATAAGATTATGGCGCGCAAACTGCTGTCAGCTGTGTAACAATTTGTGCAAATAGAAGATTACGCTAAACCTGTTCATACTTTATGTCACAATAGTCCACCAAGCATTCCAGCTTGCAGTTTGGACAGTGTGACGTCACGTGACTGACACAATATTAGCGTGTGACCTCTTAAGATCAAACTATGAAATATTGCAACAGATTGGCAGCACAGCCGATAAGCACCGACAATTATCGATTACTTAAGCAGCAGCACGTGCAACGGGAAGAACAATTTAATTTTGTTTACGTTTTTTTGTGCGAGAATTCTTGAATAATGGACGACATGAAAGACTTTCCAGTGCTGACGAATTCGCGGCCCGAATTCAAACAAATACCCCAAAAGTTAAATAAGGTAAGCGAACGTTTGATTGCACGCACAAATTTCATTACAATGTGTCTTCTCCAGCATCTGGCTAATTTGGGAGCACCGCATGTAAATTCTTTTGATGAAATGCTAAGTGTGGGCCTGGAGAATTTGGCCAAGTACATGGCACCACAACAATTTCAAACGGCTGCCGGCGAGCGAATTCATCTCAAAGTGGAGACTATCTGGATATCAAAGCCACAGGTGCCTCTGGACGTTATTGATGTGCGCACAAGGGAAACCTACCCAACCGATGCGCGTCAATTGCATGCCTCCTACTCGGGGCCATGCTCCCTGCGGCTAGGCTGGAGCGTGAACGATCTAGACAAATCAGCGATTAATGTGGATCTCGGCGAAGTGCCCATTATGCTACGCTCGAAAGCATGCAATCTAGGTCAGGCCAGTCCTGCAGAGATGGTTAAGCATGGCGAGCATGATAGCGAATGGGGTGGTATCTTTGTGATACGCGGCAACGAGAAGATCGTACGCATGCTCATCATGACCCGACGCAATCATCCAATTTGTGTGAAGCGTTCCTCGTGGAAGGATCGCGGTCACAATTTCAGCGAACTGGGCGTTATGGTGCAAACTGTGCGGGATGACGAGTTGTCGCTGACAAATACACTGCACTATCTGAACAATGGCACCGCTCGCTTCATGTTCTCCCATATGAAACGTTTGTCCTATGTGCCAGTCTGTCTCATCCTCAAGTGTCTGATGGACTACACAGATGAGCAGATCTACAATCGTCTGGTGCAGGGCTACGAGTCGGATCAGTACTATCTGACCTGTGTGCAAAGCATGCTGCGCGATGTACAGAACGAAGGCGTCTACACATACGCAGAATGTCGTCTATTCATTGGCAACCTGTTCCGTTCCCGTTTTCCCGAGGTGCCCGACTGGCTGCCCGATGGCGCTGTCACGGAATTCATATTACGTGAACGCATTATGGTCCACTTGCAGAGCAATGAGGACAAATTTCAGCTGATTGTGTTCATGGTGCAGAAGCTATTCCAATGCGCCCAGGGCAAGTTCAAAGTGGAGAACGTTGATTCTGCCATGATGCAAGAGGTGCTCCTGCCAGGACATCTATATCAGAAATACCTTGGCGAACGCATTGAGATGTGGCTAATGCAGTTGCGGAAGTGTCTGCTCAAAAAGCTCAGCACAGCGGACTCTCTGGTCAGCAGCAGCATCATGACGCATTGCATGCGTCAAGCCGGTGGCGTTGGACGCTCGATTGAGTCCTTTCTCGCCACGGGTAATGTGGCCTCGCGCAGTGGCCTGGGCCTGATGCAGAGCAGCGGTCTGGTCATCATGGCCGAGAACATCAATCGCATGCGTTACATGTCTCACTTTCGGGCCATCCATCGTGGCTCCTATTTCACAACCATGCGCACTACTGAAGCGCGTCAGCTGCTGCCCGACGCTTGGGGCTTCATCTGTCCGGTGCACACGCCCGATGGCACACCCTGTGGTCTACTAAATCACTTGACCCTCACCTGTGAGTTATCCAAGCGACCGGATCCCAAACTGGTGCAGGTTAGTAACTTACGCACTGTGTGCAGATGTGACTGTAACTGATGGATACATTTTTTATTTCAGGCCATTCCTGCTCTGCTTTTTGAGATGGGCATGATGCCTTTGACGCAGCAGGATCATCCCGACGCTCAGTTGTATGTGGTCTTCCTGGATGGCAAGCATTTGGGTCACATCTTTCAAAAGGAAGCCGACAAAATTGTTGAAGATTTGCGCTATGCCAAGATTACTGGTCAAGTTCCTAAAATGATGGAAATTGGTTTCATACCGTTCAAGAAAAATGGCCAATTCCCCGGTCTCTTTTTGTCAACGGGACCGGCGCGTATGATGCGTCCCGTATGGAATATTAAATGGAAGCAAGTGGAATACATTGGTACACTGGAGCAACTGTATATGGAGATTGCTATCGATGAGAAGGAAATGTATCCAGATTTCACCACACATCTGGAACTGTCTAAGACACACTTTATGAGCAACTTGGCCAACTTGATACCCATGCCGGATTATAATCAATCGCCACGTAACATGTACCAGTGCCAGATGGGTAAACAGACAATGGGCACACCCTGCCTCAACTGGCCCAAGCAGGCGGCCAATAAACTGTATCGTCTGCAGACGCCAGCAACGCCCCTATTTCGACCGGTGCACTATGATAATATTCAGCTTGATGACTTTGCCATGGGCACCAATGCTATTGTCGCTGTCATATCGTACACAGGCTACGACATGGAGGATGCCATGATCATCAATAAGTCGGCCTATGAACGTGGCTTTGCCTATGGCAGCATCTACAAGTCCAAATTCGTGCAGCTCGCCAAGAAGCAGAGCTATTTCGCCCGCCATCCGAACATGCCCGAGCTGATCAAGTATCTGGACACGGATGGTTTGCCGCAGCCAGGCGCCAAGCTCAGCTATGGTTGTCCGTTTTACTGCTATTTCGATGGTGAGGTTTCCACATTTAAGGTTGTTAAAATGGACGAGAAGGAGGACTGCGTTGTGGACAGTGTGCGTCAGTTGGGCAGTTATGAGTTGACGCCACGCAAAACAGTTTGCATCACGTTGCGTGTGGCACGTCCGGCCACGATTGGCGATAAGTTCGCGTCGCGTGCTGGACAGAAGGGCATCTGTTCGCAAAAGTATCCCGCCGAGGATTTGCCATTCACCGAATCGGGCCTCATACCGGATATTGTGTTCAATCCCCACGGCTTCCCATCGCGTATGACAATCGCGATGATGATCGAAACGATGGCTGGCAAGAATGCTGCTGTCCATGGCGGTGTCTACGATGCGACACCGTTTCGCTTTTCGGAGGATAACACGGCCATCGATTACTTTGGCAAAATGCTTGAGGCGGGAGGCTATAATTACTATGGCACGGAGCGTCTCTATTCCGGCGTCGATGGCCGTGAAATGACAGCGGATATATTCTTTGGTGTGGTGCACTATCAGCGCTTGCGGCACATGGTCTTCGACAAGTGGCAAGTGCGTTCCACGGGCGCTGTTGAGGCGCGCACCAATCAGCCGATCAAGGGACGCAAACGTGGTGGTGGTGTCCGTTTTGGTGAGATGGAACGCGATGCTTTGATCTCGCATGGTGCCGCCTTCCTACTCCAGGATCGACTCTTTCACAATTCGGACAAGACACACACACTGGTCTGCCACAAGTGTGGCAGCATTCTGGCGCCCCTCAAGCAGATTATCAAGCGTAACGAGGCGGGCGGCTTGTCCTCCATGCCGGACACTTGTCGCTTGTGCGGCGACAGCAGTGGCGTCTCCATGATCGAAATTCCATTCTCTTTCAAATTTCTGGTCACCGAGTTGAGTTCGGTCAACATCAACGCTAGATTTAAACTGAACGCGATCTGAGAATTGAACTTAGCAGTTACCCAATTGTTGACATACTTCTACACATTTTATTCTTTTAACTTTAATGCTGTACATGGATTTCTAATAAAGTTGTCTCTTCGATAAGAATTTAAAGTTCAGTTTGAAATAACTTTCCTGGTTGGAAAATTACTCTAACAGAAAAATCGCTGAATCCAAGCCAAACTTTCTGCGAGGCGCCCATGAAACACGAGGAAATGTTTAATTTTGTTTTTCAAATTTCGATAGATTTTTATTATTTATTTAAATACATATTTCATTATGTTTACAGTTAAATTCCTGCATTTGCAATCTGTAGTTTGTTGTTGTAGTTATTGTGTTTTATCCTTTGTTGTTGTGAAATTCATTTAACAATTTAACTATCGCACCTTTGGAAAATGTTATTTCCAAATTTTGCATGCAAATAATAGCTTAAAAAAATGTTGTGTATATTTCATTAATATTTATTTATTATTCAAGTATATTTATCTCTTATTTTGTTCTTGTGTTTCTTTGCCTGCAACATTTTATGGCGCTTCAGATGCACATCGGGGGAAATAGTTAATACTTGCTGATTGATATATGTATGCACTTATTATGATTATGTCAAACAAAATGTCATCGATTTAAATTCCGAACAATTTCTTTATAGTTGTCGCACTTGCTTTTTTTTCTTTCTTTTTTGTTTCTTTCTATTCTTTTATTTTTGTTTTTTTTTTATACATACATATCTATGGTACATATACGAAATAATACATAGTACATGCTCAGGATCAATGGAGAATTTTCGCTATACGTATAATAATAATTTGTGGTAATGCTTTGTCCTTTAATATATAAGTATGTACTTGTAGTAGTATTTTGTAGTATACTTTATTATTATATTAGTTTGTTCAAGTTCAACAATGTTTAATGTAATGTTTAAATGTCTATGTATTGTGTGTGTATGTATGTGTGTGTGTGTGTGTGTGTGTGTCTGTGTTAATCGAAGAAATTTGTATGTGATTTTCACCATCTAATTATTTGTCTATCTTTTAATGAGATTTTCAAGTGCGGCTTCGTCATCGCCTCTGCAACTCCTCATTCCTTATTCCTCTTCCTCTGGCAATAAACTCCACACTCGCCTCCACGAATCTCACAATCAAAAAACACTAAACATTGAATTTTTGTTTGCTTTTTGCCTTTATGCGTAATAATTTGTTTGTTAATAACATAACGAATTGTGTATTTATATCATTCCATTTATAAATTGATTATAATTTTTTGTTTTGCTCTTGCTGTTTTAATTACAACAAATTTATATATATATATATATGGATATATATATATATATTATATATACTAGGTATATGTATGTATGGTTGTATGAATCGTTTTTTATATATAAATATATATATATATATATATATAGTAATATCCAACTGCTAATGCTTGTCATACAACATAATCTAATTATGTTTTTCTAATGAACTTTTTGAGCTTAACATTTACAAAGAATTCTCTCTCGTTAGCAATTACCAAAAATAATAATAATAAGTATATTGAAAATGGAAAAAAATCAGACGCATTTTAACAACTAGCGCGATAAGAAAAATATAAAACATATGGAAAATTGCATGCGCTGAAAAATTCAGTTGTTGGTGTAAGGGGAAGGGGGGTGTAAAAGAAAACTCGCTGCGATGGGTGCTCTCTAAGAAGTACAGTGTGTGTATGTGTGTGTGTAGGTGTAGTAGAGGTAAACATGTGTCAGAGGCGTGGGCGTGGTTGTAGCACAAATAACGGGCTTAAAACTTAGGTCGCATTTAGTTCGAGGAAACATGTCATTATATACTTTTGTTTTTTGATATCATTCTCTAGGTGATTAGGATTGTGCATTATAAAATGATTGCTGCATTGGCTCCCTTTAGACATATCTCCAGCAACACACACACATTTGCAGACGAGGTCGTAGGTGCTGTAGATGTATTGTGTCCGGCCTTAAAACTGATCCGCCAACAGATCGCATATCTCGCGTGTCACTGTCTCCTTGCTGGCACGTACCGTTAATCGGAACATCTAAAAAAAAAAAATGGTGTAAATAACAATTAAGTATTGTTTTTGCATGTGGATAGCCAAGGATCAATTACCTGCGCCTGCTTGTTGGGTTCCAGTCGCATCAGGCAGCCCACCTGCTGTGATTGCGTGTGTATGATACCCGCACAGACCATATTATCTGGATTGGGATCAACCGAATCGAGCAGCTGCATGCCAAAGCCCAACAACTTATTGCGTGCACCAGCCAAATCCAGCGGCTGTGCCGCTTTAAAAACCTTTTGCGACCGCTGCTGTTCGCTGTAGGTGTGTGGAGCACAACCCAAAGAAAGAAGGATTAGCGTTTATTAGAGTTGATGTGAGGCCATTACTCACCCGCTGAGATTCTTCCATCGTGCAAAGAAGGACTCGGCATTCATTTCGGTCGGCTCAAAGAACTTATTCACGCTCAGCGGCAATTTGATGCTAAACTTTTGCTGTGTGCCATTGTAGCGGAAACTGATCTCAATGGTGGGTGCGTCGGCATAGTCTTCAATGCATTCGGCGGTCAGCAGCTGTTGGATTTGTGCGCCCGCCTCAAGCGTCGGCTCCACGGCCTTCATTTGCACATTCAACTTGAGCGTCTCCTCGGCGGACCATTGCAACACGGGATTAAAGTTCTACAGGACAATGATTGATCAGTGTTCAGTTTTATTTTATATATATATTTAAATAGATCACTCACCGTTAGCGGCACTTGCGTCTTGTTGCCGTAGAAGAGACCCAAACGTCCCAGATTCTGTCTAAATTCGGACTTGACGCCAATCTGCAGCATCTCGTTCTCAAAGAGAACACCATTGTTCTTGAACAAAAACTTCTTGGTGTTGTAGACGGCAGCATTGTTGTTCCCATAGATGTCACCTAGAACATCGAGCAGTGTGGAATTGTTGCTGTTGTTCAAGTTGTTGATGTTGTTGGCGGGCGGCGTGCTGAGGCCCAGCAGATCGGCATTGGCATTGGCATTGCTATTTAATTTGTTGTTGTGATTCACGTGCACATTGTTCTGTGTAATGGATGTCGGCGCCGGACTTTTCGATTCCCTGATCTCGTTCTCGGGCACACGGCCGGGTTTCTTCTTCTTGAGCACAGCGAGTATGGAGCTTTCACGTTCCGGAAATGAGGGCATCTCCTCCAGCACCGTGGCCAGCACATCTGTGGACGCCACAATACTAAGCTGCAGATATTCGCTGGCCCGTTGCTGCAGTTCCGCATCAGCGGAACGAAGATTACTGTGCTGCCTAAACACCTCCTGGATGTTGGTGCGTATCTCGGGAAACAGATTGATGAACTTAATGTACGTGGAGAGCAAGAGGGCACGCGTCATCGGCGAGCACAGATGATACTTGGAATGCAGCAGCTTGAACTGCACCAGCGGCGCCGATCGCGAATCTCCAGCAATCAAATTACCAAATTCACCCAATATATAGCCGCCCACCTTGACCATGTTCTCGTGGCAGGCGGGCGCTTGAAGCGCCTCGAACACCGTTTTGGCTGCATAGCCCTGAACCTCCTCGCGATTGATGACAATCTGGATGACACGATACCAGACCTCCTCCGACACATAATCGCCAGCGATGCGTATTAAATTGAGAATAACATCCACGTACCTATGGCAAAAAAAGGTTATCTTAGAGAATAAATTGAGGCAAATCCGAAAACCTTACCAAGTATAATCCGTGGCATATTTCTCGGCCAGAATGGCCACTTTGAGAACCATCTCTTCGCGTATAGAGTAGTCAGCCGTCTCCAGATAGTTGAGCATCTCCTGGACAATCTCCTCGGCATTGCCACGATCGCACATGGCATAAAGCAAATCGACGGCCATTTGACGCACCGACACATCCTTCTCCATTTTCATCGATAGAATGACGACCTCCTGATGCTTCTTGACTTCCTCGTGCGAGAACTCTGACGTCGCCAGATGGCACATGGACTCCAGCGCTAAATAGCGCAAATTCGTCTCACGATTGCTGAGGAATTGTCCTAGCTGATTGCAGGCGCGCACAAGTAAATTGGGCTCGCTATCGCTATGTATGATCAGATTGATGGCTTCAAAGAGGACAGCATTTTTGGCATTCGAATGCTGCACCTTCTTGCTCTTCGGCGGTTCCTGCGCCTTGTTCAATATGGTCTCCAGTGTTTCATTTAATCGGGCACGAACTCCAGCCTCATCTGTGACCGGATTGTAGTTCTGCAGCAGACGCAAAAGTTTCACGGATAGCCACGGTGCCGGCACAAAGTAATACGTGTAATCCTGCAGATCCGTATAGTTGGCGGTGACGATGCGCGACAGACGCGACACGGCCAGATTGACGCAACCCTTGTACTCGTCCGGATTGCGCTTGACGAGCGCATCGATCAGCGATGTGGCGGCCGTCACAACGCCCATATGTTGATCGTTGAGCAAGTGAATAATGCGCGAGGTCCACTCGCCAAACGGTATTATGTCCGGCGAGGAGCGAAACAGTCGCAGTAAACACAATGCCGCCGACTGCTTAACCACATCCATAGTATCGCCCGAAACGAGCAGCTTGGGTATCTCATTCGAGAATGACTCTGCCATATCGTGACTGCCAATATTGGCGATGCACTGCAGCGCCAGATTAACATGCACCGGATTCCTCGATTGTAGATCATTCTTAATCGACTGAATGATCAAACGGATCAGATCACTGTTCGTATTCACCAGCACCGAAATGAAGAGATAGCCCTGCAAAATTATACACAATTTAAATGATACATATGCATATATAGATTATATATAAATTACTTACGATCTGCTTCTCTGAGTATTTGTTGGAGGACAGCAGATTGACTGCCTCCATGTGGCCAAAGTCAATGTCATGGCCCAGCAGGAATATGAACAGCAGCTTGCACACATATTTCTTCTTCTGATAGCCATCGAGCGTTTTATCACCTTTAAATTTGCTTCGTATGTTGGCCAATTCTTTGTTTATGCGCTTCACTTCCGCTTCTTTACTTTTACCTGTCAAATTTAAACATATTTGTTGATTGTGTGTGAAATTTTAGAATGCACCTAATTGAACTCAGATCTCAAAGAAGAAGCTATCCTATTGACTGTAGCAAATAGTTATTCTAAGAATTAAATGAGAAATTTAGGCACATATAACAATATAAATTCAGTTCGCAAAGCAGCTAGCTTAATGAAACTTGTTACAAATGAATCATTATATTATAGTTATTTTATGAATGATAATTCGGAACTTAAACTATTTGTATGGAACCCAAATGATCGACCGGAAACTACAACTCTCTCTTGCGTGTGTGTACTCTCTTTCTCTCTATCTCTCTCTCCATCCCACACGAAGGGCAATTAGTACCAGTCACCAGTCACCAATTTGAGCAGAGTTCGCAATGGGAGAGAGAATCGCTACGCCATAGAAGATATGCTGGGCAAGTTAACCAGCGACCATGGGACGTTCTGAATTTGTACGATAATCGAATGCAAGAGCGCCGTCAATGAATGACCAGAGAAGTGACAAGTTAAAGCTACAGAGAACACACACACACTTACACACACAAACGCACACACAGTAATGTGCAGAAACAGAAACAGATATGGAAGCCGCCTCTTCTCGCAATTTAACAAATGACGCCCCTATGAGAGTTATATGCATAATTTGGATAAGAAAAGCGCTGATAAATTGAATTTAAAAAATAAATAACATAGAAAAAAATAGCAGCCTATAACAATGTTACGTATGCAAAGCACATATCTACAGTACAGTGATTGCTCACAAATTGGGACAGTTTGAATTGGAAATAGTTCTTTGGATTTTCAATTGAGGCATGCGAGTTTTAGCAATTAAATTTAGAATTAACTCAAATTATGCATTCCCATTTCCCGAGTGATCACTGTATAAATGTGTTAGTTATTGTTCTTTTTTTTTACTTACAATTTCTTATATCCGATATAAACACGGCCAGGCCTCTCATGCCATCCCCCCTCACCGGCGCCATTGTAGTTAGCTTGTTAATTTTCGCTGGTTTTATGCAAACTCGGGGTGAAGAAAAATCAGTGCGAGCGCGCTCAAAACGATGCGGCGCTCTTATCGCTTTAGGCTCAACGACAACGACGACAACAGCGGCGACGAGAACTGATCGACGACGTTGCCACTTGCTGCAGGCAGAGGCTGCGACTGAGACTGAGACCAAAAATTGTGATTTGCTGGCAAAACAAATTCAATTATATGTTCTGTTCTATTATTCTCTCACGTTCGTCTGTTCTCTCTCAATCTCTTTCTCTTTGTCTCTCTTTCAGCCGAAGAAGACCTGTTGGGGGAATAATATATATTTGTTTAACAATCAATGGATATCGATAACAAATAAGAGATTACAGCTTGCTCTCTCTCTCTCTCTTTCTCTCTTTTGTAATTGCTTCGTGCACAGACGGCGCATATCTGGCGCAATTTGAACTTTTGACATTTGGCAAGTATACGCCCCCACCCCCCTTCACCCATTCTCCTGTAAAGACCACAAACTCGATTTTATTTGGCAATGCGCGCTGGCAGCACTTGCAATCTAGCACAAATATATACCTACAGTGTATATATATTGCATATATATTTTTTCAATCAGCAAATATAACAACAGACTGCATGCCTGATAACATTTGACCTTAACGTAACGTTTTTATCACAATTTGCACTTGTTTAAATAAATAATTGAATCTAAGAACACGATCAGTGCTGCTGCCACCGCCGCCGGCTTGAGTCTCTTGTTGTTGTTGTTGTTACTCATTTTGCTTTCATGTCACGTCTTGCAGTCGCAGTCGACGTCACTTTTTTTTCATTATTTTCTTCACATTTTAACCACAGGCAGCAGCAAGATGACGAAGTCGTTTTATTTGCACAGACCGCAAAAACAGACACCCACAAAAAATATATCCAAATTGTTCATATTTTTTGAAGGCGTAACACACAATTGCTTGGAAAACGTAGCCGCTTTTTGCTTACTTTTGAAACGCTGCACGCTGCAAAAATTGTTTGGCAGTTTGCTGGAATTTGTGTCGTTTCTTCTCACGGTTGCGGTAGCTTGTTTTATATTATTTTCTTTTTTTTGGGCTTTCTTTGGGGTGTTGGCCGCGGAATGTGTGTGCGTGTGTGTCGTTAATTCACTAGTTTATGTAAGCCGAATCTGGTATTGAATTACGTTCGATTGCTGTTATTAAAGTGTATAACTAACGCAAAACAACCAGAGCATCCAGGCATTTCACGCAATGAAAATTTCTATTGATTTTTCCTCCACTCTCCTCTCCATGCAACAGCCCATCTAGCGGACACAGTACTGCAAAACGCTCGCGCAATGAGACGCAAGTGCTGTAAAACGCTAGGAGGCCCTCTCACCAATAACTGCACACCAACTGTTTCCAACACTGTTTCACATGACTCCGCCATTTTTCGAGAAACAGCGTTGCAAATGCCGAGCGGTCGTTGACTATTTTTTTTTGTGGTTCTCCAACCATTTCTCGAACACCAAACATATATAAAATGCTATCGCATTTTAAAGTGAACTAAGAACCAAGCGGCAGAAATTGGCAATATTAGTAACATCGAACAGTTGTGGAATATTTACGCATGTGTTACGTACCGCCAGCGGCGTGTTATCAGCATAATCAGCGCAGCCGCCATAAAAATAAATTAGAATTGCGGGTTTTTTTTTGTTGTCCGTGAATCAATAGGAAAGTTAGCAAACGAAATATTGGGCGTGTGTGCCAAAATAAAAGTGGTCCTTGTGCCCAAACATGAGTTTCTCCAGCGACGAGGTCAACTTTTTAGTTTTCCGATATCTACAGGAGTCTGGTGAGTTGTCAGACGCGTTGTTTGCTCACCTCACTCACCCCTCATCATCATCTCATTAATTTTTCTTCTGCTCTTGCAGGCTTTCTGCACTCCGCCTATGTGTTTGGCATCGAGTCTCACATCTCGCAGAGCAACATCAATGGAGCTTTGGTGCCGCCCGCTGCCCTGCTCACCATACTGCAGAAGGGTCTGCTCTACACAGAGGTCGAGTGGAGCGTTGGCGAGGATGGTGAAGTGGCACGGCCCATCGAGGGATTGAGTCTTATAGATGCTGTCATGCCCGAGGTGAAGCCTCTCAAGCCGACAGTCAAAACAGAGCCGAGCAAATTGGGTGGCAGTGGTGGCGGTGGCGGCGGTGTTGATGCCACCAATAATGCTACTGCCAATGCGAATAACAATGTAAAAACGGAGATTAAAATTGAACCGGGCACGGGTACGTCGACGACGGCTGGTGGTGGTGCCGCTGCCAATAAGGGCAACAATTCGAGCAGCACGGGCGGCACCGGCACCAGCACACCCACCGGCAGTGGTGGCAGTGGCGCCGACACCAGCGAAGTGGACTCCAGTGGCCCAATTGCAACAAATAACAATGCCCCAGCCAATAGTAACAACAATAATGGCACAGCTGGAACAGCTGCCAATGCCGGAGCGAATTCCAACTCGGCCACGGCTGCAGCTGGCAGTGGCAGCAATGCAACAGATGCAGCAGCTGCGGCGGCAGCAGCAGGAGCAACAGGAGCCAGTAAAAAAACGGGTGCAAATGATGCTAATGCTGCGAGCGGTGCGGCATATCCAAATACAACGAGTACAGCGGATGATGCCGCCTCATCGACGTCCACCAATGGTAACAGCAGCAATTCCAGCAGCGTCGAACAGTCAACGACGGGCGGTGTGACGACGGCGGTGCCCGCTGCTGGCAGCGCAGATGGCGCTGCAACCGGTCCAGCAGCGGCAGCTGCGGCGGCGGCAGCTGCAGCGGGCACTAAAACGCCCAGTGGTGCGGTTGGTGGAGCGGCGGCCACACGAGTTGTTGCTACTGTGGCGCCGATGTTGGCAACGAGCGCACAGAGCGCTGTGCCCAGCAGCACCACATCCGGCAGCGGCGGCAACGTTGGTGGTAGTGGTGGAGGCGGCGGCGGAAATGCTGGTGGTGGTGGTGGCGGCAGTGGTGGCAGCAGCAGCGGCACTGGCACACCTGGCAGCGCTGTCATCGAGGCAATGGACATTGATCAGAGCATCGAGATACCTGAATCGAAGGCACGTGTCTTGCGGGGCCATGAAAGCGAAGTGTTCATCTGCGCCTGGAATCCCAGTCGAGATCTGCTTGCCAGTGGCTCCGGCGACAGCACCGCACGCATCTGGGACATGTCCGATGCGAATGCCAACTCGAGTCAGCTGGTGTTGCGCCACTGCATCCAGAAGGGTGGCGCCGAGGTGCCCAGCAACAAGGATGTCACATCGCTCGACTGGAATGTAAGCAGAGATCAGCATTTATTTTTCTATATACATATATATTAATCAAATTAATCCTTCTGCATAGTGCGACGGTTCACTTTTGGCCACTGGCAGCTACGATGGCTATGCCCGCATCTGGAAGACAGATGGTCGCTTAGCATCGACGCTGGGCCAGCACAAGGGCCCCATCTTTGCGCTCAAGTGGAACAAGTGCGGCAATTATATACTCTCAGCGGGCGTTGACAAGACGACAATCATCTGGGATGCCTCGACCGGTCAGTGTACCCAACAGTTTGCGTTTCACAGCGCACCCGCCTTGGACGTGGATTGGCAGTCGAATCAATCGTTTGCATCGTGCAGCACAGATCAGCGGATACATGTGTGCAAGCTGGGCATGAACGAGCCGATAAAGACGTTCCGTGGCCACACCAATGAGGTGAATGCCATCAAATGGTGTCCGCAGGGTCAACTGTTGGCCTCCTGTTCGGATGACATGACCCTCAAGATTTGGAGTATGACACGCGATCGTTGCTGTCACGATCTGCAGGCGCATTCCAAGGAAATCTATACGATAAAATGGTCACCCACCGGACCCGGCACCAACAATCCCAACACGAATCTGATACTCGCCTCCGCATCGTTCGATTCGACGGTCCGTCTATGGGATGTGGAACGTGGCAGTTGCATTCATACGCTGACGAAACACACAGAGCCCGTCTATTCCGTGGCCTTCAGTCCGGATGGCAAGCATCTGGCGTCGGGCAGTTTTGACAAGTGTGTGCACATCTGGAGCACACAGACGGGACATCTGGTGCATAGTTATAAGGGCACCGGTGGCATATTCGAGGTCTGCTGGAACTCCAAGGGCACTAAGGTCGGCGCCAGTGCCTCCGATGGCAGCGTCTTTGTCCTCGATCTGCGAAAGTTCTGATCCGCAACGGCAATCGATATATCATCATCACCCAGCCGCTCCCATCAGCAGCAGCAGCTCTTAGGTTATGTTTATTGAAGTACTTGATTTCTAAACACACAAACACTAAACCTGACTTTCTTTATTTGCATAAACACACACATATATATATATATGTATATGTTTCTATCAATGTTCTATTCTCCCTTCTGCCTAACACATCGATCGAGTCAAGTGGGAACAGTTATCGCCGATGTGTGCGGTGCGGTGGCATGGCCAAAACCGACACCCGCTCCCCGATCTCTTCTCCTGCGCTTTCCAACCTTAGTCCGTAAGCTCCCCAAATGATTCTAAGTTTTGTATTTTTTTACACGCTCGGCAGATATATAATTTCTTGTAGTATATAACCATAATGCATTTTGTTAATTTCTATATATATATATATGGAGCGCAGATCCAGAGACGGACTCCCAAATCGTAATCGTAATCGAGCAACCTTTTAATGTTAGTTTCTAAGCGTACATAATGGCATATATAGTATATATAAATATATATATATATATATATATATATATATGCATGCATGCAAGTGTAGTTAGTCGCTGGTTATTCATCCAAATCAATACGGATGGAACACGCATACATTCGAACAGTGTAACTGCATCAATCCCCACTTAGTTTAGTTTGAAGACGATACTAATTATAAAGAATGGCGTTCAAGAGCGACAACAATTAATTAAAGCTCAAACACACAAATTTAACAAGCAATTCTAGTTCTTTTTGCTTTGGTTAGATGGGTGAAGGTTTTGAGGGTTTCTCGGGAGGAATGTTGCCCAGTATTAGAGCAAAGCTTCTAATAAAGAAAAGAACGTGAAAGTTACAGAACAAATTGTACCTTGTGACATTACCTTAATTTTTCTTAAAGCGCTTGTTTTGTGGGAGCTAAAAAGAGATTTACATCTGATGAAGATGACAATTTTACGCTTGGCAAATATTTTTAAGTTCCCTTGTATACATTTTTTAAATAAACACCAAAATTGGATAAAGAAAATCTATTTACGTTAGCTTAGTCTGGTAATGGATTAAACATTTGTACCAGTCAAAGAAATTCGCCCAATTTCGATACACAAAATACTTTTTTGATTCAAATTCCATTTCAATCAAGGATTTATAATTTTAAAGAAATAGTTTTGTAATTATGTCTAGGATATTAATAGTTAATATAGTTAAAAGTCGGTAACATTATCTAAATGGCACTGCTTGAAGAAGCGGCACTCCTCGCGCTTCACCTCTCCCGTTTTGGTGGTGCCCTTGAAAAACTTGGTTAGCTTTGTGCCCGCATATTTGGGCTTTTCGGAATCGGGCTCATCGAACTCAATGTCGTATGCCTTGTCGGCCAGAGCATTTTCGGCCGTTGACCAGCTGAAACGCACCAGCCGCGGGAACCCGAAGACCAGGTCAATATGTTCGGTGAGAAAACGTTTGGTCACCGGATCACCGGGATAACCACTGCCAAATGCATTGTCCTTGATGACCAGTCCTTCGGGAAACTGCCAAACCTTCAGCGCATGGTCACGGGTGACTTTGGCGCATATACTTGCTGCCGAGACGACCGGATAAGTGGAGTCAGCCTTTTTGGCCACCGTTATTTTGAAATTAGGAAACCGCTTGAGCAGCTTTTCCTGATACTTCTCCGGGGGACCCACCGTATCCACATAGACCTCCGCAATATTAACGCCCGCATCGATGGCGTGCTGTATCAGGCCCATGGCCGAGTCCATGGAGACCTCGTTTAGCGAGCACTTGGTTCGCCGATACATGCTGCTGCTAATGACATTGGGCGATATGATTTCCACAGCCCAGCCAATGCAACTGTTGGCATATTCCAGCGTATTCAGATCATTGAAGATGACATCCCGCTTCTCCTCGGTTAACTGTTTAGAGTCCGCGCAGCCCAGCTCAACCAGAGCACTCTTGCTCTCCAGCGGACAGTAGGAGATGCCATAGACCATTGGACCCAAGACAGGACCGCGTCCAGCCTCATCGACGCCCAGCATGCAGGGCTGTTCCTTGCAGATCGCTGGCACATCACTCAAATATACCGTATTTTTACTGTTTTCGTGTGCCGCTATGAACGGGCCCAGCGACTTAAGCGAGTTTATTTTATTTATATCCACCGGCTTTTCGTCAGTAACAGATTCATTTTCTTCTTTAATTTCCATGTCTTCCATTTTACGCGCGTTTTTATTATTTACAATATATTCATAATGTAATCGATAAGTATAACTTATCGAACATTGTTTACGTTTCAGAAAGTGCTGGTAAATGCTGATGCTAATATATGCCATTCACAGCGATGCGAAAAAAACAAAGCTAGACGCAGCCAACTTGACGTACACCGCTCTTTCCGGTTTAGGATTTTGTTCCGTGTGCTTGTTCTCTTTCGAGCTAAGGCCGATTATTATAAAACATTAATTTTTGGCAACTTGCACCAATTATTAATTAATAAACATACAGTTTAACCATGTCGACAAAAGCTGAGCTCGCCTGCGTCTACGCTTCCCTCATTCTGGTTGATGATGATGTTGCCGTCACCGTAAGTTTAAAAAAAAAAATACAAATGACATAAATAAATCTGCCAAAATTACTGCAATCCGTTGTAATTTTGAATGATTTTATATGGAGGATGCACACTAATTGTATTTACTTGCAGGGTGAGAAAATCTCGACCATTCTGAAGGCCGCCAACGTTGAGGTTGAGCCCTATTGGCCCGGTCTGTTTGCAAAGGCATTGGAAGGCATCAATGTCAAGGATCTGATCACCAACATTGGATCCGGTGTCGGTGCTGCCCCCGCTGGCGGTGCTGCTGCCCCTGCTGCTTCTGATGCGCCCGCCGCTGAGTCCAAGAAGGAGGAGAAGAAGAAGGAGGAGGAATCTGATGTATCCGACGATGACATGGGTTTCGGTCTCTTCGATTAAGCAGCAGCAGCAGTCCTTGCAACAACAAACATCATCCGCTGTTATGTGTAAAGAAGTGAAGTTTTTACTTTTCCGACTTTTCGTACACGTTTTAATGTACAATTGCGTGGAAATATAAAAAATATTTACTAAACGTTGGAATTTGTTGTTTTGTTTACTCTTAGAGAGAGTGTTATGATTTTGTTATGGAAGTGAGCAACTTTACAAACTAGACATACTTGTGGTTAATCAGTATATCAAATGGAACGATTCATTATTTTGATAAAAGTTTCTTGTTTTACATTAAACAAATATTCCTATTCCGTGACTTTGATTGCATTGTAAATCTGCAGTATGTTTATTTAGATGGTATTCAGTATTTGACAATATTATGTTTTCACTTTCCTATGCTTAACAACACTTAAAATACGCACATCTCCAACAACTGGGCAATCTCCTTCAAATCAGCCGTCTGCAGCTGTTTCAATCCCAATCCAATCACCAATTCGCAGGGACATTTGTGGAGTGGCGTCTTATTAATAAGAAATTGAATGGCACCGCGTATCTCATCGGTGTCAGCGCCCATGCAGCAGGTCATTGTTACAGGCACAGAGACATGAAATTCTGGGTTGTCCACGGGACCATGCAGATAGGGAATAACGCGATTGTCGCGCTTCACATCGAAGGCCACATTGAAAAGCGCCGGCATTTTGCCTAGCTGTGTGATTAGCAGCAGCCATTTGTTGTCAAAGTTGTGGAATACGAATTCGGTGCTGATGCCATTTACATCGATCGCGAATTGCTTTTTAAATCCACTTGAATCCGGTTCGCCGCGAAATTCGCACATTTTTGCTGCACCAATTTAAATTATTTCCGTGTAATTTTTAAATGAGTTGCTTTTTCGAAAAAAACATATGTTTTTGACATTAACAGCGGCGCAACTGTTGCTAAACAGTGGACCTGGAAAAGTATGGTCTAATATTCGCTCTTAGCCAAACATTGGGAACAAAGATGTGTTCTTGTTTTTCTTTCTTATCCGAAATAATGCAATTTAAACAATTAAGCATACTGAATTTAAGTGAACTCTACAACTATATATCAGAGTGAGTCGGCGCTGACTGGCGATTTTAGCCCGCTACTCAACACTACGATGAAGCGATAACATTCCCATATCTATGTCAACAGATGGCGCCACAGCTGTTGTAACGCTTTTTCAAAAATGTCGTTACCAAGGCAATTTAGCTTGTTGAATCAATAAATGTATATATATTTAAATACAATTAGAACCTGCAATGTCCTGCATCTGCCTGGGTCCCAAACGGGCGGGCAAAACGCACCTGCTCAAGGCCTTGCAGGAACCGGAGTCCATAGATGAGACCAGCTATTCAATGCCCACCATCGGGACTGGCATCTTTCGTATATATTTCCCCGAAAAAGCAACCAATGGCGACAGACCTAAACCGCCGCCACCATCAACAGATGCTGCCGCTGCGGGTGCAACGCCTCACGCTGGCAAGCGCCTGGCCAAATTCATTCAGGTTCTCGAAATCGGTGGCAGCATGGCGCCACTATGGCGTCAGAGTCAATACTTTGAGGATGTGAAGAAGCTCATCTATGTGGTGGATGCCTCCAATCTCTGCCAGATATCAGCAGCAGGTAAGTCAACCAATTTAATACGTCAATCTACCATTTGAATCTCATTTTGTTAGGGGTGCTCTTTTATTCGATTCTGACGGAGCCGCGTCTGCAGAAAGTAAAGATTCTATTGGTGCTGACCAAAATGGACTACTCCTATCGACAGATGCGCAACGAGGCGCTCCTCATGCTGCAAATGTCCAAGCTGCAGAAACAGATACGCCAGCAGGTAACCATTGTGGAGGCCAGCGCCGTTACCAAAGTGGGTCTAAACACCATCTATGATTGGCTCCAGAGACCCTAAATTGCTACGATTAAATTAAAGATTGCGCTTGATATATTGCTCTTGCAGAGGGTAAATACATTATTTATGATCAATATAAGAAATATTAAGAGGATTTAAAAATTATAGTTTGTAATTGAGATCCATGTATTGAAGATTGGCGTTCACCTCGCCCGCATCGGGCAGCATATCCTTGGCCGCATTTAGATATGACTTGGCGCCCATAATATCGCCACTGTGCGCCGCCAGCACAGCCAAATTATTTAGAGCAGCTCCATCCCGAGAATCGGCGGTGAGGCACAGTTGCAGGCAGCGTTTCGCCAGATTGAAATCACCCGATGTCTGAGAAAGAGATGAAGGGAAATGATTGGGATTAGTCAAGTAATGTGAGAAGTAAATTGTTATGGATCACTAGAAGCTTTATTCTTTTATCTGATTTATCTGTAGTCAGACTAACCACTGCCACAAAGCTGAGATTATACCACACATCGGCCTTTTGCTCCGGCTGCTGGGCCATGTTGAGTGCACGTTGAAAGCACGGCAGGACGAGATCGATCTGACCGCCATAGAGACAGCAAAGAGCAATGTTACAGTAGAGCTCCACTGTGTGAACGCCCAGCGAGAGAATACGGCGATAGTACATCAGTGCCATCTCCGGATTATTATCATAAAAGTAGCCCACAGCAATGCTGGCCAACGCCTCGATATTTATCGGTTGCAATTTGGCCGCCAGACGATACAGCTGCAGTGCATCCTCCTGCTGCAGCATGGCCTGATGAATGCGCGCCTGTTCAAGGCGAAAGGTCACATCGAAAGGCTGTCTGTCCACCGCCTGTCCGATGAGCAGCAGTGCTCGTTCCGGCTGTTTGAGTCGCTGATAGAGTCTCGAGAGCAGCAGATACGTATCCGGATGGGGGAAGGCAGCCAGCGATTGCTGCAGATGCGGCTCAGCACGCCGTGGGTAGTGCAAGGCGAGCAGGCATCTGCCCAGCTGTTGTTGCCACCACCAGTCGGACTGATCCTGCCCAGGTCGCTGCTGCACCGCCTGGCATAGCGAGTGCGCCTTCTGCACATCCGCCTCGTGGTAGTAGAGGAACTGAAACAGTGCTTTGACAATCGCCTCACGTTCCGCATATATGGTGGGATTGAGACGAGAGGCCTGATACAGTGTTGCCATCGCATCGCCCACATTGAAGGCAGCCGCTGAGGTGGCACGCACCCGGGATGCAGTGCCGCAGCGGGAGGCGGGGCGTGCGCCCAGCGACGACCCCGGGCGACTGAGAGCGGTGCCGGGTCGCATCACGGCCGAATTGGGCCGGGCGCTGTTAATCCGTCCATCGCTCGAGTGGGTCACCTGCCCCGTGGCCCGTCTCTGACTGGTGCTCGGACGTGGCTGGAAGGCCGTCTTGATGCTGCTCCCTGGACGAGCAGCTGTCGCAATGCGCTCGAATTCCACCTCCTCGTTGTACTCTGTATGACAGTATAAATTGATACAGTGATCACTCGTAAATAGAAGAACTTTGGAAAGTAGTTTCCTCACTTTCTTTTAAATTATTTTGAACTAACGGAGTTATTAAATTTTAAAAATTGCACTTTTCAATTACAAATTTCTGGTTTGTTTGAAATTATATAAACAATAATGATTAAATTGAAAACGCAATTGCACTTTTTCAGAAAAGAAATTCACTTTTCAATCATTGGAAATTTTACAATTAATTTAACAACCAAAGTCAATTTAAATATTTTTATATAAACTATTTTTATACAATTATACCAAAAAGGTATAATAGTATATTGGTTTTGTTCAATGTCCGTAATGCTGTCCGTCTGTCCGTCCGTATGAACGCGTGTTCCTCCGACACCCTTAGAGATAGAGACTTGAAACTTGGAACGTATATTGGAAAATACCCTCAAAAGTTAAAGTGTCTTGGGTTTGAACATACGTCCACTAGCGAGCTAGAAAACCGCGAAATTCGATTTTAGAAAAGCGATAAATCCACATATCTCTCGAAATTTAATGGATACGGTCACCAATTTTGGTTGGTAGGTTGTTGGCGAGATCCTTGAAAGATTGGTATGTGCCACGCCCACCTCCGACGCCCCCATCACCTCCGCCCCTAAAACTTTCAAATGGCTATATCTTCCTTAGTTTTGAGGTAAGTAACTCACTTGTACAAAGGGTATATAGTATAAATGACTTTCTCTTGCAAGAATATAGGGTATCTAAAAAGTCTTGTTATTATTAATTGATTTGAAATTTTGGCCAACTCACCGGCATCGCCGGCATCGTCCACTTCGAGATCGTCGAGATAGACGCGCTGCGTCAGGGCACGCATCTTTAATTGCCAGACACCCTCCATTAGCCAGGTGGGCATTATATGGGATGAGGTTGCAAGTGACGATGCTGCCCCAGCATCGGTGTCGCCACTGCCGCCGCCGCCACGTCGTCGCCGGGGGCCAATGCGTTGCAAATTGCTACCGAATCTGTGCTCTCGACTCTCGAGATCCGCCAGCGACTGCGACGAGTGCTGCTGCTGCTGCTGCTGCTGTCCACTGTCCATTTCCTCCTCCCTGCCCGATGGTGTGGCAAATATTTGGACATTGTTCTCGTGGCCAGCCTGAAGCAGTGCGTTGCACAACTCGGCGCAACGCTCGTAGCTGCGGCGGCGGTAGAGCGAGATGGCTCTAAAATATTGCAGTTCCAGTGTCGCCAGCGGCGCAGTCGGCTTCTCAGCTGGCGTCGCCATCATTTTGGGACACCCTTGCGAGGCGGCAACTGAGATGAAAAAGCTGAAGCTGTTCTTCTTCAACTTGTTGTTGTTGTTGTTAATTTTCAAGTGTTTGAATTCCTCAGCCTGTTATGGTCCTGAGCCTGGCTCTGCTGCTCCGGCTATGAACTTTTTTGTACACTCAAAAAAAAAAGAAATACCTAAAAATTAAAAAGAAATTGAATTGGATTTTAATAATAATTTAAATATTCTCATAACAAGTTGCTTAAAAGGTTAAAAACAAAACTTTCATATTTAAATCTACATCTGAGTTTAGCTTTTGAGATCAATTTGGTTCAGTGTAAGAACATAAAACTCGGCTCAAAACCTATTGCAATCTGACTTTTTTGGAAAATATTGTCCAATTGATAATGAAAATGTGGTTCACAGTTCTGCGCAGAGTGGGATAATTCTTGGCTGGAAAAGGTTCGACTCAAAACCTGTTGCAAACGATAATTTTGGTTTTTATTTTCGATTCTTTTATAATATATTTTCTTCTTCTTTCAATACATGAAATTCCGCTTTTTATATTTTGAAATACACTTTTGATACAATAAAAAAACTATTTCAAAAAAGCAGTTTTATTATTTTTTTTTTTTGTGTAGAATCTTGCTTTGGAATTTTAAAACCGGATGCGTGTCATTCTTTGCGAGCAACGCCCTTCACCGTCCCGCCCCCTTGAGGCAAAGAATTTTTATTCGCTTCCTGCGTTCCCTTTTGCCGCTGCTCTTGTTGCTTGTTGTTGCTCTTGTTGGCCTTTTTTGTGGTTGTTGTTTTTGATTTTGTCTGCATCTCTTCTAATTTTTCTATGCCTGGCTATAATTTGTACCTACCTTGATTTGTTCTTACTTCGCTTGATGAGGTTTAATTTGTAAAATCCTTTCGATTTTTTTTTCGTTTTTTTTCTTTTTTTTTTTTGATTTGTTGTGGCTAGTTTTAGTTTTTAGGTAAGGCGTCGTCGTCGCCCTTCCGGTCGCATTGTGGTTCTGTCTGTGGCTACTACTTGGAAATGCGGTTGCCATGACAGCCACTTAATAACCCACAACAAATTAATGTTGTACTCCAGACTGTGTTCGTGTGACTCAGCTGTTCGAGGAAAATCGAACCTCAAATTAAATTCAAATCAAGTGAAAAATACAAATAATTAAAATCGCATTTTGGTACGATTCCAAACATTCCACGCCCATAACTTTGACAAAACTGGACCTATTTTAAAGAAAACATTTTTTTTTAATCATTTCGACTTATAGAAAAATACTACATTTAAATATGAAAATGTGATGTTCGCTTGAAATTCATGTCAAAATTCCATCATACTCTGCTCAAAATTGGCTTTAATTGTAACTCGCCTTTTAAATTTGGCAATAAGATTTTTAGTTGGACTGCACTAAAAAACTCATATGGGAACAATTAAACATTTTCCACATTCTTTGTCAAAACCGAACAATTTTTCGCATGCAACTCATTTATTTTTAAATTTATTTTTATCTGAAAAACAATACATATAAAAGTTTAAGTTCATTATTCCTATCTATTGTTAAACTATTTTCAACTGAACTAGAATCTGCAGCTGTCAGCTGAAGGGAAATTGGTGATTACGTTTTAAGTGTTACGTATTACGTATGACGCACTTGGAGAATTGCAAACTATTACGTCGTCTACGCGGCGTATGATTAATACACTGTCAAATTTGAGTAAACACACAAGTATTCCTACTATGTGTGTGTGTTTGTGTGTGTGTGTGTGTGGGTAAGTGTGCATAAGTCTGTGATAAAAGCCAAGTTGGCAATGCTGACGCATTTAGCCAACTGATAAGCAAAGTAAATGCAGTATCAAAATTGCAATACCCAGCAACCAACACAACCAAAGTGGGGCTTATAAACTCTATTAAATATATGTAACAGGCAGAGAAAGTAAATTCGAGTACTAAAAAAATATTTGAAAAATATATAATCGCTACTTTCATTTAAATATTTCAAATATTTCTCTTCGATATTCTCATAATTAATTTATATAAAAACAACCCATCGATGATTTCTACAAACGTTGTACGAATTGTTATTTAAGAAACTGTGTTGAAACTGCTTTACGTGTATTTGTGTAAATGGTTCAGTTGTAGGTTAATAGGATATCTGCCAGTCGACTACCAGAATGAGGATGTACTAAACGGAACCGGTCAACATGGCAAAGATTAAAGCCAAGATAGAGGCAACAAGCGACAAGATACCAGATAAGAGCTGTACATGTGTATCTTGTCGGGAGATAATGAGCTATAACTTTTGCCAAATCTACACATTTGTATGCATATCGCATACATATCTTTTGTATATATGTATGTATATATGTGCACGAGTATATCATTCAAAAAACCCAAAGCGCCAAATGTCTATTGAAAATTATTCAAATTTTAATTAGCATGAACCGCTTTTGAGCCGTGGGAGCCAAAGTAATATGTAGTTAACAGATACAGATAAATAGATAGATAGATAAATAGATAGATAGATAGATGTGCGTATGTATGTGTGAGTGTGTGTGTGTGTGTATTTTATGTGCATACATATGTGCCTCCTAGGCTGATAAATATTTGGCTTTTGCATGCCAACGCGATGAGTTCAACGTTGTTGTCTGACTGTTGTTGTTGCCAGTTGTTGTTGTTGTTGCCGCTTGTTGTTGTTGCCGCTCATTTAATTTCCAAACATTTATCAACAAATATTTGGCGCTTATCATTTGTTCGAGTCAAACAGCAGCGCTCGAAACGGCATCGGAGCAACTTGCCTCCATAAATGGCCCCTCAACATCCTCACTCTCGTTAGTTGCCAGATGCTGGTGTTGTTGTTCTTGTTCATCATCAGCAGATTTGCACCGAACACCTGACTCTTTACCTTCCCCTCCACGAACCCCTCCTCAGCCCCTTTGAGACTACAGCTTTGATTCTGTGTCAAATTTTGCATAACGTACAATTTTTTTTTTTACTTTGCTTTTATTATTTTTTGCCATCGTTGCTAATTGCATGTTGTTGTCGAGAAAAGGGGGAGGGAGAGGTCTGTAATTGTTGGGGTTATTGCAAAATTTTCTACATAGAAATAAGAAAATAGTTATGACAACATATATATATATATGTTGTGCGGATATTGCTATATCTTAATAAGATCATCTCTCTTGCTTTCACATCAAATTCTCTACTTATAATGATATATTTCTAAGATCTAATCAAGTTTTTACTAAAGACTTTTAACTATTTTGAAAAGAACTCGATCCGTCTCTTAATTTCCTACTCACATCAGAATTTTGAAGAAATTCTCTCTGCACAATTTTCACACATTTTTTTTGTTTGGCACTTGAACTTGTGATTGTGTTTTTTATTGTTGTGGTTATTCGTTAATTTGTTAACAACATCTTTTTCACAACATCATCACCATCATCATCATCATCAATAGCATAATCATGATCGGTATTATCATGAGAATCTTAACCATATTTAACACATTGGATTATTTGCACAACTGTTTGCGGTTTACAAAAACTATCTACGAGTGTTTTCATGAGAAAGTCTGGAGTTTAGATGGATACAATTCGAGTTGTTGTTGATGAAATATGGGAAATGGAAATAATAGAGGGGGAAGTGCCAAAAAAGGGGGGCGGGGGGTGCAGGCGCACATGTTCAAGCCGCAACCACAACAACAGCAGCAAGTAGCAGAAAAGCGAAACAAAAAAAAAACATACCAAAATGCTGGAATTTCAATCCACAATCCTTTCGGCCATGTGGCAATATAAACGCTCATTAAAAGCATAAAAAAAACGAGCAGCTACTGTACGGGAATTGGTTGATTTTCTCGATTTTTATTTTCGCAAGCGAGAGCGAGACAGCGAGAGATAGAGAGAGGGAAAGAGAGAGAGAGTTAGCTGTTGGTGGAGAGCAAGAAAAATGCGCAAGAAAGCTGCAAACTGAGGTTTACAGCCTGCAGCCTGCAAACAGGTAAGCAAGAAATTTCAAAACCAACAACAACAACAACAGCAGCAACAGCAACAGCAACAACAACAACAACACTTGAACCCAGACATCCGTTGAGACTGCGCACGCGCGACGCTGACGCTGACTTCGACGTTGGCTGCGCAGCAACTGCGAATGCTTTTGGGCCTTTGGGGGCTGCTGCGACTCTCGGGTCCCGTGCCCGCGTTGTTTTTGTTGTGGTTGTTGTTGTTGCTGCTGATGACGATGCTAAAGATTGCAATCGCGTTGCGCAGCACAGAATTTGTATCGGCGAGTGAGTTACTTGTATATCTGCGCGCCCCCATCCCACAACACTAGAGATGACACAACGTGAGCACGAGGCACGCAAAAACCAAGCCGAGCAAAACACGATATTTGAATTTGCAAACTGTACAAAAGTAAACTTAAGGCAAAAAATTAACTTAATATTAATATTGTAATAAATAAATTAATACTAAAAAATAATAGAAAAAAAGAGCATTAACTTTTTTCCTTTATTTTCAAATCAGCAGGCGGTCAGCTCTAATAAATCATCTATGGTAATAAATGTGTAAAAATAAATAAGAATAAGAAGCCCATTAGCAACAAATAAATCATTTATGTTTGCTATGCTTAAAAACCAATAAGCGCTCACTTCCAGTAATAAATCACCAATTGTAATAATTAAATATATACAAATAAATAATTAAGTATAATCTCCTGTCTGTAAAAATCAGTCACGCACTCATCTCTAGTCGCTGGTTCGTTTCTTGCATTTCATTGGAATTTATTTAGAACACATTTCAAAGGCAACTTTGTTGAACTGTTGTTGTTGTTGCTGTTATGGGCTTAACAGCAGCAGAAGCAGAAGCAGCAGCAACAGACACGCTGCATTCCAATGCCGAAAAAGACAAATCCCCCAAACACACAGCAGCAGCAACAAAAACAACAACAGTCGAAATTTCATTGCAGTTTAGTCAGCAGGAAAAAAGAAAAAAATCAACAGCAGCAGCGCCTCCACTCTCTCCTCCCCCTCGTTCCCACCCCTAGTCCACCCACTGGAAACTACAACTACAACGGCGCCAGTTTGCAGCGATCATTGTTGTTGCTGTCGTTGTTGTTGCTACTGGCAAGCGACTAGAGAAAAGTTCGGCTCGAATAAATTGAATTGAGCGAGATGCCGATGCCGATGACTTGAATTGGAGTGAAAGTAGGGTAGGCAGATTAGACAACGACTCTCTGCGACTGGACGGACACACACATGCATGCACACACACACAAACACACACACACAAATACGCTCCACACACTCCACATTCCACGACGAAAGCATCGTGATTCCAATGTAACTGCCAAAAAGCACAAGAATATAAAACGCCAATGCTTTCAAATTGAATACGCTTCCATTTGCTTACACTCACTCCCCTTCCAAGCTGGAATATTGAAATATATTGTTTGTCAATTATCAATCGCTCATATTTGAAATTCTCTCAAAATTTTTAAACTTTCGCTTAACTCTTTTTTTGCAATCAACAATATGTTTTTGTTCTATATGTAAAATACTATTTTGTGAACATTTTCGGTCAGGATTGCGGGCATCATCAATCAATTCATGCACCCAATAATCTACTATCTCGCTCACTCATGCAAAGAGGTACTCACTGGAAAGGGAGAAGCGATCTCTTATTTACATTCCATTCGCTGCTCGACTCGGCAATAAAAGAAGACGAGCAGCAACAGCAACAACAAGAAAATCCCTGAATAGGAAGTAAGTTAGTGTAACAAGATTAATAACAAGTAAGAATGCTGTAGTCGAGTGAGCCCGACTACGATATACCCTGAACCTGTTATATATTCTAATACTGTTAGCAAATGTGTAGCCTTGTGCACTCATTTAATATATTCATAAGCCCGAACTGACCCGAGCAGTTATCGATAAAATAAAGCAAACTTAATCTGCGCCTGGTATACAAGAACTTCCAAATTCGATGTCTCTAGCTCATATCTGTTACATACATTTGCACAAAACCATTATACCCTTTTTAGCCATTTTTAATGAGTTCAGGGCTTATAAGTACATCAAAAGAGAGGCAAAAAACAGCTTGAATGAGATGAGAGAGAGAGAGAGGAGTGTCCATATCCATTAATGTTATGTCCATTAACATTTGGGCTTGGAGTGGGGGGTGGGGGTCAACAAAATTCAGTCAAAATAAAAACAAAATATGCAGCAACATCGATGCCAAATGAAGCGTAACGTATAAGTTCCAGGCAAAAAGTAAAATAAAAAATTATAAAGAAGAACGCTGACAGAAATCGTTTTTATCTGCCATGCTTTGTTTTAAGAGTTTTAATCCCCAAAATTGTGCAGTCAGAGCCGAATTGCCCGTCAGCGAATTCCAGCTGGGAATTTCCAATAGAAATGCTGGCCCAGACTGAAACAAGAATCTGAAGTCCGGCAGCTGAAAAAATGGCCAAGAAAAAAAGCTAAGCTGTGCTAAGGCCCTGTCAAATTGCGCGCCAATTCTGCCAGAGATTCGGTCAAGATTCAGCTTTGGCTATCAAGCAAAAAAAAAAAACCCACAAGCCAAAAACAAGAGTGGCCAAGTCAATCAAATCCGACTGCCAGATACCCTGTAGATAATTTAATTGTTACATTCAGTTTGCAAAACACTTTTAAAATAATCGCATTATCCATTCATATTCTAATAATTTGTTATATTGTTTATTTTTATTATATTTTAAATTATTATTGGGAAGCAGCACTGATATCCAATTATTTCGGCCTGCCATACACGCTTTTTAACCGTTTTTATTGGGTACAAAGTATGATGAAAAATCGAAAAAAAAGTCCCAGCTACAACGAAAAATCGCCTTCAAGGAATTGCATAAAATATTTGTTGTTTTGAAGACTCGGCCTCGACAGGCACAGGCTCCAGCATCCACACACACACACACACATACGCAATGTTGACCAAGAGCAACAAAGACAACAACAACCGGTCTTAGAACGAAAAGAACCACCGAGAACAACAACAAAAACAGCGGCAGCAGCAGCGACGCGCATAGCAAATACACTGGAAGAAATCGAAGAGCTCGCTCCAGGTTCCCATATGAACCCCGTCTCCTCCTCAAAAACAGGGCACCAGATTTTTGTCTGTGTGTGCGTGCGGCATATTTGAGAAAACTAAAAAAAAAAAACAGAAGGGATGCTCTAGTCGGGTGTGCAAGACTTAAAGATACTCAGGGTTGAATTTAAAAATATAAAATCGATACTCATCTTAATTGTCATATAAACAAAAATAAATAAATTATACGATTGAGCATGCTGATATACTCTGTTATTGTTAAATGTCTGTTTTGCACAACTTTATTATACACTTTTCCATACATTGTCAATGGGCTTTGGGTACAGAAAACGTTAGTAGGCAGAAAATAAAAAAAATATATGAAAAAACGGCAACAAAATAATTTCGAGTGTGCATGCGTGTGTGTGCGAGCGAGATGAGACGAGACGAGAATCTGGAATAGATGGCTGACGCTGGCAGCGGGAGTGCGAGTGCGAGTGCGATTTAAAGGACGGGGAAGGGGAGATGGGGGTGACCAAGAGCAAAAAGAATCCAGCAAATCAAGCTCACATTATGCTGAGGAATGCGCCCAAGTGACGATATCGTAGCAAATGGCCAGCGGGCAGCAGCGCAGTGCTCTCTCCCCCGCCCTCCCCATTCATCCATGCTGAGCCTTACGCCTCTCTGCTGCTGCTCCGCTTAAATGTGTGCGTGAGCTTGTGTGTATGTGTGTGTGGTATTTCTTTTGCGCGTTCTCCGCTGCCGTCTCAGCTTTTGCCGCGGCCTTGCGTCGCGCTTTTCTCCTTTACTTTGCTTTGCGCACCCTGCGCTTGGAAGGCGAGCCCATCAGCTAAAGCCTCCGCTATGTGCGAAGGTCAGTGAAAATGAACGAGGAATAATCCCACGATCATATTCCAACTAGAATTGATTGCGTGTCGTGTTTAGTAAGATAACTTACTATTTATGATTAAAAAAACTTATCTTAAAAACAATGTATTTATACTTGTGCATTAATAGATAAATAAGATAATTATGTATATTATTTGTGTTTTGTGTCACACACCCCATCACTAATATAAATGGCAAATTGTATTGGAAAACTTAGCACACGTTAAGCTGCTAAAGCTCTTCCAGCTGTCATTGCTGTTTAAGAGCATTTTTCAACCGTCGTTCATTTTGTCTGTCACGCACCCATTATTAACGAAAAGGATAAACGCTATTTGAAAACTTAATGAATGTTACTATTTGCAGATGCATTCAGTTCCAGCTAAAGCTCTTCCAGCCGTCTCTGCTATTTAAGAGCATCTTTCAATCGTTGTTCATTAAACGCTTTCAACATGTTCTTATTCGTTGTGTTCGTGTTGGGCTCCAAATAGTTGTTGTTTTTGTTGCTGCTTTGGCAACAGCGGCGTCGGCGGCTGCCAAGATAAAACATTGGAATTTCACTTACACACTGACATTTCAGTTAGCTACTGGGATTCTCCTTTGAAGTTTTTATTTATTTTGCTCAGTATTTACCTTACTCGTGCTGTGTTATTGTTGTTTTTTTCGTTTTCGGTTTTAAGTTTGCATCTTGGTTGAAGATTTTTGCAAAATGCTTTCAAAGGAAACGCGAAGCATTGGAAAGGGAGGGGAGGGCAAGCGAAAGGTGCTTCCAGTGCATGGCTGTCTCTGTGTGTAAGTGTGTGTGTGCTGTTCTATTCTGTTCTGCTTATAAGCCCAGCAAGCGACAGCCAAATTCTTTGCCAGCAATTTCAACCTGGCCGCTGAGCCGCCGCCGATTCAACAACAACAATACACACATAAGAAACAAAACGATCGACTGCTCTCTCGCTCTCTCTCAGTCACACACACACTCATATATGCTATCATGTATGCGGCGCATTCCAATCTTAAATCTCAGTGGGAGATACTCCATACTACACACACTGTGCACACATACACTGCACATGCACACACAGAGTTGCTCTCAGCATGAAACTCTCTCGACTCGGACTTTAGTTTGATTTTTGTAGCTGGACGAAGCAGTTGAACTGGCGGCAGCAGGTTGCGCGTCGTCTACACACACATACACATCACACTCACACATACGCATACAAAAGACACTCATTCGCTCTCTCGCTCACTCGTTCGGTTGCTCGTTCTCATTGCCAGCTCAGAGGCAAAGCAAAAAAAAAAAAAACGGCGTCGCGATCGACTGCGCGGCCCCATTGGAACTCTGGCGATTGTCGCCGTCGCAGTCGAAGTCGCATTCGCAGTGTGCGCGTTTCGTCGTTAAGCGTTCTCTGTTGCCACTCGTCGTTCGTTTCGTCTCGTTTCGTTGTGTTTCGTTTCGAATTTGGATTTTGAATTCGGATTGAGATTCGAATTCGAATTCGGCTTTAAAGTGTGGCGTTGAATTACATACAAAATAAAAAGAAAAGCTCAAGTGCCCATTTCCAGTGTGTGTGTGTGTGTGTGTGCTATGCATTTTATTTGAAAAAAAAAAAAAAATCAAATTCTGCACCATTCCAACAAGTTGCTGCTGCTGGTCAAAACAAATAGCCAGCGCACCACAGAAAGTTGCGACCCAGCAACAACAGCAACAACAACGACAACCAAGCAAACGGCATTCTTTCGCGCAACAACAACAAAAAAGCAGTTGCTAAAGAGAGGACAGCACTAATACAAATACAAAACACACAAGCATAAAACGGCAGCTCTCTCGCTCTCTCTCGCTCACACATATACGCGCTTAGCTGCTCTCGTGTCGTGTTTGTTTGTGTGTGAGTAACAACAATTTTGATTAAATCGTATTTGTGCCGCGCTCGCCAACTCCAAACTCCCTGCCTCTCTCGCTCTCTCTCGCCCACACAATATCCACTGTGTGTGAGAGAGAGAGAGAGCCGTGAGCCGCTGGAATGCGGCCTGCCGTTGACGTCGTCGTCGCCGTTGACTGCGCAGTCGCAGCGAGTTAGTGTGTTTTTTTGACGAAGAGGTCAGCAAAAGTTTTCGGGCAACGACAATTCACAAACAACAATACAGTTTACTGTTATTTGAACGTCGCGCAAAAAGAAAAACAAAGAAAGTTCCTCTCTCTCTGTCGCTCTTTCTGCTTCTCTTAATTCCGACATTTGTGCATAGAAAATATCGCAAGCGACTTAATTTTTGGATTACGCGCTTGAGGCGCCCCTCCCCACACCCCTTGGCCCTCATCAACCCCAACGCAACAACAAAAATGCCGACAACTGCAGCGGCCTTCGTCGGCAGTCGACAGTAAGGTAAGCATAGCAAAGAGACAAAGTCCCAAAATCAGGGAATTTTCGATTGGGGTTTTTTTTTTGTTGATTGAGGCATTTCTTTGGAATTTTAATTGCTGGCAGGCAACAAAAACAACAATAACATTAATAATGGAAAATGCCATATCTGAATCGAGCAATAAAACTCGCCAATGGCTCGCAAAAACGATTTTTATATATTTTAAAGTCCACATTGTGCATAGAAGCGAAGTAAAAAGCAGGTGTAATAAACAATATGTGAGTGAAGCACCCGGAATAAAAACAACAACATGGGAATATCGAAAATGGCGACCATTTGAAATGAGCAGCTGTTTTGCCAAGCAGCAATTAAATTGGAAATGGGAGCCTGATGGCGTTGGAAATAAGGCGAATTAATTGAGCGTGCGCCGCCGAGAGGTGGGGTGGGGTGATCATATGCTTTGTGGTATTGTATTCCAGTTGGAATTGAAAACGAATGATAAACAAATGAGCAGAAGCACACGTTAAAAGTTGCAAAAAAAAAAGAAAAAAAAAATAACGGTAAGCGTTAAACGATTTGCACCGCAAAGATGCGATATCGATACACACAGATACAGTTGTAGTTGTATCGGCTTATCTGTGTTTGTTTACAATTTTTTTTGTTTTCTTTTGTTGCTACGTGCTGTTGCCGTTGTTTGTCGTTTTTTTTTCATATTTATTTATTTTTGCGGTTGCGACAATTGACAGCTACCCACTGTGCGCGAGTGTATGTGGGGTGGGGGACACACTTGACCTTAAGCAACAAAAACAACAACAATTAACTTATTTCAAAATGCCGAAAAATTCCTGCACGCCTGCGCACTCAAATAAATAAAGAAAAATAATTAAAATGTTTAGCGAATTAAAATTTGTTGAATGACAAATCCAAAAAAATAACGAACGAAGATCAACAAAAAGAAGCAGAAACTATGAACGCTTGACTATTTGGCAGTCCAGGCAGCGCCGCTGACTGCGACTGCTAGCAGCATAATTTATGCCTACACACAGACACACGTACACTTGCGCTGAGAAAACAAATTGTTTCGCACGCATTTTATTATTTTTAGCATGCGTCGCACGTTTTCGCACACGCTGCTTTTGCTGCTGAGACGCTGACGTTGGCAGCGCGCCGCCTGCTCTCGTTTAAAGCTTGGCCTCGCCTAGGCGTAACTGCCTACTCCTGCGACATTTGCTCCTGCTCTGGAGGCATCCGAGTAGAGAGCGTTTGATTGGAATTTCCTAAGGATGTGAAGGGCGTAAAATTTCCTTGTTATGCTGTCTGTATTTTTGCACATTACCCCGCTTAAAGCAATACAAAAATTGTTTGGCATAACTGGCACAGGCAGAAAACAACGTCAATAATAAGAAGAAGAAGCAGAGCCAAAGACACAACAATTCAGCAATTTGCCGCTTTGATTTTTGTTTGGTTTTCTCTGCGCACATTTCGATTTGTGTATTTGCCAACAAAACGCCAAGTTATTTATTTGACGGCAGACAACCAACAACAACAAACCACAATAGCGACTGACTTCATAAACGGCATAATAATTTGAAAAATGTGCCTCGCCTGTTTCAATCGGTCAATCAGAGCCCGCCACCATTATTAGCATTAAATGCTACGAATTCGGCTTACGTATTTCCAAATGCCACGCCCCATTTTTTTGTAGTTTTTTTTATTTTTTTTTTAGCACATTTGCCGTGACGCGCATCCGTTGTATATATATATATATATATATATATATATATATATATATATGAGCTATATTGATTGAGCGTGTGAAAATGCCATCACTCTGAACTATTTCATCCATTGACGACGACGACGATCAGCGAATTCCAATTTGCCGTTTGTCGTAATTAAAACACGGCTAGCCAGACAAACACACACGTTTTTTTTTTTTAGTGATTTGACGCCAGCTCATGAGCTAAAAATTCCACGTCAAACGTCGTCATTCATTAGCTACAACTAACAGATAACCGTCTCAGCTAGCAGTCTCAGCTTCAGCTTCAGCTTGGACTTTACTTCAAAAGCGCTCAACACTTTCAATAGAATCAAACGAATCCAGTTTAAACAGACTTCGGACGGCAACAAAGTCAAAGGCACCACTCTTAGAATAACTCTGACTCGATTATAGTCTCTCTCTTTGGACTTTTATACGCTTTCTTATAACCAGAGTTGATTCATTAATTGACTTACAAATCGCAGTTAATTTCAAGATTTTCGTAATTCGAAATTCATGGACATTGAAGAACAATCTCAGAAATGCATTGCATACGATGGCATTTTAATTAACAAATATTTATGTGATTGCATTTTAATTTAAAATTCTTATGCTAAACATTTTATTATACTTTTTATTGATCGCAATCACAATAATATTAATATTCTAATTTACGGCTGTTTATGCATAAGACATGATTAAACCGGCTCAAAGGTGTTGTGATTATTGTGTAAACCATTTTGTTTGCACATTGTTTAAATCATCTGAAAACTTGATACAGATACTGAAATATTAGCGCAGTATCGATAACAACTTTATTTCTTGTTTAAAAAATAACGCTAAAAATCACAGATTATCTTATGCAATATCTATTTATACAGATATATGTTGCCTATATCTTAAGCTCACTCTTTGCTAGCGTCTCCCCAGCTTCGTTCTGACCAAAATTATGTTGTTTTTTTTTGTTTTGTATTTATGATATTTCAACTGTTTATTGAACAGCGCCTCTGACTTTGCGGACTTCGCGTACATTAAGCACTTGCGCATTCCAATATCGATTCCAATTTGAAATCCATACATCCATACAGATGTATGTATGTATGTATGTATGCATGTGTGTAACACATACCATGTGTGTGTGTAAATGCGGTATTTTGCTATTTTACTGATTCGCTTGAGCGTTGCCAATAAAACGTTTTGCACATGCGGCTAAAGCATTTATCACACCGACCGCGACCCCGCCTCGACTCCCTAGCGACAAAGTCGCGAACTCGATTGACAAACACACACACACACACACATACACACACATGCACACGCATACACACATTCATACACATAGATAAATAAACGCCCCGAATGAGCTCACTGCAATGGCATCCAGTTGACACAGCCGCAGAGCCCCGGATTGGAACTGGGTGCTAGCAACAGCAACAGAAACAGCAACAACAGCAGCTGGGGCAGCTGTGGCAACAGGGAGGTGTTGCTTGTGGGCGAGAGGGGGTGCGAGCTAACTGCTGTCGCTGCACAACGTGGCGTATGCGCAACGTTTTATTTTATATCTGTTTCTGCCATTTGCTATTTGCTTGTGAGCTTATTGTACTTATGTATTGGTCTTTTTCCGCTTAGACCAGCTAAAATTGGCCGCTGGCGCTTGCGCCATTTAATTGGCCCGTGCGACTTTATAGACAGACCCCGTTAGGCGAATGCGTCTGCATGCCTGCGTAAAATGGCTCAACAGTGTTCATTCAAATACCAAATTACTATTTTTAAAATGGGTCGATAAAAATAAAATGAATATATTTCGTTGCACTGTTGAATTAAAAAAAAAATTAATATTTCTTATATTTTTTTGGTATTTAACGCCGTGCATCTAGTTCTAGTTTATTAAGTTTTTATTTTATCTTTTTAAGGGTTAACATTTTAACTTATTAACTTATTTAACTTATTTTTTTAATTAGAAAAATTAAACTTAAAGATTTTCAAATACTTTGCGAATTAAAGTGAAAATGGGTCAAGGTGCATATATTCTTGATCAGAATAAACAGCCTAGTCGATTTAGCAATGTGTGAATTTCTATAAGACTGTAAGAACTACGTAGATAGATATTTCAAATTTGGATATATCAAACGTATTATTATTTAATATCATACATAGCGTTATTCGTTTTCAATATTGATACGTTTTTCTTTACGATCATAAATAATCAATGATCATCTGCACAAATTTCATTAAGATTGTTCAAGAAAATCGGCAGAGAATCTTATATTCATGTTCAGCAAATTAAACAAGCATTTTGTGTAAACACATACATACATACATACATACACACATATACATATACAAGGGTAAATACTTGGATATAAGGGTATCTGTTAGTCGAGCTCTTTCAACTACAGCATTCTTACTTATTCTGCCCCCTACTAATTTGCATAAAATATATTTTGCCATTTGTTAATTGCTGATTAGTGTGCGCTTCTCTGCGCATTTAATTGCCCAGTCACGCCTCCTGTAGCCGCCCACTGGTATCCAGTCTTGCACTCTTCTCTGTGTTGACTTTAATAATTACCGTTCGGTTTATTGTTGTCGTTGTTGATGTTGTTGTTGTCGTTGCCCGGTCTCATTAACTCATTGGAATGCGGATAATTTGCAATGATTGAAATTCCGAAATGCTTTCCATTTGTTTGCATTTTAAATTGAGAAAATATTCTACCACTTGGCTGACCTCGCCATTATCATTAGTTCCCCACGTCTCCCCGACCCCTCTTCCTTCTTGTGTTTTGTCTCTCTCTCTCTCTCTCTGTTTATCTGCCGTTTCATGTGCTGTCGCTATTCGTATTCTCGTGAGTCATTTGCACAGTTTCAACCTGCTCGCCTACTGCCTTACTTAATGCTGACAATGATAATTTCCGCTGGTATCATTATATAATGCTTATTCATACAGATATGGACTGGGGAGTAGTGACCTAACTGAGCAATATGAGAACTGAGAACTGTTTGTATACATGGGTGATCCTTGATGAGCTCTTCTCCCTCTCTTAGATAAGTTGTCGTGAATAATCACAAATAAAATGTATTATTTAAATTTAAATTAAAAAAATATAATATGATTTAAATCAAAATCGAGATTGAAAAGCGTTTCGTTTTTGGACTGAAGCTTAAAATTTGATCCGTTTTTTTAGTTAAAAGACTTATTCTCCCTATCTAATATATATAAATATATTTTTCCTATCTTATATATATATATTTTGGATAGAGAACATGTGCAGGTATTCCATATAATTCTTGAGAAACTCTTTCACTTGAAACACAGACCAATCGAAGAACACACTTTTCTTCTAGGAATTATACACATTTGAATGTCTCTTCTGGGGTTGCCATTGTTCGGGTTTCGTAAAACATTTCAGCTTTCTGTTTCAGTTGCGGTTGTTTGTCTGGTCAAGTCCGGTTTTTTTTTTTTTTTATATTTATGTTTTTTAAATGTGTCTCAGTTGCTGTATCTATGTCTGTTGCAAGAAAATCGGCTTAGATATAATTGGTTTTCAAAAGCATTTTTATTTATTTTTGGGGAGTCGAGTGTGTGCGACTCATAAACTTAATTCTTGGTTTCTAATTTATGTCAAATGCGCGCTTTGATTGATGATCAACAGCAGCAGCAGCTTGGCTCAGATTGGAATAGTACAAAACATTGGTGGGGGATTCACGGGGAGTGGTCATATTAATAAGCCAGGGCGGTTCCGCGTGAATTGTGACCATCAGCAGCAACAGCAGCAGCAAGCCTGGACTTTGAGTCGAGAGACAGTTTTGGGGAGTCGACTGTTGGGTGTCTTTTTTATATATATATGTGTGTGTATGGTGGATGGCGTCTCTCGCAATCGGCAATCGGCGACTCTCTCAACTTGACTCTGAATAAATTTATGGAACGTTGAAATTTATTAGACGGCTGCGCGGCGGCGCACACAGAAAAATGCGCCAATATTGAAATTTATGCGGCCGCTTGGCGGCTGCTCGAGTCGAAACCACGGCGAGACTTTTTCATCTATCCACCTATCCATACAATTATATATATTTATATATATATATACATGTCTATATATTATATATGTGTGTGTATATACAAACATTTGGAGGCTAGTCCATAAGTTGATTTGATTCGATTTGATTTTAATTTATGCATAAAATGCTTTTCTTTCATCACGATGCGAGTTTCTGTCTCTATCTATCCCCATCTCTTTTCACCTCTCTCTCTCTCTTTCTGTTGGTCTGTATGGAACTTTCTTTAACTGAATTTTAATAATTTTATGCTCGACGCACGCACGCACTGGCCGCCTAATCAAGTTTGTCGTCTAAGTCTTTCATTATTGATTGGTGAAATTGTTGCCAGCCAAAATAGAAATAAAGTAACAACAACAAAACATCCAAAAAAAACGTGCCGCCAATTGGCTGCCTAATAAAACCAAAAAAGTTAAAAATAATAACTTAATTTATGTTAAGAATTTTTGGAGAATTTCACAGACTTAATATATTTTTGGATTGACTTTTTGTCTTTTTGTGGAATTGACAAGAATTAGAAACATATGTTTGTGATTGCTTAAATTATTTGTTATTTCGCTGTGCACTTTGATATTTCAGCCATTGAGTTTTTATTATTATTAATTGTCAAGTTTCTGTGGGTTTGCGTCTGCTTCTATTCGATTTCCGTTACTTATCAATTTATGTTCGAATTTAATCTCTATCTTCTTTTTTGATCTCTCTGATTTTTAATTTTTGGTAATAAATTACGTTTAAAAATATTTTAATAGGCTAAGCTTAGGGGAATTCTATTTAACACTTTTACTACAACTTTTTCCCAATTCTCTTTGGCATCTCAACAGCAGCAGCAGCAACGTATTTCGAGAGCGCGCGCTGTATACGGAAAATGATGCAGCATGCGAGCATTTTGCACCGTCAGCGCGCCCCTGGAAGTATGCGCGTCCTCAGCCGAGCAACTGTCACCCGGCTCCCGATTTCTGGCACTGAGGTAAGTTGTGCAGCCTAACATCGTATTTTAACAATGATTGATTGCTGGAATTTCATTCTCACATTCTCTTGCAGACTTCTGGGCCAACAGCAGCCGAAAACCCTTTACTTCCTAGTCGATGCAAAGAGTCGCGTGCGAGAGGTTTATACGCAGACATGTCTGCACTTTGCCACGCAGGGTATGCAGGATACCGAACTCTTTGGTCTGGCCGTGCTCATAGGTGAGTTGACTCCACACCTAGAGGGGGCGTCGGGGTGGGCAAAACTGCGTATGCATAACGAATGGGGTTTGTGGAACGCCCTAAGGAAAAAAAAAATAAAAATAAAGAAAAAAAATGCACGAAAAATAAAAACAGGCAGCTAGGCTCAGTTGGTAACAGAGAGCTGCAGCTGCCAGTCGTCGTCGTCGTCGTCGTGCCTTGCGATAAGGCATGAAAAACACAACTAATAAACATAAACCAGTCTTTTTAAAAGCTGCTCATCATCATCATCAGCAGCAACAGCAACAGCAGCGGACTGTGGCAGCAACAGCAGCAATAGCCTGCACCTCCTCAGCCTGGCCACAAACTTTGGTTTCGGCGTTTTGCTCTTCTTCATTTAGACATACCCTGTACTCACTAAAAACTACATATATATATACATATATGTGTACCGTGCAGAAGTTTGCCTATTCTATATATATATATCTGAACGATTTTTTACAGACTGTTAGAATTAGATTGCTCAAATTGAATGTAGATTTGTGCTCGTGTGTGCATATAAATGTAGAGGGTATCTGCTATTTGGGTTATTTGTGGACTGGAGCACTCTTGTTTTTTGCTGCAGCAATGCCAAAACACATAAAAATACTAACACAGCAACAACAACCACAACCACAACAAAATGGCACATAAAACGTATAAAAAAAAAACTACATCAGCAAGGAGGAGCAGGACGGACGGACAGCAGCCAGAAACGCGTCGTCGTCGATGGCGAACAAACAATTTCAGGCAAACGGGGCAACGGCACAGAAGACACACACAAGACACAAGACGCGTGTTCAGTAATTCAGGTAGCCGTCGCGCGTTGCATTAACACAAACGAATCGACGACGATGATGCGGCCCCAGCGGAGCCAACACACAGCAACAACAACAACAACAACAACAGCAGCAGCATTCAACCAAGAGGAAGAGCCAGCCAAGAGGCAAGATGCATAGTTCTGGTTGCCTGGCTCCAGCAGAGAGACGTCTTTGGCATTGGCCTCCGCTATAAATGCGTCCTCCATAAACACACACAATACATACAAACACGCACACACACACACTCACACACACACACTCACACACACACACACACACTTTCTGGTCAGCAGTTGAGAAAGGGATAACCCAACTACAGATACACTTGCCATCAAACCTGAAAACAAATATGTGGCAAATAGACCAAATGCTGGTCGAATTCAATCAAATATGTTGAATGAAGAACTGAACTGATAACGAATGGAAATATCAAAATATATTTATAAAGTAAACAAAGTTGGAAGTGGATAAATCTCTATGCAACAAAAAGCATCTTTATTTAAGTAATTGAAGAGAAACTAAACTGAAAAAAATCATTTAAATGTGGAATGTCTGAGTAAACAAGTGTTGCCTGTGGCATGTTGCAACATTGAAAATGATGTAAGCAAACAAATCTGTCCAGCAGCTCAAATCACAAGTCTTGCCCAATTTCAGTTAGGGTATAAAAAAAAAAAACAAAAAATACAGAAAAGAAAAAGACGTAAATTTCGAATCTGGTCGCCAGCAGTTTGGCATCAATTTCGAGTCAGTAGAGAAGAGGGGGCGGGGGAAGGCGGTGGGCGCAGAAGTTGCCTCGAACATCTTCAGTGAAAAAGAATTTGGTATGCAGTTTGGGGGCATGCCAACGTTTCGCGTCTTCAGAGCTGCCACATGGCAATGCTGCTGCTGTTGCTGCTGAAGATGAACACCAAGAGCGAGAAGACGGCTAAGAAGAAGAAGAAGAGGAAGAAGCAGCAGAAGAAGACGAGGAGGGGGACAGGCAGCGAAAGAATCCTCAGTCTGCCTTTAGCTTCAGCTATGAAATTGGCAGTTTGCATTTTGCGTTTGCCTCGCCAGGATTTTTGCCAATGTCAGTCAGCATTTTCGACTGTGTGTGTGTATTGGTGTGTGTGTGTGTGTGTATGTGTGTGACTGGCATGTGGCTGTAGCTGTTATTGCTATACTCTGAAGCCGATGTGAGATGTGGCTATTTTATGTGTGTAAATAGTGAAATACTCGATAATAGATAGATTTATTCTCGATATAAGATTAGGTGAAGGTTGCGTAGGAAATTACATTATTTTTTATAAATTAAATTACATTTTTTTATACGTCTAATCGTCTTTTTGACGTCAATTTGCAAACATTAAATTTAAATGCTAACTGCTACTAGTTTATTTTTAAAACCAGTTTACAATGCATAAAATAATTAAATTTCTTAGTTCAAATTCTGAATATCATTGACGTACATTCATAGCTATAGAATAGAGTATAACGTAGTCGGTGCTTTTTATATTATTATTGTTGTTGTTGAGTCCATTGGCATCGTGGTCTGGTCAAAGTCGTCGTCGTCCTCGTCTTCGTCTTCGCATACTTTCGAGCATTTCACGCCGTGCTCTTTCACTGCACAAAAATTGCCTCTACTGGCAACAGACAGTTGTTGTTGTTGGAGGTGGCTTGCTGTTTTATAGATAGCATTTGGCCAGTTTAGCTTTTGGCCAAAACTGCGTTTGCACTAAAAAGTTCACACACCGCAACGCTAAAAATGTGGCGCGCGCCCTCTCGTGGCCAGTTTGTCGCTTAAGTCTTTCGTATTAGAGGACCAAACAGCGGATGCTGCTGTTGGCTGCTTGTCCCTTTTTTGGTCTGCAGCCTGTCGCCTTTTGTCGCCAATGAATTTCAATTTTATGGCCACGCCATCGTCAATAAATTTCATATTTATGCAAATTTGTTGTGCAACGTGAATAAGTTGGACCGCCTCCTCTGCCTCAGCACGCCTCCGGTTGCTATTTGCTGCCCAAGTGGCCACACAATGGGTGTCACTTTTGAATACCACTTACTACGCGTTGCTGTGCATGATGAGCTTCTGCTGCTGCTGCTGCTGCTGCTGCTGCTGCTGCTGCTGCTGCTGCTGCTGCTCTCTGCTGCTCCTCCTCCTTCCGCTGTTTTAATATGTATGATGTTAGTCTTTCCTGGCTCTGCTCCTCAAGCAGGAACACTTCTTCTACTTCTCCAGCTACTGCTGCAGTTACTTTGCCTGAGGATCAACTTCGCAGCTTGCTCCTGGCTGACTGTTATCGTCAGATGTATTCCTAATTTTGCTCCTCGCCGGTTAATTCCGCGTGGTTCTCCAGGAATTCCTTTGTATGATGCTGTTCATCTGGCTACTGCTTGTCCTTCAGGCTCTTTAGATCTTCCTGCATATGTCGCTGCTGCACTGGCTCCATCAACTGCAGCTTCTCACATTTGTCCAGATCTACCTGCCTGTCTTCATCGGTCCTATTATACTAATCATCATCTAAGGATTGCTTCTACAAAGTGGACAGAATTTTCTGCTCCTGCAATCGCCTCGAGCCCTCCTCCTTTTTCTTGTACTGTTGCAAGAGTGCTGCTGGTGTTATTTTTAGCTGTCGCATTGCTTGGATTCCAGTGCCGCATTCCTTAGCCTGCTGCCTGCTGCCTGTTGTTGTTGCTTGTTGTGTTTATTGTTGTTGTTGTTGCTTACTGCTGCTGCTGCTGCTGCTGGCTGCTGTTGCTGTTGTAATCTGGAGACCAGCATTTTCTTTTCCATTTAATGTTAATGGCTCATAATCATTATTATATGGCGTTGGCTTGTTCATCTTCGTCTGTGTCTTCTTCACTGGTTGTGCCCCTGCCACGCCCCCTCTGTTGCTGTTGTTGCTGCTGCTGTGACGACCGGCCTTGCAGCCACATGCTGCCCCAGCTGCCTCTGCCACTGCCTCAACCCAAGCTGCGTGCATCTGATAACATCGGAAATTAAAATTCTTTTGGTTTTATGTTGTTTCGTTCTCCTTTTTTTTTCTCCTCTCTCCATCTCTTTCGCTCTGCCTACGACCAGCCTGTTTCCATACACACACAAACACACTCATTTGTTGTTGTTTTTTTTTTGGGTTATTTTGTTGCTGGTTCGGTTATTATGGCTTTGGCTATGGCGTGCCTACTCAAAACCTTTGGAATATAAATCTGAAGAATGCCTTGGCAACGGCTGCTGCAGCTGTCTCTTCTGGACTACAACGGTCTCCGACTCCCGACTCCGACTCTGACTCTGTCTCTGTCTCTGACTCTGACCAGCGCTTGAGTTCTGCTCGTGTTGTTGTTATACACTTACCAGACAAGGGATATTACGACTAATGCCATAAACTCGAGACGGATCGAATTACTAGATATAAAAAGTCTTTTTATAAAGTTATTTTTCTTTTAATTAATTTCTGATTATAATTAGGCATCCAATGGTATTTTTTGCACACATTTTTATTAAAATCAGTAAACAATATACGTATAAAATATACTTGCATAATTTATTTTCTATTTGATGCTATTTATGTGGCCATGACTGTAGAGACCCTTCAACATTCGTACGCTTAAGCATGTGTAAGGGTATCTAATATTCGGCATATTGTGTTTAACTGTTTATTGCTGTTGTTGTTGTTGTTGTTGTAAAATTCCTCACTCACTCTTGGCCAGTTGATGAGGCTGCTGCTGCTGCCTGGCTTGCCACTTGCCCCTTTGCCTCGTTGCCTGTTTGCCTGTTTGCCTGTTCGGTCTGCCTTGCTGCCTGCTGCCGGAATCCAAACGTATTCGAGTCTGTAATTTGTGTTGCATGTGTTTCAAATTGAAGATTTATTTAGGTCCCTACAAACCCCCACCCCACTTTTTCTGTGTGTGTGTGTGTGTGTGTGTGTGTGTGTGTGTGTGTGTGCGTGCGTGTTAATTGTAAGCGCTGTGGAATGCGTTGGAAAATATGTTAATTATTAGGCTGCTTGCCGCTGGCCCAAAAGTGGTCAACGTTGCGCGTTGCACGCCGCAAGTTGCGTGCTCTCTCATGGGCTCATGGGCCAGGCTAAAAAGGCTTCACACCTGCTAGAAGCACCAGCAGCAGCAGCACCAGCAGCAGCCATCCATCCATCCATCAGCTCCTGATCTGCAACTGTTGTGAGGTGAAATTTGAATGCGTTGCGTTTTTTGCTTTTTGATTTCTGTGTATTTTTCTGTTTTGTTTTTGTTTTTTTTTTTCTTTTTGGTTTTGGTTTTGGTTTGAAAAGAAAAGAAATCGCTGAAGAGGCTTTGACTTTGACTACAGCGTATTTTTTGTATTTTTTTGACTTGGGTTTCAGCTGCCACAGCGCAAACGTTGCCAGTTACCTGTCTCTCTCTCCCTCTCTCTCTCTCTCTCGCGCGCTCTGTGTTTCTACCTGTTTTTACTTCTTTTTTTTTTCTTAACGTGCTGCGTTTTGGGCTTGGGTCTCTTTTGGTATGCGACTTCAGCTTCAGACTTGGAGTTCGGACTCCGTTGGGGCCGCGTCGTCGTCGTCGTCATTGATAGGCACTTATTCGGACGCTGATGATTATTATGATATTGTTGCTGCTGCTGCTGATGTTGCTGCTGCTGCTGCTGCTGCTGCTGCTGCTGCTGCTTGTGTGCCCACATATTTCCATTTCATCTTTTTCTTCTTCTTCTCCCGTGTTTTTTTTTTTTGTTTTTGCTGCTCATAATTATTATTTTTCATCTTCTGGGTCTGCGGCTGCGGCTGCTTCATTTCGTATGCAGGAATTCCAATTTTTCGTTCGATGATGAAGTGTGTGTTGATTTTGTTTTTCAAGCATGCAACCGACATTCAACAACAACAGCAGCGAGCAACATCTCGATTCTCGAGAGCACGCGGCATGCCCTTGGGCTAAGACTCAACTCAAGTCGACTCGAGTCGAGTCGATTCCCCAACTTGGGGACTGCAGCTCGGTGGACGACGACAACAACTAAGGCTGACAACCTGACGTGGACATGGACTTGGACGTGGACGTGTCGTCATCGGCCCTGTTGACGTCAATGGTTCGCTTGTTTGCTGCCTGACAAAAAACTGACAAGTGGATGGGTCGCAGGAGGGGGGCAGGGCGAGCGAGACCGAGAGAGACAGTGTGAGAGAGAGGAGAGAGAGGAGTCAGTTAGCAGTAAAGGAAAATAGCCGAAAGTTCATTTAAAATTTTGATTAGTTGTGCTCTGAATGAACAGCGATGCGACCTTGGCGTCAGAACTTCCGACAAAACGACTAAATATCTGAACTCGCTGGAATTGAATATTATGCGTTTAATTTTTGTATAGCATTTCCAAGGTATTCCGACTAATCGATCAGTGGATCGGGGAATCTTTGAGATATCTATTTCACTTAAACTATTTCGATTTGACGCTAAGATTGTGAATATTACAGATAAAACATTGACAAAATGTTGCCGTAATATTGAGTAGACTTTTCATTCAACAGGGGTTAAGATAAGCCAAAGCGTAAACTGTGATTTCAAGTGTTGAAGGCTAAAAAGGATCAAAAAGTATAGATTTTGAAAATTTACTCAGTTTTGATGAAGTTATGCAGCTGAGCTATGCAAAACTAGTTTAGGATTATTGATAAATCAAGGATTTTATAAGGATTATTTTCAATTCTCCACTTGAAGCTAATGTGTAATTTTGTGCTCTGTTTCGTTCTGTTGCAGATGGCGAGTACATGTTTGCAGATCCCGAGAGCAAGCTCTCCAAATACGGCCCGAAGAGCTGGCGATCATCGCACACACACGTAAGTCAGCCAGTCAAGCAGATGCTGCATCTCTTGGACCAAGTAGAAGCAATCATTTCATGGATATGTGTTTTTTTTATGACAGGGCCTGGATGCCAATGGACGTCCTCTCCTGGAGCTACACTTTCGCGTGCAGTTCTACATCGAGAGTCCGTTCATGCTAAAAGATGAGACGTCGAGGCACAACTACTACCTGCAGCTGCGCCACAATGTGCTGCAACGCGAGCTGCCGGCCGTTCATGCCGATCAGGCGCTTGTTCTGCTCGCCGGCCTGGCGCTCCAAGCTGAAGTGGGTGATGCGCCCACAACAGCAGCAGCAGCAGCAGGTGTAGCAGCAACCACAATTCCCAGCTTGAACAATCAAAAGGAGGAGGAGCAGCAGCACCAGCAGAGATTGGGAGCGGGTCGAGCGACGACAACATTGCCCAAGATACGCAAACGCCTGAGCAGCTACAATGAGCGCATGCTACGTCTCTCCACCTATGTGAACTCCACCAAGCGGGAAGTAGATACATCTCCAGCCCCAGTTTCAGCATCCACACATGCTCCTGCTCCCCCCGCCGCTAGCAACATACCCACAGATTACTTTCGCCTGGAGGAGTATTTGCCGGCGAATCTAAACACGGCGAGGGCTAAGAGCGCATTGCATGCCTGCCATCGGGAGCATTTGGGATTGCCCACGGCTGAGGCGGAACTGCTTTACATAGAGCAGGCCTGCAATCTGCATGAAGCCATCAATGCACACACCTTTCGCATGCGATTGGCCAAGAGTGAGGTGGGCGTCGGCAGCGCCTGGTTTGTCATCTATGCCAAGGGCATTAAAATATTGGGTGGTGCTGCCGGCAGCGAACCCACCACCTTTCTGTGGCCTAACATCACCAAGCTGTCGTTTGAGCGCAAGAAATTTGAGATACGCTCCGGTGAGAGTCGGATTACGCTCTACGCGGGCTCCGATGAGAAGAACAAGCTGCTGCTAACACTCTGCAAGGATACGCATCAGTGGAGCATGAAGTTAGCGGCTCGGCTTAAGGAGGTCAGCAAACGCGAGGAGGAGGAAGCGGAATCCCAGTGTCTGCATGCCAGCTACGCCTGTTCGCGGAGCTTGCTGCTGCCGTACAAGAGTAAGAATGAGCAACGCATCTCGGTCATCTCGAGCACCAGTTCGAACACCACATCGGGCATTGTCAGCGATCGCGTGCACTCCGAAGATGAGCTGGAGATTATGATAAATACGCCGCCGGCACCGTTGGCAGCACCCTCAACGGAGAGCCTGGCGCTGGCCCATCTGCTGGACAGGCCCAGCGTGAGCAGGCAGACCTCGTCGGTGGGTCAGATGTCGCACAAGGATCTGGAGGAGCAGTTGGCCGCCCTAAGCGTCAGCGTTCGTGTGAACGAAGCGCCGACTCCAAATCAACGCAATCCATCGAGTAATCCGGCAAGCAGCGCCAATGATTCGTCCACAACGGCAACGGATTCACCCAGTTCACAGCATAACATTGGCTCGCAATGCTCGTCGACGTGCAGCACAGTGGTGGTCACATCACCGGCACCACCCGCTGCCGTGCACTCGACCTCGTCCAGCCTGGAACTGGGCTTTAGTCACACCGCCCAGAATTCCACGCTTAGCGAATCAAATACCGATGATTTCCTGGCACCCGAAACGGAGAGCGTGTCGGGTGTTTCCGGTGTGTATACACTGGCTGACGGCATGGCACCACCCACCGAAACGAGTGGTGTCTACACCATGCACAGCAGCGAGCTCACGGGTCAATCCTCGGAGCTCGCCGAGTCCGAGAAGAGCTCTCACTACGGCATCTTTCAGCCAACCAAAAGCGAACCCAGTGACTCTGTGGATGGTGGTGGTGCTAGTGGTGTTGGTGTTGGCGCTAAAGCTGGCAAAAAATGTTCGGATGTGTTTCGTCTACGTTCCGATTCCAACATCAGCACAAGCAGCTCCTTTCGCGGCGATGGCAGCGATCCCACGGACAACAAGCACACCCTTCTCTCCGCCGAGGAGCTGACCAATCTGATTGTGGGTCGCGGCACTTATCCCAGTCGCCAAACGGTATCCAGCACACTGCACTCCGATTGCGATTATGTGACGCTGCCGGGCAGTGCGAATGTGGAGCAAATGCAGCCGCCTGTATTGCCACCGGCACCACCGCCGTATAGTGCGCGGCACGAGAAGACGGGGCTGTGTGGCCCGCCCGTGGTGCCACCACCGCCAGTGCCACCCATGCCCAAGACAGTAATACTGCCCAAGGCAGAGCCACCGCCACCAGCAAAACCCGTACCACTGCCACCACCAATTGCAGCAGTTGCAGTACCAATTGTCGTTGCACCACCACCACCACCACCACCTTCAGCTGCGCTGCGTCGTCGTGATCCGCCGCCGTATCCCACATCGATGAAGCCACGACCCACATCGCTAATTTCGGTCGCCTCGTCTGCACCACCGGCGCCCAGTGCCGCCGGCTCCATGAGCTCCCTGAAGTCAGAGGAGGTTACGGCGCGTTTTATCACCACCCGACCGCAGATTAGCATACTGAAGGCGCACACCAGTCTGCTGCCGGATGGTGCCAAGCCCAGTTATGCCGCACCCACCCACTACTCCTCGGCCGCATCCTCGAGTGGTTCGGTGTGCAGTCACCAGCTTTCGCAGCAATCCCTACACAATTCCAACTATGCCGGCGGCTCACAGGCCTCGCTGCACCATCACCACCATCAGCAGCACCACCAGCAGCAGCAGCAGTCGCATCACCAGCAGCAGCAGCAGTCGCATCACCAGCAGCAGCAGCAGTCGCACAACCACCAGCAGCAGCAGTCACACCACCATCATCATCATCATGCTGCCCACCAACATCATCAGCATCGACATTCGGGCTCCGCTGCCATCGGCATACCCATAGTTCCTTATGGCCTGCACCACAAGAGCACCGCCTCGCTGCACCACCAACAGGCGACACATCAGCAGCAGGCTTGTGTCCTGCTGCCGGTGATTAAGCCACGACAGTTTCTGCCACCGCCACCGCCCAGTTTGCCACGACAACCGCCACCACCACCGCCGACAACGCATCCACATCTTGCCGGCCTCTACAGCAGCCAGCTGGCGGCGCGGAATCAACTGGAGCTCTATCAGCAGCAGATGTACAGCGATGTCGACTATGTCATCTATCCCCTACAGGATCCGGCTGTCAGCCAGCAGGAGTATCTGGATGCCAAGCAGAGTTCACTGCTCGCAGCAATGGCTCAGGCCCAGGCACAGGTTCAATCGCAGGCGACAGCACCACCCTATCTGGCGTATCCCGCCGGCTGGGATACGTGCAAGGGACACGCCATCTATCGGAGCACACCGTATCTGCCGCTGGCCTTATCGACCCATTCGCGCTATGCATCCACACAGAATCTATCGGATACGTATGTACAGCTGCCGGGAGCGGGATACTCTCCCTTGTATTCCCCTTCGATGGTCAGTTTGTGCAGCTCGTATGAGCCACCACCGCCGCCACCATTGCATCCGGCGGCGCTAGCAGCGGCTGCTGCGGCAAACGCTTCGAGCCTCTTTGCACGATCACGATCAGACGATAATATTCTGAATTCGCTCGACTCGATGCCGATGCCAAAAGTGAAGCGTCTGCCGCCACCGCCGCCGCCGCCCTACGTCAATCGGCTCAAGAAGCCACCAATGCCAGTGCCTAGCGAACAGCCGCCGCCGAGTAAGTATCCCCATCAATCGCCAAGAGAAATGCACCTTAGTTGATTGACTGACCAGATAAACGATTGATTGTTTAATGATTGACGATTACTGACTATCTGATTGATATTTGATTGACTGATTTACAAATAGATCAATAAGGGACTCTTAGATAAAAGCTTCAATTGACTAACTCATGGATTAACATATTGATTAACTAGTTTACTGACTAAAGAACGACTGATTGAATTACCAATGGCTAATTGACAGAGTGAAACATTACAAATTGATTGATTACATTGGTCTACTGTCTAACTGATTAACCAATTGATTGACTGTCTTAGCGACTTATCAATGAATGATCAGTCAGTCAATGAAACATAAAATTGATTGATTGATTGACTGGTTTATCGATTGCGATTAATTAATGTCTGACTGACTGATAAAAGGGCAATCGACTGACTTAACATATTGATTGATTGCCTTATTGACTCATTAATGACTGACTGATTGACTAAAAAGTGAACTAATTGTTAAACCTATTTTTGCCACGAGTGTTTCCAAACCATTTTTGTATTCTAACTTATCTTTATCTCTCTTTCTCTTTATTGACTCGTCTTTTGCAGTACCCTTGAAGCCAAATCCCAATCCCAGTTTGAGCATACTGCCGCCACGGAAACCGCTCACCCTAAATCCACACCAGTCGAACAGTCCGCTGATCAAGACGTCCAGCGGTGCACAGTGGGCGGGGGAGCGACCTCGACCCGATCTTGGACTCGGTCTGAATCGTGGCAATAGCAACAGCATTCTGGCACAACTACAAGCTTCCATTGCCGCGAACAGTCAAGCGCAGGCAACGAATGCACCACAGAATCCACTGGACATTGCACTGTTGCGTGAGAAGAGCAAACATTTGGATTTGCCGCTCATCTCGGCCCTCTGCAACGATCGCTCGCTGCTCAAGCAGACCAAGGTTATAGTCAATCCCAAGAATGCAAATGCAGCAGCAGCAGCCGCGGCAGCCGCAGCAACAACAACAACGTCTGTTGCAGCTGCAGCTGCAACTTCGTCGAGCAGTGGTGGTGGTCACCACAGTGCCAGCAAATCCCTGTCACAAACGCCGCCCACAAATGGGAATACGGCCACGCCCACGGGCACACTGAGCAAGAGCCGAAAGAGCTCAGCAATTAGCCATCGTCATCCACAGGACAAACTGCCGCCGCTGCCGATGCAGCTGGCGGAGGCCAATAACTATGTCATGGATCCAGCGGTGGTCATCAAGCACCACAAAAGCTACAACAACAACTCGCAGTCACAAAATCAAAATCAAACGCAATCGCAGACCTAAGCGCAAAAAGCAAACAGCAAAATTAAACATTTAAGGCAGCCACTCAATTCTCTAGTTACAAATTGGTGACGTTTTTGTGAATAACGAAAAATGTGAAATGTGGTTTGTGGTGCTGGTGCTGGTGTTGGTGTTGGTGGTTGGTGGGTCAAAATGAGAATTTGCATAGTGCGCGGAAACGTGTGTCGATCACAGTGTGTTTTTGTGGCCGGTTTGTAGACGCAGAACATCAAGCGGTTCAAACAGGCGACGAGCTTCTACAACGAAAAGACAACCAAACTTGCAAAATTACAGTCAAAACATTTACGGACAAGAGACAAGAAAAGATAGAAAAACAAAACGAACCTCAAATACGCATTCAAATAGCACACAAACAGAGAACCCAGTCTAGTCAATATAGGTATGGGCATTGCTAAGAGAAAACTATAACTACAAATGACAAAAGAGAAACGTACATGAAAAAAAAAAACAGGTAACAGGAATCTAAAGAGACAAAACAAACAAACAAACAAAACAAAAATGAAATGGAAGCAACAATACTCAAGTATAAAATACGAACTACTTAATTTACTAAACTAAACTAAAAACAAACAAAAAAAAAAAACACATACAAAAACTAAGACTAGATTAGCTAGTGGCTGACTCTCGTTATCTGAGAGCTGCTTAACACTAAGGTAGGCCCAGATGCGAATTACTTAAACTACAAATAAAAATGAGAACTAAAAACGCTGAGAGAACTAACTACTTCCGCCCAAAACAACTGTGATTGATTTTTTTTATTTAAAACTTAACTTACTTTACAAACACTAATTACAACATAGTCAACAATGAAAAAAGAAAAACGCACAAAAAAAAACTAAACTATGCAAATTTTTAGTAAGTAAAATACACTCGCATTAAGAGAGCGCCCCCAAACACACACACACACTCAAGTCACATACACATCTGACCCCATATAACCATATACTCACAAAAAGAAACGCATCAGAAACGCAGTCAAACCAATCAAAGTGCAGCAGTCGATGAAAGAGAGCAGGCAAGCAAGCAAGCAATCGCAATTTGCTCTCTCTTTGGAGCGTAAGCTAATTGAAGAGAGCGTCGATGCATTTGCGGTAATTCTCTTTGCTCAGCTGCTACATTTGCGATTGTTTTTTGTTTTTCTGTTTTCGCCTGTCGTTGAACTAAAGAATTTTATTTTGTATCGAGTGCGCGCCCGCGAAATGCCATTTATTATAATTTGCCTAGGCCTTGCCCCACCGTTTGTTTAATTTTTGTTTTTATTTTCAATTTTTTGAATTAAGCGAGTGAGCGTTGACGCTTCTGTTTATTATTTTATGTTTTCTTTTTTTTATTTTTATTTTGATTATGATTTCGAGTTTTTAAGTTGATGATTTTGATGCATTATTCATTATTCATATTATGTTTACACTATTAACCCCTGTGTATGCACTGTGCGTGTTTGTGTGCATTTGTTTTTGTGTGTTTTTTGTTCGACTGCTGTCACAAATATTTGCGTAGGTTTTTCTCGTCTAAAAGCCTATGGCTAAATGATAAAATGTGACACAGTTCAGAAACAACAAACACGCACACACATACATACACACACACACGCACACAGCAGACACTCACACAACTATTGCAGCTATATGTTATCAAAATCGGCCATATAGTATAGAGCTATAGCAAAAAAAAAAAAGAAAAACAAAAAATGAAAAAAAAAAAACGCGTAGCCCCAATAAAGTTTTTCTTATGGGGTCTATTGTCTATATCCTGGCAACTGGTTGCAACCAGCTGCCAAAATAGAATAAACTACCTATACGTGTATGTACTATATACTATATATATATATACATATATATATATATATATATATATATAAATGAGTAATAAAAATTCTGCTTAATAATCTCGTATTTTTATTATTATTGTAACTAAATTACACGAAGACACACTTTAAATTATTTTGTTAGTTTACAAATTCTTGTCTCCTTAATCTGGAATGTTGAAGCAAATACATAACATTAGAGGGTGGAGACTTAAAGTGGGTGGGGGTGGGAGGGGGTTAGGTAAACATACATACAACTCTCATGTATATTAATAGTAGAGTGTTTATATCACAAATGCTGTACATATAATACACATTGCACACATAGCAGCACAGGTTCATTGGCCAAGTTAACAATTAAAATGGCAACTGTTTCAATAAACAACAATAAACGATAAATGTATAATGTATAATGAACTAGCAACGTTAACTTGTGTCCTGGCACATTTGGTTAAGATTAAGTTATGATACTATGTCGCCACAGTCGTCGGCTCCGGGTCCTTGGAGGTCAACATATCCTCATCATCGCTGCGACGCACCCAGCGCTTGGTTACCGTTAACACGACGCCTGTGACGAGGAAGAGGCTGCCAAAAACGATGCAGCCGATGCCAAAATACATGCCATAGTCGCCCAAATTAATAGCCAACTAGAAAATAAGAAATAAATCGATTGTTTAATTAATCTTGGGGCTGATGTTGCTGACTTGGCTTACCCTCGCCTTGGCGGCCAGCTCGGGACTGAGCTCGGCGAACTGATCGAACCAAAACATGGGCATTAAAACCTTTTGCACGCCACGGTAAATGCTGCAAATAAAAATAGAAGTTGCACCATTTGCATACTTGTGACTAGATGTTACTTACTCAAAATCATCGTCGGGCTCTATCATCATGTTGATCTGAATGCGTCCATGCACTTGAACTGGCACACCAGTGGTTGGCTCCACAGCCATGACGAACTCATGCAGCGACTTGTTGGGGTTGAGGCCATCAACCGCATTCAGATACGACTTGTCGGCCAAGTAGAAGTGGGGGAAGGATGAGTAAATGGGCGCCTTATCGCGACAGGTTTTGCACTCGACTACACCTGTTTTGGGGCACTCGTCCAAGCGTGGATCGCAGAAGCACTGCTGATTTGGATAATTCTCGCCAGCGTCAAGTGTCTCCTCGGTGCCGACCCAACGGGTGGCCGTTAGTCCATGCTTTTTTAAGTTGCCCTCGGGTCGCAGATTCATAAAACGACATGCATCCGTCGCAAAGATGGTAACCTCATCGTTCACATTCATTTTGGGTGGGAAGAGATCACCGGTGGTGCCATTGACAATGCCGCAGGGCATTTCATAAAAGCCCGTTTCGGGTTTGCCATTCCAGTGTGTTAATCTACCCAAATTGGAGAGGTCATCGGTGCCAGTGTGAATGGTAAAAAGTCCATCATATTCTAACGATTCATTACGATCCGCTAGCCAACCAAATCGAGTATAAGGTATATCAATCTTTGTGGTATTGAAGAGATTGAGAAAGTCGGTCAAATCGTCCTGATAGCCATGGAATATCCATTCAATAGCGGGCTTTGTGGTATACAACATGCCACCCTCGGTATTGAACATGAAATTGATTATTTTCTTAACAATCTTTGGCTGGTGACGCATCTCATCGGCCACCGTTGCAGTGATGACATGTGCCGCCGTAATCATATCCGTGAGAGAACCGTTCGATTTCTCCTCGTCAAAGAACCAGGTGCGACGTTCATAGTACGCCACCGTCGCATTATCGTAGAACGTATAATTCTCCTTTTTATGCTTCTCGAGGAAAACGTATGGACCCATTTCCGTAAAGTGCGGCTTGATGTCCGGATTGCGTAGGTCCTCCGGATTCGTCCAGTTGAACATGTAGAAGTTTAGGTAAATAGGTATTGGCGCCTCCAGCCAGCTGTCATAGGTATCGGTGCCAGGTTCCAGTTTCAAACCCTGAATAGTGAATCAGTTCCAATCTTAAGATTCTAAATATGCCAAATAGTACTTCATACTCACATTTTCAACCAGTTTATCAGCCAAGTTGGGCCACATGACGACTAGGAGTATGCCAAGTATGGTAAAAACGGATCCAATGCCAAAGACCCAGCTCTTACGCTGCGTCTCACCGCAGCACCTGCAGCACATGATGAATTATGGAGATAGGAATGAAAAACAAGCTCCTGTTGCCTAAGGAATAAAGTGCATCTGAAAGTAGTGAAGCCATTTGTGTTAAGCCGTTACGAACGATTGCATAATCAGCTGGACAATAAAACTAATCGCTTCAATGATAATCGAGGTATTTTAATATACATATTTTTTTTTTTATTATCCCATGGAACCCCAGCATTGCTACTTTCGCTAATAATAAGCTGGAACAGGCTTATCGCTTGTACTTAAGTATTCGATAGCGATGGCAAAATGGAAATAATGGATTAAATGACAGGTACAAGTACAGTAGCTCTCAAATAGTAAACAAATTTCACAATTGTCCTCTTGCAGTAAGAGCTTAGTTACCACAGCATTTGAGGGGCTTCTGTTTTAATTGTAGTTCAAACACTTACGTGGAACCAGAGCCACAAATAATCCACAACCGCACTCTTCCGAAAGCAAACCAATAATGTGGTTTTGTAAGCAATTTGTTCGTATTTGAATGATTTGATCAGAGGCGAATGCTAATCTTAAGTGCGGGCACTACTTGAATGAATAGAAGTTGATAAAGTTTATAGTATATATTTATAGTACTCTGAGACCAAATAAACTCTAAATATTCTCTTCATACGTATAAGGGTCCCTCTGTGAACTCAGCTTCCAGTGAAGCTATCTTGATGCAACTTAGCAAATATGTTTCTTTTATATTATTTATCAAAACCAGCATATTTCTCTGAGAGTATATAATCTGCGGCTCCTTAAAATCAAAAAACTAGATATGCTGGCTTGCTAAAATGTAATCTCATATCTTAAGTAAGGAGCCCTCGATTTTGTTCAGTGTTTACATGACTGTCGCCCTGTGGTAAGGTTAAAACTAGTTTGCAATATGTTATTGTATATTAATAGGCATGATAAGATGTGCATAGCTAAAATAATTTACTGATTAAGGCCTGTGTGGACGTCGCAGCGGCTAATGTATAATATAAATATTTACCGATAAGCAGAACTAATCCGAAGTCAAAATCCATTACTGCAATAACTAAAATTCATATCGTGTAATAATAGTGTGTGTAATTGCGTCTTATCCGGCGAATGGGAACATGATTAATATGAAAAAAATGGATCTAATCAAGTCTCTCGAATTATCGGTTACCCTTTTTCCAACTAAGAGCAACAAACCTTTAGTGTTTATTGACCTGACGTTTAAAAATTGTGGCATGTAAAGCAAAAACCCGTAAAACAACATTTCAATATATACATATATTAATATAAATAAATATTTACCCATATAAATAAAGTTGACTTCTGTTCTCATCATACAATTTTGATTAGAATAAAATACATTGGGTGTATATATATTTTATTCTAATGGTATATACATATATACATACATATGTACTTGTATATAAATATGTCTTTGTTAACTTCTTTGTTCGGTATTTTATAGCTAATGGCATATTTTCTTACAAATATAAAAGCGATAATGCTGTCAGCTGGAAACTAAATAAACCAACGCCTGATAAGACAGAACTCGGAGCTCTAGCTGTGGACCTACATTGCACCCGTTGTGCATCCGTTGACTCATTAGGAATCGGAGCTGCGACTTGTGGACTTTACATTTACATTTCACAACTAATCGCAGGTTATATAGGGCGAAAAAGCTCATTAAGACCTGTATTACTCACCTGTTTGTGATGGTAGACAATGCACGTCGCCCCCTCTTCTGTGCTCCCTGCTTTTAATTGTTATTACTTTATTGTTTTTGTTGCCCTGCTTATTAACAAGTTCACACAACTGCTTAACCTTGGAATTTCGCTTGCGAAATAATCATGACCGAATAACAGTTACGAAAAGAAATAAGGCACTTTGTGGATTTAGCAGGAATGGAAGTCAAAAGCGAGTGGCAGCAACGATTGTTAATTGCGCACTGTTTGGACGATTCTGTAAGTTAAAAAAATACTTGCAAGCACAGACGCAAGCAATTGTTGTGGGTGTTGCGCATTTACCAGCACTGGTCGGTTAGAGATGGGAGTAATAATCGTTATATCTGCTCAATGGTAAATATTTATAAACTTCAGTACAAATACAAAATTAGTTATGGCAGTGGCAACTAAAATGCTTAGATTAGTAATTGTTCAGCAAATGCAACGTAATAAATATATTTAATATATCCTTACTCATTATAGTCGCTTAGCACATATTGAACTTGGAGTTGGGAGACAATGATAATAATATCAAATTCCAACTGTATTCAAATATAAACGGATTAACTTCATCATAAGAAATATCGATTGTTTCCTTTCTCATTGTAGTGTGACCGTCAATGCGTAAGAATACCAAAAATGCCAAACAGCTGGAACATATACAATTAGGTGGCAGCACTGTTACGCCGGTCTCGACCAATCAACGCCAACCACGATTCACACACACAAGCATAGATAGTTTTACACGAGAATTTTTGCCAGCCGTGAGCGAGCTGCCAATTCATACTAAAGATAAATAGATAATGTTAAATTGAATTAAACATAAGCAACAATTAGAAGAGACGAGACGACTAACCACGTAGCTAACAATCCACACAGACACACAATGCAGCTAATCAAGGGGTTGCTAATTGTGCAGCTGGCCATTTTGATGCTGGATGAGGCGCTGGCGGCGCGAGACTTTTACAAGATACTTAATGTGAAACGCAACGCGAATACGAATGAGATAAAGAAGGCGTATCGGAGACTCGCCAAGGAGCTTCATCCCGATAAGAACAAAGATGATCCGGACGCGTCCACGAAATTTCAGGATCTGGGCGCCGCCTACGAGGTGCTCTCGAATGCGGACAAGCGCAAGACCTACGATCGCTGCGGCGAGGAGTGCCTGAAGAAGGAGGGCATGATGGATCACGGCGGCGATCCGTTTTCCAGTTTCTTTGGCGATTTTGGCTTCCACTTTGGCAACGGTGATCCCCATCAGCATGATACGCCCCGCGGTGCTGATATTGTGATGAATATGTATGTCTCACTTGAGGAGCTCTATTCGGGCAATTTTGTGGAGATTGTGCGCAATAAGCCGGTAGTGAAGCCCGCCTCCGGCACACGCAAATGCAATTGTCGCCAGGAGATGGTCACCCGGAATCTTGGCCCCGGTCGTTTCCAGATGATCCAGCAAACAGTTTGCGATGAGTGCCCGAATGTGAAGCTCGTTAACGAGGAGCGCACACTGGAGATTGAGGTGGAGCAGGGCATGGTTGATGGCCAGGAGACGCGCTTTGTTGCGGAGGGTGAGCCACATATTGATGGTGAGCCCGGTGATTTACTGGTGCGCGTCCAACAGATGCCACATTCGCGTTTCCTGCGCAAGGGCGATGATCTGTACACGAACGTGACGATCAGTCTGCAGGATGCACTCATTGGTTTTACAATGGAGATTAAGCATCTTGATGGACACAGTGTGGGCGTGACGCGCGAGAAAATCACCTGGCCGGGTGCACGCATCCGGAAGAAGGGCGAGGGTATGCCGAACTTTGAGAACAACAATCTGACGGGTAATCTCTATATCACTTTCGACGTGGAGTTCCCCAAACAAGACCTGACGGAAGAGCACAAAGAAGGTAAGCACCTGAAAGCTTCATCTGCATATCGAAGTACTAATTTTATTCTTCTCATAGCCCTCAAGAGCATACTGGAGCAGTCGTCCATAAATCGCGTCTACAATGGGCTGTGAATCGTTTGGGCGTCGTTTGCATCAGGGCTGTACTTTAAGTAGTATTTATTTAAGACTTTGTTGCCGGTAAAAAGTTGTGCGCAACAACTTATGTATAGTCTAGTAACTGTAAAAATAAATCAATTAGGGGTCGTTTCACAAAAGCCACAAAGCGATCGCATCAGTAAAATATGAACAGGAAAAAACTAAAATAAATACCTACATTTAATAGCAACTATTTGTTGTACTTTACGCCGCATAGAAGTATATTTGATTGAAAATCTTAGACAAATCTGGTACTTGGGGAACGATTATACAATTTGTACAAGGACCCACAAATCAGGGTACAAAAATTAACATTTTGTGTATGGGAAAAAATTGTTTCTTTAGTCGGGTGAAAAGATGATTGGAATGTGAATTGCAACATGACACAAAATAGGTTGGTGCATTGGCTAAATTTCCCTTGAAAGCCAATTGCTGCATACTTTCAGGAGCACCCAGGTGCACGAAAAAATGTATGAAAAAATGTCCCATAGCCAGTTAGGTAAAATCAAAATGTTTGAATTTGATCGTACCCGTAAAAATAAGTGGTATTAATCATATATTGCTAATCAATTTTGAATTAAACTTAAGATCAGATAAGTGATCAAGAGAACAGTATCATTATTATTATTAATTAATGCGAGTCAGTTAAATATAATGAATTTTAAATACCCCATTTAAGCTCGCTTTTACAGGGAGTATACAAGACTTAAGCTCACTTTGTGGCAACCCTGCCAAACAGCTGTTAATCGCGGCGCAGGACAACGAAGCGAAAAAGAGCGGAAGAGACTGAGAGCAAAAGAGAGAGTGAGGGAGCGTGTGCCGTGTGGCAAGGCGAGCTCCGTTTGCGGGTTAAAGAGCGTGGACATTTTCAGCAGTGACGACGTCAAGCAAGGGGGCTGCAGCTTTTATTTATAACAAAACGAAAAAAGCAAAAAAAAATTTTAAAAAAATCAACAAATCACTAGGCAAAAATTAATGATTTTCTGTTTGTTTTCTGTTGGCGTTTGACTAATTCACAAAGCACACTTAAACCGTTACAAGGTGGAAACTAACCTCGAAAAAATCCTCAGCTCCAAACGAATCATATTAAAAATTTAAGAGCAACAAAAATTTTGTGCAACAATAAATTGCATAAATAAAATGAATGTCGCCTGATTATCCATCAATTCGAGGTGAGTGTCAAAACGAATCTTAAATACTCTGCCTACTGTATTGTAAGTAAAATAACGGTTAACCGCCTGCCAGCCACCCTGCTTCTCCAACCGTCCAACCACCCCCTTTGGCCACATTCCCTTATTGATTTTCTGCGCTGCCGTTTTTTTTGTGTGTTACTTGAAGTGACCCAAAATTGAAAAGACGCCAGGGGTAGGGACTGACTGCCTTGGAGGGGGTGGAGAGGGGTGCGGCATTGCCTGATGCGGTCAGCTGGTAGCGTGTCTCTTGCTTGTAAGTGGACGGCACCCTGAATTAATATATTTGGAACGGCAGTTGATGGACTGACTACAACTAACACATCCTTCGGCTAATCGGCACTTGTGACATGATTGTATTTTGATATTGTGTTCTTGACTGCATTACAGATTGCACTTTTCCACGCTCCGCTTGATGACATCCAAGCAATTTGTAATCTTCATTTTATTGCTGATACCATGGCCACCCTCAAATGTTATCAAATTGCTCTGCTCGCGAGATAACAGCCGTCTGGTGCGCAAGATAGTACGCTCCAAGTGGACGCCCATATTGGATAAGCATCAGGTAAGCGAAATCGTAAGGAAAATAATTTATGAACTAAAGATTTATTCATTCTCTATTACCATGCTAGGTAAAGCTGCCCTTGGAGTGTCCACTGCATCCGCTGCGAGATGTGTTTGCGCCGCGTCAGGATGAGAAGCAGCGGGATCGACCCACGCAGTGGACGTGCCGACGATGTGGCAAGAGCTTCTATCAGGAAAAGTTTCTCGATTTGCACTTTGATACGCGCCACAAGCACATCATCAATGAGGTACAGTATGGGGATTATTTAATATCTAATTATGTTACGCCTTGAATGAGTCCAAAACCAAATCCCCATTCAATTTCTTTTGTGTGTACTTAAGTTAAATAAGCTTTCAGTGAATTTACTATTTTATATTTTAAGTATTTGCAAAGACTAATTGAAAGAATTTCTCAGTATTCAATTTTGTATTTCATATCCATATGGAAACCCATCGTTGAATTGCACTATTTTATAAAAAACAATATTGTTCATTAAGCAAACATAACCACACTAGCAATATAACTGTTTTATAACCTTATAAACATGTAGCTGCAATATGAACAATCGATAGATAACTACTAGTAACCTATAAACTTTATGAGAGCGAGATAAGATTTTATCGGGGTTATTTGGGATAACTATTCTAAAATCTATATGCATTTTTTTATAAGATTAACAAATGTTATTGAAATATTGATTTTTATACTTTTTACAGGCGGAGGACTCCGTTTGCCTGGCCGACTTTTGCGATATAATGCGCTGTGAGGTGTTCCAAACGGAGGATGCTTCGAGCCTTAAGTTTGGCGATCAGCACATCGTCACCGATATCGAAGTTTGGGGTGATTCATTGGGTCAGAACTCCGCACTGGCCAAAGCGAATGCCGCATACTTGAGTCTAATACCAAGGCAAGATATAGATAGATTCATCTAAGCCACATATGAAGAGAATACCTTGTTTTTTGCAGAACTTCCACATTGAGTGCCACGCGTGCCGCCAAAGTACAAAATCGTCAATTACTCCAAGAGAAGCCAAGCCAAAGCAAGGAACAGACGCCCACAGAAGCCGGCAACGCCGCAGCTGGCGAGGAAGGTTCAGCATCCAAGCCCAAATCGGCGGGTGAGAAGCTGCTAATGAAGCTCAAGGAGCTGGGACAGGCGCATCTAAAGCGACCCGATGTGCAATCGGAACCGGAGTCGGAATCCAAGCGCAACAACGAAACGGAGGAGGTGGAGCATAGTGGCGATGCGGAGGGCAGCGGCAGTCAGCCGGATGCCGAAAAATCTGCAGATGCTGCTGGCCAGACGAAGGTGCGAGCCAATTGCAAGCCGGAGGAGCTGAGCAAACTGAAAGCACGCTGTGAGTTCCTACTTAGGAGTTGCATTGGTGGTCTGCTGCTGGTTATGCCGGATCCGGCATTCAAAGAGATGGAGGAGGAGATGAACAAGGCGGTCTGCTGGTACCTAACCTGTGATCGGTACTGGGAGGATGGCCCGCTGGAACCACGTGCCTTTCCCTGGGGTCTCATTGTCATACTGATCTTTGTGCTATCGACTGGGATCTGTTTCTGCTACTACATCATTTGGATACTGTTTGAGTAAGTGTGGCCACTTGTGGCGGCAACTAGCCCCCAGATTGAGATTGAGCAAACCCAAGTCATTTGTTTCAGCTCCGAAGAAACGACAATCAATGCCAATCATTATGCCGGCGCCGGAACCGCAGGCAGCATCTACATGCCAGCGCCACCGCACCACTACCAGCTCGACTATGCCACACAGCAGCAGCTGGACGCCGGCGCGATACCTGCCCAACAACAGCAACAGTTCTACTACCAACAGCAGCAGCAACAACAGCTACAGCAGGCGGCAGCGGCAGCGGCATCAGCTCGAGATTTGTATCCCGAACAGGTTCAATATCATCGCCACAGTCCGCGACACTACATCGCCGATCAGCATCCAGCGGGGGCGTCGTTGTCGGGAATAACAACAACAGCAGCGGTGCTGGGCACACCCACAATCTCATCCAGCGGCGTCCGGCAAGCGGGAGCGTCCTCATCCAACGCCAACACGCCACTGCATCATCGTCACTCGACGAGCCTGGCCTACCCACAGGACATTTTAGACCGACGCGACTATACAAGTAATGCGGGACGCCCCATTGCCACAAGCGTGGTGAGCAGCAATGTTAGCACTGGTGGTGGTGGTGGTGTGCCTGTTGGTGTTGCTGGTGGTGGTGCTGATCAGCGTCACTATAACACACATCCCCGGCCGCTGGAGACGCGACATCGTCATGTGGGCGCATCGCAGCAATCTTTGCGCGCTTCCAGCTCCACGCACGAGATCGTCCAGAGCGATGCGACTCACGGCCAGAACGAGCACTATATATATGTCACGTATCCGCCGGATCTGAAGAAGCGCTATTTCGACAAGTACGAGTAGCAACAAGTTGCAGTTAGACCAAAGAACAGAGACAGAGACACAGAGAGGAATGGAGTGAGAGAGCGCATTGTAAGCAAATACTAAATGAAGTCCTTGTTGGAGGAGCAAGCGATTGGAGAGAGAACCCACACCCAGTTGGTTTTTTACTTTAGCCTGCAAATTCTAGATTTGTGAACTGTGCTGTATTTTTGAATTCTACAAAAACAAAACAACAACAAATGAATAAAATGCAATAATTATTGCTGTACTGTATAAAGAAATCAGTTTACAATGTTTACCTGCATCCTTAGGGGATTTATTGGTCCAAGAAGAAGTTTTTGGGCGAAAATCCAGTTGATTTATTCTTTTAGTAGTAAAATCAGTAAAATAAGAAGAGAGATTTTTCATTTTGCAATAACATGTACATAAAACATTTATTTCATTCAATTAATATAGTTGTTGCTGTTGGTGTTGGTTCATCCATCTATTGTTATTGTTTTTTTATTTTTTTGTATTTTATGTTTTACTTTCAAAAAGACACTCACATTTACATTTATATTGTATGTATATATAGTCACAATCTGGACAGATCATATTATACTTAGGGTCTAAAAATAAGTATAATTGAAAAAAAAAACTCTCAAGATTTACACGACATATAAATAGATATAGTTTAAAATGTGTACGTATTTAGGACATATGTATGTGTGTATTTTGTGTGTATGTGTAAAGGACATATAGATGATATATATATATATATACACATATGTATATATATTTATGTATGCATATTTATAAGGCAGTTTGCCTAGTTCAAATAGTAGTATAATAAATATTATTATATTTAGTGGGCATTTTGCATTTTGCATTTTCAATTTGAATTGCACTTCAATTTTGCTTTTGTACTAAAATTAAGCGTATTACATTAATCTATGGTTTTGATTTGCTTGATACATATTAAATATTGCACACAAATTAGTAGAATTTGAAAAAGAAAAACAAACAACAACAACGTGTACCCGAAAGTTTTCCCATTTCTTTTCATTTATTATTATTATTATTTCAATCATTTTTCTTTTTTTTTGCTTTTTTGTTTGTTTTCTTTTTATGTATACATATATAATATAATACATTTATAAATAACATTTTTTTAGTGTTTTGGTTTCTTGTCATTTTTTTATTAAATGTTTTGGTCCTTTGGAATGTGTTTTGCTAGTTAAACGATGTTTGCAGTAATTGCAATTTAGCTATATAGGTGGTCGGTTTCATATGATTAAGTCGGATAGTAAAAGCTGTGTCCAACTAACTATTTTTTTGTTTTTTTTTTTGGTTCCTGGTCTTACATAACCCATAGCATTACCGATTCTAACTGTAAATATGCATTACGCATCCGCATACCAAATCAGTATTTAACTACGGTCTGCCGGAGTTAAAAAACGTCAGTTGACTAATGCATCTGCCCTCCATATAGTAAGTATAGTATAGTAAATATATAAAACGATTATCTTAATAAAAAAAAATAATAATAAAGGCCATTTAAGCGGTCTACACCAAAGTCTTCCTGACGTAAAATATATGCTATGTATTTGTTAAATAATTATGCTATGTTTAACAATTCCCATCTTAAAATAAATTGCACTAAAACAAAACAAGTCTTGAACTAAACTGACAACACTAACAAATCTAAAACTAACAGTTTGTTTTCTATATATGTATTTCTACTTCTTATTATTTTTATTTTTGTATATATATATGTATATATTTTTTTTTTGGTCTAAGCTGCATTTTGAAGGGAAGGCAGTTTGCAAGTTCTTAACTTAAACAACGAAACTATTTAAATACAATGATAATCAAGTTAAAATATTGCTAGATACTCTGCAAACAAGGTGGAGCGACGCAATGTGAAAGTGGGCGTGGCAACAAAAGTGAAAAGAGGAAACGATACACTACTATTTCCATATAGTTTTGTTGTTTGTTTTTTAAAAACCAAATGGCCATCAACTTGAAATGAATAGGGCTGTACTTGGTTATAATTACAGAGAAACGTGTTATCAGCACGCACGAATCAAAATAAAGCTATAGTAGCTACAGGGTATATATAGTATTTATCTGAACCTATATCTGTAACTGCCGTTTGACCTCTGACGAGCGACAGGCGGCTTTAAATTACCCCCAGCGACTAAAGTGCTGATACACTTAACTGATAATAAATACAAAAATAAAAAAAATAAAATAGAAAATGAAATAGTTCGCTCCATCTCGCTCACTCTGCCGCACACTAGGGCATACGAATTTATAAGTATATTTAGATAAGTATTTATATATGGCTGTAATGACATACGCGCTCGATTTTAAAAGGCTAATTGCACGCGAGTTGAACAACAACAACAACAACACACATACAAACATACAAACATAATGCTAATGGATCTACAGATCGCGTATACGCCAGGTGTGCATGCCCCCCGGTCGCGCTTCTTTTTACGCCAACCCATTTGCACGAGATTCGAATATGAAATGTTTATAATTTAAAAATTAGTTTCAAACACGTTAGTTGCATGTAAAAATATATTGCACGATCAGCTAAAGAATATATCCATTGTATTTGTGTAGAGTTATTTCATTACAAAAATTATTTTCTTTTGCTATTTTTTAATTAGATTTAAATATTTTTTGTCTTTTTTCATCAAAACATATAAAATAAAAAAATAGCTACTGTATTCGCTAAAAAGAAAATTAGAATGCTTTAGTTATCGAAAAAATTATGATTCTTAAATAAATTTGTATTGCTCAAAATCTCGTTAATGATTTTCTTCTTATATTGAAGTGTTTTGAAACAGTTAATTTAATGGTAATATATAAAAAACATTACATTTAAAGCGTAGCTCATTATTATTATTATTATTAACCAAAGAGTTCCCATTTTGGCCGATAACAGTATATAAATGTATGTAAATTGATGTATAAATATACATATATATATATTGAAAAATGACAAAATATTTATTCTTACATAATTATATATACATTTATCTAAGTATATATATAATAAAAGCTGCCAAAAAAGTTTGATTTTTACATAAACAAGTCTTTTGAGATTCTCGAAATGTGTGTGGGTTTTGTGAATGTGTGTGAGTGTGAGTGTGTGTGTATGTTAATGTGTATGTGTGTGTGGATAATTTGAATTCAAATTTGTAATCCATTAGGCACGCCAAGTTAATGCTTCACGCTAGAGCGACAAATGCTCCAGGCCCCAAATCCCACCCCTCCTTCAGCACTTCCCATTTATATATATGTGAAGTGGTGTTATCTAATCTTTGGTTAACGCCGTTTGGTCAAGGCCTGAGCTCTCGCGGATTGGGGCAACCGACGACGCTTGTACTTCTTGAGCACACGCTGGGCATGGTAGAAGCGACTGATGTTATTTTGCACATACTTTCTATGCAGATATTTGAGAAACTCCTGGCGCTCGAAGATCCTGTAATCCTCGGGCACCACCTCCTCGTGATGGATGAGCGGCGTGGTATCGAATTGTGGCTCCGCTTCAGTCAGCAGCTCGATTAGCTGCAGTGTATTCGTCTGCTCTGCAGTTGTTTCCTGCGCCGGCTGCAATTGCCCCACCTCCGCCTCCTCGTCCTCCTCTCCCAGCTGCTCGATCTGCTGAGCCACCTCGTCATGGTTTTGATCCGCTACCGCGCCCAGTATGTTCTCATTCATATCGCACTGCACCACATACAGATCGCTGCTGTTGTTGTCGAAGATTTCGGCTAGATTGATGAGCAGCACATCCTGTGCAGCGGCGGCGGCAGCAACGCCTTCGATAAGCTGCTTGCCGACTTCCGTTTCGTTATCCTCCGCATCGGAGGCGACACCGATTTGCTGATACATCTCTGCCAGCGCCTCCTCGACACTTAGTTCCCGCGTTGTCGATGGCGTCGTTGCCGGCGTTTGGTTGTTGTTATCCTGTAGGATGTGTTGAGCCCCTGGGGCACTTATGACTAAGTCGCTAACTTTTAAGGAACTATTTAAGGCAATTTTACTAAGGTCACTTAGCTTTGGTATGTTGCTGGTGGCTACCAGCTGCTCCTGCTCATGCTCCCTCTCCTTCTCCTCCTCCTGTTCGCCATCGCTTTCAAGAATTTGCTTGAGCTTGGCTATGTCGTTGTTAGAAATTTCGTCGCTAGTTGGATTAGCGGTCAACGCCTGTGTGGTCTCCTGCATGGGCAGCGCTGGCAGCTGCTGGGAGAGCTCCTTTTCCAGTGCAGCCATCTCATTGAAGTCGCTTTCCTCGCCGGAGCAGCTGCTGCTCGAACTGCTGGCGGTCTGCTTAGGCACGTTGGCATCACGATCGGAACTTGACCTGCTGCTTGAGCTGGTGCTGGAGGTGGATGTTGTTGAGCTGGAGGAGGAGCTGGAGGATGACGATGATGAGGAGCCCAAGCAGATGGCTGTGTTTGGCTTGGGTTGTAGTAGCAGAGCCGTCGACTGATCCTCCATGCTGTGATCCAACCAGCGCTGAATTTCTAGTTGCTTCGACTCATGCACCGAGAGATGCAATTCGTCCTGGGTTTCCTCCTGCTCTAGAGCTTTTACATTCCGTAGGGTTTCCATTTGCTGCAAGGATTTAACTTCTTGAGGAGGTTCCTTGTCCACTTCCTGTTGGATTATCGTCTCCTTGGATTGTATTTCTTCCTGTCCAAAGGTATTCTGCTCCTCTTCCATTAAGAGACTCCCTATTTTTGGGGTTTCCTTTTGCTCTAAGGATTTTACTTTCTGTTGCTCTTCACGTTTTAATTTCTCTTCAGTTTCGGAATGCAGCTTTGCTTTGGGCGATAAGTTTATGTTCTCCACATCATCGAATCCCTTGAAGCTGCCCAGCAGCTCCACGGATTGCACCGTGTGATTGGAGTCACCATTATGTTGCTCCTCCAGACACTCTGCGACTGGCAACTCCTGTTCCAGCTGCAGCTGCTGCTCCTTGCCAGTAACACAGTCGGCGCTTTCTCTCATGGCATAGCCACTTTTGATAACCGTCTCGCGACCCGAGGTTGTCGCCGAACTCCGACTGGAGTTCAGAGCGGAGAAACTTAAACCCTTCAGACTGAGTGGATTTTGTGTGGCATATTGTTTGGCAGATTGCCGCTTGATCAGCGGCAGGCAACGCTCCCTTCTCAACGAGAGCTGACGTCGCATGCGTTGCGAACGCTTCTCCCGCAACCTGACCAAGGCGTATCTCCTGCGTAGCAGCTTCAATGCACGGAAGTAGAAACGATGCTTGATCTTGGGACTCTCGAACTCGAGTATCTTTAACATTTTAATGCGATTGCGCGCCGAAAGCTTGCGACTAGCTCTCGCCGAGGCTTTGGGTAAGAGTGGCACAGGTGTTTCCACTTCAACTGGAGCTTCGTCTAGAGCTGGTTCGGCAGCTGGTGACAGAGGCTTAAGGACCTCCTCTACGAGGTTAGCTTCTGCTGCTTTTTCAACTTCCATATTCGATGTTGGCTCCGTTGTCTTTCGCTTGCGTTTGTAGAACTTGAAACGCTTCGCATGCTCCCGATACTCTCCGTCGCCCGGTGCCAGTACCGCCATTTCCGTATCACTTTCGCTACCATCGATCTTGTGTATGAAAGTCTCGTATTCCTTCTCGAAAGTCGATTCGTCCGAGTTGCTATTGCTCTGATCAAGCTCAATGCTGGGCGGTCCTGGCAGGCAGCTACTATTGCTCATCTCCAGGGGCAGAGGCAACGACGGTTCGACGGGCAGCACCTCCGATGCAGGTTCACGTAGTATCTCAGCCAAGGCGATACTCTCAACTGGCTGCGTTTCATCACACGACTCAATGCCCGATTTTTTCAGACGCAGTTCATCCAGTTCCTTTTCGACATCGAAGCTGGCAAAGGTATCCTCGACATGCGCCACATTGCCTGCTACTTGATTCGATTTCTCGTGATGATGATCGATGATAATGTCGGGTAGATTCATTGAATGAAGCTCGCTCAACTGATGATCGACAACGGCAGTGGCCACAGGTCCTGTGGGTGCCAGTGTCTCATACATGAAGCTGGAGGGGGGAGCCACCACATGTGGTACCACCACGGGTGCCACCACAGCTACTGCCGATGATTGCTGTGTTTGCTCCAACTCGAGTCTGTTTGGCGGCTGCTGCTGCTGTCCTGGCAACTCCTCCTCGTCATCATTCCAGCTGGCCAAAAAGTCACGGATATTCGAGCTATTCGAGGTGGGCACCTGCTGCACTTGTTGCAGCTGTTGCTGTTTGTGTGACTGCGTCGCATAATGCTGACCGGCGCTTGCGTGCAGATCGTAGCCCACATAGTTGTCCACATGTGCTTCGAGATTGCTGAGCGGCGCCGCAACCGATTGCGTCAAATAGCAATTGCTGTTTCCCGGCGCCGCTGGCAACTGACGCTTGCGATAGGCGTACGGAGGATCCAGTGGATTACCGGTCTGGTAGGGCTGCGTTCGATGCGACTGCTGCCCATAGGTGTCCAGGCTGCTGAGATCATTGTAGTAGGCGGTGCTCACATTCGCCTCGAGGCCCATATTCAGGCTCATGTTGAGGCCCAGCTGCGGCACAAAGCGCTGACTGTTGTTGGTGACGGGTGTGACGGTGGCGGGGGTAGCATTTGGTGCAGCAACACCACCCGGTGGCTGACCATAGCCGTAGCTCAGCTGGGCTGGCGAGTCGTAGGCGCTGTAGAGATCAGTCGGATGTTTGAGCTTGTGGGTGACCAATGAGCTGCTGGGATTAACGCCGGAATATTGTGGAGGAGGTGGAGGTGCTCCAGCTGCTGCTGCCACTGCTGCTGCTTGCTGTACGGCGTAACCATTGCTGCGCGGATAGTAGCAACTCTGCTGCGGATACGCCTGCGTACAGCAGCTCTGTCGCGCATTTTGTGGCACATTCTCCACAGGATTGGGTACGGGCCACATAGCCCTACCGCCATACGGTTGCGACATATTGGCCTGATACGGATTGCTTGGATAATTAACGGGCGCCGTTGGCGTTCCATACTTGTCGTACTTGTAGTACAGATCGCTGCTGGGCGACGCTCCCGACGTCTGATGATAGGCACTGCTGGAGGCGACGCTGTTGACGACACCCATTGCCGATGGGGCGACACGACAGTTGGCGGCGTTGTAGTCAACGCTCCAGTGACAACTGCCGGCGCTGCTCGATTTACGATACGCCGTCTCCGCATTCAGTTCCGGCGGACTATAGAGTGGTGCAGGTGCCCCAAAACTCAGGCCACTATTGGGTGGATACAGCGACATGCCGTACTTGTCATAGTAGGCACCTGCCGACACCTGTCCCGGTGAATTAGCCGTTGCTGCTTGAGTGTTGTATACAGCTTGTGGCATATTCGAATAGCGACTGCTTGGCTTGATGGCCGCATAGTTGGGCTCCAGTGGCGACAACTGTTGCAGCTGTATCGCTTGTTGCTGCTGCTGCTGCTGTTGTTGTTGCTGCTGCTGCTGCTGCAACGGTTGCAATTGTTGCAACGCTTGCGTTGACTTTTGTGCCATGCCCAAACCCATGCCCATATATTGATGTTGCTGTTGTTGCTGCTGCTGTTGCTGTTGTGTTTGTTGCTGCTGCTGCTGCTGCTGTTGCACTGGCATTTTGTACTTGTATGCCTCATAGGGATTCGTTTGGCTCATGGACATGGGCATGGACATTGACATGGACATGCTTTGAGGCTGTGCATAAAATGGTGTTGCTGCCGCCTGTGGCTTGCTGCCAGTTATCATATTGTTGCTGCCGTTGCTGCTATTGTATTTGGGCGTTAGCTTCTCGTATCGTGCAGCAGCAGCTGGCGCATTATAATTGTAGGCACTGTAATTGTACGCATCCAAGGATATGCCACTTCCCACACCTCCCCCATAACCATAATTCTGATGGTAAAAATGCGCTTGTTGCTGCTGCTGTTGTTGATGTTGCTGCTGTTGCTGTTGCTGCTGTTGCTGCTGCTGATGTCGGTGCTGTGCATCTAAGCTGGTCAAGGCTTCACTATAGAAGGGTGCCACTGTCGCTATGGTAGCCATTGGCGTTGACGTCGCTTCATAGTGGCCGCCGGAGCCGAGCGGCGTTGTCGGTGTCGTTGTGGCACTGCCGTAGCCGCTGCTCGTGCTGCTGCTGCTCCCGGGCCCAGAATTGCTGCCCACAGCAATGGCCATGGCGGCCGTGTCCATTTTGCCAGCTGCAATGACAAAAAGGCAAAGCAGTTAACTTGATGAAGCGAGTAATTAAATTCACACAGCGCCCATTAACAAGGATTGCACCAAAGGGGAAGCGGAAAAAAAAACCTAAAACAAAAACTTCCTTTTAAATTATGTTGAAATAGTTAACAATTAAAAGAAGCACTTTTCTATGCTTCAAAACTTTATTTAACAACTGACCCATTTATTATTCTCGCTTTCAAAATTACGGCAAGGCTTTAAGTTAACTTAAAAAAAAACAGGAACGAGCTTAACTTAACTTATTTAAAACAAGTAACAGTTTTTAAAAAGTTTCTTTCCTTGCCGCAAGCGATCTATTACAAATTGTTATCGGTAATCGATTATTATCTATATCGGGTAGACGGAAGTTTTCGATATTATTTCACATCTTATATTCCAAATTAACTTTTGTATTATCTGGCATCGGCATCTATACACAAACCGAACAGACAACTAACTAGACTTTATCAACCTGGACTTTTATGCTAATCAAGAATATATATTTTATTGGATTGAAAATCCCTTCTAAATTTATTGAGACAACTTTTGTGTAACATTTTACAGCATTATAGACAAAATGTTGTTAAAGATCTGATTATGATTGTGTTCGGAAGTTGCCTTTTTGCTGTTTTGGATTATAAAATTGTTGTGCTCGCCCATTTAGAGAATGGAACATACTTAATTATGCCATTCTGCAAGGGCATGAAAACAAAAGTTGATGAATTGCTCGGATACATGAAGTACACACATGTACACACACACACACACACACACATACGCGTTTGTAATTCCCGCTTTGTTTACAGTTGCCACTGTTGCCCCAACCCCTTCGACACACACTCAACACACAGATATTCAACGCAAACACATGTGTGCTGCACTACAGGAAAAGGCAATTATTCCATGGCATTTCAATGAAAAATGGAAAAGTCCCACAACCACCTCACTCCACCAAAAATAAAAAAAGAAGAAAACAGAAAAAAAAAAAATACAGTTGGTTGTTGCTGACTGCTGGCGGCGAGTTTAATGGTCATAAATGGCGTATTCCACGCGCGCAGGTCCCCATTCAAGTGTATGTCAATGGGGTTGATGTCTAAATGCTGACCGGCAAATGACCCCCCAACCCCACCCCTTCACAAACCCCTTCGGGAAACCAATATTAAAGAGAACTCGCGTCAACTTAGTGAAATACGATTGTACATTAAATATTAACGATGCCCGTTGAACAGTGGAACAATAATGAACCACAGCGCAAAGGGATCCATTTTTCTGGCCGAAACTTAGAAAATCTTTTTAGAATAGTAATTTAGTCCATTTATTCCAAGAATTCAACAATAGCAATTGAGTATGTGAGTTTTTGGTAAGTGGCGCATGCTATCAAAAAATAGCCAGAGCAGCAAAAACAAAATAAACATATTTTTATCTATATCATAAAGATAAAATAATTAGGCCTCAAACAAAATATCGTTTATCGAAAACAGTCTAGTTATCCACTTGAATAAATTACCCTGAATTTGTCCAATTTCGCCGGTAACCATAATTATTATTGTTAAAAGTTCGCGGAGTATTGAAAATACAATTTCTGTTTTCTGAACAATTCTAATGTCCCTTCTGAAAGCTGTAAAACACAAGCAATAATTGCTTGGAAATTCCAATTGTAGTTAATTTTTGAAATACAAAAATCTATCATTTATTTACTTATGTTATTTCGCCCAGAGTGCAGTTGGCACAGTGAGGACGACGACAATACGTCTGGTTTACACGGTAGGGCGTGACGCCGGACGACGCTCAATGTCAACAGGCCCACAACAAAGTGTGCCACACACCCACACTCACACACACAGGCAATTGCACTTCAAAGGAGAGCTACATTAATTGTGGCAACCCATTAAAACACACAATATATGTACACTGAGAGAACAAACGATGCAACACAAACTGTTTAATATTCAGATTCGATTTTTCAAGAGTTTCGTTAGTCAATTAAATCAACACAAACATGTTGGACACATTTTATTTGCTCAGTGTAATAATTTTAAATAATTTCCACTGACACACAATGCGACGCTGACTGCAACGACGACGCTGACCACCTGTGACCAGCAGACGCAGGAAACAGCGGTCAGCGAAAGCGTAAGTTGCAGCCGCAGCTACAGCTGCGTTTGTTGCTGCTGCTTTTGTTGTTGTTGTTGTTTTTGTTGTATGCGTTGTTTTTATTGGTGTTGTATTTGTGGCACGCATACGCAACGTCCTCCGCCTCTGATGGCAATTTGTATGATAAATACACGTTGGCGCACCACTGAAGAACTTGGAATTCATAATGTCAATTCACTTTCGTTTCTGTTGCACGAATACATCGTATTTTTGTTATGCATAGAAGTTATTGTTGGTTGGTCAACATTCTCATCATTCATGCGCTACTGATGGCACACAGATTGGGTCACCTTCTGGCACTAATCTCTAATCATCTAATGCGGAAAGCACTAAGCCATGCCATATTGATGAGCTCTTAGTCTAATTGAGCGTATCGAATTGACTCATCATCATAATTATTATGAATATCAACAAATGATATCGAGATCGAAATGAAAATGAAAACAAGCCAGTAAACGGTTATCAGAACAACTGCCGAAATTTGAATGCCCTTGCTGAACTCCAAAAAAAAATATAACAATCGTATCTGTTTTGCCAACTTCTGTTTCTGTTTAACAATTAAACAATTGGACATTGAACCCACTAAGTTTAAGTTCTGACTATTTTGATCACTTAAAAACGAAACTGAAAAAAAAAACAAAGGGCATATTAGATACACTTAGAATTTAACTATAGTAAAAAGAAAATTAGATCAGTTTTGGCAGTGTGAAGTCTTTGCAAATTAAAAATCCCGCTTATGGCAGGTAACAGTAAATTTAATAAAATTAATTGCATCAAATTAGGAGTAGTATATAAACTATATATGGGGCGTTGTATTTATATATATACCTCAACCTAAAGCTCGTGAATTTAGGAGTGACTATCAACAAGTTTGTTACACCCCTTTTTAGGGTATTTATGTATGGATGCAAAAGTATGCAAATTCGAAAGCGAAATCGTTTTAAAAAGGCTTCTTCAGGCATTTATACAATCGCACACACAAACATATGCATATGTATGCATATAAATGTAAGTAGCGCTAACCAGGCCAGATGTTACGTTAGATTGCGTTATTGCGTCTACGACATGTTGAATAAAACAAGAAACTGCACGAGCGAAGCAACAAAATGTATGCACAAATCGAGTTCAAATACAGAACCGACTCAATTATGTTGCCATATGTTGATGTCCAAGGCAACAAGAGTGAAGCGAAAAAAACGCGCGCAACAAAAAACACAAACAAGAGGAAGCGAGACGAGACGAGACGAGAACAGTTGAGACGCGATTGCACACATACCAGACCGCGTTGGATAGTGTAGTATAGTTATGGGCTGACAATCTGGCAGCTCTCTTGCGTATGCGTAATATTTGAATGCTTATTTATTTATTTATATATATATTTTTTAATTAAAAAACCCAGAGGAAAAGTAGAAACAAACTTAATTCTATTTCAACTTATTCAATGCGTGAAACTTTTTCATCTGTTGCCGCCGCGCAAGTCGGGACGCAACGGAATGTGAATGTTGTTGCTGCTTCGCGTGCTGCCGCTGCTGACGTCGACTTTGGCGCTGACGCTTACGCCGACGCGGACAGAACGGAAAGTCCTGTGTTTTAAAGCAGGGCTGTTTGCAAGTAAAACGGGACACATAACACAAACCGTTCACAGCGAATGCCTGTACGTATGTGTGTGTGTGAGAGAGTGAATGAATGTTTGAGTGAGTGCTTTTTGTTTATTTGTGTGTGTGTGTGTGTGTATGTTGTTGTTGTGCTTGGGAAAACAAGTGGTTGCCGTGGTGAGAAAACGGGGCGCACACAATTTAAGCGCCGGCTAGGATACAAAAAAGGGTTACTTGTGGGTGGTGATTTAGAGAGAGAGGTGGTTGGGTTTATGAGCTGATACCTGACGTCGTCTCTGCGCATTTGACAGCTGCAGCGTCGTCGGAAATGAAGGCGAACACATGAACACATGCACACTTGCAATTTACGTACGCTAAAAAGCAAAAATGACAGTTGCACACTTGCACAGTGGTTCAATAAGCATAAAAAATAACCAAATTTCCCCATAACTAGAACAGGAAATTGAGACGGATTTACATATTTTTGAGAATATTAAGAGGCGTTTATAAAATAAATAATAAAAACAAATAAAGAAAAATTCATAAAATGTGTATTTTTCAAGTGCTTATTAAATATAAAAACGGTTTGAATATGAATATAAATAAATCGAATGTGAAAATTGACTAAATATGAATATGAATATTTGTCAAGCACAAATTTAAATCCTGCCACACTGTGCGTCGGCCCCATTGCAGTGCACGCTCCCATTAACGGACGGTGACGTTGCCTAACGGTTCGATGGCGAAGCGTGACAAACAAGCGACAGGCAGGCGAGCGGCATACGATGGTTAACTGCAACAACAAACAATCCAAACAAAGACTAACTGACAAACAAAAGCAGCAACAACACACACAAATTGAGAGAAATGTGCTGCAGCCAGAAATGATTTGCGCCGCTGGAGACAGCCAGGTGAAAATAGGACTCACCATCGTAGCCACAAAGCGAATTAAAATTAAATTGAACAACAACGCAGTCGAACCAGCAAACGGCAAACGGCGACAAAACCCAACACACAATAAAAAAAAAAAACAATGCCAAAAACGGTTTTGCGGTTGCGCGGCAATAAGGGGATTGACAAAAACAAAAAGGGGCAAAAAACAGCAAAAAAAAAAATATATATGTATGTATATTCAAAATAATAGCAACAACGGCAACTATAAAAGCAGCGCAATCAAATGATAATAAAAAAAAAAGACGCGATTACACTGACAGCAACAACAATAACAACAACAGCAGTAGCAAAGTTGGCAGCGCCGTCGCACTCTACACAGGCAGAATCACACACACACATGCACAACACACTGTTTTTGATTATGCATGCGTGAGTGAGTCCAGCGTCGTCGCCCAAAGGTGAAACGAGAATGGAGAATGAAGAAGCAGCAGCAACGACAGCTTGACAGCAGCGACGTCGGCGCAGAAGCCACAGAAGAAGCAATAGCAATTCAAATGTAAAACAAATTTCAAAAATCGAACAGCAAAACGAACGAAAAACCAACAACAATAACGCCAGAAAAGACCAAAGCACGAAAGCTCAAGACACAGACACAGTGTGGCAAAGTGGAGGGAGGCGGATGGTAGATGGGAGGTATGGAGAAGCCACGATAAATATTGATTGAAAATCAATAGGTTGTCCTCTCTATAGTCCGTCCGTCCATGCTTTGTCTATTTGTCATTTGTAGCGTGAATTGAAGCCCTATGCGCATTTCCATGCCTACACTCGCAAAAAAAACTAATCTTTTGCAAATACTGCATTTTAAGTAAAATTCCACAAATGGGGTCTAAATTTGTACAAAAATGTAAAATAAATTTTTGGAAATCTTCTCTTTTTTAAATTAAATTTCAACATTTGAGTAGGTTTAATTAAAGTAACCTGTAATAAAAGTAAAAAATTGTGAAGAATCTTATTACCAAAATTTTAAGCATTTTATATTATTTAGTGTTTTTTGTTTTGTTACTTTTCCTTATGCACATTGCATGTATATTTTTCTGAGCGTATGTTTGCCCAAGTATTCACTTGTATACAGCTGTATTTTTATAAATACATATGCATATTTACATTTTTTTTATACATACAAATATACGTGCGTGTTGCTAGCGCTGACAAGCTCAGCTTGATAATTTAAACACGTACACAACCCCAGCCAGGCAGAAGCACACCGACACAACACACACACTGATAAAGCTGTACGCATACATATAGAGCAAAACAGACGGAAAAACACAAAAAAGCAATAACAACAACAAAAAATGTCAACACACTTTTGCCGTTGTCATTATTTTTGTTGTTGTCATTGTTCTTGTTGTTGTCTCACTGAGTGTGCGAGAATGTGTGTGTATGTGTGCGTATGGGGCATTTTTGGGCTGTAGGCTGGAAACAACATTGTTGCTGTCGCTATTGGGGCGCAAAAATAAAATGCCAAAAGAACACAATAAGTAGAGCAGCCCAAGACTGCGTCGACTGCAACTGCGACGGCGACTGCGACGCGGGCAGCATAAGCCACACTCATACGGCCAGAGAGAGAGAGAGATGGAGGGTAAGCAAGAGAGAGTGAATGTGCAAGATATAGAGTGGGGGAGGTGGGTGTGCGGAGGGCAGCATATGCACTGAAGCAGCAAATAAACCACGTATTCACACACACACATACAGAGAAAAGCTCTCGGCATACCCGAAGTTAATATTACAAACATTTACATATACAAACCTCAACAGTTTTTCGACATTTTGTTGCTATTTTCGCTGTCGCTGCCGCAGCTACTGCTGCTGCCGCTGCTGTTGTTCACTTAAACGTATTCTGCCTGTGCCTCTACTAGTTATTGTTGTGTGTGTTTGTTTTGTATCTGCTGTTTCGTTGATTACTTTGTTGTGCGCCGTTGTGCACTATTACTTGTGATATAATTTAATATTATGATCTTGTTGCCGTTTTTTTATTAATGCATTCAATTATCTTTTTTGTACGCACACACACACACAGTCGCAGTCGAAACTCTGCTGCTGCTTGGCACAAATTTTCATTCCCCAAGGTAATGTCACTGATAAAACGCGCACTCTACTTTTATTTTGTTTTTTTTTTGTGGTTGTTGTTGTATTTGTTGTTGTTGTATTTTACTGTGTAAAAAGATACGTTTACGAAACAATTTTTTCGACGCTTTTTGCACGAATTAAAGTTAGAGATACACAGAAACACAAAAAAACACAAAATGCGACTTTGAATGCAGCCGGCATTGACAGCGTTTCCAATTATAATTGTTGTTTTTGTTGATTGCTGCTGCTGCTGCTGCTGCCGCTGCCGCTGCTGAGTGGTGGGCAGAAGACACTCTGTACAGGTGGCAGAAGCGTGTCGAATTCGAAATAGCGGCGCGTAAATTTTTGTAGAGAACTAAATATGACGTACACAACAAGGGGGAGCGTAGTGAGTGGTAGTAATAAGCGTAGTAGTATTAAATATATAAAAGTTAATAACAACGCAAAGAAATAAACATAGACGCACGCACACACACACGGACCGCCGTACGGAACGAAAACCCGAACTGCGACGAAATACGGACGTGCGCTCTATCTGAAAGTCGAGTTACGAATGAGCAACGGTAAAAAAAACACATATGAGTACCGTGAGCCGTGAGCAGAAGCACGCGCCAAAACGAAAGCTAGTAAAAGTTCAGAGCGAACATTATTCTAATTGGCGCTCTCTCTCTCTTTTCTCTCCTGTGTCTCTCTCTCTCTCTATCTTGCTGCATGTGTGTGTAAGAGAGTCCGTTTCATACAGGTGGTTTAGTCAGTGGCAGTCTCAGTTACTTCACTGGCAATGACCAGCGCAGCAGCCGGGGTGCTAATTGAACATGTCGGTTCTTTTTTTACAGTTAACGCAAACACAGCCGCGCCGGTCAGCAATTAGCTGGGATTTGTTTGTTTTTCAGTTCTCAATTTGCGCGCCACAAATAACTGACGCATTCAACACTAAATTTGTTTGCCTTGCCGGACTGTCAAAAACAGTTCGAGCGTTGCCACTTAACTATTGCAAATGAAATGTTGCGGCAAACGTGCATTTTGGCCATAAATTTAAATGAAACTTTGTAACATAACAATGCACAATATTATTCATGAAGATCCAAAGCTTTCGCCAGAATATCATAGGAGCAATATGAGCAAAATTAAAATCAATTGTATGTTTTTTAAACAGATTTTGTTTGTTAGCTGTCGCTAATGACATTAAACCTCAAAATGCCGAGCACGGTTTTACTCATAGTCGAATTACACATTTTCCCCAAGGCGATTTTGCGCGCCACAAATAACTGATTCTTGCAACACTAAGAAAGTTTGCCTTGCCAGACTGTCAAAAGTTTGACGCGTTGCCACTTAACGATTGCAAATATTAATCGATAAGCGTATATTGAGAAAAATGAAGGGGAATTGACGGACGTTAATTTAAATAAGACTTGTAAACAGAGACAACTTTAAAGATGGCTGCGGAATGGCAAAGACTGAGTTTTCGGCAAAATGTCATATCCAAAATGTGAGTAGTGAATTGAACTTCAATTTCTTGATTTATATTTTTCTTAATGGATTTTCTTTGTTGTTGCGGCAGCCACGACATGTTGCCTCAAAATGCGGAGCCGAGTAAAAATGCCAGCATGATGGAAAATCATATTTTTCGCAAGTCGCGCACCAGGGATGAGTATCTGGGACTGGTGGCCAAGCTCTTCATGCACTACAAGGACACAAAGCGTAAATCTCAAGCACATCAGCAGTAACAACAGCAGCTGCAACAACAGTAACAGCCGCCGCCACCCTGTGCGGAAATGGGACAACAGAATTTGATGCAAGACCCATTGAAGCAGCAATATGAGCAAAAATACAATCAATTGCATGCTTTTTAAACATGTTTTCCTTGTTAGTTAGCGATAGCTATGACATTAAACCTCAAAATGCCAAGCCCGGTTTTACTCATAGTCGAATTACACATTTTTCCCAAGTCGTTTTTGCGCGCTACAAATAACTGACTCCTGCAACACTAAGAAAGTTGGCCTTGCCATACTGTCAAAAGTTTGACGCGGTCTCACTTATCGATTGCAAATATTAATCGATAAGCGTATATTGAGAAAAATTAATAGGACTTGACGGACGTAAATTTTGGCTATAAATTTAAATAAAACTTGCAAACAGAGTTAACATTAAAGATGGCCGAGGAATGGCAAAGCCAGAGTTTTCGACAGAATGTCATCTCCAAAATGTGAGTAGTGAATTGAACTGCAATTTCTTGATTTATGTTTTTCTTAATGGATTTTCTTCGGTGTTGCGGCAGCCACGACATGTTGCCTCAAAATGCGGAGCCGAGTAAAAATGCCAGCATGATGGAAAATCATATTTTTCGCAAGTCGCGCACCAGGGATGAGTATCTGGGACTGGTGGCCAAGCTCTTCATGCACTACAAGGACACACAGCGTAAATCTCAAGCACAGCAGCAGCAACAACAGCAGCTGCAACAACAGCAACAGCCGCCGCCACCCAATGCTGAAATGGGACAACAGAATTTGATGCAAGACCCGTTGAATGCACTGCAAAATCTTGCCAGTCAGGGTAATCGGAATCCCCAGCTGATGCCCATGGGCGGCGGTGGTGGGGCGCCCGGACCGAATCAAATGGCCGGTCCCGGCGGACCAGGCACCGCCTCCAATCTACTGCAGTCACTCAATCAGCAGCGACCCGGGCAGCAGCAAATGCAACCCATGCCGAGTATACGCGGCCAGCTGCCCATGGGTGGCGGCGGTGCTGGCGGCCAGCAGCAAATGGTGCAGGTGCAACAACAAATGGCCGGTGGCAACGGACCCGGCGTTGCGAATGGCATGCAATTGAACGCCATGGGCCCGGCGGTCGCCCAGGCCCAGGGTCAGGGTCAAATTGTCGGCAATGCTGGCGGTATGCCCAATCAAATGGTGGGGCCCGGGCCCAACAGTGGTCCAGCGGGCGGTGCAGCCGGCGGGATGCCCAACCAAATGTCGCCAATGGTGGTGAGTCGAAATGTAGATAAAACTATTCTGATTGATTTAGTAAAAGACTTCGAAATGGGAATATCGAGATATAATATATTTATTTACATTTCAGATGGGTATTGGCAATCCGATGATGCGTCTCAATCAGGGCATGCAGGGAATGCCAACCAATATGCAACAGCAGCAGCACAATGTCGTTGGCGGTCCCAGCGGACAGCAGCAGGTCGGCGGTCCGGGTGTCTTGCCGCCCAACGCTGTGCAACAGGGTGGCGCCATGAATCCGATGAGTGGCATGAATGTCAACATGCCACCGAATATGCAGCAAAAGGCAAATATGGCCATGGGACAAACGGGTCAAATGTTTGCCGGGAATCGGGGCGGCGTTGTTGGCGGACAGCAGCAGCCACAGCAACCGTTTATGCGTTCCAGTCCCTCCCCGGCGGATGCTCAACAATTGCAACAGCAGCAACAATTGCAGCAATTGCAACAGCAACAGCAGCAACAACAACAGCAGCAGCAACAACAACAACAACAACAACAGCAGCAGCAGCAACAACAACAGCAGCAACAGCAACAACAATTGGTTGGCAATCAAACGCCCACACAGCAGCCACCAACGCCACAGATGCCTACGCCACAGATGATACCCAGTCCGGCACTGGTGCCACAGTCCAGTCCCCAGATGATGATGCAGAACAGCCAACGCAGCATTCGCCAACAATCGCCGAGCGCCTCGATCAATACGCCCGGTCAGGTGACTGGCAATAGTCCATTTAATCCGCAGGATGAGGCATTGTACAGAGAGAAGTACAAGCAGCTGACCAAGTACATTGAGCCGCTCAAGCGCATGCTGGGCAAGATCAGCAACGATGGCACCAGTAACTATTCCGCAAGCCTAGCCTAAACTGTCTTTAATCTACCGTGTCACTTGCAGATGTTGAGAAAATGACCAAGATGAGCAAACTGCTCGAGATCCTTTGTAATCCGACGCAGCGAGTGCAACTGGACACGCTGCTCAAGTGTGAGAAGGCGCTGGAGAAGATGGATCTCGTCTCCTACTCCGGTCAACAGTTTGGTGTATGCCAAAGAGTTATCCATTTATATTCGCTTATTAAAATCGATTAATTCCCTTATAGAAATCATCGAATCCGCTGCTGGAGGTCATCAATACAACGTTGCAGAGTCCATTGGCGAATCACACATTGCATCGCACATTCCGTCCTACTTTGGAGCTGCTCTTTGGCACGGATATCTGTGCGCCTGTGCCCGCCAAGAAGCCACGACTCGGCGACAAGTCGTCGCCCTTCGAACAGGATGTGCCGCATGTGCTGCAGGGCGAGATTGCACGCCTCGACACCAAATTCAAAGTCAAACTGGACACAACGGCCCAGAACAACAACAAGACAATCAGGCTGATCTGTTGCCTGGATGACAAGCGTTTGCCGAGTGTGCCGCCCGTGTGTGTCAGCGTGCCGGATGAGTATCCTTGGCAATCGCCAGACTGCTCGCTCACCGAACAGGAATACTCGGCGACGCCATTCCTACAGACCGTGCAGCAGGCACTCATCGCTCGCATGTCCAAGCTGCCCAAGAACTATTCGCTGTCGCATCTGCTAGACACCTGGGAAATGGCAGTGAGGCAGGCCTGCTCGCCCCAATCAAAGCTACGACCCATCTGTGAGCTGAGCACACTCCTAGGTGTTTAATTGAAAATTGTCTCTTATAAGAAATAAAGCAGATAAATCAGAGTCGTTTGATTAACAAATCGCTTTGGATTTTCTATAGCTTTTCTTTTCATTCCCTTCAATCCTTCAACCCACAAACACAATTAATTCGACTTTGGTGTTGTAAATTATTTATATGGAAAATATATTTTCGCATTGGTTTTTTGTTGTTTTTCTTTTTTGAGATTTGAACCTTGGGATTGTTTTACCAGGTTTTCCAGGCCTTGTTTTCTTTTTTTTCACATGTAGCAATAAATACAATTGTTTAGAAATAGAAAATTAAGCGAGCGACAATTATTGTACATTGGAAAAGAGTTAAGATAAAGAAAACTTAAATATCACAGATTTTTGTTTGCAGCTAATATACAAGTAGAAGCACTAAAAGCTAAAGAAAAATAGGTGTGTTTGTGTGTGTGTGGAAAGGAAGTTGAATCCATCTCATAAGCAATGGATTTGCTAACTATATATAAGGATATTGAATATGAATTTGATATATGTACAAAATCAAACATAACGATGACAAGAAGTAGCTCTTAACTAGGCTTAAAGTCTACAGCCAGATTGGTAGCTGATTATATACTGTCTAGATTGAGATTGGGGTAGGATTGCAATTGTTGCATCCTATCGCGTTGCAGCTGTTGTTGCCACAAAGCTGCCGACAAAGCTGCTCTGCAATCGGAGCAGATCCTGTGCACTGTAAATGTGTAAACTGCTGGCGGCGACGGGACTCGTTGTCCGGACTGGAATTTGTACAGGGCTCGCAGCGGGAGCGATGGCACGCAACTGCAGCGTGGACTCACACGATGAGGAGGAGGAGGAGGAGGACGACGATGATGATGATGACGACGATGAAGATGCTTCAATAAAGGCCACATTGCGATTGACGCCGTTCGCCTTGTCCTTGTTGTGACGCTTCACGTGCTTGGAGAGATGATCGCTGCGCATGAATTTCTTGGAGCAGACGACGCACTGGAACTTCTTTTCGCCGGTGTGGGTGCGCTTGTGCCGCGACAGCTCGTCGGAGCGCGAGAAACGCTTATCGCAATTCTCCCACTTGCAGACAAAGGGACGCTCGCCGGTATGGACACGCTGATGCGCCTTGAGATGGCTGCTCTTGAAATAGTTCTTGCCGCACTCAGGGAAACTGCACTCGTAGATACGATTACGTGTGGCAGCCGCCTGGGCGGCCGTAATGTTCTTGCTAGGCGTGACAGGTGTAGGTGCAATTGCAGATGAAGATGTAGCTGTAGCTGGAGGAGATTGTGCGGCCTGGGCGGCCAATGTGCTGAGCAGCAGCAATCGTGCATTGTCTGCGCTCGAGGCGATATAGTAGCTCTGGCGGCAGACTGCCGCCGGTGCTTGTTCCGTTTGCGCCTTGGAGCAGGCATCCGCCATGGCAGCTGTTGGAATCTGTTGCTCTGTTGTTGCCGCGGGCAAAATAACATCGGCTGCCCGCTTGCGATTCATTTTGAATTTTAGATTACGCCACACATTCTCCTCGGGATAATCATCCGTAATGGGTGTGCTCAGTGCAGCATTAATGTCGCTGCAAGCCGAATTGGAATTGGTGCTGCAGCCATTCTCCACCGTGCCGAGACTATTGACACGCATAATGACGCTGACACGCTGTTGCGCCAGTGCATCCGCCTCCGAATCCTGCTCGTCAACATTTTTATGCAGCTGCTCCTTTAGCTCGGGCGGAGGCGTCAATGTGACAGCCGGCTGTTCAAGGCGCGCCTTTTTGCAGGATGGCCTTACATCGGCGGCATCGTCCTCCGTATCGGAGGGATTGGGTGTGATGATGCCACTTTTTTGACTCTTTTGATTTGCCACCAATTTGAGCTTGGCCTTGAGCAGATTCTCATTCACCTGTTGTTTGTCCTTGGCGGCCTGTAGGTAGACAAAGACAGAGAGGGAGGGAGAGCAGTGATTAATAAAAAGAGTTCAATAAACGCGTTCACTTTTTCTGTGTGTGTTGTGTATTGACCCACAATAACTTTTGGGCAAGTGTAAAAAAAAAAACCAAAAAAATTCGCTAATTACGTGCGGGCATCGACGTTAGCGTTTTTTTTTTTACAAGGCCATTCACATTTAACCTTAACCCGTGGCGGCCCCCACACGCATTGCAGGGTTAATGCACGTTGCGACGCGTCGTAAATAAGGTTTTTTTATTTTGTTCTTTGGGCGGCGATTTGTTTTTTTATGCCAGTTTCTTGAACTTTTGCAAAACACATTTTTTAACATAAATTTAAAAAAAAAAAAGTTGTACAACACAGTATAAAAGCAGAGCCCAAAAGCAGGCAACAACAATTAGTCAACGCTTCAAATAATTTTATGGGCTCGGCACGTGTGTGCGTTTATTCTGTTTGTTTGTTTGCCAGTAAGATAAGCGGGCCAAAGAGAAATAAAAAAAAGAAGACATAAATGAGCTGCACCAGTCGACGTTGACGTCGAATAGCGTCGGTGCCCGTCTGGGGCTTGGCTCTGTTTGTTTTTTCTTTTCCCGCCAGCCACTTCTAATTGGCAACTTACCTTCACACACACACACACACACACACAGACACACGCTCAAGCAAATGTGCTGTGACTACGTCAGCATGGTTGCTCTCTCAAGTGCTCTCTATCGCTCTCTTTTAGACGGGTGCTCTCAGCAACAAAAACAAGACGACGAGCAAATAACTACGACAGCTCCACATTGCTGTGGAGTCCAATGTTCGCCTCTGCTCTATATGTGTGTATGGCTGTGTGTGTGTCTGTATCACTCGCTGTGCATGCGGTGTTCACGTGAAAGCGTGCCCGCTGCGTGATCGCATAGCATTCAATGGGTGCAAGCGAGATACAAAACTTTTGTTTTTAGAAACGCGGCAAGTGTAAGCGAGCGGGCAATACACATAATGTTTTGCCTTGCCCATGCCATGTATTTTTTTTGTTGCGTGATTTGTCAAAAGCGAAGGCGTCGTTTCTACTGTCTGGGGGCAAACGACGGAAAATGCGGGAATTCACTGTGCTAGGCCGCATACATGTCTGTGTGAGTACGTGTAGGTTGCAGGGCTGCATTTTTTTGCATTTAATTTTAATTAGTTTGCACTGCATTCATTGCAATACCCAACACTCATTTATTCGTTCACTTTGTAGGTCAATCTCTTATTGCTCTGTGAGTCACTTTTGAAACTTACATTTTCCATTTTGTTATCCCGCAGCGGGGGCGTTGCAGGCGGCGACGGCAGCAGCAACGTATCCATTTCCATTTTTGTATGTATTTTATTACTTTTTTTTTCCTTTTTTTTGCTCGTTGCAAAATATTTTTTTTGCACTTTGCACTTGCTTCACTACTTGTGATATCTTTTTTTGACACCTGCACTGAGGGAGATTGCAGGATTTATAGTTGTTTTTTTATAATTTTATTTGTTCCGTTTTTAGTGGTAGTCTTATCTTGGTCTTGTTAGCACTTTTGATTTACACAAGATTTATTTTTTGGCTTTTTCTAAAAAAGTTTCTTATTTAGCTTGAAGCGGATGCGAGCGAGCGAACGAACCGTTGCGTTCAGAATTCAACAGACGAATGAACAGCATTCAGACTGTGAGCTTATACCAGACCATCGCAGTCGCAGCGCTCACACACACACACACACACACACACATACAGATACTCATATACAGATAGCGCGTGAGAGTGGAGCAGCGCATGCTGTCGACGTAATCACTTGTAAGTAGAAGTTGTCTGTGCGCGGGGGAAAAATCGTCATCAACAACAACGCAGTGCAATGGAACTGAGCGTCTGTAACAGAGTATTTTTTTATGCGTTCTTGGGTTTTGCCGTCAGGCCGTGGCAACGTGGGCAGCACTGCCTGTGCTCTCGAGTGGGATAGTGGGGTGTGGGGGGAATGGTGATTGACAAAAGGTCAGGTCTGTATGCCCACGCAGAGCCACCCAGTAAAAGGAAAATAAAGAAGAAGAAGGTAGCGTCACTAATACCAATACAAATGAACACGAACATGTTACGAACGCATGGACGTCATCAGCTGTTTACGTTCTCGCCATTGACGCGATAGGGCGTGGAGAGAGAGAGAGAGATGGCAAAAAATACAAAATTCCATTGGGGCTATCTATCTATTCATAGCTGCTGTTCATGCACATGGAGCGTGCACAGCCAAAAGGCAACAACGGACAAAAACACAAACACATACAAGCAAATATACAGAGGGAGAGAGAGAGAGGCACACACAGACACACCCCGCGGAGCCATCGCAGCCCAATTGGCGAGGCAGCTAATACTGAAGCTGAAATGTTGAATCTGAGTCTCGAGTCTGACGCATTTGTTGCTGCGGAAGTTCGTGATTAAGCGTTTTGGGCTAAACAAGAAATTGAAAACATAGTGTTGGGGCTTTAACTGGTCAGTGGCCAGACGGAGCATTAATAAATTGGCCTCACTGCATACATTTGCATTTACATTATCCATTTAGTTTATTGCCAACAGGAGGGGCAGCTAATACTTAAAACTCATACAAATGTCTAGACGCAGACAGATTTCATTAATGGGCGAAACTGGCTGTGCACAGCGTTGCCAGCTGCAATAGAAATTGAGCACAACTTTTTACTTGTGAAATTTGCTCACAATGATGAATTGATGAATTTTTGTCCAGGCTTAGAAGGTGATTAACCAAAATTAGTTAAGTGTTAGTCACATGCTAAATATTGATATTTAAGTATGGCAACGCTGACCCGAAGGCCCGTAACAGTTTCACATAAGCAAAAAGGGGCTCGTGCCACTCACTACTCGCAAGCAGCATTAGCAGAGCGCTAAATGAGCGTAAGACAGAGAGACCAGCGTCAAACAGCTGTGACTATTTGATTGAGGCGGTCTTGCGCAACAACAATAACAGCAACAACAAACTAGCACGCCGCCATACACGCGCAAGCGAGTGTGTGTGCGTGTTTCTGTGAGTTATCATACTGTGTGTATCACGCGTTGACCTCATGATGTTCACGTGAACATTTGTTGATACTCGTTCGCTTGGTTGCTTCGTTCGAAAGAGGAGAGGGGGGAAATAGAAGGCGGCGTGCTTGTTTCTCTATTAGTGATGACTACTCGTGTGTGTGTTGAATGTTTGCGGGTGTGGGTGTTTGTTGTTGTTGCTGCGTGATTTTTGTTTGTTAGTCGAAACGGAATTGAAATTCGTGAATGTGTGTATGTATGCATTTTTGTACGGAACTCAAGCAGTGCAATAATATTGTTTCGTGGGCGTGTAAATGGGGCTGCCTACTCTTCTTCTTCTTAGTTTTGCCTGCTGCAATGAGTGAGTTATTTTTCTGTGTGTATATTTTGAATGCTAAGTGTGAGTAAAACGCAATTGAAGACGAGAGGTGCGACACACCTATTCAAATAGAATACATACAAATGTATATGTGTATGTATGTATGTATGTATGCATATGTACATGAAATCATAGATATGGCTGTATGTATGTGTTATTTATTTGTACGTTTCAATTTAATCAGCAATGCGAAGGGCATCTAAAATTAGCAAGAATTCCGGTTCCAGGCAGGCAGCAGTCAGCAGTTCAAGTTCAGTGCGGGAATTTTGTACCCTTTTTGCCTTGACATGCATTTGGCGGCCGCCTACGTTCATTCACAGAGAGAGAAAGAGAGAAAAACAGAGAAAAAGAGAGCACTGCTGGGCCACCCACGTCTGTCACCCACACGCACCTTCTGAATTACACGTAGGCAGCTATCTACGCACTTAGGGTTGCCAGATCTAGAGAGGGTGAGAACAAAGAGAGAATCTGTGTGAGAGAGAAAGACAGGGTGGCCACTTGTAAGAGAGCGCATTGACGCAACTTGACATTTATTGGTTACGTATATTGTCCCGCAGTGACGTCACACGCTATTCCTCCTGTTGCTTCAAAAAGGTCAACACAGAAGAAGCAGCTACAGCAATGGCAATGACGTCGCAGGGCCATCGGGTCACGGTTCAAGGCCTCAAACACATGCAGCATTAATAAGCTTGAACGAGTCGAGCAAGCAAGCGAGCGAATATTTCTGGGTGATTTTTCTTATGGTCTTATGAGTTATGCCCCAAGCTGAGTTGTCTGTATTTTGCTTATTTTTTTCCACACCCAGGCGTTGCTCGGACGTCAAACACAGGTGAACGTGACGTCAGTCTTCCAAATGGCACATGTACCCAACGTGTGTTATGCAAATTGATTGGTGGACTTTCTGGCAAGCCTATCTGAAGACATTTTCTCGGTTGTCTATAATTTGACTCGGCAACACGGTATACAATTTTCAAAATTTCAATATTCATTTTCATTTTAAAATTTGGCCAAGTCATTCACATTTTACTTTTCTTTAGCAATCTCTTTTCATTAATTTTATTTCTGTTTGTTGCGCAAATCTTTGACTTTTTGTTGATTTTTCTTGGCATGCGAATGGGGAATGGGTAAAACCCCCGAACTTGTCTTTTGCCGCGTTTCTTTCACACGCGCCACACAATAAGCTCAAAATTTGCCTCCATGACGTCATGGTCGTGTCCAGCAACAGCAGCAACTAACTCGTGACAAATGCATCAAACTCCCTTCTCCGCAAAACCACCTTCGAGTGGTAGATAATAAATGAAATTTCATTTAGCGAAATCATAAATTAAATAAGCGCTACCAATCAATTTGTGTGTCGCCTAAGGTAAACAAATAGTTAGTTGGCCCTGATGCTGCCCCATTTTGTTGAGATCAACGTATACTGGATGTATTTACAGCTACTTAAGCTATACAAAACCAATTCAAGAAATTGTATACGTATCCGTCCATAGAATTATTTTTGTATATTTATGCAAATTTAAGCGGATAAAAGATCATAAGAGAAGAGATCATAAGATATTATCTTTATTAATTTCTTTATAAATAATATGGATGCAATACGTATATGACAAAATAAATAAAGATAATAAAAAACTGAAAAATAACTGCCAAAATACAAATAAATGAATTCATGGTAAAATAAACTAAATAAACAAAATACAAATAGAAAAGCCCTTCAGATCGGACTAACTTTTGCTCACATCTAAATTTAAATAAATTAAAATAAAAAAAACAGACCGCTCAGCTGGGAAATGAATATGGGAAAATTCTTTTGCTAGACGTGAGTTTTGTATAAATTATTGATGCATTAATATATTGCCAGTAAATTTCTGTAGCCACACCAAAAATGTTTTAATTTCTTAAAACGCATTTACAAAGCAAGTCACATTTGTTGCATACACCACTTCTAGTATGATTACCCCTGACATAGAATACTTAGTTGTGTGCGTCCAAAAGCTAATTCCTCGCCTGGTTTTGGAGGGGGCGGCCTACGTGCCAATTGACGCGTTGCGTTTAGCCAAGCGTACATTTATTCATTCCTCTATCTCGGGACTGTAGAGTTCAGAGAGTTTCGAGAACTTTACTTTATGTTGGCATCTCGATCTTAATGCACTGTGGATAACCTTCGCCAGAGTTCCCAAGTAGCTATTTACGATAGTCTGCCTCAAGGTTTTCCCCACATGGTGGGGATTATGCCGATGGCGATGACGATGATGATCATTATTAGCATTCTGTTTGCCTTGATTCGCTTGTCATTCCCAATTTAACCTGCTTCTGTTCTCTGTGGATTTCTTTTTAGCATCATTATTATTAGTATTCTGGCTTCGTCGACCTTGGCCCAGTTCCTGTCCCTGTCAAAAAAAAAGAAAAAAAAGAAAAAAAAAAGAATGTTCCATCTGAACTTGAAAGTTGTTGTCCGTGGACAGGATGGGAAAGGTGATGAGTGAAGCGGCAACGAATCTGTTGACTGTCCCTGAACCGGTTCAGCGAGCTGAGAACGCCTTTAATGGGGCAATGGCTGAGTTTGATGTCTTTGTATTTTTTTCTTGCCTATGCCGACGGCGTAGTAATCAACAATATATGTATGTATGCATGTACTACATACATATTCATCATCATCATCATCATTATCATTAGGTTCATTATCATCAACGTATTCCGAATCGTGAGTAGTCCGCAATGGAAAATATAAAAAAACATCATCAATAAAATGGAATAAGTAAAAGTACTTCTGGCCAGAGTGTCTGACTCGCAGTTACCCTGTTATCTCAAGAGAGTATGACTTGTAGATATCTATAGATAGGAGTATTTTCAATTTCTATTTATTTTGTCAAAGTGTGAAGAAGTCTAATATGACTTACATACTTGTCCTGTATTACATATTTGTCTTTATTTCCTAAACTACCCCTACTATCGAAGGGTTTAAAGATAGACTGGTATAGATATATAGAGTCAGGTTTTTAGTGTGCTTCATCTAAAATACATCCACATTCTTTCTAAGATCGTAGAAGCCAACTTGCACAACTTGACTATACCCTTTGCTCTCATTTAATAAGTTTACAGGGCATCCAAATATAAATGGTGCAAACATACATAAATCAAGCATAGAGTATAGAGTAGGGAATAGGGGTGTGTGTAGGGGTATGGCTGGGGGGTAGGTATTGGGGGAGGGTATTGGGTAGAGTAATAGAAACGTTTATACACATGACGATGACGAGGTCGCTTATTCTGCGCCTGATTGGCACGTGAACTCAACGTGAACAGAAGAGAGAGACACACACAGAGAAAGAGAGAGAGAGAGAGAGAGGTGGAGAGAGAATTGCCACAAATAGATTAGTGAGTGGGAGCGAAAGGAAGAAGAAGCGAGGGCAGTTAATTGCGTTATTTACAATTTGCATGACGTGCGGACCGTTTTTGTTTGTTTGTCCGCTGCTTGGTTCTCTGGGAACAGACCAATCCCTAAGTGGGGAAAGCGATAAGCGCCGATGTCCAGCTGCAAGCCGCCGCCGTCAGATCAATATACAAATTTGGGGCGTGGCTGGTCCGGCCATCTTATCTCTAGCGGAACGTGAAAATCGTACGCTTATCGGAGCGACGTGTGCCCCCTCTAAAACAAATGGATTCGAGTGGTGAGTGAAGTGGAGAGGAGAGGAGTGGGGCGAGATTGCATTGCTGCTGATAGGGCTGCCACCGGTCGGACTGTGTTTGATCACTGTGTTATGGAAATAAGGGGGCAGTGGGTAGCTGGCAGGGGTAGTCGAGGCGAGTGCATGCAGCTGCTGGGTGTAGTTAGTGAATTGTTGGTGAACTCTGCGTGACATTCAATTGATATTTGTTTGTGAATGGGTCTATCTTTAGTTTTTTGCACAGGTGAATGAAAATCAATTTCATCGTATATAACTATTTTGTGCTTTAAAATAGGCCAGCAGAAATAGATTATTTACTGTATTTGAATGGGAATTAACATATAGAAGCGTAGCAGATAAGTGTTAAGCACAATGAAAATAAAGAATTGTTGAATATTTATCATGACAGTTTATAAATTATACTTGACTAAAATCTGAGACATTAAAAGGCACTTATTTGCTGTAATTATCTATATGCGTATTTATTAATGGATTCCGGGAATTTACAAATAATGAAAACATCAAACAATAACCAGTTGCTTTAAATTTAAATATTTTATTGGGGAATTCTTTGTTATTGATAGGATTTTCGATGGGAAATCACTTAATTCCAAGTAATTGTTGGATAATTATACAAACTTTGTGAGTGTAGTTTGCTTGGGATACTTTATGAGAATTGAATACAGTTGCTCTTCATTCAATAAATTGTGAGAAATTCTAAAATATTGTCTACGATAAAGAAAGTACAGACTAAAAAGTAATACATCACAGTACTCTTCTTTACTTTGTGTGGTTTAATTTTAGAAAAATTCAATTTATATCTCATTAAATTAAATGAAATGAATATTTGCTCATTTCATATTGAAGAATATTTTCTCATAGATTACTTTAAATTGAATTGATTATCAAACACATAAATAACTTTTTTTACTTCCTTCAATCATTGATCCCTTATCAATAACGAACAATTTACTACTATTGACTTTAAATCAAGTTCCCATCATTCACTTGTGTTAGCTTATCTCGAAAGAACTTTGTTTCATGAATGCTGCCCCAAAGAAATCATCATCAAGCCATTTGCTAGCCAGCAAACATGAGGTTCAATCGGGCATGCGGCTGGCTGGTCACTCAATCGATGCGTGGATACGAATATAATCACTTCTAGCTGTTGCCAGCGATAACACAACAATCACACACACACACACACACAACCACACAACACACACACACACACAGGCATACTGAGTGTTGTTCGTCATTCGGCGACATTCGTCACAGACACTAAAATATCAACTGAAAAACGTCTACTTAAGGAAAAACACAAGAGAGAGAGCGAGAGAGAGAGAAAGAGAGAGAAGCGAAAAAAAACAGCAAAACATTTTCAATAACAATACTTAAAAAAAAAAATAAAAAAAAAATAAAAAAAAGTTTAGAGGTGTGTTTTGGGTGGTTCGCAAAGTCAATTGTACTGGAAAAAAAAGCACTGCGCACTTGGGTTGTTTCCACTGTTTGCGCACATGAAGCAGCCGAACAACGAGCCTCCAAGGGTGGCCACTAGCAAATAACAACAGCAACATCAACATCAACACCAACAGCAACAAAGAAAAGTAAATAAACAACAGTTAATGCCAGGGGCAGCTATCTACCCGGAGACAGCAATGGAAAACAAGACGACGCCCCTTCACAAAACAGTAATTTAAAATGGCACACATTGCTTATACGTCATGTGGCATAAACCCCATATAAAACCCAGATAACAATTAGTTAATCAGCATATGGATAGCTGATTGATTGACGGCATGATGATTGCATACAAAATATTCGCGTGTTGCCAGTTTGGCTTAAGATAAAAACGTATTCTAGAAATATGCTGGTCTGTTCTTTTCAACTTCCTACTTAAAAAGTAAAGTGTATTTTAAGCAGATGATGTGGTTGGTTTGTTGTTTATTTCATTTTTAGCCCACACTTTAGAGTCAGTTGACTCATTTCATATTATTTCGCAACTAAGTATTTTAAATTATTAATTTGTTGTTTGTCTTTGTTGTGAAAACTGGTGAGTTTTGTGGTAAATTGTAGGCAGAATTACGCAAGCCAATTTTATGTTCAACAACAAAAAAGAACGCCTAAATTGTCGATTTCTAAATTTCACCATATTTTAAGCATAGATCCACTGAATATGCCTATGAAATTTATATGATAAAGTAGTTTAATTTGGGTGCTGATGAGTATAATAATATGAATAAAAAAAATTGTTAAACAGGATAGTTTCTATGGCAGCAATTCAGGAGTCTTTGACATTTTTATAGTCTGCAGCAAAAGTAAGAAAATATAATTTAAATTTCGCCAAGTTAGCTTTCAACTGAAGGACTAGTGTCGATGCATAATTCAAAAATTAAACTTCAGATCTGGGCGGTATTTAAACTATTTAATTAACAATTTTATTTGTGACCGAAACAAAAAATGGGCTTCTCAAATATTCAACTTAGACTCACCGATAGTTCAAATTATCGATATTTACTGAGATTGCAATGTTGTCTTTACATAAATGAGTTATGTAAAGTGGAGACAAATTGCCAAAATTAACAGCTGATCTTTCCATAACAGTTACATTTGACCAAACAACTAGTTTGCAATAAAGCAGACAGAGGAACAAGCGGACATGGCTATATCAGATCAGCTATTGATGCTGATCAAGAATATATATACTTTAAGGAATCGGTTATGTCACCTTCAGTGGTTCAAGCCAAAACTATAAAATTATTTATCAAATCGTCAGCTGGCCTTCAAAACAACTCCAATCCCTTTTAGTCTATCTCTGCTGTATTTGGCCAAAGAGTGTGATTTAAGCAGGTGCCACAAGTTCTGTCTGCAGATCAACGAAATAAAATATTTGCACATCGTGTGTAGCTTTTTGTCTGTCTTTTGATTGCTTTAAAATAAACAGGTCTATTTCGAACTCGGGTTTCGTTTTGTGACAACTGTTTCGGTAAATTCCATTCCATTTTCAAAGTGGGTGCGACGCAAATGTGGCCTTGTCTGAATGACCAGCATAAAAACACATTAAATCAGTCGTATTGTATTTTGTTTAACCAGCAATCAAAATAAAAATAAATACTTCGCATTTATTAATAGTAACAAAACAAGTGCCAAGTCGCGGCTTTAGATTAAAATTCAATTGTTCAGCGAAACTTAGTTGGCAAATTAACACCCCACCCTCTGTTTTAGAATTTGTTGTGCATGAATTAGTGGCGTGCACAGCTCACAGATTCATTTCCACCAGCTGCCCCCCTCACCTGCCCCCAGATCCTAGCAAAGCGGATTTCATTCGAGCAACAATTTAGCACATTTTCTTTTATCTGTTGTTGTTGTTGTTGCTGTTGATCGAGGCACAGGCTAAATTTGTTACCCTATTTATTGTTTTTATTTTTTGTATTCGGCAAAACACAGCGCGTTTCCATAAACAAATAATAACAAGATACAAATCACAGCTAGAGTGCGTTAGCTGGCAAATACCCTGTAAAAAGGTGTAATGTGTGAATTTGTTTGCTTAGTTAAGCTGATTAACATATTTGGAACATTTTTATAATTGTTTAAAACCAATGTTTGTGTTTTGAATATCTTAGCAATTGTGTGCTATGTTGTTATCGAAAATCGATTTGTATCGAACACAGTTATCGATAAAATCAAATAAATTTGAGCTTATATTAAAAAAGTCGGTCGGACAGATAGATGGACATAACTAAATCAACTCGTCTATTGATGCGGATCAGGAATATATATAGCTTATGTGTTGTTTCTTTTTCTTACATAACTTCATAATACCCTTTTTCCTGTTTTCATTTTATTTACTTAGATTTTATTTACATTTTTAAGTAATTGTAGCATAAACCTTATCAATTTTATGGGTCCAGTTTATATAAATAAAGATATGATGCTTTCTTTGGTTTTTTATTAGCGAGGTATTTTGAAAAGAGTGCGTGGAGTGTGGAGTCATTTGGTTTATTACCAACACATGGAAGAGGCACAATTTAATCGAAAGAAAAGGTAACAAAAACAAAAACAAAAACAAAAATAAAAAGACACAATAATATAATTAACATATTTTCGCAAATTATGCATCGTGTGTTGTGCGGTTTTGGGGGCCATAAATTGATCGGATGATGCCCAGCAAGTGAGGGAGCGAGGTATGTAGAGAGAGAGAGAGAGAGAGAGAGAAAGAGAGAGAGAGAGGGGGAAAGACAGGGTGCACTCGAAGGCAATAACCAGGCTCAATATCATCACCTTAATATGCGTTGCGTGGCGTTGCCATTTGGCAAGGACAACAGTGCGTTGAGGAGGAAGCAGCTAAAATCCGCAACAACAACACAAAGAAAACAACAAGTACCGCCTACAACAACAATGAGTGACAACAAGCAACAAACAACAAACAACAAGCAACCATTTTGCGAGCGTAAAAGGTCAACGCGCAAAAAATATTCAGAAAACGTTGAACCAGGCCCAGACCCTGAACAAGTCGAGAGACGATGAGTGTAAAAATGTAAAGCAGGCCGGTCACAATATCAGCAACACCAACAACAACAATCGCAACAGCAACAACAACAGCAACAACAACAGCAACAACAACAACAATTGCTGCTAAGCTGGCAAATTGTATTGATTTGAACTTTGGAATGATGTCATGCATTGAGTGAAGCTCGCAGACAGATCGTGTTACAGATTAAAGACATAACCCACTGAGAGGACTAAGCTGGAGGTTAACACACTCAAGTGTGTGTGTGTTTGTGTGTGTGCAGGGTGTGCCACAGTAAAGTGTGTAAGCTGTATAATCAGGTGTTGCTATAAAAGTGATAAATCAATATAGATTACAAATCAATATAATAGCAAATCTTTAAACTGAACTGATCTGTAAATTTAACTGTAAACTGCATTAAAATATAATCTTGAAAATTTAAACTCTCACAGTACAGATTAGTTTTGTACTCATTTTGAGTGCATATACAGTCTTGATCAGTCGCTATAATTAAAGATAGCAGATGGAAGAAAACTGTTAAAATAGGCAAATCTAATTTAATTTCGATTTATATTTAGCCCCTTTCCGTTTTTTTTTTTAGCGTATATTTGAAAATATTGTTAGATTAAAACCAGATAACGAAAAAATAAAACCCCTTTTACTAAACCAATAAATTATGGTTCTCAAGTACCATTTAAAAAACAAAAAAAAAACCTATCGATTTTTGATAGTATTTTTGTTGTTGTTTTTTAACAATTAAAAGCGATTAGTCAACTTGTGAAACCCACGCGCTGCATTGTCAAAACTTCTTGACAAACCGATGCCACTCAAGCTGTCTGGACTACATAGATAAGTTGCACTGTGGTTGTTCCTATTATTGTTGTTGTTGTTGGTTGGCTGGTATTCGTTATTAATAGCTGAGCCGATACGAAGTTGACTTTAAAATTGGCTCGTGAGATAAGCGAGCGAAGCGACGAGCGCCGACTGAGGAAGAAACACAAACCTAGGCGCCGTCAAACAGGGCCACACGGGGCGTATGCGTGATATACCTAAATATATATATACATATATATACATATATATATATATATATAGATACAGATATAGGTATATACATTGATCATACGCAGCGTGCGCCAAATGCGAACCTACCGCAATGGCAGCCACAACAACACACCACACACAACACACACACACACACACACACAGCCTCAATTAGCAGCTGAGAGCAAAAACAACAACAACAACAACTAACACATTGCTATTCTTTTGTTGTTGCCTTATAAATAGCCGCCAAAAGGCTGGCCAAATGGACTCTGAGCCCATTTTTAGGTGGGCGTATCGTTTGCCTTGTAACGGCAATGAGCCAAGAAGCAACAAGAAGCAGCAACAACAACAACAACAACAGCAACCGCAACCACAGAAGGCGTGTAAAAATAACTGCATCATTTTCTGTTTTTAATTTTCTTTTTTTTTTGTGTTTTTTTTTGCCAACTGTCTTTTTTGGCCAGATTTTATATATTTATATGCATTTTGGCTGCTTATGCGACGCGTCAGTTAAATTTCATCAGCTCTTTTAATTTATGCACCACTTAATGATCATTAATGTGTTTATCATGATGATGATGATCAACATCATAACGGGGCGTAAAACGCAAAAAGCTGTTAAAATTGCGAACAGCGAGAGTGTTGCCTTAATTCTCGCTCTCCTCTCTCGAAAGTTGGTGCGGGGTAGTGGGTGAACTGTGGGGAGGGAGGGGGGAAGTGGGTGTTGTGCGCAATATCTGTCTGGCAAACAAGGTTAAACGCTGGATGTGTGTGAGAACCAGGACTGGAACAATAACAGCAACAGCTGCAGATCAACGCACTTCAACCAACAAAACTTCATGTGAACTTTGCAAGCGGAGCGGTTAACGACTGCGAAATACTCTGCTCAAAAATGCATAGTTGAAGTTGTGAAGTGGAAGTTAGCTTGGTTATAATACTAGTAGGTTTTTATAGAAAAAAAAGAATATATATATATTTTTGATTAGCATTAATTCGATCGAACAGAATCCGTCTGTCTGTATGTTCTGCTGAGAAATTTAGACTTTACAATATGTGTTTTAATCGTTTTAAATAAATTTAATAGCTGTGTTATCCAAGTCGACCTCTCCCGATTATTGCCTTCTCATTTGTCTAAGAAACTAAGACTTTCAAAATATAATAGATCGATCAGTTATTCGATAAAATAAAAAAAGCTAAAAAGCAACATATTAATAACATGAAAAATGTAATGGATATAGAAGTGAATATAGAATTATTTAAGAAGATCTGTAAGGCATCTTAGTCAGAAAATTCGTCTATTTTGGATAGCAAAATTTGACACTATTAGGAGACTATTTAAAATTCGCCAGGTCAAGCTATAAACTATCTAGGACAGATATTGATATTTCTATAAGTTTTTCACAATATTGCTCAGAACCAAACTACCCATCAAAGCAAAGTGCGGCACAGGGTATGGAAATGAGTGACAGGAGCACAAGGTAACTGCACCCTTGGGTCAATGATCAATCGTATCGCGCAAATGTGCGTTGCAATTATTCAGTTATGGCCACGGTCAGCGAGCAGTGGACAACCTCGGGCCGAGGAGCCGTGGAACCGAGGAAGTTGCTTGACCTGGAAGTTGTTCAGCGGCTGCACGTTTTGGACGCGAGTGTAATGCACTATTTACAGATACAAACACAGACACAGATACAGACACAGATACATAAGCAGATGCAGATACAGATACATAAGCAGATACAGATTAATAAGCAGTTACAGATACAAATCCAGTGTTTGCCAAACAGATACAGATACAAACTGCATTGGGGCAGCTGCAAGCTCAGCTATAGCTTATGGACACTTGCTGCTATTGGTGGACCTTGAGATCCAGTTACATTATCAGCTGTAGATACTGAACGGTAAATACATTATCAGTTGCAGACACAGATAAAGTAAGCGGTTAGATATTTGACAATTAAAAAAAAAAGTCAAAAATTGGTAAATCTAGAATTCAGAAGTTTTTTTCAAAAGTTAAAAACTCTTTTTAATATCAAATCTTTAAAACCCATATGAAACTGGGATCTGTAAACTATTAAATTTAATAAAATACATATAAAGAGGATTCTAGAATATTTTAAACAAAACAACAAATATTTAAACAAAACAACAATTTAGGATTTTGCCAAATATTGTAAACAACACTTTTTTTACATTTCCGAGAAATCAATAGCTTTCCTTCGAAATTTGTATTAAACTTATAATTTATATTGTACATATAAAAAATTATTTTATTTATTCACTTGATAAATACTCAAAATTTAATTCAACTTTATTTTGTGCAGCTTTTAAAATACACTAATTATAATATCGAAAACCTGAAAAATTTCTATATAAAAATCATAAACATTTCTAAAAATAAAATAATACAGAAATCTTGAAAGAAATTGTATTTACAAATCATAAACATTTAAATATTAGCTCTAATGTATATATATATTTTTTTTATATATCTTAGTGATTAATCGCTTCTGCAATTTTAAAGTGCTTAGCGATGACTTTACTTAAAGATACAGATACAATTGTAATAGATAAAGAACATTGGCAGTTTCAGGCCGCTTTCGGATCGTGTGGTATTTATAGGTTTGTTGGGTGAATATCGAAATGCATTGACCAAAAAACAAAATATATAAAAAACGAAACAGAACAAACAACATAAAAATTGCCAAAAAGCCAAAAAACCAAAAAGGCGCAAAGGCGAAAAAAGAAGGAAAAAGGCAGGCGAATGAACGCAACGAAGGCCAACGGGGCGAATACTTCATTAGCCGCTGATGCTCACAAAATGACCGCCAAAAGGGTGTCGAGTGGGGGGAGGATGAGAGGGGGGTCCGTTTGGGTTGCTTGAGTTATGTTAACCGCTAATCGGGTGCGCCATATGTTAGCGTGGCTTATTCTGCAACACATTTTCTCCATATTTATTGCCTATGAATAACTACTCAATTTGCAACGAAAATCCCCCTCACCTCTGTTAGCCACGCGTTGTGTTAAATGCCGCTTAAGAAGAGGAAGCATTTCATTTCCTGTGCTGTCAGCATTTTTCAAATCTATGAGCGTCCAATGCAAAAAAGCCAGCGAAAAATTTCCATTAAAATGCAATAGGTGCAAATTAGAAGACAAAAAACCCAGAAAGCAAAAGAAATAAAAACCAAAAAAAAGAACATCAGCAAATTGGAATAAAATGCGAATAAAATGCGGTATTGGTGTGAGTGAGATACCAGATACCCTGGAAAAAAGCTTTGATACAGTTATTAATTTAGCTGTAACTGTAACTTCTAATGTTGCCAGCTAGCAATAATGGTAAGTTTCTTTTGTTTGTTAATTTTTTTGATTTATTTCTTTTAACAGTTGAACTAGGCCCGCGGGTAAACTGGTTTTCTTCTGTTTGTATAAATAAGTTACTCAAAATAGTTGCTAATTAGCAAGCACGAAATTCCAATTTAACTAAGGGGCAATTTTCCAATAGGTAGATTTTCAATAGGCGCCCAAAAGTATGCTTCGCTTTTAAGACAACCCGCACGCGTTGCCAACTCACCTATATCGCATATAGGACTATCGATAGTAACAGAGAGCGATAGTTGTTCAGCGCAGCGAATTTCGGTTGTGTGCGCAGCGAACAGCTGCAGTTGAATTCGCCTCGTTGCGCGAGACACGCGTTGTAAGCCGGCTTTAAAAGTATTATTTAATGTGTTAATTATAGTAACAGTAGTATGCTGAGTGAACAAAAACGGGCTGCAACTAATAACTGTTGTACATTAATAAAATTCAATGCGAACCATAGCAATCATTGAGTGAGTGAGTGGCAAACGTGCGACGATTTTTTCGGCCTTTTGTTTTGATTCTTATCAACAGACGAAACAGACGGCGCAGCGTGCGACGCAATGAAAAATAAAGTAAAAACAAAATGGAAAAGCTGCAACGGAGAGCCAGAGAGTGCGCGCGCAAAGTGAGAGACAGAGAGAGAGAGCGAGAGAGAGAGCGAGAGAGAGAACGACGACGCCACCGGTTTTATGCTGCTTGCGAGCTTTCGCCAGTTGGCCACAACTGAGGCAGCGCAGCAGCAGCAGTAGCAGCAGCGACAACGACGACGACGCTGGCAGCACTTCAGTTGTGAGCAAGCCTTTGCACTGTTTGGACGTCGTCTGTCCGCCCCAAAAGAAACGCATACACGACGCCGACGCAACCACGCGACAACCAAACAAAAATAAACAATTGCAATTCTCGAATGCAAAAAAAAAACCCCGATTGGAAGATCGTTGTCAGCTTTGCCGATTTCCCCAATCAGTTTCCAATATCAATTTTAAATGCCGTTTAGCGATCGTTGCGCGCCGCTCGTTAAATTAAATTAATTATTCAATAAGCGCTATAAATAATAATTGATATTGATATTTTCTATAACTAAAAAGTGAACGAGTGCACGAGTGTGAGTGTTGTGTGTACCAGTGTGTGTGTGTGTTTTCCAGTGTGTGATTTTGTCCGCCGGTAAATGTTAAGCCCAACACTGGAAAGCAACAAAACGTTAGTTTTGATGTAGACGCAGCTGCTGCTCCTCCTCGGAACAGGAACAGCTCCTCTGCATTAGGGGCACCCAAGCAATTTGCATTTTGGTTTATCCAAACAATGTCACGACGCAAACAGTCGAATCCAAAGCCGTTGAATAAAGGTAAGTTTCAATCACACACCTTCCCAACCCGCTTCTCAATCACAACCTACACCTGCTTTACAAAATCGCATTGTCAGCTCGTAATGCATTTTTTGGGCTTTTCCATTTGCTCGTCGATTAAAAAAAAAAACCGTAAAAAAACATGTGAACGAACTGTGGGTGGCAGCAGCGTGAGGTATCAGCGGGGCAACTGGGGTAAATCAGTCAACCAAAGCTGCATAGCCAAAAAAAAATAAAAACAATACATTAAACAAATATAAAAGAAGCTGGAATGAACGACTAACAGTTAGCTTGTGGACTGTTATGAATTTGTAAAATTATAATTTAGTGAAGCCAAGTTGTATTTATCAAAATTGTACCTAAACTATTTGTAATACTTATTTATTTATTTAGTTAGTCTTCAGTTACTTTATACCTGACTAAATATTAAGCTCGTTTTATTTCACAATTTGATTAATCGGAACTCACATCTTTTTAATTGATGTTATAATAGACTTGCAAGTTAGCAAATGTGAATTTGATTTTTAATAAAGTTATTATTTAATTTAAGGTGAATTTATTTAAAACAAAATTCGTGCTATCATACAAGCATTTTAATATTATTATTAAACAGTCATCATTAGTATCAATAATTATTAGAACATTTGCATTAAAATTATACATTTTAATTTTTGTTGCATGCTTTCACATGGTGCTGCTAAAAAAACTTAATAATATTAAACTTTCTTATTGTCGACGTCAATGTAAATAAATTGAATTATGAAAATGATTATAATCAAACTTTATGTCGCTATTATTATAAAATAAATGAAATAAAATTAAATGTGTTAATAAATATATCATTATAATATATATTACAAACATTTGCAAAGTCTCATTATACCCACCACTCTTACGACTACAGGGTATACGAATTAAAAAAAAAAACAAAAAAACTATGCGATTGTCAACTTGATTTCAACTTGTTGTTCCCGCAACTTTATTTAAATGAAATTTCTTTGTTAACACAACTCGAGACAATTCGACACGAGAAAGAATGAGGGGTGTGGAAGGGTAGTGGGCAGGGGGTGTGGGGCAGCTGGGGACACACCTTATTATGGGTATTAACTAATTACATTTCGTTGTTTTGCCATTTGATATACATATGAAGTACAATCCAATGAATGCATTTTGAAATCGAAATCGATAATACGTGCCCCAACTGTAGCTTCAAGTCTTAACTAATCGCCCCCTTCCACCATCCCCCTTCTTGCTCCTCGGGCTTAAACTCCATTATCGCGAGCACGTTTCTGAGTTCAGGTTGAGTTGGATTTATGTTGTTGTTGTTGCAATGATATCACCTCAGTAGCAAAACTTAAAATGCAGTATGTACACACTGGATAACCGAACCGCAGAAATGCCACTGGATAACAACAAAAGAAATATAATATCTATGTGTGTGTGTGTATGTGTGTGTGTGTGTGTACACAGTGCATAATCGCCAAAGTGAGCGACGTCCACAGTTTCGATAAATTAGCGTTGTTATCTATGCAGCTGTTGTTGTTGTAGTTTTTGTTGTTGCACCTGCGCCGTTTGCTTTCTTCTTGCTAGAGATGGACACGTGCCGCATTTCTTGACATCACTCAAAGGCAAAATTGGTCATAAATTCAGCGACATGTATAAAACATATTTATTTAGCTGATATTTATTAATATTTTTCCTTATTAATTAAGTTATTAGTCACCCGTTTTAATAACTGAGCTTATGCTTTATATTTAATTGTATAGTTTTTAAACTATAATTTTGGTTTTATTTTCATTATCTATACTACTTGTCTTTTTTTAAATTATAGTAATTGAATTTTTTATGTTGATTTTTAGCCTAAAATTCAAATTTAAGTCGTGCAGCAGTCAAATTTTGATTAATTAACGCGATCTTTCGTGTTGAGTCGTGTTGCGTTTCGTGATTTGGCAAAAGAAAGCACGACTCACTTCCCCCACCGCCCTATCTATCCAACTCCACTTGCACATTTTTACATGCAAGCCCTTACAATCTCCTGCTCTCTCGCTCTGTCTCTCCCTCTCCCTGTCTCTTCGCTTTGCATATTTATCTTTAGCACACTTGCAGCGGCTGCTTCTTATTGCTAACTGTTTTTGTTGTTCTTGTTGCTTGCAAACATTTTCTATAGCTTTAAAGCGCGCAGTCGATAAACTTTTATCACAACTGCAGGCAGCAGCAGCAGCCGCAGCCGCAGCCGCAGCAGCAGCAGCAGCAGCAGTAAACGAACAGAAAACTGTGCAAAAGTATTGCGTAGTCTGTTTGTTGCTGTTGTTTCGTTTTGCGATACGGCAACGCTGTGCCAAGTTAGGCAATCGTGACTGCTGCTGCTGTCTGTGTGTATGTGTTTGTGTCCCTCTGGGCCACAGGTCGACAACGGCATAGATAAACACTTTGCGTTTTTTTTTTGCAACCCCCTTCTTATTTTTTATAAATTTTAATTACCTCTTATCACTAATTTTATGTTAATTGCCAGCTGTTGTTCTGTTCTGTGCTCTGTGTTGTATGTTATTATCTGCCCAAAAATAAAACAATCACAACGAATTTTACATACACTTGACAACAGTACTTAAAAAAAATATACATACACAGCTTTTTCTAATTATCCTAAAATATAGAAGACTAGTTTACGTTGAATTTCTCAAATTGGGAAACCAGCGTTACAAAATTTATGACAAACTTAAAATGTCTTGTTGTAAGAGTATGCAAAAAGAGGAAGACGAGTGCGTAACAAAAGACACGACCAGCACAACTTGCTCGTCATCATGCGGGTGACAATTCCAAATTCCGAATTTTGCAAGTAGAGCTCAAAAGCTCTCTGGTCTCAAAAAACTCAACTTGACTCAACGTCGACTTCGACTTTTATTCTTTTGGACTCGCTGGCAATCGCTGGGAACGTGTCATGCACTTGGTTTTAAGTTCGTCGTCAATGATAGCAGTAGAGGCCCCCTTTACATATATATACATATGTACACATATGTCTACATACGTATTTGCCATTTGAATTTGCAAATTTGATTAAAAAAAAATGTTTAAAAAGAAGAGAAATTCTAAAACTCAGGTAGAATCAAGGCCACCCTGTGCTGACAACTGCTGCTGTTAAAGACCTCCCCCCACAACCCCCCTTTAAAGTTCCAATTGCGAGCATCATTATGCGAAAGAGTAAATGAGAGAGTAAGGAAGGAGGGAGGGGGTCGATTGCACTGCATATGAGTGAGCAAATAAGTGCAGATAAGCTCGATACGAGCTTTGGCCATTTTGACATTGTGTTTAATAAGCGCGATAAGCTTCTGTTGTTTTGTATAATGTTCTGTTTTTTTTCTGATTTTTTTTTTTTTTGTATTTGCATTTACCGATTGTGAAATCGTACCAGGAAATATCAGCAGATAAATAACAATAACAACTAATAGGAACAGCAACAAGAAAAACTTGCATTACAAATTACAGAAAATTGTTGTTTTCATTTTAAGCTCATTTTGTTGTTGTTGCTGCTTTTTGGACAGCGCATTTCCATATCAAGTGCGATAATGGGCAATGAAGGGGAAGGGGAAGGGGAAAGGGGGATGGGGCACTTGGGAACGCTTTTATCTTGAGTCACAGCCCCGTAAACAATTGCGATATTGAGTCGGGCTTATCGAAGTCAACTAACACAAAAAAAGCAGTCGCTTACAATATGATATTTAGAATACAACAAAAAAAAAATAATAAAAATAAAAATAAAATAAAATAAAACAAAACAGGAAAACGCAAAGCATTTTATCATGTTCTACCACGAACATGACATATACACTTACTCATATATATATATATATATATATATATATATATATAAGTGATTGATGCGTTTAGAGCTGATAATGAGGGCTGATTCCGGTTAAGCGGTAAAGGGAATCTTAATCTTAAGTATTTTTCAAGATATGTTTTTGTTTGGCTGATGGATATTCTTTATGAGTATTAATATCTACTAATATATAAATATATTTTTTTTAAATATACATAACAAACATTTACACATATAAGTATAGCAGATTCTCAGCTAAATTCTATGATATCATCGATGAGAACAACTTTGATGTGTTTATCTTGAGTATTTATTTGTAGATAACATCGCATTAATGGAAATTTTAAATTGGATTTTTGCTAAAGTAGTTTTTGAAAAATTCTAACAGATTGGAGTGTTTTGTTTATTGATACACATTTTAATCATTTCTAATCATAAGTAAGAGCAGAAAAATCTGTCCATGGTCAGAAATCGCAGATTATAGAATTTAAATGCAGTTTGATTCTAGATGCCAAGACAAGTCTAAAAAATCGGCTGACATTTAACAAAGTTGGGTTATCAAAATAGAAGCAATATTAAGTCATATCATTTAGAATTTAATCTGTATGACTTATGTGCAATGGAATTTCTGGAGATCCATCGGGCTGCGATCAACTTTCTGAGTCAGCTGATTTTGCTGAGCAATCAACTTGAAGGTTTTAGTTTCATTTGGAGTATGTCATGCTGAAAGCAATGGTTTGGGCGAGGGGAGGGGAGAGAGCGGGGTGTTTTTCATGTCCGAAAAGAAGAAAAAAAAAACGTTGTTCTAATCGCTGTATGCAATCGAAATAAACTCGAAATTTGATGCCCAAGTGGCGATAATGTTTTCATAGTCATTTTTGAGAGACAACATAAGAAAAAAAAGCTACAACAACAACAACAGCAACAACAGCAGCTCGAACAGCTGTCCGCTGTGTGTAGATAGCTGTGTGTTGTTGTTGGTGTTGTTGTTGCTGTTGTTGTTGTATGATTTGTACAGCCAGCGCTTATCAGCTGATCTGATGGCAAGATTGTCGCGCTTTGCTTCAAAATGAGAATGAACTGAAAACAACGACAGAAATTGTAGCAACAACAACAACAACAACAACAGCGACAACTAAAAACTGAATCTGAAAAATACATAAAACAATTTTTGTTGTTGCTTTAGTTGCTGTTGTTGGTTGTTATTTGTTGTTGTTGTTGTTGCTGTTGTTGCTGCTCGTCGTTTGGCTGTTTTATAACAATTTCAAAAGATTTTCAACAAGTGATAAAAATGTCAATGTGATTTGGTTTGTCGGATTGTGGCAACAGCGGGGTCTACAGCAACGTAAACTATGCAGCCACCATACGATTATATATGACTACGGATATATATATATATATATATATATATACAATATATATACAAACTAGATATGTATATAGTTATATTGTTTGTTTTGCGGTAATCTCTCAGCGATCTCTCTCGTTTGCCTCGCTTTGCTGATGATTTTGGCAATTGTCAGTTGAGCTTGGCAGGGGTGGACTGCAGGGGAGACGGTGGGGGGGCCGGCAATTTGATATCATTGCGCACGCCTAATTAATTTTCGTTTGGCGATGCCATCAGCATTGCCCCATTCCCACCGCTCCGCTCCGCTCCGACCCACATAACAAATCTAAATCAGTAATCATCAGAAGTGCGGGGCCGCCTTTTTGGCCCGATATGAAATAAGAATCGGCTGTCGCCCGGTATTGATAACGACAAATAATAATATATACACATTTCTAAAGAAACGCTGAGCTATAAATCTTTGTCACTTCAGCCAAGTCACTTCAACGCACCAATCACTATCGCGATAACTATCGCTTAGCGGCGCTGATTTCTCCTCTCTTATCAGATGTCGCTTCAGCACACTAGCTATCTGCATTCCTATGTGCGTGTGTGTGTGTGTATGTGTGTATGTCATTATGAATATCGCATATCAGAGTGAAAAATCTCATTTCTCATTTTTCTACACATTATCGGCCATCAGTTTCAGTTTTCTTCAACTGTCGGGGCAAGCAGCTGTTGATAATCGTTATCGTTATCGGCGGCGGCCTTTGTGACTTAACATATATACAGTGATCACTCGGCATTTTCAAATTGGAATCTAAAAATAGTTATAAACTCGAAAGAGCGGCTATCTTAATCATGCCGAAGATTATTTAAAAAAGCAACCGATCTTTCCAATGCGTGCAATATAATATAGTGGTCCGTTGATAATGAATTTTTGGTACAATTAAAGTTTGTTTAAATAGTATAAGTGGTTCAAGAAAAACAAGAACTTGCGATCGATCCGTTCGTCTATTATCAAGTTTTATATATAACTTGATATAGTAAACCATCTCTATTATTTTTGGTTTAGGGGCACATTAATGGGCAAATTTGGTTTGGAAATCTTACTAAACACAAAGATTTTTGTACAAAAATTCGGGTATCAAGCTGCGATTCTTATGGCAGCTATATTTTATAGTGATCCGATCAGGCTGGCCTCAGAAAATCTACAAATTAGAGCAAAAAGTCAAATATAATCAAAGCTCCAAAAATTAGTGACTAGTTTGCATAGCAACCTAGCGATACTGATCAAGTATTTATATGTATATATTTAATGGACAGATAAGCCTTAGAAACTTAAAATCAAAAATATAATACCTACACCAGGTAGACAAATGATATATTTAAAATATATTATGATGTTTGTTATGTATATATTATTATAAATAAAATAAATACCTATATATTTATCTATATATTTATTTACCATATATTTATCGGGACAACTGCCTCATCAGATTTGGCGATCTCAAGCGTAAAATTCACCGATAAGCATCAACTATTTTTTTTCCTCTTCCTCATCGTCATTATTACTGTTATTAATATCATCTGTCTCGCTCTTTGTGCTTAGTTTCGTTTTCTGCTAATCTTCGATGCTTCTTCTTCGTCTTCTTCTGCCTGAGTTGCCTCCACCCTCTTAATTAAGTGCTGCTGCTGATGATGCTGCTTCTGCTGTTGCTGCCTCTGCTGCTGCTGTTGCCTTCGTCATCATCAGTTCAATTTCGTTTTGGCCTTTCTTTATCAATCTTTTTCGCGCTTATCTTGAAATAAAGTTCAGCCCAGGTCCTATTATCTATTCCCAGCGATCAGTCAGCCAGTCGCTGCTTAATTGACCACTCGAACCGGACCACATACCACACACATACCCCCCAAAGTCCCTCTCTCCGTTTGCCTTACACAGTCTTCTTTCTTCTCTCATCTCTCATCTCCTTCTCATCTCCTCACACATTTCTGATTAAGCTGGAGCGGGGGGGAAGTTCGTCAGACCCACCCAACTTGATAATCCCAAGACGCTGGTGGTCGCCATCCTGTTTTGGCAAACGCTTGAGTTTTGCTTTCGCATCCATCAATTATTAATTACAACATTTTCCTCTTCTGCTCCTCACTTCCCCACCCATCTTCTCTAGCTCTGCTCGTGAGCGATAAATTGATAGCTTTAGTTGGAAGTATTTGCAATGACATAAATGTATCTCAACTCAACCACAGACAAGGTTGCAATTTACTTCAACTAGCTACCCTCTACACTGAAAAAAATGTTTTTTGGAAAATAATAAATAAATAAATAAAAATAAATAAATAAAAAATAATAATCCTTCAACTTAATAGAAATTTGATTTATACATATCCCTAGCATGTCAAAAATTGTTTTCTTTAGAAAACTTTTGCTTTCAGACTATTTTGTTATTTCGATTACATGATTTTTTCAGTGTATTCAACATCGTCTTCGATTGCCACTTCAACTTTCTTTTCTACTAGTCTCTGCTCAACTCTTTGACAACTTTTTTTGATTAGCTCTTCAAGTCACTCTTCGGTTACTTATTCGATTACTTGTTCGATTACCACCTCTTCGGCTCCCTTGTCTTCTGTGCTGTTTATAATACAATCTTCTAGGTTGGTGAGGCACTTGACTCACAACAGTTCATTCCAATCGCTGTGGAATCGAAATCAAAATCGGGGGCATAGGCACAGTCCAAATGAAAATTTAAGTGCTGCGATTAATTTGGCTTATCAGCTCGACGCTGCCGCAAAGCCCCCCGAAACGAAAAACCAAAACAAGTGCAATTAAAAGATTTTTAAGCAAACATTTGTCATTAGAGATAACGCCCACCGAGGGGGGAGGGTGTGTGCGTAGGGTGGGAGGGGTTGGAGGTACGACGACTACCTACGCATAAACCAAAATTGGGATGTCTCAATTGCAGAAGGAGATGGTCGGGCGGGAAGTGGGGGGAGGCGCTGTTGCTGCTAGCTGCTTGCAGCAGCTGCCTTTAAAAAGCAAACTAATTACACGATAAACGACGCACGACGTTTGTCTCAATGTCTCTATCTCAAAAGCAACAGCAACAGCAGCAGCAGCGGCAGCAGCAGCAGTCTCTACTACTTCGAGTAAGCGACCCCCTCTACCTGCCTGCTCCTCACTTCTGCTCCCCTTCACCCCTTGTAGACCTAGTCTATTAGCCTGTCTACGCACGAGGCAATCAAACCAAATGAATGGCTGGCAGTTTAAGCGGTGCGTTGGCCAACGTCTACACTCAGAAAAATATAATGTGACTAAATTTGACAGTTCAAGGGGAAAAACAGAAGCAGAAATTAAGAAATTAAGGCTCCAACACACATTGCATTTATAAAACAAATAAAAAAAAAAAACAATATTTCCAAAGAACAAATTTCGTTTTTATATAAAATATGTTTTTATATGCATATTATGTAATATATTTTCGATATTCATGTTTTAAAAAATACTTTCCATCTATAAAAGTAAAAACATTTTTAAAAAGTAAAAATTAAATAGTCAATATAAGATTTCTAATGATTTTCTTATTAAAAAGTGAAAAGTGTCACATTTTGTTTTTAAGTGTAACCAGTTAGCAATGCTCGCGTCAAAGCGCAGCGATGCCAGCGTCGACAGCGACTGCGACGCGTCTCGCAAGCAGCGGCAATCGATTAAAAATCCATAAAAATATATTTCTAGATTTTATGTGCTGATCAGAAACAAAAAAAACAACAACAACAACAACAGTACGCAAGGCAAACACCCAACCCACCCTACCCCCTCCCCCCACCACTCGCTACTTTTCTTGTGTGTGCCTCTGGTGTAATTAAGTCTGCACAGGGGCTCTATGCAGAAGGGGGAGGTGGGGGGTGGTGTTGAGGCAAGAGGGTGCAGTGCCGTACAATATGAAATCTATTTATGCCATTAGCTTTGCGTCGATCACACAACCAGATAAGAGGCTCCACCAAAGCTCCAACGGCCATTTTGTTTATCTCTCGCACGACTATTAATTGTGGAGGGGGTATGGAAAAGGGGGTGGGGACAAAAAACAGTACACAAAAAATTAAATCAAAGATTAAAAACGAATCACTCATGTTCCGAAATGGAAACGAACGAATTTCAAACACCAAACAGCAATAGGGATGGGGAGCGGAACGGGGAACGGGGTGCAGTCTTTGGTGCTATGATTCTAATCGCACAATTTGCCAAAAAAAAAGAAAAAAAATAATAATTTTTGCTATAGCGTCATCGCAGCACCAAAAATCTCATTAGCTCAATTTCGAATTATGTTGTTTTTTCTGGCAGAAATACTCACCGATCTGAAGATTCCGATAACGACCCAATTCGTGTTTGTCAATTTTGACAAACTCAATCATGTGATTTCATTCCTTCTCCGTATGTCTTTTTAAGAGCAACTCGTGCGATTCGTTTTTTGGTTTCTGTTTTCGATTTGGAGTTCCAATTCTTGTCGAGCACTTTAAGCGTAATCATTTGAATGGCCAACTTGCAGGGAGAGAGAGAGAGAGGAAGAGAGTGAGAGCAAGAGCGAGAGAGACTGAGTCTGCAGTCGCCTGCGCCGTCGTCGGAGCTTATCTAAATGCCAGCCTCACAGTCTCGTCTTCCATTATGATACACAGATATGCACACGTGGACAGGCAGAGGAGAAGAGCGCATATATACATATATATATATATATATATATGTATATATATATATATCTGCCGGGCAATCGAATGCGTCGCCAATGCGTCGCCGAGTGCTGAGAGAGGAGTCCAAGCCGAAGTCCAAGCTCAACTCTCAAGTGTTGACAAATTAGATGCTCATTCGTTCAGCTAGCCGAAGCTCGGATACACTTTTAAAGAGGAAAAGAAGAACCCTTGGATTTGGTGTATCCCTTATTAAATCAGAAAATAGTGGCAAAGAAGAACCTTTGGATTTGGCATGCAAGGGTACATAAAATCCAATATTTCTTCTTTTCCTGTCTATACTTATTTTTGTCTTTAACTAGGTGAAATCAGCTCCCAGTAAAGATTTCTTAATGATAATTATACTTCTTTTTTGCTATATACATCAAGCTGGCCAGATCGGATCAGATCATTATATAATATAGAAAATATAGCATTTAATTTCTCATTGTTACATATAGAATAAATTTTAAATATATCTTGAGCCAATTTGATCGAATTATGTTGCATAAATGACTATCTATCCATATATTTATTTATCTGTCTATATCTATATTTATCTACTCAACCAAATTTAGCAGTTCCGACGCATTTATGTTATCATTATTTTATCATAAAAGTTTCACTCTATCTTCTGTAAAATATAATATAAAATATAATTGTCAAGGAAAATCTTTGATTTTCCTTTGATGCTGAGACTAGCTTCAAGTTTAGAACTTAAAAGCAAGTTGGAAATGGAATATCTGCTAGGTGCTTCAGCAATGTACTTAAAAGATATTAAATAGGGTATTCCCACCATTCCTTTCCGTTCGGTTAGGCTAACCATAGAGAATCGAAGTATTACTACAACAATCAACCCTTTCCACCAATTAACACAAGAGTGCACATATCCCCGCTGCTTGAGGGCTGCATTGCAGGGTATTGACTGTGGAAGTGTTGAGGAAGCATAATTTACATGGCAACAGGCGCCATTAAGCGCTGGTCAAGCCTGACTCAACTAAATCGCATGCAACACAACAGAAAAAAAATAAAATGAAAATAAAACAAAACGAAACGAGTTTTCGGTCGTGGCAAATACCTGTTGCAAGGCACTGCGAGGATAGTTGATTGCAACTGCGACTGCTGCTGTGACTGCGACTGCTGCTGTTGCTGCTGCTGCGACTGCTGCTGCCTCTGATGGATGCGTGTTTGTTTACAGCCTCGCTGTTTGTTCAGTTTAGCGTAATTGCCGCCGTCGTTCGTCTTTGTTGTTGTTGTTGTTGTTGTCGTCTTCGTTGTTGCAACTGTGACGCGCGCGTCGCTGCAGGGCGCAAAATTAATGTTAACAACGTGTTCGGCCCTCGACGCAACCTCCCCCTCCCCCCCCTTTCCCACTCCTAACTGGCCAAGGATGCCGCGCATGCAATTTGAATGTCAGCCAAGTGGAAAGCGCTTTTTTTTCTCCTTTTTTTTGTGCGGCTCGTGTCTTAAAACATTTTAATTATGGCCCACAAAATGTGCGCAACTGTCTTGTTGAAAGGTGTGTTCGCTCTGTGTCCACAGAGACAGACAGAGACAGAGACAGAGAGAGCATTGGGCTTTGTCACTTGCCGCCTGCTGCTTGCCACATGCCGCTTGCTGTTTGCCACTTGAGTGGGCCGCTTCTTTGCGGCCTTAAATGGCATTTAGATAAAGTTGCGTATACGCCACTTCAGCCGTGTATGGCATTGGAATTGATTGTTGTTGCAACGTTCATCGATTTATGATGCACGCGGATAGCATCTTAACACTGCTCAAAATAGTAAGCACTAAAAATAGGAAAAATTGATGCAGAAAAGAGTTTTTTGTTTATAAACTTAGCTGTGGAAAAAAGAGAATAGAAAACAAAGCAAAACTGATTTCTTATTCTTAAGGCAACTTTCTAAATTCAACTGCATATCTTTTTTTTCTGAGTGTATACCACTAGTCTATCTCCATTTAAGTTGCTTAGCATTGCACTGCTTCAAATCTTAAGCATCTGCCGAGCGGCAACTTTTGGTTGCTTGCAGCTGCGTTGCCTTAACTTCTCCACCTCTGCGTCTTCTTCTACTTCTTGTTCTTCTTCTTCTGGCATCTACTCAGCGTCTTGTTCCATGCGTCATTTATTGAGGAATTGATAAGGCTGGCAAATGACTGCGCTGCCGGCTGATGACTGCCGACTGCTGACTTCTGTTATCCGCATCGCGAAATATGAATTTCATTTGACATCAAATTGAGCAAACCGTAAAATATATAAAGACATTTTGTCGCCATCAGTCTTGAGTTCTCTCTCTCTCTCTGTCTCACTCCCACGTCCTCTTTTCTTCATTACATTCTCTCTTTCTTTCTCCCCATTTCTTTCTTTGTATACTTTTCGCAGGCTAATTGCTTTTTTTCCGACACGCCAGCGAAGGATATTGAGACTTTGTAAGGGGATTGGTAATATAGAATTATATATATATATATATATATGTATATATATGTATATATATCGGTTAAGCTATACGTGATGGATAGAAAACTTTAGTATTGTTTTAATTTATTATTATATATGTATTATTATTACATTTATTGATTAATGTTATATTACCGATAGATATTTATATCTTTGGAAAGATATGAATAAAATATATATATTTAAATAAGGATGTAATGGATTGTTATATCGAAGAATATGGATAAACCTACAGATATAGATATAACAATTATGTATAAAGATGTAGATATAGATTGAGTAATATACATACATATATGTATTCTAAACCTATCCATTTATAAACTAAGAAACATAAAGGAGGAACTTATCTATCGATCTATACTGTTATACCTGATCCTAGATCCTTGGAACAGTATTGCTTTGCTATATTCTAACACTAGATGATGTCTTTATCCTTAGAAATAACAAAATATTCGGATAGAGTAGGGTATTTGGACTGAGCATAATTGTGTCTCTCTTTGGTTGCCAGTTGTTTTTCGCTTTGCTGATATCAGCAGGCGGCAGCATCATGCAGCATCAGGCAGCATCTCGGCAGAGCCTTCGCAGTCGCTCATCTTGCCCTCCGCTTATCGTGGCCTATCGCAGCCATCTAGACAAGCTAATAGTACTTTGACTTGGTCTGGGTTTTTGCCAGACCCTGGCATCGTATCTTGGCTTGGCTTGGCCTGCTGCTGCTGTTGCTGCTGCTGCTGCTGTTGCTGCTGCTCCTGCTGCTGCTGCTGCTGCTGCTGCTGCTGATATGCCAGCCATTAGTTGGGGGTAAAGGAGGGGTGTGTGTTCGGTTCGGTCGAGCCATCCATCTATCGTTTGGCTGGGTCGTCATTTGGTTTGTGCCTGCCTCTCAGCAACGGGCACGGCTTCAGTTTCAGTTTCAGTTTCATCGTCGTCTGCTGTCGCTTTGCTCTTAATTATGTTTGTTGTTGCTTCTGTTGTTGCTGTTGCTGATTCTGCTGCTGCTGCTTCTGCTTCTGCTGTTGCTGTTGCTGCTGCTGCTGCTGCTGCTGCTGCTGCTTGTGGAGCATCCGTTTGTCGATCTCTTGGACTGATAGCATTTATGATTTACGTGGTACATTGCGTGGCATTTGTTTTGTGCTTTACATTCATTTTCATTGCCTGTCATTATTTCGTTTGCTTTCGATTTTGATTTCAGTTTCGGCATCGGGTTTTCGTTGTCATGCCCAGTGTATCTGTAAGTGTGTATGTGTCTGCATGTGTGTGTGTGTGTGCCAGTGTGTGTGTGTGTGTGTGTGTGTGTGAGTGTGTTTAATGTCTCTGTGCAGATCGAGGTCAGCGATAAGGCCGCAACGTCAACGTCAAAAGCCAAAGGCATTTTTCGATTACAGCGCGAAAAATACAACAAAAGTATAAAAACCATTCTCAAACTTTGAAAAAGTTCCTACACTTAACAAAAAAATGCGCTCAAATTAAGTAAATAAAGTCCTAGATCAAAGTACAATTATATGAATTGATGAACGTTTTAGAATTATTTAAGAATTTCTTATTTCCTTTTTCTGTTTTCTGTTCACAATAACTTGATTAGCTGTAAAAAAAATGCATCTCTTTAAGATTATTATAATAAATAAAAAGATTATTATCACTATATAGACAATATAGTCTATATGTCTGCTTAGTGTTACTATAGATCTTAAGTTAGTTTTATTTTAATTATGTTATCTTCATAAATTAAAACATATTCGCAAAAAAACTAAATTTTGTTATTAAGATAATGATAGAGTAATGTACTCTAATTTTAAGTAGAAAATTACTTGCTATAAATATTTTAACTTTGATTAAATATTCTTGTTCTTTTTGTTATATGGATATTAATGGTATATTTAAATATAGAAAATGATTTATACTTATTTAAGAACATTCAGGAACGAATTCAGTTCGAAATTGTATCAAACAAAAAACTTCTTTGCGTGCAACCAACTAGGCGTGTTGCATATGCCCCCCGCATATATCGAAGCTCTCTCTCCCTCTCTCTTTTATTGTCATTATCCGCTTTTCATATCCATTTGCGTGTTGATAAAAAAAAAAACAAAAAAAATAAAAATAACTCGCACTTCAAAATGGCCGCATCGATAAGTTGGCGCCGTTTCCAAACAGACTCCACACGGGCGCGGCGACAGGTGGGGCAGGCGCCCCAAGCCGAGGTACTTTGCCGATAGCTGAGGCGCCCCAGCCGCGACTGACCGATAGCTGTGTCGAGGGAGAAAGAGAGAGAGAGAGAGAGAGAGAAAGAGAGAAGGTGAAACTAATTCGACTGCTTATAATTATTTTATAAGTGCAGCGAATGTGGCCTTATCCATGAGCCGGGATGCCAAGCCGCATGATTCACTTGGCGACGCTAATTTTCAATGTCTCGGAGTCATAGCCACAGACTGGAAGTAGAAATGTGCATGTGTGTGTGTGTGCTGGAGTGTGTGTGTGTGTGTTTGTGTGTGTGGCGATAATTCCATGTAGATTAGCGCTGAGTGCAGCAGTAAGAAGAAGGCGATAAGCGTGCGTTCCAGAGCATCCCAACAGCAAACGAGGCAAGGCTCTGGGACGTGGACCTGGGCGGCCGTCGTCATAATGTAAAGCAAAAAGTCCACGGACAACAACAACAACAACAACTGTAACAACAACAGCAACAACAACAACAAAAAGGCCAAGCTGCTATTGACTGGAACTGAGTGAGTGGCTATCTGAAGTTTGTTATCCAAAATGTTGGCCTCCACGTTGTCCCGGACCCAATGCTTGCCTGCAGTAGGAGGGGGTTCCATTTCTGTTTTTTTTTTTTGTTTTTTGCCTGTTGAGGCGGGAGGGGGAGTTGTGGCAGATTCGCCTGTTGGCAACTGTCGCCTCGCTGCTGTTGTTGTTGTTGTTGTTTTTTTGTTGCAGCTGATTTTGTGGCGCTGATTTTATTTTAAACTTCAATTTCTGTTCGCTTTTCATGCTGTTATCTGTCATGCATATCCATATGTGTACGTGTGTGAGTGTGTGTGTGTGTGTGAGTGAGTGTGTGTGCAGCACTCAGTAACTGTGGCAAACTGGTGTCCAGCTCTGCTCAGCTCAGTTCAGTTCAGCTCAGCGTTTGCAAAACAAAATTCGCTCTTATCGCTGCTTTTGGGGGCCACGTAATTCTCAGTATTTGTTGCTGCTGCTGCTGCTGTTGCCGAAGCTGCTGTTGTTTCTTCTGATGGCAATTTGAATAGTATTTTTTTTTTTTTTTTTTTTTTTTGTTGTTTGCGGTTTGCTAGATTTTTCGATTTGTTTATTAGGCAATTTATCGCTCAACCTTTGATCAACAGGCAGCAGTCAGAAGTCAGAAGTCAGCAGAGAGCAACCTACACAGCTCAAGAGTCAAAATTCACTCAATAAAAATTTAACAAAAAAAAAAAACGTAGGAAAATTAATGTAAAAACAAGATTTAAGGAAGTGGAAGTGAGACTAATTATGTCCATGAGAGATCTATATACAATTGCTGGAGGATTTTCAATCATAAGTTCGGTTATGAACTTTGTTAATGTGGAGAGGACACTTTGTGTGTCTTCAATTTTGATTTTTGGCAGAAATTTTAGATGACTCATCTGGAAAACAAAACATAGACAAAATAGTTTGTGGATTGATAATTGGGAAAGTTAAGGTCTTGGTACAGTTTTCGGATGATTATTAATGCATCCCGGTTATTAATTAACATACTATAATTTTAACTTAACTAATTAATCACTGCGCTTTTCTTTAAGTTACAGTTCAGTTATATTTTGAGCACTTTAATTTTAAATTTCTGTTAATTATTGTAGCTATGCAACTTCAGTTTAACTCATTTTATATATTTATAAATATTTATATATTTATATTATATTTTTTTTTGTTATATATTTATATATCTATATATAAATTAAATAACTGCTCAAATTGTCGCAACTATTATTTTTAATACTATGTTTTCTGACTGATACTTTTGGAGTTAGTCTAGCTTTCTTTTGCCATCATCAAACCCTAATCACTTGGGCATTATGTGTATAAAAAAAAAACACATTCCGCTCTGCAGCGAACGAATCTTGGAAATTGATAAGCTGGGAATTTTCTCACTCTCGATTTTTTTTTTTTTTTTTTGTTGTGCCTGTTGCCTCCAAGCAGGAACAAGAAAAAATGCCTTCAATGCTAATAACAGCTCTGAGGAGCTGCTGCAACTGTGGCTGTGTTTGGGTTTTGGGTTTGGATTTGAATTTTTGGCAACGGGTCGCGCGATGGCCATCATCAGCATTGCAGCATTGCAGCACTGCAGCATTGGTTGACGCTTTTGGCCAGTTGCAGTTTGTCGCCTCTTTTTGCCCCTCTTTCTGGCTCTTGGTGTGGGCGTTCGTGTGAAACTAATGTTGGCTCCCCTCGCTTGTTTATTCGATGGTGATGCCAATGCTCGCATTTAAGCCACAAACGAGCAACAACAATGACAATGACACTGCAGGACGTCTGTATGTCTGTCTGTCTGTCTGTCTGTCTTTTCGACTGTTTGTCTGTCTATCTGTCTGGCTGATACGCCTGGTAGATCGTGTTGAACGCAGCTTGTTTAGCATGCCAATTAGGCAACTGCTGCCTCAGCTGCGATCTGCTGTGGTTCACAGCTCACCAGCTGCCCCTCCTTTTGCTCTCTCCCCATCTCAAATGCAAAATCAGCTCGTGCAGCAGCAGCAACAGCAGGAGGCAGCCAGCAAAAGGTGTTAATTTTGTTGGCCAAATAGTTGTGGCCACGTTGTTATTACCACCAGCACCAGAAAAAATAAAAAGAAAAAATACGTCGAGCGTGCTGGTTCAGCCGGGTCAGCCAGTCAGGGAACGGGCTTCAACTCTGGCCACTTTGGGTCTCTGGGAGTCGCAGACAATTTGTAGATGGATTTTCAAATCGTTGTTGCCGGCACGAATTGGGCACCCATTGGGAGCTGGATGGCTGCCTCGGCTTCGGCTCATGTATTTGTATACGAATTGGGCTCTGATTCGGATTTCAATTCCTTCGACTACTTGACCTGGCCCAAAGAGCCTGCTCAAATACAGTGTTCGCTCGAAAGTTTTGAAATTTTGAAATTTGTTAAAACCAAAATTCTTTAAATTTAGAAATTAATTTTTAAACAGTTTTTATACATTTTATAGATATAGTTTGTTTGTATATAGATTAAGATAAGCACATAGCATAAATATTATAAAAAATACTTTTAATCTCTTAAATCCAGTTTTTATTAATTAACTAAAATTTTTCGAAAGCAAAATCTAAATTAAAAAAAATTTCATTAAATTCTGCTTCTATGTTTTGTATTATTTTCAAACATTATTTGAATTATATTCTGTTATTCGAGTTTCTTTAAACAATATTTGAAAACCATCGCAATAAATAATTATTTGTAATCTGAGAACAACTTTTGCCCCCAAAGCGTTCCTATTCTTCAGCGATCACTGTATTTGTGTGTTGCCCCAGCGCTGCTGACGCTGCTGCTGCTGCTGCTGCTGCTGCTGCTTATCTGGCAGCTGACTGTGGGGCTGACTGTACTGCATATGGGCGTGGCCTATTTAGCGATTGTGATTATGATATCAGTGGGTCTGAACCCCAAGCAGAACTAAAGCCGAAGCCAAACAGCGAGCAGCTGCCTCCTATATATATGTGTGTGTGTGTGTGTGTGTGTGAAGAGTGTATAGTGTACTCTTCCCATTATAACACTTTCACGGCTCGTTGCTTGCCTCATTTTGCAGCAGCAGCAGCATCATCTGCGGCGGCGGCGGCGGTAACATCATCAGCGGAGATCATCAGCAGCTTATAAGCCCAGTCAGCAGCACGAGCAGAAACAACAACAGCAACTCAGCTCTCTCAGCTCCAGTTCCAGTTTCAGCAACTCCTGCTCCATCCTCTCCTCTCCTCTGCTCTCTTGCTCCACTTCTGCCCCGGGGGCGTTGCACACTCGCTACGTTTGCATGCCATCGTGATTGGTGTGTATATGTGTGTGTGTGTGTGTGTGTACTTCTTAGTGTGTGTATGAGTGTTGCTGTGTGTGTGTTGGTGTGTGTGCACGATTCGACACCATCTTTCATTTTAGACTGGAACTTCTTAAGTTCTTCACTTAACTGCTTTGCTAGCTGAGGCATTTTCAATTAATGGCCACACATTCCAGTTAGCTCGCCTCAGTCTTCTACACCTTCTGTTCCTCCTCCTGCACGTCCTCCTCCTCCGTTCGTAGTGCTGCACAATTCGCCAATGGCAGACAGGCTCTTAGAGTCAATCTAACTGTTCGTCTACACTGGGCAACAAATCAACGTTCAGTCAATGTGCGAACATCATAATTTTATCGCAATTATATTATCCATCTACTCCTCTGGGCATTACACTAAGCGGAAGTGAGTCTTTGTTGGCTTTTGCAACACTGATCAAGCTTTTTGCTGTGGGCATCACAGGTTGCTATCGATTCTTTTTATTATTGTGAGCATCGTTAGCCTTTTTATAAAGCACCTAAGAAAAGTGCAAAATGAATATTTGACTTGAAAGAAAAGCTGAGTTGGACTCTTTCCTTGCCAAAGTTATTTATTAACAATTTTAGTCTATCAAATGTTATTACAGATATACGAAAAATAGCCACATTTAAAATGGGGATAGAATGATCTATTCGAAAGAGTTCGTTTGTGAGATTAGCCTGAAACCGAAGCCATTAATTATCATGTTCATGTGTCTTAATCTTTTTCAATCATAACAGATGATCCAATAAATGTGGAAAACACTTACTTGGTTGTTTCTTATCGGATATTGATTAGGAAATTTACAGATCACCGTTAAAAACATCTACCTATAAAATGATGAAATCTTCTGATCTTACAGTCTTCAAGTTGCAAATAGACGGATAGACAGACGGAAGGACAGTGCTAGATCGACTAGGTTGTTAACCTTGTTCAAGAAAATATATGTTTTATGTATTTAGTGAGCCTTCCTTCTGACTTTTACATACTTATCACAAACTCATTATATTCTATTAATCAATTTTCAAAGGGTTCAGGGTGTAAGAAAATCGTAAATAAATTTTTCATATTAAAATATAAATATCTCTTAAATATATAATAATACTACGCTAACAATAGCATATTCTGCTGTATTTGTTGCATAGTGTTGCATGGAAGATCCAAAAAAAGAAGAAGAAAATAATACCAAAACAAATTGTTGCCGCGCATTTGGCTCTGTCTACGCTCTGCCGCATTCGCAGTCGGCGTCGCTGCCTCGAGTGGGCTGCAGTGAGATTTAATGCTGCTGGCTGCCCCATCTGCGCTCCCATCTGCTAGTCAGCCATTTCCTGACCTGCTGCAATCTCTTCTAGCCAAACTTCTTCTTCGTTTTTTTTCGGTTTGTGTTTTCTTCTTCGTTTTTTTGGCCGTGCACTTGGGACACGTTTCGTGATTTATGAGGTGCGAATTGCATTGAAATCAGTTTTGGGGGCCTTCGCCGTCTGCTGCCATATTAAATTGATGCCGATTTTGCGCCACTTCCATTGCCAAGTTTTCCAAAAGCCATAATAACAACAACAACAACAACAACAACACCACTAGCAACAATAATGGAGATTGTAGTTGCATTTCCCTTGTGCAGGCCAGGCTCTGATTGGATTTGCAGCGTGTTGCAAGTTGTTGTTGTTGCAACTATTGTTGCAGCATTGCATGATAAATAATGTTACCGACAGCAAATAAAAATTGTGTTGCCAACTTTTGGCTTTCAACTTGCAAACTGCCAGTTAGCTGTTTACAGCTAATTTCTCACAGTTCGCGCGCCTCAACTGTTAATATTTTAATTAAAATGTCGCGTGCAGCGCGCTCATCAAGTATTTAGTACAGAACCGCCTCCCCCACCCCCACCCCACACCTCCATCCACCCCCCTTGCAGCTATAACCATTTCCGATTGCCGTGCACTGCTATAATGCTTATCTTATCAGTTGCGCGCCGGCGCTGATATCTCCCATCGATAAGCCAACGAGGCGCTGCGCCAATCGGCTCTCAGCAGCGTCGCCATTTTGTTTTTCACTGTTTTTACAAGTATTTCATTGTTGTTGTCGGAATTGCTTTTTTTTTTGGATGCGGGTTTTGGCTTTGCGCTTAATCGATGCCTTTTCGGATTTCTTCTGGATTTCCCGCTGGCATACATATTATTATATATTATTAATATATAATGTAACTTTGTTGCATATATATATATATATATATGTATATATATATTCGCACACTTGCTATATCGCACTTATCGCAGTCCATATAAATTTGTGGGCGGACATAAAAAACCGCGTCAGCGAACTGACCCTCAGATAGCAGCAATTGATAGCGACAATTGAAATTCATTTCGAAACCTTATATATATATTCACAAAAAAAAATACTCATAAGAATGCCGACAGTTAAATATTTGGCTAAAAGATAGATACCCTGTATTTAAAAATGCACACAAACATCATAAACTTTAAAAACAGTTTAGGCAAATTGAATTGGTAATTAAATGAAAGAAAGTCCAATAAAATATTTTGCATAAAATGTCAGCTTTGATTAAATTATATTGTGGGTTTTTGCAAACATCTTTAATTTGATAATGCTTTTAGAAATCGATTGAGTTACGACATAGATCTGGGAATTAAGATTTAAGTATAGAAATTTTTGGAAATTGTCTATTAAGAAAAAAAAACATTTTATGTCCAAAATTAATAAAGAAATAAATTTAGCATTAACAACGTTTTGCGTATGGGACTTTCATCTGGTTCGTTAATCGAGTGTTCACTGTAGTTTTGTATACTTTTTTTTGACAACCGGTTCTACGTAGTTCTGCTCCTTTTTCGATTTGTTTACATTTGAAATTGCAATGGTAACAAATCTATTTGAATCATCAACAAATAGAAACACTAAAAATCTTAAATACGCTTAAGAGACCAGCAACAAAAATCTATGTATTTTTATAACAAATGGAATCGCGCATAGGAAATCAACAAAGAGAGAAAAAAAATAAGAAAAAAACAGTGTTGTTAAATGTAAAATGGCGGCGTGCAGCGGAAGCTGACAAAACGCCATTGCGCTGACACTGACTGATGATGGCGATGCAGTTGAGCTTGAACAAAATCATATATACAAACTGACACTTTATATGTATAAATATATATATATGTATGTGTGTGTGTGTGTGTGTGTGTGTGGGTATGCATAAAAAACGCACAGACAGCTTATGTTAATTTTTCATGTTTGTTGCTATTTTTGTTGTTGTTGTTATCCGCCAGTTTTATAGCGTTGCTATTTGCACAGTTTTTACATGCGGCCCTGCTGACAGCTGAAGGATGGGAGATTGCATCTGGCCACATTCCCCATTTGCTACGCACACATCTACACATATCTATAACTATACGTATGTATGTGTGTGTGTGTGTGTGTGTGTGTGCGATTTAAATATTCCATTCTCTAAAATCGAATCGATTTCGATTTGAATCACTCTTAACAACACATTTTGAGTTTTAAGCTTTTAAGTTCCTTATCTGCCGAATTTTGGCGATTTCCATAAATTTCTAATTTTTATTGAAATGCCCATTAAAATAATTTGGTCAAATTTATATATACATATATATATACACTATAAATATGTAGCTTGTGTTGTTTGCTGCTTCGTAATGATAAAAAGCAACAATGCTTTTGTTGTTGCCAGACTGTTAGATTGCTGGACCCCGCCGCAAAGCCAGAATGTCCGATTTTTGTTGTTGTTGTTGTTACGTTGATAATATTCCGTATACGCAGCGTGCGACGCCGCTTTCAAGATTCGCCAGCGCGATAAAATTGCTCGCATATCTGTACGAATAAATATTTTGTCTCTTAATTTATGGCATCTTGAAAACAGCCACACACAGCCACACACACACACACACATACACACACACGCGCACACACATTTAGAGAGCGTAGTGTGCCATAAAGAGCATATGCAGATTGCGGCCTTAAGTGATTTTTATTCGATTCGAGGTGTGATTTAAAATTCATTTCGATTTTTTGATTTGGTCGTGTGTTTTTTTTTTATTTTCTTTATTTATTGTTTTTGTTTTTGGACTTCAATTTAAAATTGGCGCATGAAATCATCAGATGATTGCTTTTGTTTGCTTATCTGCTGCTCGCATCTGGCCTGCCTTTGACTATAGACGGTCTCTAAGTGGACCAGTTTGCGATAATCATTATTATTATCATAATGATGTTAATCGAAACATTAAAAATAGATTTTAAGTGCATGATTAGCACGAGCTTAAGCGACTCAAGATTTGGCATTGGAAATAAATTTAAAACAGAACTCAAATTTAAAATAATTTTATTTGAATCTAAGAAATTAAATTTGTATGCAACTTATAAAAATGAGAACAACGGGATCAGCAGAAAATGTATCTCAGTGAAGTGAGTTTTGATGGAATTATGTTAGCAAGATACTTTTTCAAACTTTAACATTTATTATAAATTTAAAATTTTCTTTTTAATTTAATTTAGTTTTGGGAAATAAGGAAATAAAAGGGATATAATTTTAATTTAACCAATTTAACCAAAAACGATATTCAAAATAAATAAAAATAATACTCATAAATCTAGCAATTTTGTTTAGCTGTTCGCATAAAGTAGGCCACAATTTGAACAAATTCGATCAAACTAAAGAAGTTGAGCTTTTGATGAATTTCTTAACTTAACATATCATATTTCAAGAGCTGAAGAATGGGTAGCCGATCAAGCGATAATTGGCCAGGCGTCAGACTGAAAAAAGCGTCAACTACAAATGCAAATGGGCTAAAACAGGTTTTTGGTGGCATGCAAAAATATGTGCAAGTATTTGCATGCAATGCATGTTTTTATATATGGCTGAAACTTGTCTCAAGGACCAGCTCTGGCTGAGCTGAACTGAGGAGGCTGGAGAAGACTTCGTCTTGTCTGATCTGGACGCACTTAGTGGCATTATCGTCGCATCGAGTTTGCCGCATCTTTTTGCCAACCATTTTGAATTTCAGTTGGCCGACTATCGACTTTACTGGCCACCGCCATGGATAGAGATAGAGAGCCAGAGAGAGTGAGAGAGTGAGTGAGAGAGTGAGAGAGTGAGAGAGAGAGAGGAGAGCGTTGCTCTGATTGGTGGCTCCACTTTGGCCCCCTGTCTTTCCCTCTCTCTCTCTCCCCCTATCATTCGCTCTCTCTCTCTCTCTCTCTCAGTGTGTGGCGCCGCCCCAATCTGGTTTTACTGCCTACGTTTTGTAGTTCACTTTTTAGTGTTTAGTTTTTTAGTTCTTTCGTTTGCTTAAACATTTCTTAGGAAGCTGTTTGGACTCGTTTGTGCTCGCATTATCACCTCGCTCTCTCTCTCTCTCTCTCTCTAGCGCGCTCTCTTATTTTCTCTCTTTTCAATGCTCTAACTAACTTTATTTTTTTTCTCTCTTTGTTGCAGGTGAGAAACTACTGACCTTTGGTGCACTCTGAGTCGCTTATGCCTAGAGTGGACCTCAAAATACTAGATGCACCCAATCAGTCGTTGCGCCGGTGACTATTGAAAACTCCGTTCAATGTGGCACAAACATATCACTTCCATTCAAATTTAAAACTAAAATTTTTTGTCGAAATTTTTATTTCTTAAAAATCTTAACTTCGTTTATTTTGAGCTATATAAGGTTATGTCTAAAAAATATATATTAGAAAAGTTAAGTCAAAAAAGATATTTTGTTCTTTAAGATAAGTTGTTAAACAGTCAACTAGTACAACTTTTACATTATACATAAATATATAAAGCTGTTATAGGAACAATCGGCTGAAATATGAATTTTCATATGCAATTTTTGTTGTAAGTAAAGGATGTCCTGACTGAATGCAGCTTTTTTGAGACTATTCAATTTAGGACACTTTAATTGCAACTATTCTTGCTGCCTGATTTTTATTTTCTCGCCAACTTTCCATTCATTTCGCATTTGTGCTTTTATTTTTCAATTTCGCAGCATTGCGATTGCTTTTGTTGTTGTTGTCTTTGTGGTTTGTGTTGTTGTTGGTTTCCTTTGGCGTGTTGACAACTCGACGACATTCGACAAGGGCCAGCCCAACTGTTGCGCCTCGCATTGTTCAACTTTTGTCTGTCTGTCAGTATGTGTAAGTGTGTGTGTGTGTGTTCTCTGTGGGCGTTGGTCTGTAAATGGGGGAGTGGTTGGGGTGCGCCTGCCGATGACGGCTTTTTTGTATGCGCAAATTGAAAACGCTGACAATATTATCGCAATTTTTAAGTTTACACATCAGTGGGTTTAATTGCAGGCAGCAACAGGACGCAAAAAGAGGGTGGCTTCGCAGACTGGGCGCTTGCATTTGTTTGTGGTTGTTGTTGTTGCTGTTGCTGCTGCTGCTGCTGCCGCCACAAATTACACTGTCGCAATCGACGGCAACAATTTCGATTCTAAATTGCAATTTGATCAACAATTCCGCACAATTGTTTTGTGTTTAAATTCAATTTATATAAATTCTATATACATATACTATATATGCAATAGATATCATCTATAATTACAACGAGTGCGCGAGCCCAGTTTGCCTTTAGGCATTGTCCTGCCTACCAACCAAAACCATTAATTTGGCAACCCAAAACACAAACCACTCAATCCACCGAACCACCCACTAACTGGGCATATTTTTATCGTTTGGAACATGTGTAATTAGCCAAACGGCGGCCACGTAACGAGCCCCGTTTCGATCTCATTTGCGATTTTGATTTTGATGTTGTGTTTTAGGTCTGCGTGTGTGTGTGAGACACGAATTGAGACCCAATCTGCGCATCTCATCTGCCGATTAGTTAACTTTTCAAATAACGAGCATATGCGAGACTATAAAAATAAATACACACACACACACACACACACACACATATACAGATGTCGAGCGCACAACAAATGGCATCATTTGCACAGCTTTGCTTATCTAACGAGCCAGCTATAGCTACAAAATATGCCCAACTATCCAAATTACACTGAGAGAAAAATAACAAGTTTGCTAAACATAAAATTTACAAAAAGGCACTTTAATATTTATAATATATATAACAAAGATCACAACTATTGTTATAGGTTTTATTTCATCTAGAAATGTGTTGAGTAAATATATCAGCCATTTTTGTCAGTGTTCTTATATGGTTGCATATCCCATTTGCTTGAGCTGTATGATAATAAGCCAGGAGGCAGCTAGCGTATTATCTGTGAGTTGCAAGCATTTTGCATCCTATTTGCAAGCCCTTTTCCACATACACACAATCTGCGTTCGAGCAGGAAATCACGTTGCACTCGACTGCCAGCCAAATGTGGCGTATGAGCAATATTACGTATACGTATACGTTACGTATACGCAGTAGTCAACTTTTTGGCTAACATGCGCGCTGCTAAGTTTTTCATCTGTTTTTTTTTTTGTGGAACACAACGAAAACGTCTTCTTCTACGTCTACGTCTCTATTGCGTTGTGTGTGTGTGTGTCTGTGTGGATGTGTTCGTTACGTGCCTGTTAATGCAATATTCAAGTGATTGCAGAAGCATCCCCCGGTTCCATAGCTGCTTCTTCTTCAAGTACTTTTACTTACAACTTCTTCAGCTGTCACACGAATGAGCAGCGCGCTTATCTCGTGTGCACTCACTTGCAGCATTTGTGTGTGTCTGTGTGTATGTGTGTGCTTTTGCTAGAGTTTTGTTTCCTCTCCCTCTCAGGGCTCCTCACTTTTTGCAGCAATCTGTGCTTGCTATCAAGATTCGCATTAAAATGTATCATTTTTGCTGCCTTCCTTGTGCGACACTAACTACAACAACAAAAACAACACACTCCTCTCTCTCTCTTCCCCCTCCCCCTCACTCGCACTCACACTTGCATTTGCCGGCAGGCAGCAACGTCTAAACTTCGTAATCAACTCGTAATGATGTTGCATATAATAGTTGCCTGCCTTGGCATTCTGCTCTTTCTTCTTCTTCCTCTTGCTGTTGTCTGGCAGGATGCAGCAGCAGTAGCAGCAGCATCTTGCTCTTATCGCTAGTTTTACGTTTCATAAAATGTTGCTTCAGCTTTAAATACATATTTATGCATGCATTTATTTTTTTTCTCACATGCTTGTGCTAAAGCTTGATATGCAATTATTATTAAGTTAGCAGCAGCAGTGATTATGCCTAGAGAGGATTTAAGCTTTCGAACTCTCACTCTCATTTCATTTATCAATTAAAGAGCAGCAGCAACAAGAGGAACAACAGTAATAATCAAACGGTGTGAAGTTCACGAAGCTGACACGAAGACAATTGCGCGCGACAGCTTCGCGTGTGAAAGCTTTCGCACGTACGTTACTCAACTCTCTCTCTCTCGCTCTCTCTTTCTCTCTCTCTCCGTCTCTCGCATCAAACAGGATAGGCGCGCACACACAAAAACACCTCTGCTGTTCTTGTTCCTTTTGTTTGCTGCTTGCGGTGTTTATTTGGGTGGGTGAGCAAAAAAAAAAAAAACAGAAAACCTTTGTTGTTGTCGCTGTTTTGTTTTTGTTTGGTTTGCGTCTCGTTCGCTGCTGCTGCTGCCGGTTGCTGTTTACGTTTTGCTTCTTTTGGTTTCTCACTGTGTTCTGTGCGTACGGTCATACGTATGTGCATGTGTGTGTGTGCGCCTGCCTGCTTGTTGTTGTGTTTGTTTGTTTGCTAATACACTTTGTTGGTGCTACTGCTGCTGCTGCTTGCTGTTGTTGCTGCTGCTGTTTCTCTCGCCGGCTCTGCTCTTCTTTGTATGTGTGCGTGTTTGTTTGTTTGTGTTTATTTGTTCGTGTGTTCTTGTTGTTTGTCTTTGCGGCCGTTTTTATTTTGCGTGCTCCACACTCTATCACACACAGGCACACACTTGCACAAACACACACACACACACATACTTATTGCCAGGCGCGCCTTCGTCGTCGTCTTTTTATTTGCCTTTTTGGCGCTTTGCTGTTGTTTGCTGTATTTTGCTGTGCGCCTGTTCCATGCCGGTTGCGAATTTCAACAAAAACACAAACAAAACGCGCCAACAAAACACACACAGACACAGACACACATACACATACACATTCTTTTTTTTGGTAGCGTCTTCGCGTGTCCTTTTCTACTGTTCCTTATCAGCTGTGCCCGCTTGACTGCCTTATCCATGTGCTGCTTGTTCTTCTTTTTGTTGTTGCTGTTGTTGTCCTGCGCGCAGTTAAATAGCGATTTTTCACTAGCGATAAGCAGAATTATTATATTTTAATATTTCTCGCTTAGCACAGCACAAAACTGTTATCCTTGAGCCTTTTTCGCTGCCAGCTTGATTTGTTGCTCCCGCTGACTGTGCGCTTTTTTTTTTCTTTCGCTGCCGCAATCTATAATTTTTGTTTCTTATGTTGGCGCCGAACTTTGCCTTGTGTGGTGGCGTCGCGTCGCGTGTCCCGTTATAGCCGCCACAGTCGTCGTCGTCGTCGTCGTCGGCGCAATCGTAACGGCTAAAAGCAAATTTGTCAACTTTATCGATGGCATCCATCAATGGCTCCAAACTTTCATAGTTCATAAACTAAATTGTAATTAATTATGTGCCGACGAATGCACGCTCTCTCTCCGTCTCGCCTTCCCGCCCCCTCTCTCTCTCTCTCTCCCACTTACACTCGCTGGCTTTCTCTGTGTAAATAGCTCGATTTGTCACAAACTCTGGCCACACTCTACGCCCCCCCAGGTGCTGGCCAGGTGCTCAGTGGCTCCGTCTTTGGCTTTTGTCGTCGTTGCCTTTGCTTGGTCAGCGTGCTTTGCATTTTCATAAATCATTTTAATGAAAATTATTTCGTTTTTTGGTTTTTTCGGTCTGGCGACTGATAAGATGAACCCGCTGCCTGGGGCACCTGGGGTACCGGGAAGAAGAAGAGGAAGAGGAGAGGGAGAAGGAGGAAGAGAGGGCGACAACGACATCAAGACATCTCATCTAAGTGGCGCTCGAGTGCTGGCGCTTGTCGCTGCCGGCGGCTTCTTTGTTTGATGCAACCAGCTCGCTGTTGTTGCGGTTGTTGATGCAACCCGTACGTCGATGGTGCTGGCGTCTTCATTATCAGCAGCGACGCAGACGGCGACGCTGTTTGATAAAAAACACCCCTGCTGGCATATGTGTGACCTGGCCACAGCCAACTGACTGGCACCGCCAAGTGGCACCATTTATTTGGGGCAGGTGTGGCAAGGCATATGAATATTTTAATATATACGGATGTTTATATATTTTGTACAGTGGTCGCTCGCAAATTGGAACGAGTCGATTTCAGCTGCCAGTTGTCTACTTTATTGTTAAAAGACACTCCCTCGTGATTTGAAACCTTTGTTTTCATACTTCGACGCATTCCCTCAGAGGAATCAATAATGTTAACTTTTAACTATTCAGTTAGCAGCGTGTGGCAGCCAGTGTGTGATTGTGGCACAGCTGATAAGTGGGTCTAACAATAATATCAAACATTTCATTCTATAGCAGAGCGCTGTTTCAAACATCTGCGTTTCTCTCTCTCTCTCTCTCTCACACACTCTCTGTCTTTCTGTCTGTTGTACAACTTGTATTGTTGTTGTTGTTGGCTTACCAACTTTTGCCATCGATTTGTTGCTGCCAAACTTTTGTTTAGGCACCTGCCCAGCTGCGTGCCACGCCCTCTAGAGCCCCCCCCCCCCCCTTTAACCTCCACCTATGGTTTTGTCTCGCTTTTACGGGTTTTATGCGATCTGCGCGTTGTGATTAATTAAGATTGATTGATAAAGCCCCGTAAATTGTGTGTATGTTTGTGTGTGAGGTGTGTGTGTGTCTATAAAAACTTTTGCTGCCCTTATTGGCAAATATCCTGCTGGCAGCTACCCGGCTACACACACACACACACACACACACACGCACACCCATTTAAGGTAGAAACTCCCGCCAAAACACTAAACCAAAAAAGATGCACAGCGACGATAACTCGTTTTCTGGCTTTTCCAGAGATCCTTTGCCAGCGATAACTGCCACGCTCTGCACTCGATAGTCGTCGATACATATAGATATATATATACATATATACCTGTGTGTGTTTTGTGTGTGTGTGTGTGTGCGGATTTGTGTGTCTGCGCCGGCAGTAATAAACCAGAAGTTTATGACTCTGTTTGCTCATGGCACATGTAGTTATTTAGTCATGAGGCGCCAGTTTGAAGCTCCCCTCCCCCAAAATGAAACCAAGAGCCTCATCAATATTAAGCGATATTCAATGCCTTGCCTGGGGCCTTGTAATCGAGCACCCAAACAACCAGCAACACACACCAAAAATCAAGTCACAAATATATGTGCATAAGTTATGGTAGTCGTAAATGAAATGAAATCGCATAATTCGGCTCACTCAAGTCGGGTCCATTAAGCTTGGGCTTATTGGGAGCGGATGGGTACAAGATGATTCCACTAGTTGTATGCCCAATGATTTCACACCCATCTGAAATACACACATGCTTAGAAAGCTGATTTACATTTTGATAGGAATTTGGGAAAAATAAAAACCAAGATTCCTCTGATTAAAGTCGATATCCAATACAAAATTTTGTAGAAGTAAAAGTAAAAAATTAGATTAGATTGATTAGATCGATTTATTATCGATTTAAATTTAATTATTATTGATATTTCTGTATTTTATATTTATCTAATCTTATTTGTAGTTCCTCAGAGAGTATCTTTGATTCGTTATGCTTGGCTAAGAGACAAGATAAAAGGTGGTGCTGACAGCAAGGACTGTTGGGCGAGGGGGGAGAGTGGTTCGTCTTATCATCAAAGAATCCATCAGTCGAATCGCCAGTTGGCATCAGGCCCAGGCGACGCCAGTGGGGAACATCGATTACACACCCAAAAATAAACCAAAAAAATTATTTTGTAGCTCGCCACCGAAAAAGACAAACAAAAAATTATTTACAAACAAGCTGAAGCATAACGTGGAAGGAGGACAACAGTCTCCGGGGTGTGCGAATCGTAATAAGTGTTATCAATCAGGGGCAATCATCATTAAAAACTTGAGCGATGCGAAAGCGCAGCGACGCCGAAATAATCGATAACGATTAGTTTGCTCGAGAGCCAATTGGCGTAGGTTTTTCTCTTTTCCTTCGATTATTTTTTCTTTTTTTTTTTGTTGGCAACATCTTCGTTATGTTGTTTAATTAGAGACATGCAACTAAATAGGGGCGAAGGAGGGAGGGATGAAGAGATAATTACACTGAGAAAATAATGGAAAATAAAATGAGAGAAATATTGTCAAGGGAATTTTTATATTTTACCAACTATACTTTTAAAGCTTGTTAAGTTAGTCACAGATTATTTTTATATTTTTATATAAATACATAACTATACTTTTAACTGGACAAGTGAAAAAATTTATCAATCTATTTTTTTTTATTTCACACCATTTTTCAAATCTACTTTAAAAATTAACGTTTTTGAAACCATTCTTAAAAATCTGTGCAATTGCAATTTCATTTTAACGTACGTGCTTCTATATTTTTTTCTCAGTGTAATCATTGCTAGTAGCAGCTGTGAGCTAATCAGTCGTGTGCTGCTCATGAATTCAAGCTGGTTGCACGTGCCGCTAAATGTATCTTTTGGCAGCGGTATGCGAAGCTTCATATCAATGACTACAAGAATGAATATATACACACACACACACACACATGAATATATATATATATACACACACACTCACTTGTCGATGATTGCGTAATCTGGGTCAACGAAATACCTTACCAACTGTTACCAACCAGCTAAATGCCACTTGCGGCAGCAACAAGCGTTATTTAAGGGGCACAGCGTGGGGCGGGCAGGTGCTGTGGTATGCAATGCAAAGCAAAGGCACTGCCTGAGAGTATCCGTATCCGTATCACAGTCTCGCATGTATGTTGTGTGCGCGTGTGTGCGTGTGTGTGTGTGAGTATTTGTGAGATACAAATGTATCTGTGTATCTATAGCTGGCAGCAAGGCAGTCAGGCAGGCAGGCACAACAAGTCGTCATATCCTGCTGCGTTATTTGCTGTGCGCCTGTTACGCAACACACATCGCCACACACACAAACACACACATACACACACTCACACACACACTCCCCGAATTGAGTGTGTGCCAAGCCAGAGAGGCAGCAGCACCAGCATCAGCAACAGGAACTGCAAACTGGGAACATCGCCAACCGCCCCCAAATTTGTATAGTATATACTTCGCTCTCTTTCTCTGACGCTCTCCCTCTCTGTCTTTCTCTGTGTTGCTCTCTCACCTGCCGCCTTTTGTTCGACGCGCTTTTGTATCACTCGCGCACGCACACGAGAAGTGTAGTTTTCACCCCCCTTCACCACCCTCCTTTTGCTCCATATTCCCTCAACTGAAACTAACGCTGTTCGGCTGAGTCCTGCGTCCTCAGTCCTATCGTTGTGTGTGTGTGTGTGTGTGTTCGTGTGTGTATATTTGCTTCGCTTATCGCTTGCCCCGAACTTCGAATGGCTTGGCACATTCCGTAGCGATAAGCAAAGCTACCAGACCCACCAACAACTAACAACCACCCCCCAACATTCCCCCCTTACCAGATAGTGCAACTAGCAACAACAACAAATACGAAGAAAGCCAAGTAAACCCAGCTTTAAATTAACGAGGATTGAATACGCTTCCAGAGAAATATCAGGAAAAATGTAGTTGGTAGTCAATATTACAAATAAATAATAATATTGAATGCCCCAACAGAGAGTTATGAAAAAAAAATCCATTTTCAATAATATAATTTTATATTAATTACTAAAATAGGTATTCAAGCCATTTTGTGAACTTTAAGAAATAAAAAAAATATATAAGTATATAAATTACAAATTATTGAATACACTTGTAGAAAAATAGTGAACAATTCCAATGTGTATTTATATTTAATACTGATATAGATAATTAGCAATGCTTATATAAATTTAAGTAACTAAATTATTAATATTAATATTAATTAATAATTTAATTAATTGTAACTAGACTTTCAAGAACTTTGTAGGCAAATCATTGTTCGATTCTGATTAAGATGTCAAGTGAAATTAAAAAGTTCTTCATGCAAAAACTCATTTGTCAAAATTTGATCCGATCGCATCCAGCATAAGTAATATCTACAGAATCTAAATTTATGCATAACAAGTTCCATCTTTGAGAACAACAATCTCCACAATTGATTGAGATTAGTTTGACCCCTGATACTTTATGGATTAGTGAATATCTATTCCGATGCGTTGCAAACTTTGTGTTAAAAATCAAATATGCTTTGGCTAGGGTATACATATTAGGTAGTCCGACCCCGAGCGGGTCCCATCCTTTATCCCTTTTCCCCAGTCGCTTAATTCAGTTGCCAAAATGTTGTTTATCATGGCCCGAACAGAACCCGGGCGCCATTTTCACTTCAGTTAATTAAGTAAAGGCGCTACATGGCGCGATTTCAGCGTCAAATAGTGGGTGTTATTGGGGCAGGGAATAGGGAGAAGTGGTGAGGGGAAGGGGGAGGAGGGGGTTCGTGGCAGAGGTTTAATCAATCGCCAGCGCCTGTGCATTGCATAAAAGCTATTCAAAGCTGTGGACAACGGTGGCAACGATGACAACAACAAGAACAACGACAACGAGCGAATCATTTTCATTTAACAATTTTCATTGAATGAAACGCGCATTTTCCAACACTGAAAAGGCTTCATTATGCCGAGAATATATGCTTGCAAAGAATGCGTCGCCCCACAAACTGCTGTCAACTGGCTGTCATTGTTTCTACCGAGTCTACAGCTGTGTGTTTGTGTGTGTGTGTGTGTGTGTGTCGAGTTGGCGATAAGCAACTGCGCCACATCCTGGCAGCAGCAGAAGCACGTTGCCTGCCACAGCCTGGGTGCGCCTCGCTGCCTGATAAGTCCTTGCCAGCGACAGCGGCAAGTGAAAATATTTTTCGCTCCCCGCTCGCGTCATCAGCGCTCATTGGAAGCAACTGTTACTATATATATATATGTATATCGCCCCAAAAGGATAATAGTGTGGATGGTTTGGTGGTTGGGTGCTGAGGACATGGGGATGGGGATGGGGATGGGGTGTAGGTAGGTACTTTGCAGCACCTGGACAACAGCATGCAGCAATTTTGGTCTGAATTCAGTGAGCTTATCTCGCCAAACAGTCGCTCCTAAAACCCATCGGTAAAGCACCGCACCGCACCGCACCACACACCACCCAACCACCCACACATGGAATCGCCGGCTGCACCTCCTACTCCTGCACATCCTCCGCGCTGCCCGCTGCCTGCTGTGCACTCCATTTAAAATCTTTTTGCTTATCGCTGTTCGCTGCTCGCCTGATTGATGGCCATAGATAAGGCCTAGCCCAGCCCAGATGGGTGGTGGTGGGGAAATGTGTTTCCATCTTTTGCTGTTGTTGTGTGGTGTCCTCGTTTTGTGTTGTCCTTGCTGCTGTTGCTGCTGTTGTTGCTGCTGTTGTTGCTGCTTCTGTTGCTGCTGCTGTTGCTGCTGTATGCGCTCCCACCTCTCTCGCACTCGCTCTCGCTTGCTTGCTCTCTCCCACACACACTCTCTCTCTCTCTCTTTCTCTGTCTCTAGCTCGCTTGGTCTCTCAACAGCTGCATCGACTGCTGCGCTGCTCCATTTGGCATTGTTTGGTCCCATTAGCGCGGGTGTTATCAGCTCCAGCTCCAGCTCCAGCTCCGGCTCCAGCTCCGGCGAGTCGAGTCAAGTTGATTCCTTTTGGCTTTTGATTAACTTGGAGAGAGTCGTATGATTTTGTTATTAAATTTGTAATTTAATTTTGTTGATTACCATTTGGGTATAAATATTTTTGAACAGGATTACGTAATATTTAAAAAAGCTATTTTGATGAAACTGGGAACAGATGCATATTTTGGTTGGCAATGGCCCATGTGGTTATTAATTGGCTAGATCGGCTTACTATATCATATAGCTGCCTGCCTAATAAGTAGACAGACTTGGTCGAGTTCTTGTATTAAACATTGTCTTTTGTCTTAGAAATTATGAATTAAATAGTTTATTTTCGATTATATTTTTTCTGATATATAAGAATATTTTTTATTTTTCAAAAATCGATGACTGAATTGTGCAATAAAATACTTTACTTTTTTTTAGTCTTCGAGTGGATGTTGAGTGTTTGCTTAAAAGCAATCTTCTTCAATCTTATAAATATCGATTCTTAAATATTTCCTGTCATGAGATTTGTATAAGATCGCAGCTTTAAATAACTTTCTTCTTTCTCTCATGTAACTTTCTAGTTTTCTAGTACATTTTGAATAATCTTTTCAAAATTTTAAGGAAAGTAATCGACCCAAAAGTTGGTTAAATATGTTGTGAAAAATATCATATTTAACTTTCAGCTTCTGCAAGGGTATTTAATCACCGGTCGAACGTAGATAACTGTTTTGTCTTGTTCTTTTTGTCTATGTGTGTGTGTCTGTGTGTGTGTGTGCAACTTCTGCTGCTTTCCCCACTGTCCCCCCCTCGGCAGCACTGTGGTTCTGTGCTGAATGGCTGAGTGAGAGTTTGCGATAAGAATGTAAAATATAAAATATGGCGCTTGCCTCTGGTCTGCTCTGAGGAATGTCCTTTTTGTGGCTTGGCCTGGATGGCAGTCCTCCTCCTCCTCCCCTCACACTCCTCTTTCTCTCTTTCACTATCTCTATCTTGGTGTTGCTGCTGTGTTGGTATTTTGTCAATTTAATGGCCCCGCGCTCTCACAGAAACGCATTGGTTGTCCTTGCCCCGCCCCCCAACCTCAATCCCCTCTCTTTTCTCTTTTGCTTTCCCAGTTTTGCTTATCGGCAGCTGCGTCCTGCGTGCTCCTTGCAGTTTGTCATGCAGTCGCTGAGAATTTATCATTGCCCAGTCGCCCAGCAGCAGCAGCAACAGCAATACTCGCAAACAGGATAAAGGATAAGCGATTTATGTGTGTGCGTGTCCGAGTTTGCTTTAATGAACCTGACCAACAAATACACCCGCACACACACACAAACACACACACACACACATAGGACTTTGCTCTTTGCTGTTGTGTAATTTGTAATTTACCAAAATTGTTATTATCCTTGAAGTCCTTAGTTCGGTCAACTGCTTTTTTATTTGCCCAAAAACCACACCGATAACCATCTGCCTGCTAAGGAGAAAACTTAGAGCTTGATGATGATGATGATGGGCAGCAGCAGCAGCGGCAGCAGGAGCAACAGCAAGGTCAGCTTTTTGGCCATTGGACAGCCTTTTAGGCCAAGTTGTCGACTCATAAATGGTTATGATTTTTATGATGGCAGCACTGACACTTTCTGGGCCATGATTCACGCACACTCTCTGAATGCCATGAATGCCATTTTAAGTATACTCCCCCCCCTCTCGACTGCTGCTTTACACACATCACACACACACACACGCACACACACAAGAAACGACAGGCAACAATGCGAAACAGCAAAAGGAATGCGCACTGATAAGCAAAGAGCAACGTTTCCGATGTGAAAACCCTCCACACTTCCACTCCCCACTGTATCGTGGCATGCTCCCTCGTCTTGGCTGTCATCACATGTGCCGCACAGTCTCAGGCAGAGACGTTAACTGAGACATTGTTATTTGCCCGCACTCGGGGATGTCCCTCTTGTATTGTCTTTGGGTCTACAGACCACTTTTGAGACAGTCAACTCAAGCTGTCTGCAATTGAAGTCCTCATGGACTACATCCAGACAATATATATGTTTAAGTATGCTCTTAAAAACAACAGGTATTACTTTAAAATATTTAAAAATTAGTAGAATAAACTTAAATAAACTATACTAAATTTTAATATAGAATTGAATGATTTTCGTGTGAAAGTCGTGTTTCTAAAATGATCAAAATGAAAATCGGTTTAATTTTGACAAAATCTTTATGATATCAATTCGATTACTTTGTTGTCCTTGAAATATTATTAGCTATAAATTTATAATATGCTAAAGTGTATTTAAAATGCGGTGCAGGCAGAATGATATCTGTTTCATGTTCTCGTATTGTCAATTGACATCGTCGCCATGCGTCGGCAGCGGATGGATGATCAAGCAGTCAGACAGCGAGACAGTCATCCAAGGAGACAGTCATCATCCATTGAGACAGGGTTAGGCAGTTACTGGGGGCACCCTGTGTGGCGACGCAGACGGTGGCGGCGGCGTCGGCGGCGACTGTGGCTTGAAGCGTGTAAAATATTTTTATTGCACCTTCCTTTTATGAAGGCACTTCCGGCTGCGATAGCGGGGAGTCGACGTTGCGACGTCTCAAACCGTTATCCACTCGAGATCTTGACGCACCGTTGACAGGCAAAAAAAAAAAAAAATTGAGAAAAAAAACAAGTAGTGAAAGAAAAAGATGCAGGAATTGCAATTGTGGGCAGGTCCTTGCCTTGTTACGGCAATTAGCTTTGGTTACCACGTGTGCTCTATCTGCATCTTTGCGTTATTCAGTTACCTATCGCTCTCTCTCTCTCTCTCTCTCTGCCTTTCTCTCTCTGTCGCTCTCTTGTGCACTTTCTACCTGCTTATTTGCTCATTTAAAGCTGGCGACGACGCATCGGAAGCGAGTCCGAGAAAAAGAAGAAGAAGAATAAACGTTTATTGTTTTACAAGCCACTTTTGAGCTCAATTTGCGTACGGCGACGGCGACGGGGCGACGTCATCTCAATATCGGTTATAGGATCATTGACACTTTGCAAGCGTTGCGCCCGTGACTCTGACTACACTCAGAGAAATTGTATGCACTAGAATTGTCTTAGTTGCCTAAGCATTTTGCAAATGTGAACTTTTGTCTTGCCATTTATAATAATTGTCATTAAGAGGTCTATTTTTTTTTTAAATAAATAAGTATTCAAATTTAAGAAATTTTCTACTTAAAAAAATACTTTCTTAATATTAGAAATAGTTAGTTTTCTCTGTAATTTAAAAAAAAAATTTCTTAAAATTAGTAATTATTATTTTTATTTATAATTAACAACTTTAACAAGTGCATTATAAGGTATATTTTATATGTCTGAATTTTTGAGCGTTCTTTTAAAAATTAGTTTTTTCGAAATGTATTTTAGATTTTTGAAATGTTTCCTAAATTCATGAAATAAATTGCAAAACAAGTGACAATTGAACATAGCCATTATTTCCATTTTTTTGAGATTTCTCTTAATTTCAGGTAATATTTTTTTTGAGTGCATAAAGTTCTGGGCTCAGAAGTGGAAGTCTGCGTTTCAGTCTGGGTTTCAGTTTTAAGATTTTATGACTGCGTTTTTGACTTTCGCTGTTTGTTCGTGAGTTTTAAATGGGTCCCGCTCTCTCTCTCTTTCTCTCTCTCTCTCTCTCTCACTCTCCCTCTCACTCTCTGTCTACCTTCCTCTCTTTCTCCAGAGGCTTTGTTGTGCTGCCTTTAACGACGTCAAGTTGACGCCGAACTAATTGATGCGATAACTCGTGTTTATCACTCACTTACGGGCGGGGAGACGGCCTGACGGACGGACGGGCGGTTGCTTGTGGTGTGGGTACGGAAGAGGCAGTCGTATTCAAAACAGGCGATGTCGATAACGTACAAAAATATTTCGAAAGCGACGCCGGCGCTGACGTTGACGTTAACGTTAGCGTCGACAGCGACGGCGTCCCCACAAGGAACGCTTCCATTTTCATTTCCATTTCGATTTTTGTTGTTATCGCACTGTGTGCATTTCTGCTGCTGCCGCTGCTGTTGCCGCTGCTGCTGTTGCTGCTGCGACGGCGGCGCCTTATCCAATATTTTAATCTCGCACTTACCAACGGCTGACTGAACTGAAACTGAACCGAACCGAGTTGAACCGAACTGAACTGAACTGAAATGAGTTGGCATCGTGTTTTATTTTATTTTTTTGTATTCACTTTTTTTTTTGTTTTTTTTTTTTTTGCTGCAAGGCCAACTGCTCGTCTCGACCAGGCCGGGTCAGATAGATAACGCTTTACGTTTTACGTTTTACGACATTTACTACGTTTGTTAAACGGAGGGGGTTCAAAGCGCAACCAGCACCCGGCCAAGCACCCGCATAGCGTCGGCTTCCTGATGCATTAAGCATCTTTTATGACCACTTAGAGCACTATGAATGACAGCAACAGCAACAACAGAAACACCAACAACAGAAACACCAACAACAGAAACACCAACAACGACAACAACATTTACAAACGTCAAATTGCAGACAAAATGAGTTCAATAAAATTGGTCATCCCAAAACAGATGAGTCTTCAATCAGAATGTCTGGTAAATGGTTTTATATAGTATTTAATAACTTTTATCACTTTCAGAACTATCTCTAATATTATTCAAGAGTCATAAGGCCAACAACAAAGACTTGCCACTTTCTGTGGCAAAAATCGAACGTTTCACTCAAATTTACAAATACACTCGCATTTGAACTCTGTTGGGATTATAACAACTCTCAGCAAGTTTGCTGTATTTTGTCCATAATCCACAGTTTATATTCCGCACCACACTTGACTCCTTAGCACAGCTCTTGGGCGACAATTGTCATGGGGTGGGGTGCGGGAGGTGGAAAAGTCAGGAACGCGGCATGAAATTTAAATCATTTTTGATTGATAGCTAGATTAAGACACTCTGGCAAATGTCTGTGGATGGTGTCTGTGCCAGTGGTGGCAAAGATAAGCCACTCGAGGGTGGTTGCTTTTCCAAACGGGATTGAGTCACACCTTGTGTTCATGTTAATTGATTTAATTTCGCTACAATGAAGTCATCCAGCTTGTCGTCGCCTCATAAATATGCAGAATGGAACGTTGAAGGTGGGAGTTGAAGGCGCAATTAAAAGCGGGACAGCAGAAAACCATCAAAAAATGTCGCAAACCGTCGACTTAACACCTTCCTTTACACTTGGAAAAACTACAACGAAGTACGATAACGTCTGATGAATTCATGAATTTATAATAGCATTTTTCTCAGAGTGTATAAGTTGTAATCAAGGCTGCCGCACAAGGTTGAGCCGCATTGCCAGAGTCTGATTATATTATATAAGGCTGCCAGATACCCTCTACGCTGATTAAGCTTCGCACATTGATGCAAGTTTCAAGTTACAATTGTGGAAGTTGTGCCACAAAGCGGCCGTAAGAAAACAAAAAGTAAAGAAACAACAACAGCAACTAAAAGAAAAGAAAACAACAAAAAAAACTTAAATAGATTTATTTCATGATAAATGTGTGCCTGTTGTTGTTTTGTTTCCCTTTTTTTATATGCTTTGCCACAGCAACAACAACAACAAAAACAAAAACAACAAATGCTGCTTTTTGCTAATCTTAACGACGCATCTGCGAAGCGAACGAAATGAAATAACGCGACTCGGCAGCGTGTGGAAAAACAACAAATGCAACAACAGCCGCAGCCACAATAGCAACAAGAACAACAACAACAACAGCAGATGAAATAACCCCCAAACTGCGGCAGCAGCAGCAGCGGTCTTATCAGCGCCAGGATCTTATCAGTTGGTTGCATCTGCGCCGACTTCGCTCCGACTGTTGAGCTGTGTACTCCAGAGCTCAGCTCCATGCCTCGTATATCGAGGTCGATTCGGGTCGATGTCAATGTGTGTGTTGCTGTGCATGTGCATGTGTGTGTGTGTGTGTGTGTTAGTGTGAGAGCGGGTGTGCCTACACTTGTAGATGTGTTGTATGTGTGTGTGTGTCTGCTGCGTCATTTGCAATTGCAGCAACAACAACAGCATAATTTGGTTTATTATTATTTGCAGCATATTTTTATACCCTATATCAATAAACAGCGATAAAAAGTTGATTAAGAAAGTTATGAAAACCATTCCAAAACTTGTGATACCCTGCTTTAATATTAAGCTTGCAGTATGTTCCGACTTGTAAATATAAAATTTAGAAAATAGATTCTGGAAAGTAGCTAACAAATAAAATATGACGACTTATGCTTATAAATATAGCATATTTAAAAATATAGATACAATTTCAGTTATGCATATTTTAAAAATCAAAAAAAAAAAATATATCAAAAATATTAAAAGTCGATAAGTAATTAAACATTATCGATAAATATTAAATAATTATAAATGTATGTAAGTTGACCTAAGCTACATAGAACCAACATATTTGGCAACAGAGCATCACCAAGTCGAGCACTTTCGACTATAGCATTCTTACATGATTTGTTAACAGTTTTCGTGGCTTTGGCTTCATTTATCAGGCAGCGTTGATCTGCCTTTATTTACCTGCCCATACATGCATATTAATGCCAATAAGTGAGCACGTAATAACAATGACACACATAGCTAATCAAAACTCACACACACACGCATACACACACACACACACGCACACACACAGAGTAAAAACTGTGCTTAACATAAACATAATTGCAAAACAATTGCCCCAAGTTGAGTGCAACTGCAGCATTTGCAGCCAAGAGCGACTGCTGTTGCCACTCCGTTTGTTTGATAGTTCATCACCCCAGAAACAGCAACAACAACAAGCACAACAATAACAACCAGCAACAACAACTACAACAATAACAATGTTAACCACATTTATCAAAAGCCTTTTGCAGATATTCACGCATGAAGTGCTTATCGCTGCATAAATTCGAAAACACCCACCAAATGTGAAAATGTATTCCAAACAACATGAATAAGTGGAAATAATGTTTACCAAGCCGAACTTGAAATACTCTTACATTGTTACTTAAATAAAGAATTTAAAAAATAATCAGATCATAATTAATATGCGATTTATCTATTTTAATTCTATAACTTGTGATTAATAATCTGTTTTTTATATGTTTGTGATGGCAATATTTAATATTTATTTATTTGATTAAGTGACCCACTTTTTTCTGAGTGTATATGAATGTGTCAATGTGCAAAATTAATCAAAATTTATGTGTTTATCGCATCTCAAAGATCGGCAATCGAATGAAACTCAATGTTATTTGTTTTGGCTTTCACACTGCTCCACATGCAATTTATAGACTCTGAAAGGGTACAAAAGTGTTTCATCTTTGCTAGGGTCAAGGGGGGTATTAGGAAGGGGTGAGTCAGCGGCGGCGGCGGCGGCAAGCGGCACGTTTAATGAATCTAATTAAAAGTCAACAATGGCAAACGAGATAATCGTCGTAAAAGGCAGCAGCGGCAGCAGCAGCAACAACAACAACGCATGGCAAGGCCAGACGGGGTGGCTAGGCAAAGAGGGGTGGGGGGGGTGGTGTTGATGGTTTCAACAACGCTCAACAACGACGCATGCGCAACATGCGAATTCAGTCGCAGTCGCCGTCAACGCAGGCAGCGACGCAGCCAACAGCTGATTGAGTGCAGAGACCAACAGAGAGAGAGAGGCAGAGACAGAGAGAGTTTGTCAGTGTGTGTGTGTGTATGAGTGTGTGTGTGTGAGTGTGTGTGTGTGAGTGTGTGTGTGGAGATGTGGGCAAATTGATAAAATCGGGCAAACGTTTTGCATCTGCAAAAGCTGCCAGGCAAATGAAATAAACCAAAACGCCGATAAGAACAGCAGATACAAAACAGAGAGCGAGACAGAGAGAGATGGAGAGTGGGATGGAGAGAGAGAGAGGATGAAGAGGAGTACAGCAGATGGGGAGCCAGAGCTGAAGGCAACATTAAAATAGATCAACGCTCGCTGATAAACACAATGAAAACTGAAAAGCGATGTGGCTGAGCATGGACCCTGGCACTGGAAAAACAGTGGAAACACTGCACCGGGGAGGGAAGTGGGAAATGGGAAAATGCGATTGCGATTGTGAACTTCAACTTGGGGGCAGGTGTTGGCTGCTGGAGTCGGCTTATGTGCCAGGAAATGAACTCGCTGCGCGTTGGGAGGCCGCAACAAAGGGTTGATAACAGCCCGAATAAACGCAAGCATATTGAAAACTGTGGCCCTGCGTTTCTGGCAGTGTATACACTTTAATAAAAATTAATAGTAGAAGCTCGACTTATTTTTTAGAGAGTAGTTTTAATAATATTTATAATATCTGTATGCCGTAAAAGGTTTCTCTAAGATTTAGAATTTTTTTTTTAATCTCACACTTCTACAAAAAAAAAATAAAATAAATTACTTTGTAGATTTTCTAAATTCTGTGGCACAATTTTGTTTAAGTGTATGAGCCCAAAAAAATAACAGATACAGATACACAGATACAATTAAACACAAAACGCTTATCACTAAGCAATAATCAGAATTCCATTAGCCGTACGACGCGATATCGCGCTAAAGCATCAACCAGCACACACACACACACACACACACACAAATACACACACACATTCACACACACAGAGACGAACGTTTGCCTTTGTTGAATGTATCTTTGTAGCTGTATCTGTAAGTGCACAGCGCTCTGGAAATTGCAACTGTATGTGTAGCTGTGTGTGTATGCACGTGTTTCTATGTGTGTGTGTGTGTGTGTGTGTGTTTGTGTATCCGTTTTGCTGCTGGTTGGCTGCCTCGGGCATTGCCGGCTGGCTTCTCCAACTGGTTGGCTTCATTGGTTGGTTGGTTTGGTTGGTTTGGCTGCTTGCTTCGATGTTATCTAACTGCGCGCCGCGCTGCGCTCTTATCAGTGCTTTATCAGTTTTTGTTTCGAATAATTTCGAACGACGTTCGCTTGCTGTTGTTGTTGCTGTTGTGGCAAAGGAAGCCCCGAGAGCAGCAGCGAGCAGCAGATATCTTATTTCAGTTGGCAGTCAACCGGCGACCAAAACGTTACTAGTCTGTGTGTGTGAGAGCGTGTATATATATATGTGTGTGTGTGTGTGTGTGTGTGTGTCGTATATACAGATACGAATCCCCGAGACGACTGCGAGTACGGGGCAGGCAAAGGCAGGCAGATAGGGCTGCAGATAGACGCAGCTCTGGCAGACTGGCAAATGAAAGATAAACAACTTTAACCAGAGACGACAGACAGAGAGGCGGACGGAGGGACGGACGGACACATCTCGCAGTCATCATCAACAAACATCAGCTGTGCGACGCTAGCTGCGACGTTGACTGTGACGCAGCGTCGCTGTCTCTGTCGTCGTCGTCGTCGTCGTCGTCGTCATCATCGTCATTCGGCTCTGCTTGGCCTCGGTATCTCTGTTTTGTATCTCACAGATACACAGACACCGACAGCGCGCAGCACACACAAAAATTTCATTACTCAGCGCTCAGTTAGCTGTAGAACGCGAAGCGAGCAGCACAACGAAGCTCCGTTCCCGTTCGTCCCGTCAATCAATCAAGCGCGTTCAATCACTCAATCAAAGCGTAAAATCGAGCGAGTGCCGCGCTTTGTTTCTGTGTGTGTGCGCGTGTGTGTGTGGCTTAAACAGCAAAACAAATACAGAAAACATGTGCAACATTGTTGAGCAAACGAAAGCTTAAAATCAGAGCTCCCCTTTTGGATATAAGTGTATTTAAGTGTTGACTAATAACTGCAGCCATGATCAGCAGTCAAACAACAACAGCAGCAACAATAAAAGGTGAGAATCCGTGGGTGCAACAAGCAGCTCTCCCTCTCTCTCGCTCTATGTCTCTGTCTTTGTCTCTGTTGCTTTACTCCACACGTTGCAAAAGGGTATTTTCATTGTAGCTCAAGACTTGAAGCAACTCAAGCTAAAGAGTATTTCAGCTTTTGCTTATCAGACGACTATCTACGCTGTGTGGCTACACATTCATTCCTTTCCACCACATACGAGGCTTTACTGTGTGTGTGTGTGTGTTTGATATCTACAATCTGGCGAATGAAGGAGAAATATAAAAAAAAGGCAAAGAGGAATTCTGCGGATTGTTGTTATTATTGTTATTATAATTCCTTGAAGTGAATATCAGCAAAATATAATCAAAACGAGAAAACAACAACAGCAACAACAACAACGAGACTTAGACTCGGACATGGTCTTCAGACTGGGTCTTCAGCGTCTTCTGGCTCTTCTCTCTGACTACCACTGTGGCTGCAACAACTACTGGCGTTGAAACGTGCGTTGTGTCTTTGTTGTTGTAGTTGTTGCTGTGTGTTGTGCGTACTTAACAGATTCGATTGCGATACGAACAACAACCACAACAACAATTGAACAAACATTGTTTTCACTCGAAGCAATTATTGTGTATTATTATGCATTTTGCATTCGATTCTTTTTTATCTTTCTCAGCTGGCCGCAGTTATCATAGATTTATGCCCAATTCCCGCTAAAAAGCTTCGCTTTGCGCAGAAATACGGCTAAAGATTATTGTACACAGTTGTTGCTTGAGCGACAATTATTTGTTTAAGATTAAGAGATTTCTACATTAAAATTTGAATATTTACAAGACTTACTTGATAAATGCAAAACATTTATTTATGTAATTTAGCAACTATCAGTTAAATTCATAAGACATAATCTGGAATCGTATTTCGTATTTGTTATGAAATTCCAATAATTGTTTTCAAGAATTTCACAAGCTAAATAGTAAATATTTGTTTCATATTCAGTGATTCTTTTAAATATATAAATAATGATTTTCTAACTCAACTTGAAATTATTTCACTATTATTAAATACAAATACTCATTTTTATAGCTGTTTAATTTTATTGATATCATAAAAAATAGATTCCTTTTAGCTCGCAATTTTTATTTTAATTTTTTAGAATTATATATATTTATATTCAAATATTTACCAGGATTGTGTAATATAACTGTCATCTCACTTACCCCCCTCAAACCATCTTCCCTTTCATTGCAGGTGATTGTTCCGATACCACAGAAGAGATGACCATCGACAGCAGAGGTGAGTGAGAGGTCTTGAATCTACTGTTGGCAGTGTTCACAAGCCATGCCACCGCATCCTATTCCCCCTGCCATTGTCGAGTGGCCAAAACTGTTATCAGTTTGCAGGCAGAAGCGAATTTCCCAGAGGCAGACACAAACCCGTTAATGCCAAACATAAATTGCTTGATGTATGCTGCACATTGTGTGTGTGTGCCTTTGTGTGTGTGTGTGTGTGTGTGTGTATCTGTGTGGTTGGGTGGTGTCGAGCGACACTCGAAATGGTCGTCTGCAAGGCAGCTGATATTTTGCCAATAAAAATTTAATCTGCTCTCATATCCAGTGTCAGCGCGAGCCATCCTCCTAATTTAATACCAATTTCTGCGTCTCCTTTTTTTTTTGGTTTGGCTTTTTGGTTATCAGCAATGCTGCACGGCCAAAAGCGATGATTGGTCGTCCAAACCCAAGTGCCAACATCTACCCGTTTAAGCTGCGACGGCAACTGAGTGCGGTTGCGTTTTTGATACCTCAACTAAGTGCGAACCCTTTCGACTGGCCAGCGTTGACAACCCTATTTCTCCCTTCGATTTTTTCATTCTGGCGACAGTAGCGGAAATGATGGAATAACCAAAAGCAACCAGTCAACCTCCCCCTGAGGTTGTGGCTGTCAAGTTTGTGCGTGTTTTGACTTAACTGGCATCATCATTGGCATCAATTTCATATCACTTCATAATCATCAGACACCCATAAACAGCACCCTATGAATACTAACCTCAACCCTTACCCTCATCTAACCTTCGAGCGCATTGAATGTGCAAACTGATGAGGATGACGATGATGATGTTGTTGTTGTTGTGTAAATGATGACGTTGTGGTTGTGGCATCAGTTTGTGCCTGGTCAACCTGCGACCTTTTGTTTGGTAGGGGTAGAGTTGAAGGTGGGGTGTTATAGGGTGTGATAGGATAGGGTAGAGTAGGAGTTTAGCAGCAACAGCAGCAGCTCTGCTCCACATTCCACGCCATTTCGCTGCCTTCTCAAGCATTCATCATTAATAATCCCCTTCAGCCGGCAGGCATTGGTATTACCGCCCAGCTCCCCACTTGGTCTTTTTGTGCTGCGTCAGTGAAAGATTTGCAGCAGCTACAAAGCACACACACAGAGAGACAGACATACACATAGGGAGACAGAGTATGAGAGTGTGGCCCAGTGGGCGTAACAGCTCGCCAAAAGTGGGCGTTTGTCTGCGCTAATCTTTATCTAGCTGTTGACACTCCATGGCAACGCAGCAAACCCAACCAGCAACAACAGCAGAAACAACAACCAATGCTAACAAAAAAGTGTGGCAAAGCGCAGAGTCACATTCCTTTCAGCCTCGTCGCATACTCTCTCTCTCTCTCTCTCTCTTTCTCTCTCTCATTCTCTCCCTCTCTTCTTTATCTCACTCATCCTCTCCTGCCCCGCACTTTGTCCAGTGGTCACCCCCTGATAACTGATTTTGCCTTTTGTGTGTTCTGCCTCAGTTCTAACCTGTAAAGACACCTGAGAGGCAAATCTGACTAAAACGGTTGCTCGCTTGCTTTAACGAATTCAGTATTGTAAAATGCACAAATATAGCTATAAATGGACTAATGAAGACTTAGAAATATAAGAACTTATGCGATAATTATTATCGATGTGCTATTTGACAATGCAATTCATCATCCAACATGCTCATTTTTTTTAAAGATAAAGTTTTATTTCTCGGAATCATATCTAGTTATTTTGAAAATAAGAAAATATAGAAATTACTTCAAGAATACAATTTCAGTACCTTCTACGGGAATACAGAATAGAGCTGCAAGGCTTTCAAAAGTAGTCCATGGAGTGATAGTAGTAACCCTAACTACCTATAAAGTGTTTAAGAGTTTAAAACACACAAATTAGTTTCCAATTTATCAAGAGGAATTATATGATAATTAGGCAGCTTAAAACAAAGTATGTATTGACAAAATAATCAATAAAAACAACTAGCTTCATAGAGTATCTGCAAGTCGAGTTCGACAAAAGTTCTCCTAGATGTTCCTAGATGTGGTTGCTTTGCTGCTGTCCCAACTGGGGAGTTAATCGCCCAACGAGGCAACCTTGCACTGTTTGTTGTTGTTGGTTTTGTTCTTGATGATGCTCACTTTTGGTTCTCTGCAATTGTTGTTGCTGCTGCTGCTGTTGCTGCTGTTGCTGCTGCTGCTGCTGCTGCTGTTGCTGCTGCTGTTGCTGCTGTTGCTGCTGCTGCTGCTGCTGCTGTGCAATGTACTGTAAGCGCATCTACAAACTATGTATCTTATTCACTCTGGCTAACTCTTTGCTGCTGTGTGCGTATGTGTGTGTGTGTGTGAGTGTGTGTGTGTGTGTGTGTGTGTGGTTTTTATCTGTAAAATTCATGAATGCTTCAGCTTATCTGGCAGAATTGCATACTTGCAGTACGCTTGCTGCCTCTGTTGTTGTTGTTGTTGTTGGTGGTGGGGTTTTTTTGGTCGGTTGCTCTTTGGCCGCTGCTGCCTGTCTTCTAATGGCGCTAAGTGAGCTGCCTTCGTGCCCCACCCCCGCCCACATTTTGTGCACACATTTTGCACATTGGAGCGCCACTCTCTAATGGCATTTTATCTGAGGCATAATTTTTTATTATTCGTTGCTGTTGTTGTTGTCTTCTTTTTGCTGTTCGGCTTAATGACAATCCAAAATACACACAGACAGCGAGTCAAATTGTTAGATAGCTTTTCGGCATGTAATTAATCATTTGACGGCCGAGTTTTTGTTTTGGCCTTTTTTTTTGTCTTTTTTTTATTTTTTTTGTTGTAGTCGCTGTTGCTGTTGCTGTTTGACTATCGCGCTCAAGTTAAAGGCACCAGCAGCGGGAGCAGCAGCAGCAGCAGCAGCAAACTTTGGCATGCGGGACGCATTTGCAGGTTTTGCTGCGGGCAACAAAATAGTCAACAGAAACAACAACAACAACAGCAACAGCAACAATCAGCAGGCGCTGCACAAAAAAATGTAAAACCAAACAACAACAATCGAGCAACAAAACAAAAATCCATTACGCGCCCGGCTTATCAGCAACGTCCATCGTCTCCAACAGTAACAACAATAACAACAACAACAATAGCAACACAATCACACCAACAACACCAACAACAACAGCAACAACAACATTCCAGCTCACATTACGCATACGCACTGTGACCGCATTGGGAACTGAACTGAACTGAACGGAGCGACAACTTTCGCTTGAATTGAACTGAACGCTGGCGCCAGCTCATATTTTGTATTTATGATTAAGTGCATAGCTTTTGGGTGCTCTCAGTGTGTGTGTGTGTGTGTGTGTGCGTGTGTGTGTGTGTGTGTGTGTGTGTGTTGCTTGTTATCGCTGCAAACATAGTTGTATGCTTGCAATGGGCATTTCAACTTTGACACCCAATATGCAACGCACTGGAAAGAATATTTATGTGTTTGTACCAATTCTTGGCTAAATATAAAATTAAATAACGGAAAATAAGTTAAGAACTAAACTACACTTTTTTACAATAATGTTTAGTCAACATTGGTTCACCATTCTTAAAGAATAATGAGAAGTCATTCTTTGCTTTAGTTTATTTAATTTTCATAACATGCAATCTGATAACACTTTATTTGACCTAGTTTTGGTTTAAGATCAGCTTAAAGTATAGTTTATTTTTACTGATTTAGCTGCAGTTTAATGAGGGTATTAAATGTATAGCGGTCCCGAGAGCTCAGCTGATTCCACGTACGCGTTAACTTATTTTATCTGCACTTTCTTTTACGTTATTTTTTTTTAGGTGGGTCCCATTTTCTTGGCGAGGGTGGCAAATAAACTTTACTTTACATTTTAACAATAAATTACACAACGCTGCAGCCGTTGCTGCCGCCGCCGCACATGTGGCCAAATATTGACACGCACACACACACACACACACACACACACAAACACAAACACACCCATGAAAAAGAGCCACTTGGCCTCGTAATCCTTTTTACTGGCGCGCGAGCATTTATGGAATTTATTCGCTCGGTTTACCAACAAAAAGAAGAAGAAAAAAACACCTTATCACTGGCCACAGATCACAGAGCAGTCGAGGCGCTGAGGCAAACAGCCAGCGGCCTAAGTCCTGATGCCGCTGCTGCCGCTGCTGCTCCTGGCCGGCTGCTCCTGTCTTGGCCGATGATGAGCTTGGTCATGAGAATAATGATGATGATGGGTTCGACTTGAACTGGTCATAAAATCTCTCTCTATATATGTGTACATGTATATGTATCTGTATCTGTGTTTGTGTGAGTGAGTCGCCTGCCTTAGCCTTGTCCTTGCGGTTGCGCAGACAGAGTGTACACTCGAAGAAAAACTCTGTTTCCGATTTAGGTAAATGAGGATACCTTTCCTGCTGTTCAACAAAATTAAACATAATCTACTTTTTTGTTTTGTTTGTTAATAATTAATATAGTTTTTTATGTTAAGTTAGGAATTTAGTTGTGGTTGCAAAGATTTTCATCCTTGGTCACATTTTGCGAAGTGCTTCAATCATTTCTCCGAGTTCAGCGTTGACGGGGTGGTTGAGTTGAGGGTGGTGGCATGGGATTTGTGTCGGATATGATGGAAGGGGTGCAGCTGCCCAAACTGTCTGGCTTCGTGAGTGACTTGGCTCAGTGGTGGCCATAACACCACGCAATCCTTTGGATAAATTTTCTTATCTTTGTCGACCAGACGACGATATTATTTTTAATACAGCAGCCCAAAATTTGTACGCGTGTGTGTGTGTGTGAGTGTGTAACTCATAAATGTGTGTGCGTGTGTGTGTGTGATTTATGTTGTAATTTTTTTATGTGATAGCATGAGCAGCATTATATGTGTAGAATGAGCTTTCATCATTTTTTGGCATGCCTCATCCCCGAAAACCCGAAATGGGGAATAAATGTAAACGACTGTGGCATGGGCAGAAATCCTGTCAGGCTCTATTTGACATTTTGAGTATATATATGTATAAATATTTAAATGGCTGTCAATTAGCTAGTTAAGAGTCGGAAATGTGGCAACCAGTTTCCCCTTTTCCCCTCCGCTTCCTTTCAGACTTATTTGCTACTCACTTCTGTTTGCCTTGGATCAAATGACCCTCGTCCAAATGGCATTTTTTGCAATAATTTTTATTGAAATTGTTGATGTTGATATTTCTTATTGCCACAAGTAGTTGTTAGTTGTTGTTGTTGTTGTTTCTGTTGGCTGATTATAACACTAAATGCAAACAATCATCAAAGCTGAGGTGGGGCAAACAGAAATTTTTTGCAATTGAATTCGAAACGGTTTTTGCTGATTGAGCTCAATTGTTGAAACAACTGGAAAAGTAGTGTGTGTGTATGTGTGGATAAATGGAGATTAAGTGTTGATTAATGCCAGATGAGGCTGCACAAAAATCAGTGGCCAAAGCAAATATAAAAATGTAAAAAGTGATGGTGAAAAAAATTTTGATTGCTTGAAAATCTTTTAATACTTCAAGCAAATAATATTTATATAATATATACATTCATAATCATATACATATATATAGATATATATATAAGCTGATATATAAGCTGATTTGCTTAGCTGTTTTTTCGGATTTCAGCGAATAGACTTCTAAAGCTTTGAAAATTTAAAAATTTAAAAATAAAACTAACAGTTCAAAAACTAAATTATGGAATTTAAAACACTGCTTACCATTTTCCACTATTAATTATAAATCTATAAAATATTTAATAACATATCTATAAAGCACAAGATTTGAGTGTTATCCACAATTCCTCCAATGTTGCACTTTATTCATGCGTTCCTCTAAACTGCAATTTAGTCGACCTGTTTATCATCTGACGCCTTATGCGTCAAATGAAGGCTTCGTTCCGCCCCTCCTCCATTTTTTGCTACTTCTGTTGACCACGTTAAGTTTTGCATAAAAGGCAACACTTTGAACTCATTACAAGCTGTTAGCGAGCACTTTACACTTCATCATCTGCCCCACAAAAAAGAAGAGGGAACAAAAATCTGCCACCAGGTAGGCTAAACAGACAGACAGACAGACAGACAGACAATATACAAGCCTCCTCTTGACGGCTGCTTTTGCCTCTTCTACTTGCTTTAGACCTTTTCTGCATTATGGCTTATTTCGCTGCTTGGCTGTCTTGTCAGTCACTCGGCTTGTTGTTGTTGTTGTGTCTGTTGCGCGTTGTAAACGTTTATTGTGCCACCAAAAGAGCAGCTCAGTGCCTCAATCCGGCCATGCTTCACACACACACATATTCACACTCACACACACACACACACACACACACACACACACACGCATGCTTTTGGGGGCCTAATTGGTAGGTAATGATGTGTCTGCTGCGCCGCTTTGTTAGTCACTCGAGCGCAGAGTTGCGTGGCCCGTTTTTCCTTATTTTTTATTTTTGAAGCAACTGGAATTGGTAGCTGGGAGTCTCTGGACTTGGCTCTTGGCTGTTGGCTGTTGGCTCTTGGCTCTTGGCTCTTGGGTTGCTGCCGTTACTGCGTGTCGGCATTTTGCTTTGTACTCTTGTTAACTGCTTGTTGCTCTTGTTGGCGCTGCTGTTGTTGTTTTTGTTGCTGCTGCTGCTGTTGCTGTTGTCGTTGCTTGCGCGCATCTTGTTAGCAACTTGGAAGAGGCGACGCCTGTTTCCTTGCCTCCTTTTCCATGCCGCTGCCACTTCCTTGCTCTCATTCTCATTCTCAGTGTGTGCGGTCCAATTTTTGATACTCTAATCGCGTACTGACAATGAGTATATTGGTTGTATGCATTTTTGAATGACACTCGAGTCTTAAAGCTTTGAATATGAAAAGAGTTGAGTATAAATATTTATATAAATCGCAAAATATATATTAGCACGTACCTCAGACTTTTATAAGATATATTCAAGTTATATTCCACAGTTTTAAAGCTGCAGTCACTTGATTTAAATGATACTTTTCTGGTTAGCTTCTTCAAAAATTGGTAATATGACAAAAGTGTTCACTTTAAAGACAGGTTTTGTAGTCACTAACTGCATTAATCAGAAATACGCTTTTTCGAGCTATTTTCAGCTGTTAGTAAACTCTGCACAGAGCATCCCGCAGTCGTTCACACCCGACAGCAAAGTTTTACCTGGTTGTCCTCTGCCTTTTTGCAATTTCTGTGCGCGTTTTTCACACAGCTCGCAGCAATGTTCGCGCCTCTTTAATTTACTGCTAAAAAGATGCCGAAGCGACATAACTGGCCCCCTTCCCCTCGCCCTCCCCCTCCCATTTCCTACTCTCCCTCTTTGTCGTGGCTGCTTTTGTTGATAAACTCATCAAAGTCATCAAAATGGCCAAAGCAATGAAGTTAACACAATGCGAGACACGATTCTGCAGTTGCAACTACTGCTAACTCCCCCACCCCCCTCCTTTCGCGTGCTGCCCTTGGTTCTAGCTGGGCGGTCGCTGTATGTGGGGCGTGTCGCCGCCCTCACGAATTTGGTATAACTGTAAACGAGGGCAGCCGGGTAATCGGGAGAAATTCCGCTTCTTTTTTTTGCCATGTTGTCGCCGTCGTCGTCTTCATTTACGTTATTGCTGTCGTGTCTGTGAGGAGGGGGTGTTGTTGTCAGAGAGAGAGAGGGGTTGTGCAGGGAAAAGTACACACAATTGAATTGTCAGCAATTGTCAGTTGTTTCGGAGTTGCTGAAATGAAATTGATTGATCTGCCAGAAGCGTGATTTGTTTACAGCAATTGCAAATGTTGTTGCCGTGCTGCAATTGTTGTTGTTGCTGCTGCTGCTGCTGCTGCTGCTGCTACTGTTGTGATGCACCCAGCGACATTGCGCTGCGATATTAATCATCAACAAGAGCGGACGTTTATGCAAATGAAAGCCGTGTTTAATAAACGCAAATTATGAGACTGCCAGCAACATGTTGCTGCCGTCGACAACAGCAACATGCAGCAAGAACACTCGCTAGCTGGTTAGCTGGTTGGCTGACTATAGCGATTATAGATTAGCAACATTCAAACTTGCACTTGGGTCAATTTAAATTTGTGCAACAGTTGCAACAGGCACGGAAACAGCAGCAGCAGCAAAAGCAACAACAACACACGAGATTGTGGGAGCAACAGCAGCTGAAACTGCAGATCGCAATTGATCAACCGAATTGGAGTATATGTGTGTGTGTCTGTGTGTGTGTGTGTGTGTGTGTGTGTGTGTGTGTGTGTGTTGCTAACCGACGACAACTGTTGCTGGTGCTGCTGCTGATCAAGCGATCAAGCAACAGCAACAATCGACGCTGAGCGTGCTCACACGAAATTTTCAAGTACTGCGACAATTTCTGAACCAAAACCCTACTTCATCCCCTCCTCCCCACCTACTCTCCCGCTGCATCTCCATTGCCCCAGCTGCCTTATCAGCATGCCGTGCTGCAGTGGCAACAACAACAACAATAACAACAGCTGCAGCAACAACAGCAACACATCTCAACAGTTGCATCAATTGCTCAACATTGAACTCTGTGCACAGCATCCCAGACAAACTGTTTCAGCTGCCCGCCCCCCCCATCCCCCCTTTGCAACCGCCTTAGTCCGCATCATTTGCACGTTTTTTAATTAAGACATCAAAAAGAGTTTGAGACTTGCTTGATTTCGAGGAATTGGCCACAGTCCGACCAGTCCCGTGTGTGTTTTTTAGTGTAGCTTCTACAGATGGCAGATAGAGTACACATGGCTACCCCCTTACGAGCAGTAGTAGTAGTTGTTGTAGTAGTTGTTGTTGTAGTAGTATTCATCGATATTTCCTTCGTATGTATGCCCAGTTGGGCCTGTGACATCTACGAGTCGAGCTACGTGCACTAAATTAGTCCCAGACTCGGAACACTTTAAAGACGACGTCGGAATCTGTATCGCAGTTTAAGTTCAACTCGGAGTCAGACGAGCTTTGAATGATTCTCGTACACAAGTTCAAGGCTAGAATAAGGAGGATATTCTCTTTGCATTCAATCTGCTGTATTTAAATATATTAATATTAATTTATATATATATATATATTTAATTTAATTTCTTCTGAATATTGCAACAAACTAGCTGAGATCACAAAGATAGTCTGAGTAATTTGCCTTGAAATGACCTTTAAACATTTTTACTTCAATGATCGATGACTTTGGATAGATGCAAGGACCCCAAAAAATATCCACTTATAAAATTGGGATACTTCAGCTGCTTTATCTGTATAATTCATAAATATTTTTCATTTTTGTTTTTCTTACATACATTGAATAATAATCAAAGTTATTTTAACAAATTGCGCAAGGAGTATAAAAAAGCGTACAGAGAAACTGAGAAACTTTAAACTGCTTATCCTCAATGATCAAAGAATTTCGCTGGCACACCGTTTCCCATAGTGTTAAGGAGGTGCTGAAAAAACAATATAAAAAAAAAACCAAAAAAACAAAAATAAAAAAATAAAAAACAAAATAAGCGCAACGCAAACTGCGAGTAAATCACGAATAGCTGCGAGAGCCCCCCAAGATATGAGAATGTTGATTATTTGCACGGGTTAACGCTCAAGATGCACATAAAGTTGCAGCCAAAAATATAAGTAACAATGGGTTAAGCGACTATAGGATACCCTGTGAAATAAGATGAATTTATGATAAATATTGAATATTTTCTGAAATAAATTCTGTGCTTATGCTTAAAATTTATTCGATAGAATTTCTGTGAGATTTATCACAAATATTAATGTTGACTTATGTTACCAACTGTAGAATACCCTTTTTCTTACATTTGCCAATGCTACAGGGTATTCAACATTGAACTTGCAGTCAAAGTGTGAAATGAAATGTTGGCTTCGCAACGTGATTTTATTTTCTTTTTACGCGATTTGGCGAATTGCTGAATTTAGCGCTCTCCGCATTTGTTTTGCTGCCTTTGTTGTTGATTAATAACAATTGATAAGTGAAGAGACGAAGGAGTTGGAGTTGCAGTTGGAGTCGGAGTCGGAGTCGAGCACAAGTGGAGAGTGTTGTGGTGTGGTGTGGAGTCCCCACTGGCTGCTGATGGCGTTGATTGCCACAAGGTGGCAACATTTTCGCGCGAAAATGAAGATTTTCGTTATCAGCTGCTGCCTGCTCAGACTGCCGCTTGCAGCAGACAATTCTACGCTCGGCTCGGTTGTTGGCCAACTCTGTTTTTTTTAGGCCCGATTGTGCGGACTCACGTTTTTCAATTTGTTTGGCTGTGCAGCCAGCCGCTGGGAAATTTGTTTAATTATAAGTTACTTAAATTTGCTGCCACTTGCAACTTGCACCCCTGCAACTGTGGATGCATGCAAAGCGAGCGGTTCTTAACACGACCCTCCTCCCACTAAAATACGCATACGCCCCCTGCAACCGACTCCAGACTGGGACCCGTTTTGTATCGACCAGACCAGACCAGACCAGACCAGACCAAGCGGCGTCGCCTGATCTGTCTAGGCGCGCTGAATACCTGGCTCCGATCAAGATCCTGAACTCAGCCCAAAAAATGAGCTTCGATTCTGCTTCTTCAGCTTTTTCTTATACTCTGTTTCCGAGTGGAAACTGGTGTTAACTTATTTTATGTTATCAAATTACAATTGGAATAAAATTTATGTAAATTGTTTAAAGCAAAAAAACTACAATTTGAAATTAATACTTAAATTATCGAATTTAGCTTGTTAAATATAAATACTATTAAGATCAATTTATAAGTCAACTAAGCTAAGCTCGCTTTAAAATATGATCCATGTCAAGTTCCAAAATGTCATGTTTCTACTATAAAATTTTAAAGTTTCTTTGACCAGTTTAGTCTAATTGCATAGCTAATTAATTTCTGACAGTGTATCGCGTAGTCGCTTATGCTCAACTGCTAGAGTATCGCTTGTTTTATTTTTGGGTTAACTGACCTTCGCCTTTGCCAACGATTAGCGGCGTCGGCGGTCCAGCCTCAGTTGAGGGTCCAGCGACAAATGAACAAAGGGTCGCCTTGCCCTTGCCTCCGTTGACCGCCACCCCTTAATCTGCTCATTGTGGCCCTGGTTTGGGGCACCACCAAATTGCTCGATTGTTTATGGCTGCATAAAACGCCCACCAGCAGCAACAACAGCAGCAGCAGCAGCAGCGGCAGCAGCAACAACAATGCTGCCCAAGTGAGAAACCAGCCACAATAATCTGCCGGTTGATAAAGTGCAGCAATAGCCCCCGCTAGTCCCCACCCCCCCTCCACCCTCCCCTCTGTCACCCCCTTCGTGACCCTCAACTCCTCGCTAGCTGTGTGTGTGTCGCGTTATCGGCGACGATCGATCGCAAAAGCTGCGACGGCGAACGGCAACAGCGGCTCAGCTGATTTAACAAATTGATAAACAATTGTTGGCGTTGTGTGTTGGTGTGTTGTGTGTGTGTGTGTGTGTTGCCAAGGTGTGTGCGGCGTTACGAAATGGCTAAACAAACGATGCGGCAAGCAGCAACAATAAAATGACGCAGAGCAGAGAGCTAATCCTCAGCAGCCACAGCAGCAGCAGCAGCAGCAGCTGTCGCTGCCGGCAGCAACTGCAGCTTACCATTGTTAGCCAAAACTTTAAACTACACTTAAAGAAATACTCGCTCATAAATAGGTATAAGTGCTTAAGTTATTGTAATAAATCGTAGAAATTCCAGCTCTTAAGTTAAATTCTTTATTCAAAATGATCATATTTTATCTCAACATCGTGAGAGCCTGATAATAACTAAATATCTTAATTAAAGATAAATATTACAGTTCGAGAAACTGAAAACAATTTTACTTAACTTATTCCAAATTAGAATTGATTTATAAAAGCTTTTCTCGTAAAATCACTTTAATTATCTGGATTCGAGATTGCTCACAATTTTTGAATACAATATGATCTATTGTTTTTCGTGAGTGTATTCGCTTTCTGCCCCACCGAATATCACCAAACTTGGAGAAGCTGAAGCTATAGTTGCTGCTGCTGCTGCTGCTGTTGTTGCTGTTGCTGTTGCCGTTACTGTTGTTGTTGTTGTTGTTGCTGGCGTGTTTTGTCTGCGCCGGGGCAAACACTTTACGTGTGCTGCTTATCGCGCCGCCAATCGATGGCAATAAATATCTTACAAATAAGCAGAATGCGCTGGAATGCACCAAGCATCAGCAGCAGCATCAGCAGCATCATCAGCAGCAGCAGCAGCAGCAGCAGCAACAGCCTAAAAGAGCCTTGGAGGAGCACAACTCGCACAGAGATGCTGTCGATTGTTCACGTGCAGCATTGTTTTTATTTTTTATTTTTTGGTTTTCTTTTTTTTTCCTGTAGTATTCTGTGTGTGAATTCGTGAAAATCGACACTGCAATTAGGGCAACTGGCAACTGGGGGGAGAAGTGGGCGCGGTTAGCGCGTCAGTGCGAACCAAAGCAATCAAAAGACTCAGGCGACGAACTTGCAAACGCAGCAGCAGCAGCAGCAGCAGCAGCAGCGGCAGCAGCAACAACAACAAATTACAGTTGCAGGCGGGCTGCTGCAACAACTTATGCTGACATTTCAATAGCCAACAATTGACAGGTCAACGCGCACTGGCGGCCCGCACGAGAAGACGACGAAGCAGAAGAAGCAGAAACTCTTGGAGCTTATCGGCGCCTTCATATCTATCGCAGCCATGTTCTTGGCCTGTATGCCTCACCGCTCCACCGTGCAACGTCTTATCCGCCGCATCGCTGGTCGTTATAATATTTTGTTGCCCAAAAACAAATCAGATGTCAGCATTCTGGCCCCGCTCTAATCATCAAGCCGAATGCAAAAAGCGATCCAATGCTCGAATGCTCCAACAGCTAACTGCTAACTGCTCTTTCTGACCACCATGAGCTTTTCCAACGTCGCCGGCTTTTCCACGTATTCCATGCCAGCGTCGAGATGCGTTCGCTGGATAACCAAACAGCACAAACGGGCCAAAGACTGGCCAAATGGTCGACTCTTTGACTCTTCGACTGGCCGACAGCCTCGATCTGGGAGCCTTTTGCTCGTTTTCAACGATGCAGTTTAAGTTGGAGCTGGACTTCGACTTGGACGTGGAGAACGTCGCATTGTTTTCACAGCTGCCTGTCGCTTGACTCGCACCGCTGACAATTTGTTCGATAATAATTGCTAACCTCTCTGACCACATTTGACACACACATCGGACTTGGCTAGCAGCTAGCGGACCAACAAATATAATTTGCCTTAATTAATATAATCTAGGCACACATTTTGTTGGAATTGCATTTATTAATTATCATCAGATCTATTTTAGGAAAATATTTAAATATCGGAAAATATAGAAATGTTTAGCAAGCAAAAAGTGTGACAGCTTTTTGCAGCTGAGACTTGTTTTCAATTTTTTTTTAAGTTTTCCACATTTATAGAACTTAAATATCTTGGGTAAAATCTCAGAATTATACAAAATATATAAAATCAATCTTAAGAAATAGTCCAAAATCACTAAAAAATTTTTAATTAGTCAATAAACATTTTTATAAAAAACTAATCTTGTAAGATTTACAACGGATATAAATTTTATTATTATTATTATAAAATATAATTATATAAAATAATAAAAATAATAAATAAACAATATTTATTTATGCTATTTTCAGATTCCAAAGAATTGGCCGCACACGAGCTGAACGAGGAGAAGCAACTGCAACACCAGCAGCACCAACAACAACAAGAACAGCAACAGCTCGAGGAACAGGCCGAAGACGAGCAGTTAGAGCAACAGTCTAACAACTCCTCCTTGCAACCCGTCGAGACTGACATGGAACAGGAACTGGAGGAGGCACAAGCGGCCGTCCAGGATACCAGCGAACAGAAGTTGGCGGACAATCCGACAACGACAACGCCGCCGCGTAGCCCAACGCCCGAACTGGTGCCCAAGCTGGAGCGTGCTGATACGCCGCCCTCAGTTCCAGTCACGCCCAGTCCACCACCGCGCACGCCCACACCACCGCCAATTGTGCTGCCCAAGCTGCGACTCAATGCGTTGCTTGCCTCTGATCCGGCATTGAAGCCCGATGCCAAGGAGCTCAATCTGCACGAGTCGCGACTGCTGGGTCCACCGCCCAAGCCGGAGCAGCAACCAAGTCTGCAGCCGGATGTGGAGCCGCTGTTGAAACCGGCGCGATTTATGTGCCTGCCCTGCAGCATCGCTTTCAGTTCACCCTCAACGCTGGAGGCGCATCAGGCCTACTACTGCTCCCATCGCAACAAGGATGCTGAGGAGGAGACAAATGCTGCCGGTGATAAGGTGACATCCAACAGCGGTGGCAACTCCAATGCTAACAGCAGCTCCAGCGGCTCAAGTGCCACCGGCTCCGAGCCACCCAACAAGGTGTCCCGCATTGGCAAACAATATGCGTGCACCCAGTGCTCCTACAGTGCCGACAAGAAGGTCTCCCTCAATCGACACATGCGCATGCATCAAACATCCCCAGCGGCGCCCAGCCTAAACAGCCTCTCCAGCTTGACAGCAAATGGTGTTGTTGCCGCTGCTGCTGCTGCTGCCGCCGCTGCGGCGGCTGCTGCTGCTGGTGCGCAACTCGAGGAGAGCTCTAGTCAAGTGAGTTGGTTGACGCAATACTGCGACTGCAACTGCCCCACACTCCCCAATGTAATCACAAACTAATTGCATTTTAATCTCACCCCGTAGCAAATCGATCGCTACTGCAGCGACTGTGATATCCGCTTCAACAACATCAAGACCTACCGCGCCCACAAGCAGCACTACTGCAGCTCCCGCCGCAGCGACGGACAACTGACGCCCAAGCCGGAGGCGGGTGGCATCACTGGAACTGGCGTTGGTGGAGCTGCAGCTGGTGGTGGAGGTGGAGTGGCATCGGTTGCTGCTGTTGCTGCCGGCAAGCATAGTCCGCAGACGCGCAACAAGACGCCAACGCCAGCAATGGTTGCTGCTGCCGCCGCCGCGGCAGCGGCTGCTGCTGCCTCGCTGCAGGTGGCACCACCGCAACCCTTCCTAGCGCTGCCCACCAATCCGATTATCATAGTGCCCTGCTCGCTAATACGTGCCGCCAGCTTGATACCGGGACCACTGTGAGTACAGCCCAATCCTCAAACTGTTGCACAAAGATAGCAACTCTTAAAATTTCACACCTAAATAAAAATGTAGAAATCAGAATAAAATTAGTGTTTCATTCTTTTAGTTTGTAGATAACGTAATCTACTTATTTGTGTTTGTTATTAATGTTTCAATACTTTTGTCTTTTCCCTTTAGCACCACCTCCACGTCGGGCATTGTGAATCCGGAATCCACATGCTTCACGCTCGACAATGGCGCTCTGAAGCCTCTGGCTACGGCTCTCAACATAAATACGTTGGGGGGCAGTGCCACGCCTACGCCTATGCCTAGCAGCAATCAGATACCGATACCCGCTTTAGAGCCAGATCGTCCCACTCCTGTGAGCATTTCGAGCAACCAGGAAACGGAACCCAAGAAAAGTCCACCAGAACCCAAGCGCAAGGAAGCGAGTGGCATTCGGTAAGTAAAAGAAGATTGAAATCAAAAGCCGGAATTAAAGATAAGAAACATTTTAAAATAAGCTAAAATTATTGTTATTTTATTTTTTTACTTCCATCAGAAGATTATCAAAAAACCTTTAATTAAACATCCCCTTTTTAACGCACTTCCAGTGAGACGACGCCCCTGGACTTATCGCTGAGGCGCTCGCCAATCTCGGCGCTGTTACAGCGCCAGCGTCTTGCGCGCTCTGCCGCTGCGCTGCTGGACGCCGAGGATGCTGCTGGCAAGGATGCGCACTTGGAGAGCATTAGTGGCGGCAGTGTTACACCCGAGCAAATTGTTTGCGCTCCCTCGCTGCCCAGCAGCCCCTCGATGAGTCCCTCACCCAAGCGACGTGCCCTAAGTCCGCGCAGCTCGGGAGCTGGCAGCGCCTCGTCGATGTCACCGCCAGCCCATCATATGCTGGATAATTTGCCGCCGTTGCGTTCCATGCTGCCCTCCGACTTTAATATCTCCGAATCGCTGCTGGCCAAAACAAATCCAGAGCTGGCCCTCAAACTGGCGGCGGCAGCAGCAGCTGCTGTGGCAGGCAGTGGCTCCGCGGAGCTGGCCAAACTAGGATTTCCAGGAGGTGGTGCAGCACCCAGCAGCGGTGCTGCTGCACCATCCACTGCACAGAATGCACCGCAGATCTATGTGAAGCAGGGCGTCTCCAAATGCAAGGACTGCAACATTGTGTTCTGCAAATATGAGAATTACTTGGCGCACAAGCAACATTATTGCTCGGCACGCAACCAGGAGACGGGCCTGGATGGAGATGCCTCCAAGAGCGCTGTAACGCCTCCCAGTGGACTATCATCAGTTGGCGGAAATGCTGGCGCCTCCTCTTCAGAAACCACTCCCGTTGCCTATCAGCAACTGATATGCGCCGCCTGCGGCATTAAGTACACCTCGCTGGATAATCTGCGTGCGCATCAGAATTACTACTGTCTGAAAGGAGGCGCTGCGGCTGCTGCCACACCGGCGGAGGCAGCACCAGCACCACAGCTGCCAGTCGCCCATCCCAAGGAGAAGTGCCCGAAATGCAAGACTCATCATGAGCACGGACAGAGTTGTCCACCACCTCCGCCACCGGCAACTCCGCAACTGCCTGCTCCCTGCTCCACCTCTGCCACGTCGAATAGTGTCAATAAATGTCCCGTTTGTGGCGTAATTAGTCCCACTGCTGCTCTCGCGCGTAAGCACATGGAGATGCATGGAACGGTGAAGGCTTTTCGCTGCTCCATTTGCCAGTATAAGGGGAACACTCTCCGCGGGATGCGCACCCACATTCGCACCCATTTCGATAAGAAGACCAGCGATGTGAATGAGGAGCACTACATGACATGCATCTTTGAGGAGGATGTTGCTGCCGTGGCAGCTGCAGTTGCTGCTCCAACTCAATCCTTGAATCTAGATCTGCCCGCTGTGGCAGCGGCGGCTGCGGCAGCAGCAGCAGCAGCAGCTCAAGAGCAACTGGAACAGCATCCGGCACAGCTCTTCAATTGCGATCATTGCAATTATGCCTCATCCTACAAGGGCAATGTAGTGAGTTTTACTTGGTCATCTAAGACAATCCAATCTCTAACCAATCTCACTTCTCAGCTGCGTCACATGAAATTACTGCATCCGCATGTGGCCATTAGTTCGCCCTCCATTTCACCCGAGTCGCGCGAACACGAAGCCAATCCTCATGCACTACCCGAAGTAGCGCTGGTTAATGGGGAACGGGAGTCAGCAGCTCTGCCCAGGTAAGAACCAACTAACAACTAACACTTGAATACAGATCTTACATCTACTGTTTTTTTACCTACCAGCTTCCACATTAAAACGGAGGCATTGGAGGCACCGGTGGCCACATTGAGTCTGGTGCATGATAACAACAATTCACCAATTGGCACACCACTAACCCACATTAAGGCAGAGCCCATGGAACTTGGAGTAGATGTATCAGTACCGTCGCTACCGCCGCCGATGGCCAACTCCCCGCTTGGGCCGAGCGCAGCGGAGGCATTGAAAAAATACTGCTCCACCTGCGACATATCCTTCAACTATGTAAAAACATTTCTGGCGCACAAGCAATTCTACTGCAAGAGCAAACCACTCCGACCCGAGGCAAATGATAGCCCCAGTCCCACGGTGGGAGGTGGCGTCTCAATGCCGCTGCAGTCGCCCAGCGAGCTGTTGTTGCTCCAGAAGAACAAGGAGAATATGCAGGAGGCGGCCATTTGAGAGAGCCAGCTGATGTGGGAGGTGCAACGCAAGCAGCTGGAATGGTACTACAAGTGCTTCTAAAAACCCACCACAGCCACCGATACAGTATCGAAAGTATTCCCGGAGAATCTCCAACAATAATAACAACAACAACAACCACAACAACAACAGACCCACTTCCAAGCCACAACACGCCACGCGCCAGGACATTAATAGTTAGCTCCTGTTTTTGAGAGCATCCAGGCAGTCTAGATATATAGATACATAAATACATAACATACCTAGATATATACATATATCTAAATACATATAGTATGTGTGTACTGTAGAAATCATGACATATAATGCATGCCAAAGCTTACCACTTAGAAGAGAAACTACAATTGAGTGCAAGAAACTACAAGTTTTCAATATCTAGATATAGTATCTCTACCAACTATCAACTATGAAACTTACCGACGTTTTATGTAAACGGTAAATAATCCTAATAGATTCGATAATGCGAATAATAATAATTATTACTGTAATTATTGCCTGTAACGCGTCTAAGCGTTCAAGGATATAACAAATAAAACTGTGTAATTTAAATATATATATATATATATATATATATGTATATGCTATATACGAATACATATTTATGTATATGTATGTATTAAGAGTGTGCGACAATAAAACTAATTAATTTATTCAAAATAAATGGGAATATGTCTTTTATTACTAGCGCAAGGACATTATAGTTGTTGATCGTTAGATGACCCTCGAGTGCTTGAATTCCAACCGATGGAAGTCCTTCTTCTGTACATAAAGCACCAAATCTGTCAAGGATTGGCTGAGTTAGAGCTTATTATGTAAAAAAAAATATAATTTTTCTAATCATAACTCCTGCATATTCAGTTCTGCAAAATCAAAAAATTTTCTTTATTTCGGTTACTTGAAGAACTATGTTGATGGTCTTTGGCCAGTAGTAGCTCATCATGCCGCATTCGAGTCATCATCTTGTGAAAGGACATTGAAATCGTCCTGTAAATGGCCAAGTTATTAAGGATTGTCTGATGTCGACTAGTTTTGACCAACTTTTAATGACAACATTTTTGCTGCATACTTTTAGGGTTGATATACTAAAGAAGTAATCTTGTTCTTCCACGTAAGCAGACGAATGACGTCAGCACAGCGATATTGCTTTTGGAGCCGATTCAACGTTACTACATTTACCACATTTATATATTTATTGATATACTTATAATTGGAAACTTACAGTGCTCTGAAAAAACAAGAGTAAGAAAATCTACATAATTTAATTGTAATTGTATTGTAATTTATATGTATGCATATGCGTATAATTTATAAATTGGTGCAAACCGAATTGTTAATATTTATCGTTTTACATTTGACATCAACTTATGAATTATCAATATATTCATAATTAAGACGAAGCATTCACGAAAACGCTTCTCGCTCCTAAAAGTTTGTTATTTTGTTTTGTGTGTGGATGATCACTTCTTCTCCGCCTGTGTGCCCCTCCCGCTGTATCGTTTATTATGTGGCTGCTTAATGTGCATTTACGGAGAGTAAGGGTATATTTGTTGCTTGCTAGTTTCTTAGTTCTCTTATTCGGTGGCTGCCATGGCGCGTGCCTGGGCTCGGACGCGCTTCTCGTACTCCAAACGATTCTGACAGTAAATGGTGTAGGCCTCTGCTTGAGCGGGATCCTTGATATTGGGCTCATTGAGCAGATCCTGAATGCCAAGCAGAATCTGTTTGATTGTGATGGCCGGACGCCAATCCTTCTCCTCATCGAGCAACGACAAGCAAACAGTGCCCGATGGATACACATTCGGATGGAATAGCGGCGGTTCAAATTTGCATTTGGGCGGCGACGTTGGATAATCATCCTTGAAGATCATACGGAGCTTGTACAGGCCACCCTCCCAGGGTGTAGTCTTCTTGCCGGGAATCGCGCACTCCCAGATCATCAAATTCAATGTGCCGTCGGGATTTTTGGCCGGTCGTGCAACGAAGCCAAACGGATGATCCTTACGCCAGGCCTTGCGCTCCTCGCCCAAACGTGTTATAGCAATGCCGGACATATTGTGTTTTCCAACTGTTGTTTTCTTTTGCGCGCAGCGATCTTACCGATTCTCGTTTCTCGCTTTTGTGAAATCGAAATCTATTGCGGTGTCTCCTTTCTGTCTCTGCTTCTACCTACGCTGTACACGCTGCTTCTGCGTCTGCTGTGTATTTCAGAAAAATGTTGTCAGCCACTAATACAAAAGTACCGCAAGCGCATGCATATCAATTGCGAATAAATACCTGTGTATGCTGCCTGGTGCCTTAGACGCCTTAAATAAATCGCAATTTGTAATTTTTTTTTACTGAACTTGAAAATTTTATGCGCAAAATTAGCGCAATTTGACGGCTTCGGCTTGCATTAGCGACGACAGACGATATCGATAAGTCGATGCGATGTATTTTCAGCAGCAGTGTAACCAAGCTAACACAATGGAAAATACCGTAAAATACCAAATTGCACAGCCAACAGTAGCCTTTAAACAATTGTGCAAACTTTCGTATCGTTGTCTTTTTCAATTTTAATTTTTGAATATTTTCAGTAGATATGTTGAGTGAAAGCCAAGCAACTATTCAAATGACAACCAACCAAATACACATATTCTACTATGTTAATTGTTTGACTACTTTGTTTTTCTCACAAACTCTTGGAATATTTCATTTTATTGGTTTTTTTTTTCTTAACTTGTAGGTAAATTTGTTACAGTTAATTTGATATTAGGTAAAAAAGATTTTCATTTCCTGCTTTGTAAAATTAAATAATTAATTTTCTAAGCGATATCAGTGGTGGCTTACATGTGCCCCGGTTAAGGAACTTATTCCTAACATATCATAATATTAAAAATCGTCTTTTATAGATTTGTGTTGCAGGAAGCATAATGAAGCGAAAAATGCGAAATTAAATAAAAACAAAAAACTACAGTTTGTTACTAGCCAATTATAGAAGACATGTACGCGGGGGGTTTGCTCGGAAAACTATGGCCTATATATGTAATCCATGCCATGAATTACTTGGCCTTTTTCGAATCTTTTTTCTTGCTGCTACTGCTGTTACTGCTCTCGTCCTTCTCCTTTTTCTCCTTCTTCTCAGGCTTTTCCTCGGGATGGTCTTCATAGCTGTGGGAAAAAAATATTCAACTTAATGAAGAAAATAAAATTATTTCAAAAAATAAGACTCACGCAAAGAGCACCTTCAGCTCGCCACGGATTAGGGCTACAAGGAGGGGAGTAGCCATGCAGGCGGGCACCAAATAGAGCAGAGCCGGCTGCGCATGTTTGAAGACGTGCATCACAAAGATCGTCGCGAGGAGCCCCAGGAAATAGGCAACCAGTGTAGAATAGAAATAGATGCGCGTCTTCCTCTTTTTGCTATCGTCGAAGCGCAGGAGAAGGGCAATAAAGATGCCTGGAATAACGATATCGCCCAAGCCCAGCATCGCAAAATTGGAAGCATTCAGGCCATTGTCGAGAATGTCCTGGGGAAAGACTAGTTTGATGGGCGCCTCGAAGCTCTTGGCCACCGTGACCATAACATTTGTGCCAAACACCCAAAAGATATCATAGAAGAACAGGCCACTGAGCAGAATCACGCCCGTCACGAAGTTGTTCAAGTGCAGCATCTCCACACCATTGATGGCAAAGGCCAATCCAAACATATTGTTGGCAATCCAATGCTTCTTCAGCAGATACCACACTCCAATTGCAGACGAAATGATCAGACAGACAATGTCGTGCGTGGAAAACTTATAGTTGATGATGTCCTCCTTCTGTTTACCCTCACCCTTGGTGAAGTGTATGTGGAATGGTACTTTTGGCACAGCCGCCGGCATCAAGGAGTTAATTACGGGACTCAGTAGATGTGCGAGCGCAATTACTCCGAGCACAAAGAAATAGCCCGTGAGCAACAAGTTGATGTGCACCTTCTGGAAGACCTTGAAGAACATGTAAAGGCCAAACAGCGCTGCGGACGCAATGAGCGGAAAATACATGGCATCCTTTTTGGTCATTGTGTCGGCCTTCTCGCCAGTCGACTGAAAAATAAATAAATATAAATATATGTGATTACGACAGCAAAACATGTTATTTTTAAGTGAAAGTGCAAGTGAAAGCAAATAGAGCGAAAAACAATGTGGAGATAGGGCGACCACCCACCTTTTTTATTTTGTGCAGTTTAACGGAACGTATGGATCCGAATATGATGGGCAACATGGCCATGATGACGAGGCTGCCATATGCCACCGCAATGCCTTCTGGAGTCGATGGCTTCTTTTCGCTGGTAATCGACTCATTTTTCGGGCTCCCGGTTACGTTTTCGAATATGCCCTTGATGGCATCCTTTACACTGCCAATGACTTCCTCGGCCATTTTGATTGTTGATTATTAGTTAACTCTTAGTATACGTGTAATCTTTAATATATAGTTGCGGTTAACGATTTCTGTTGAAAATCGTTTGGCGAGCGAAACAAATTTTTTTTGACACGCAGCCACACAACAACAACAGCAGCAAACTGACGCACACGTCAACGCTAGGGATGGTCGATAACATACTGATTTATCGATGTGCACTGTTATTGATAAGGTATTCCCATATTTAAGTAAAATACAGTGTATATTTTTCCAAAATTACATTATATTTAGGTGTAATTTTTATTATTATTGTTTAATTATTATTATTATAATACATATAATACATTTAAAGTGTGCAAAATAGTTATTGCTAAATCTTTTTTTGATTTGAATAACATTACTGTTAAGCTCAAAATGGCACTAGTAAACACCTCCTTTCACTGTTAACACGAATGTTAATCCGTTAGCTTCAAAAAATGAACAGAATTTTAACTTTTTACAAATGAATTTCAATTTTTAGTTGTTTGTGTGGGCGTCTGCATCATCCACTGTACGTAGTCTTCAAGCGTTATCGTTTATTCACTCGCTCGCCACACAACTGTCGCTTACTTTATCACAGACTGCAGCCATGTGCGAAACCCCTTTTCTGGCTCTCGAGAAGCAGTCGATGCTCAGTCAACATTCAGATTTCGATGGGCGCACATTAAATTAGAATAAGTGTATTTTTATATGTTTTCGAAAAACTCACTAAATATATGCCACTGTGAACTTGAGAAACAACATGTCGTATGCGATAAAAACGTTGATTTCCGGTCGTGGGCTGCCGTTCTTGCTGGTGGGTCTGCTACTCATTTCCGTGCCAAGCGCCACTTGTAAGCATAAATGCTTATATAAACAAATATTTATATCTTATCTAAAGCAATTCTTTATTATTAAAAATTACACATTTCATCAGCTAAGCCGGACGATGGAGATGGAAGTGATCCGAAGGTGGGCAATGTCAGCGCACTAGATCGGCTTCATTTAAATTTATTCATTAACTATGACTATAACATCCAACCCACTGTGCTGGGCAAACCAACGAACATAAGTCTCGGTATCTCGGTAAACTATTTAGATATCGATGAGCTGAATGGCAAGATCACGTTGCATTGCTGGCTGAGCGCCGTAAGTAAAGATGACGTAGGGAAACATCTTACTTCGGCTTGCCGAAGATTACATACTCTTGCAGATATCACTGGCTTCCTTTATTTGAAAATTAAAATACCCCTCTGCAAGCGTGTATATAACAGATAAAAATAAACATGTTTACTCGGTTGATTTAACAATGACTGTTCCAATGGCAGCGCTGGGCGGATGAGCTTCGCTCGTGGAATCCGCTCGACTACGAAAACATTACCAAAGTGCATGTGCATGCGTACAAGCTGTGGAAGCCAGACATAACACTATTCAATGCTGCCGTTGATGACAACAATTATCTGTCGGAAACTCAAGTGATACTCTCCCATGATGGCAAGCTCCTGTGGGTACCTCCGGCTGTTTACACCGCCTACTGTAATCTCGACATGCTCAACTGGCCTTACGATGTGCAGACGTGCAAGCTGAAAATTGGCACCTGGTCACAGAGCAACATTGAGGCGGCATACGATAAGCGCAGGCCGGCACTTGACTATGATGAGATGGTCCAATCTACCGAATGGGAGATTGTCAGCGGACAGACGCAGTTTGTGCGCCAGGATCATTACAATTATGTGGAGTTTACGTTTAAGGCTGAGCGACGCTCTTCAATGTACACTGCGGTCATTTATACGCCCGCCTCTTGCATTGTGATCCTGGCACTGTCCACTTTTTGGTTGCCTCCGCAGATGGGCGAGAAGATCCTACTCAACGGCATACTCATCCTATTGATTGCCGCCTTTCTTATGTACTTTGCCCAACTGCTGCCGGTGCTGGCAGGGAATACGCCACTTGTGGGTAAGTTTGTATCCCTCCAGTCCTTAAGTTTTGAGAGTAGTAGTAACACGTAGACGAAGACATACATATCCTAAAAATATCTGGCAAAATATCGTTAAGAGTTAAAGATCTTAAATATCGTTATCCAACGCAGATCAAATTGAATTTTTTTTTTTTTCTTTGAGTAGATCTTGAAGATTTGACGAGCTAGAAAAAAATTTTATTTCGTGTTCAGTTTGTCATACAGGACCAATTAAATTTATTAAAATTCTTTAATAACTTCTCATGCTCCTCTTAAATCGAAGACAAAAATTAATTTTTGTTGTGAAATTTTGAATTGATATTTGGAATGATTGATATTTGAATGCTTACCTTACGTCTGAGCCAAAAATATATTTGGTAAATGCTTATATTTAAATAACGATCTTAAAGGTTTCTAAAAGATTTTTAAAAAACAATATTTTAGAGTGTGAATATAATGGAATGTTTGTTACAGAAATTCAGAACCGGGTAAAGGGGATCTACTAGCCGGACACCAAAATTTGCTTTAATATATTCCACTATTTGTGCTTCACAGTGATATTCTATAGCTCCAGCCTTCTAATCCTGAGCTTATCCACCATTTTCGAAGTAGTGGTGCTCTATCTGGCTACGGCTCAGCACAAGCGTCGTGTACCGGACTGTTTGAAGCGATTGTTGCACGGCAAGCTGGGTACCTGGCTGCTACTCTCGCACTTCACCAGCGAGGCAGAGTCGCAGTCGAGGCAGGGCAATGGCATTGTCAAGGAGATGGACGACCAACTGTATGATAATCCATGTGATATTACCAATCCGCTGGACATCAATCCCAGTGAAGAGCCCTCGGCACGTGCTCTGCAATTCGATTGGATGCTGCTGGCCACTGCCGTCGATCGCATTTGTTTCATTACCTTCAGCCTGGTGTTCATAGTGCTGTCCATTGTCTATGCCGTCTAGGATTACATATATATGTATATATCTCAACTGTTCATCCATTTGATCGGGGTGTAATACTACTTGTGTATACTTTATAGATAACTTGTATTTCTATTGCAATTACTATGTATGTGTGTGCTTTTTTTATGACAATATTCAATGTGGACTTAGAATTATATAAATATTATTCAGTTGTTTCAATAGTTTTAGCAGATGTCTCGTGCAGCAGATTTGGCAAGTCGCTGGGAGATTGGAGCTTAGAATTGCTCTGAATCATAGCATTGTGAAAAAACGCATAAAATTTATTTGTGGAAATCAATAAATCCTAATCATTTTATACGAACAGGGGATTTCTAGGAATTCGAATTATGCGAGAGAGGCTTACTCGTATGTTTTCAGTTTTGTAAAGTAGCCAAATGTGATTAATCTTCTTACAAGTTAAAACAACATACCAACATAATCTCTGGTGCTAAAATAAACACTCTTCGGGTAAATTAAGTTTTGCCGCATAAAACTGCTGCTAAAACTACTGGGACAACGCTCTTCGTGTGGAGAGCTCTAAAATTAAAAGGTAGGCTTAAAAGCGACAGATTACAGACGATGTAACAAATTAGCCCAGGGAAATGTAGTCCCTTCACTTGTATTGCTTCTTGCGATGCTCCTCGCTGCATTGCTCCATGTTTATCACATACGGAAAAATTACTCAATTAACCCAAATGTAGCTAGAATTAAGCGAAATGACCTTTTTACAGTTATGTCCAGCGCAAAGACCCGGATGGCTGCTGGAGCGAGATGGAGACAGTAACCGTTGTCTTGTGCGCAGCGGGCGGTCCTTACGCAAGTCCTGCATACAACCCCCCCCCCCCCCATTCCATCCCTCTGATGACCGCACTATAAAGCAACCCTAAACAAATTGGGGTTGCCATTTCAATTAAATGCATTGCTGGGCGGGGTGCGCAGCTGATAGGTCGAAGTTGAAGCTATGGATGTCCTGGGTGCTTGCTCGGACGACTGACTGGAGCCGGCGGATGTTGCGACAACTGCTGCATAAGGACCTGGCCCAACAAACACCGTCGGCACCTGAGTGCCAGGCGAGGGCAGCGAAGATGCTGTCGATGGTGAGGGAAATTCCAGGCTGGAACAGGTCGAAGTCGGCGACGTTAGCTCCGCTGCGGCGTGTGGATGCAACAGCTGGGCGTGCGAATGATGCGGATGTGGATGCACATGAGGATGCGAATGATGTCCCAAATGATGCTGCAGATGCTGCGGTGGCATCGTATGTGGACCGCCGCCAGCGGCGCCATGATGATGATGCTTGTAGGAACTAATCATGCTGCTGGTTGGATCACAGCCCTGCGCCTGTGCCTGGCAAGCGGCCATCAATCCATGAAAGTCAAACTTGTAGGCATAACGCTTGCCATGCACCTTCGTCATGATGTTCTTGTCGTAGTAGTAGCTGTAAGGATCAAATAAAAAGAACATTGGTTGTAATGAAGAGTTAGTTAGGATAGTCCAGGATTATAGTTCTTATGGCAACAATAATAAGATTATGTACCAACATTTACGAGCTTAATTCACATATGCCGAGGCAGACAGAATAAGTTTATATCGAGCAGTGTCTCCTTCAATGACACACACAGATTTGAACACAAAATTCACAACAACTTCTCCACCAAATCTCCAACTAGTTTTGAATGAGTCACAAAGCAGGAATTGGCGTTAAGAGTTGTGAATAGCGAATAGTTGTGGCTGTGTTGCGTCGGCAACCAGTTTGTGGCAATTGAAATATGGGAAATGCTACTCACCGCAGAGCTCTGCTCAACTTGTCGTAGTTCATGTTTGGCTTTGCCTTGCGCTCGCCCCAACGCTTGGCCACCTCGTCCGGTTCGACGAGCCGGAATTCGCCCGATTGGCCCTCCCAGGTGATTGAGCTTGCGTTCGACGAATCAGCGAGCAGCTCCAGCAGAAATTGCCACAACTGTATCTGGCCGCCCGAGCCCTGGGCGACCAATCGGTGCGAGGCAGCATTCAGCAGCTGATACGGATCTAAAAAAATAAGAGGCAAAAACATACAAATAAAGCAACAGCTACACACGCTAAGAGAGTGAGAGAGAGATAGCGAGAGAGAGAGAGAGAGAGAGAGACAGGAGGCAGATAGCGAGAGAGAGCCGCGCACAACAAGAGCTAACGCATTAAATGAGATTTTCTGGTCAATGGCTGCGACGACGATTGGAGCGGGAGGGAGGAGGATGTGGGATGGGACATCTCGCCAACGTGGCTTGCAAGCGAAATGAAAACACATGAGCCGCCGCAATTCAACAGAAATCAACCACACGAGCACATAAATCCTCCAGTTAGCAACGAGACGAGAAACCTATGGCAAAAGTTTCTCGGTCTTGGTTTTGGGTTATTCCCGCCATAAGACATGTGCTGCCTAGATCGAGTCTGTAGCTGGCTTCAAGGCTGCACAAGGTCGATAAAAATCCCCCTCGCTTAAAATGTTGTCGGCTGCAGTCACGAAAACAGCCTAACCCAAGGTGACTCATGGTCAAGCAGCGCCCAGTGTTATGTGTATCTGTCGGGAGAAGAGAGCGAGAAGACCGCTGATTTAGGAATTGGCTTCGTCTACTTCCATTGAACTGATGTACAGTAGACGGTCGATAAATTAAACGCTTCCGGATGTGACTCAATATCGCGAAATATTCGATATATTTGCAAGTCATATTTTGCTACACAAAAATAGATAATTAATGATAAAATTAAATTAAAAGAAAAAACTAATTTAATTTAAGAAAATGGGTTCAATCACAACACAATTTGATTGCCCAGAAATAAAAAATAAATGAATTCTGCCCAATTCTTATTTATAAAAGTTTCAACTTGCGAACGATTTTTTCGTTTCTATTCTTATGCAATTTTCGGGCTATTTTTCGTTCCGGAAATACCGATTGAAAGAGGTGATTATCAAATCTTTTACATATATGTACCATTGAAGATCATGGAGCTGTGCGTGCCGGCAGCATGCCCATTGAGATGGGGGTGCTGATGATGATAGTGATGTACGGCCGTATGATGATGCGGATGCGAATGTGGATGATGTGTTGCCGTCGGTGCTGGCTGCATGCGTAAACCGAAGCGCCGATTAAAGTCCTCCGAGAGGCGCCACATGACGCCCACATCAACGCTGACGCTCATTTTGCAAGTTTGGATGCACTAGAAAAACTTTACAAGGACATATTTTCCGAACAGGCGTCTGTTGGAATATCTATGTTTTTATATATGCACGAAATTTTATTTAATTTTTGTACATGAAAAAATTGCAGGCTTAAATCACGTGATTGCGAATCGTCGATATTATTAATAACTTCATTTTTTCCCATATGTTTTTTCTACGGAATTGCCCTTGTTTCTGCGCAAGTTATTTGTTTTTGCTTTTTTTGGGTTTATTATTATTATTATTTTGGGTTTTATTAAACGAATCACGATAATATGTAGTTGATTTATTATTTGTAAATTTATTTATATTTATCTTTTGCCAGGGAAAAAAAGTATATGCGCAAAATTTTTTAAATAATTTTCAAACAATATTCATTATATTTGAATATAATTTTTCATTTTACAATATGATTTTCTCAAATTAGCTAAAAATTATAACGGAATATATTTGATTTTCAAGTTACATTATTTTAAGTGATTTATTTAACAAAAATATTGAAACGGTGAAAAAATAGATTTATTTTTAACTCTATGTTATTGGGGGTACCAGCGTAAATGTGAACCGTTCCGAGCTAACTCCGTGTGACAACTAAAACCAAACAGTGCAACGCATCATCAGCTATATATACAAATATATATACCATGTATGTATTGTTATAATAACACGAGCGAATCCGAGGAGCAGCTCACCTGCGCAGCTGGTGGTAAATGCTGCCGTAGCTTCGGCCTCGGTCCGAAAAAGTCGCAAAGTCAGAGATTCACAAAAGGACACGTGCAGCCACTCAACCCTCTGGCACGGGCGGTGAGACGAGGGTTGGGTGCTTTGTGGGTTGTGCCACAGAAATTTCACGCTATAAGCTGCGCCAGAACAACATGTAATCCTCTTTGGCATAAAAAACAAATCAATTAAATTGGCAGACACAGTTGCTCTTTAACATACGCCAGCCGAGAGCGCCAAATCGCAGGAAGGATGCGACGAATTGAATATTTTCCTGTGCCAGCCCCCAACTACCACCCCTTCCCCCTGCCAACCGGCACCCAACTCCAAGATGACCACCCGCAGAGCTGTTGTCACTGTGACTCCAGGACTCCCAGGCTGGCGACTTTTGCCTCTGTGCTCTGGCTTTGAGGCTGCGACTTTTCTGACTTGGGATTATTTTGATTTTATTATTAGATGCCACATCCTGTGAGAAATTATCATATTTACATCGTTTATTATTAAGTTCATCACTCGAAAAGTAAACACCACTCCCCTCCCTTACCAACCACATTCCTAACACACCCACCCTTACTTAATAACTGTCTTGGCAGCCAACAAAAAGTGTTGCATATTTTGCGGGGCGTTTCGCAAAGGCATTTTCCAAGCGATTTACGTTTATGAGTGAAAACTTTGTAAGCCACTCGCTTAGTTAAGAATGCCCCGAGTTGACAGGTACAAGAATATATATGTAGCATATATTTTTATAGCTGCAAGTATTTATCTATAATTAAAACCCAGCTGATAAGTGGGAGAAAGTGACTAAGCAAAAGTAGTCTTTAAGCACTTTAGAGATGGTCACGATTCGTGTTTGGTTTCGTGACACGAGCTTGCAGCACTTTTCGCGATTGACTAGAGTTAAAATGGTTATTCCATGAATAGATATATCAAAAAATGACAAAGCATTTAATTCTATTTTAAGAGCCCCATACTAAAATTCCCCTTATACTTCCGGTTTGATAGTGCGCAAGATTACTAAGTAAAATAAAAAGATAAATTAGTTGTTATAAATTTAAGTAATAGAAAGCATTAACTTTTAGATTATAGCTGAAAGGCGAGCAAGATAACAATTTATAGAGCTTGGTAGAATATATTATTGTAAATTTAATAATAATTACAGTGTAATCACATAAATTCAACAACTATATATTATTATTATTATTATTCTGCATTATTGAAAAATTAATAATAATTACAATGTATTTACGTATGTAAATTCAACCACTATATATTATTATTTTTGCATTAATTACTTATGTATTTATTGTTTACTGGAAAAAGACAGACATTCTTACATTTTTCATTTTTGAGTGTGCGTCCTTGCAATTGAAGGATCTGGTTCGGGTCGAGCTTGAAAAAGGCATTACTCGTCCATCTCTACACAGCAACTGCACATATGCCGAAACCCCTTCCCTATTCCCATTAATTTCATGCCCTTATCAATGGCAGGGAAGAAGGCGTGTGTGTGCGTGTGTGTGTGTGTGTGGGATGAGGGGTGTGAAAAACAATCAATGCAGGACATAACTAACGTTTCTATCAGCACCTCAACATCTTAATCAGTTGCCATTAAGTTGAATCGAATGCTGCTGGGAAAGGATTCAATTGATGCTTGACCACAAAGGAAAGACTCGCACCTCGACCTATGTCCTGGCCCTAAACGTGCCGCTGGGAATACGACGTGCAGCCAATTTACAAGCAGCACCAATCTGGACACATCAGATTTATGTGGGCATAGATAAAACTGAAACCTTTACTCACTTGGCTCGTTCTCATTGAGCATGGGACTCGTCTCGCGTCCTGTGGCATGGTATAGACTCAAGGCGAAATGCTTGGCTAGGAGAATACCACCACGTCGCGACCCAGCACAGACCCAGAAATCCGAGCGACTCAGTTCGCATAGCTCTTTGCCATCTTTGGGAAAGCGTGTGATATCCGGCTCTGGATCTATCTTCAGTTTGCGAGTCAGCCATTTCACCCAGCTGGCAATATCATCTGCGCTCCAGGCATGCGGATCCACAGGCACCACAGGCGTCTCCGCACTGCACTCCTCATCGGAGTCGTGGGTGGGTATCGGTGTTGGCGGGGAGGTGGGAGTGGATGCAACCGGCGGTCCCGACACTGGCAACCATGAGCTCTCGCTTCTGCTTCCACTACTGCGGCTGCTGCTGTCAGTGCTGCCGTTGCTGCTACTGCTTTCAGATGAGTCAGAGTCGGAGCTTGTGGAATCAGAGTCAGAGGATGTGCTACTGCTGCGTCTCCGCCGACGACGTCGTGAATGCTTCTCCTTTTTCTCCTCCAGTGCATCCATCGTCTTTTCTGCTTCATTGGATTCCGTTCTTGTTTTTTGATTGGTGGATTCTCCGAAACTTTTGGATCGGTTTGCATCCTGTTGCATGGCATTGAAGCTCAGCACCTGGTTTGACCTTGCAACGCACAGGATTTGGTTTTGTGTTTGACTTTGGTTGTGATTACACAGAATGGCCATGTGGAACTTACACTTGTGGCACACACACACACTATCAGCTGCAGTTGGCACTTTTCCTCGTCATTGTTATTGTTAATATTTGAATTCAGGGAAAACACTTTATTTACGGATATTGGATTTATTTAAATCGTCCGGTGATTCACACAGTTTTTTTTTTAAATGCACACTTTAAACTCCGGTGTCTTGGAAATTTTATTATGCATATTTAATAGCCAATTTTAAAAGAATTATAACGATTCTGGACTTTTACGATTGTTCACACTCAGATCCGTTTAGGATTCAAAAAGTTGTCGGGTGATTCACACATTTTTGAAATTCTCGCGCACTTTAAAGACCGGTGTTTATGAAATTTGTAATTTTGTTGTATTTAAATATGTAGTTGTCACAGTGGAAAGCTCTGTGGAAAATTCTTAAAATCCGATGGAAAAGTGCGAGAACTTAATAACGGTGATTGGCTGGCTAATACGATACGCGATCGTTAATCACTGCCCGAGCAAAGCCATCCGCACAGGTTCGCTTCTGACCAGTTAATGATCAGCAAATATGAACGACGATAAATTCATGACGAAGTCAATGCGTCAAAGCTTTCGCTCACAACAACAACAACGGCAGCGGCAATCTCAAACGCGTGCTCTCCCTCCAGCTCGCTCTCTCTCTCTCTCTCTCTGCCTCGATCAGCGCAACCGGTTTTTGTTTGCGAAATTTTATATGGAATGGCAAAAAGCTTGCGTCTGTTCGTCTTCGACTTTCTTACGTTCGTTTAGTCGTTCGGTAAGCATGACGTAGTTAGGAGACGACTTTGACCGGCTCGGCTGATGAGTCACCCACCAAGCTGGCGAAGTAATCGCATGCAAAGCGTGGAAAACGTGTCATGGAGTTCCCCAGGCACACAGGTTTTTTTTGAGCCAAGTAAATAAGGGTATTGCACACTGCAATCTATTGGGACCATTCTGGGTATACCATTTTTGTTTTTTTTTTTATAAGAAGTTATATATTATAATAACTATATATTCTTATTTTATGGGTATTTCCATTAGATGTTCGAACGGAATCAATGTTTAAACCCAAATCTATTTTTATACATGATTCAAAATTAAATTATATTTCAAGGCGTTCATGATAATATTTTTAAAGAAAAGAAGGCTTGTTCAAAAAAAACTTATATTTTTTAAAAATCTATTTTTGTTTAATTCACAACACCCACATTAATTTGACTGCATCTGTATTTGTTTCAGTGGACCACATGCAATGCAATATCAACAGCACATGGCTGGTGGATGATGGGTGTGCGGGGAACGGGGGCGAAGGTCGTTTGGCTGACTGCTGAATAAATTCATTCATTCATATATTTGCTCGCTCTCTCGCTCGTTTGGCCCCGTCATCATTCCTAGAAATGAGCAATGAGTCTTCACAACGATCTCTGTCTCTCTTTCGCTCGTTCTCGCTGTCTCCCTCTCTCTCTCTCTGTCGATCTCTCTGGCGCCAAGTTTGCGGCTCATTTTTGGGCATTACTTTATTGGTCGCCTGCCCGAAGACAACAACTGACGCGTTGCTTGTTTTTGTTTTGTTGTGGCTGCTGCTGCTGCTTGTCGCCCATTCATGGGAATCGTGCATTACGCGTCCAAAATCCAAAGCATTTGCGAAGCTCCCGACACTCTGAAAAAATAGAGAGTTTTCTCGCGAACTTTGTTAAAATCTGTGGTTTAATGTAAGATTTTTCAGATTCCTCTGATACGCCTTTAGTTTGTAATGTCTAGAATAAATCCAATAAAAGAAATGCTCATAAAACTGTATTATCTAAATGAAGAGTTAAAGTTCTCAAATTGGCAATAGATCAAAATTGAAGTATTTTAAGCAATATTCAAGTATTCATTGGGAGTGGATAGAATTTTCGCCGAGTGTACAATTACTATTTGGTATATTGTAGTATTTAAACAGGCGCAACAAATAGACGATTGCTCTATTGAAATTATTCGAATTCAGCCCGCGCTTCCGAGAAACAATTGTGATTTCATAGTTGAGGCCGCATTAAATGCAAGTGATTCATACCTTTCGGCTGCCCCGGTTGCCGGCCGTTCACTTTGTTCACTCTCATCGTCGGCGCTGCAGATAAGTATTGTATTTATTTTGGTTTTCTGCGAGGGAGATAAGATTTGATATATCTGATGACCTGTTGTTTTGTGTGTTTTTGCCGCGAGCTTTTACGCGCTCAACGTAAAATTCATTCATACTCTCGCTGTCTCTTTGTATGTGTGTAATCGTATTTGTGCGTGTGCTTGTGTGTGTGCGTGTGTTTGTTGTGTGTGTTAGTAAAAGCTTTTGTGTGATCTGACGAAATTCCGGATTGCTCATTCATAACTTGACTATTGATCGTTGTCGTCATACTACTTATACTAATTATTCTTTCTGTGGGTTTTCTTATTTTTTTTTCGCTTATCTCACGCCCATTGAGACACTAAATGTGTAGAGTATATTAGTACTCGTATATATTATTGAATGGATCGGAAAGTTGAGATAGGCATGTTTGCCTAAGCTTTCTACTTAAGATTCTTTGAGCAATATTAACATTGTAAACATTTTTAGCGTTGTTTATCTTTGTGAAAATTATGTAAAAACACAAATATAGAAAATACTAATTGAAAATTAGGTTGAATTCATAATGAAGAACATTTTATTCCTCATAACTTTCATTAGTAAATCATAATATGTGTTGAATATGGTTTGACTAGGTCTATAGATTAAGACAGCTCCTAGCGTTACTCATTGCAATTGCTGAGTGTGGGACCTATGATTAGCGTCAGTTCAATGGAGTTCCTCTCTGATTTCCTCGTCATCAGCTTCGTCATCGCTGGTCGCCGTTGTAGTTGTTGTCATCGTTATAGTTGTCGCTGCCGTTGCCGTTGTGGAGGCGGTTACTTGACGTCCTGAGTTCCAAATTAGATCAAAGTCCAAGTCGCATTCCTTGGCTACGCGCTGAACCAAAGCTCTATCCACTAAACCGGAGGCACTCCACGAATTGTCCTTAACGGCCAGTTCCTTGAGCGCACGTCCCGCCTCGGGAAACTGTTTGGCGTAGACCAGGGCACGCACTAGCATGGCCAGAATGTGGGAGTGACGAATGGGCGGCTGCTCGGGTTTAACTGTTGAGGTAATTAGAGTGTAAAAAAGGTTTATTAGAACTAAATGCGGGCATTCGATCAAAGACTACCTATGGAATGAGTTTCTTTTATGTCTAAAAATGTTTCACATGAACTTGGAGCAACTTACTCAGCATGGTGCGACAGGAGCCAATAACGGCCTGATTATCACCGGCACGCAGCGCCTGCTGCATCTCCAGGATGCTTCTGACGTCTGCAACTGTTTGCTGCAGATTGTTGTAGGCGTGCTGGGCGTGGCTTAGCTTCTCCAGACACTTGGATGCCTCCTGCATTGCCGTCAGAGCCTTCTCATAGTCCTGATATTCCTCAATCTCGATCTGAGCGCAGATGGCATAAAAATTAGCCAACGAATCATAAGCCTGTCCCTTGCTATAAAAGCTGACTATGTGCTTGAGAATGCCCGGATCACTCTGCCAGTCGAGAGCCTGCAGATAGTTAGCCGCCATGATGTAGATCTCACGCTGTCGCGACATCGAGGCAAAGAAGATGATCTTGTCGGTGTTGCCCGACTTTAGCAGAGATTTCATAGCTCTCACTTTATCACCGGCCTGGGTGAACTTTTTGGTGGCGCTGTGATAGTCACCCTGCTGCTGCAGCAGCTCACCCAGCTGGATGAGAATACCAGTGCGTGTGAGCTCTTCAAAGTCCTCCTTGCTGGGCGTTAGCATATCAGCTAGTTCCTCGGTGACAGGTACACCCTTCTCCAGGCAAATGCCCAGTGCGCGCTCCAGATGCTTGGTCTTGGCCAGCAGCTGGACAGCCTTTTGATACTGCTCAATGCTGGCGAAGAAATCAGCACATCGATTAATTAACTCCGCATCTGACTCTGCATTCAGTTCGCTGGCTATAATCTCAAGTATTTCCGGCTGCTGCGACTCAAATGCCATTTCCAGCGCCTTGTGGAGCATGCCCGCCCGATGGTATAGCTCCACGGCATACTTAAAGTTACCGCACTCCTCAAAGTAAGCAGCTGCAATCGCTTTGTCCCTGCTTCGAGAGGAACTGGCTACCGTCCAGAGCTCCTCCTGAAAATCGTTCTCCTTGCAAATCCGTATCGCATTGCTAAACGTCTGGGCGCGCGTATAGAACATTATCGCCTCCTGGAACTTGCCCACATTCTCGTAGTGTCTGCCCAGATGATAGCAGGCTGCCCGATCTCCAGACTGCCGAGCTATCGCATCTGCTTTCGATATTTTGCCCAGATAGCAGAGTATTTTAACCTGTGAGAAGTTTATAAAAATAAATAATTGAATACATCACGTAAAGGGATTTAATCCAAGCAAAATCTTGATGTTTACAAAGGAGTAGGAAAATTCTTGGGTTGGAGATGTCTACATATTCACAACTTCATATTTACCTGCGAGAACCAATCCTCGGCTTTGCTGTAGACTGCCAGTGCTGCATCCATATCCCCAGAGCTCTCCACATACTGGCCCCACCACTTGAGCAGCTTCGGATCGCTGGTCGTTTGTATATAACGTTTCATGGCCATGGGGTTCTCCAGCAATAGTTGTGTGATATTCTGCACCGGATTCTGGGTCTTCTCGTAGAACTCCAGAGCACCCTGGATGTCACCGCGATCGCGTAGTGCCTGCGCCTTCTGGTAATAGGTGTGCTTCAGATGTATTCGATCCTCGGATTCCGCTACTACGAGGGCTTCATCCAGCTGTCCGGTGGCTTGGAGTAGCTTGTTGAGGAGATCGAAACGCTTGCAGCGTTTGTACAGCTGTTTGGCCTCCTCGATCATGCCCAACTCGATGGCGAGTACAGCAACCTTGGCCTCCGGTTCGAGATCATCATCTTCCATTGCCTGCCGCAGGGCACGCACCGAACGCGCCTGCTCCAAGTGACCCATGCACACCTTGGCCACATCCAGACGACTTGTGTGCACGCACATCTTGGCCAGATTCGTCCAAATCACTTTCGACTGGATTGAGCGGACGCAGCGAAAAGCCAAATCCATTTGACCCTCAGCGACATGCAGACTAAAGTTGAGCACCTGTCTCCTCGTGTTGGCATCACATTGCTGCAGATCTGCGAAATCCTTCAGCGGGTGGTCCTTCACCGTGTTCACCTGTAGACAGACAACGCTGGGAACACACAGATTCAACAGCTGTGCGCCGGCAGAGAGATCCTGAGTTTCCAGCACATTCAGTTTGCCTTCACTTTTCTCCGAATAGAACATGACGAGCACCTGGGATTCCACATAGTGAGTGGGTTGCTGGCGACATGGTTTTTGTGTCAACATAATCATCGATTTAATCTCGACGGCCATCAGACGTGGCTCCTCCGTGTCCCAGACTATGCGTACTGGCAAACTTGACTTGGCGCCTGCATCTTTCTCCGTTTCCTGTTCGTCCATGCCCAGCTGATGCGCGAAGAGATTGTTACGCTCAAAGTCCCAGCAGTAGACGGTAGCGCTGGGCGTAAAACCGCTATTGGCAATGACCAGTGCCAGGTGACTGCCCAGACTATTGCATTTGGCCAAAATGAATTCGCCAAAGTCATCGAATATCTCATGACCCGATTTGCTGGGAAACAATAGCTTGGGATCATGCCGGGTCACATCATAGGCTTTCACATAACCATTCATGGTAAATACGGTCAAATAGCAGGCTGTCAAATCCATTCCAATGATCTTGCCCTCAATATCATTGCCGAGAATGCGGTGCAGAACGACGCCTCCAACGGAATAGATGACAATATCGCTGCTGGTCAAACAGAAGATGTTCTGATTGTGCAAACATAGAGTCAAGCACTCGGCCTGAAACGTTTGCATGAGCTTCACATTCAGCGCCGGGGAGCTCTTCACGGACGCAGTGGAGCCAGCGCCCGATGCCTCTAGTATTTCATCAAACTCATCCAAACTCTTTTCGATCTTCTGCAGGCTGTATGAGGAGATGGAGCGACCATTGCTCACAACCAAACTGAGTTCGTTGAGAGCCAAGGCCGTCACTGCAAAATCCGCTTGAACCGTGCAATGTCGTCCGCTGCAGTGCGTCAGTTGGACACTCTTGGCGGAGCACTGGAGTGCCCATAAGGTGCGCGTGTGACTCGCCAGTAGCGGCTGTTCCTTGAGCATAAAAACACTCGACAAACAATTGACGAGAATGCAGGGCTTCGTTAACTCATTGTAGCCCCAGGTGCAGCTCTTGACGGCGCCTTGTCGCGACAGCGTTGATATGTTACCCAACTGCCAGGCATCCTCTGGAGCGCTGACAAAGCAGCTCACCGAACGCTTCCATGTATACAGATTGCCTAGATTCGTTGCAGCGCACAGTGTTTGATTGCTGGTGCTGTAAGCGAGGCAGGTGAAAGATTCGCCGGTGGAGAGCTTCGAATATTTGGACATCTTCCTGGGCAGGTTATTAACGTTGCCCTCGCTACTGCTCTCCTGGCTAAAGAAGGCATTATTGTTGGACGAAGAGGTGGCTGTCATTACTAGATTGCTCTGACTAGACGACATCGATGAGCTCATGTGAGCCAGGCTGTAGCTGGGTAAATTCATCTTAAGCAAATAATTATCACTGCGTTCGATGTCCCAAATGCGCACCGAAAGATCGCCAGTGATGATGGCCAAACTGTTGCCTGCCCAGGCAATGGCACCACTTTTGTTAGTGCCACGTCCACTCAGCTTGACGCGATCCAGCTCTGTCAGAATGCCCGTGGATTCCACAAGGTACAGCGTGATGGTTAAGTCGTCCATCAGACAGATAACTACATCTCTAAAGAAAATATTGTAAAGTAAATAAAATTGTGGGCAAGAAGCATATGTAAAATATATTTTCATCATGGCTAGATAATTTCCTAATCCACATGTTCTTTACGCTTATTTCCAAGCCTTTTACTTACTTTTTGGGATGCCACAGCATCTGCAGAATGGATGGCTGATGGGGGCCGCTCTTCATCACCTCGGTGCAGGTGCCGCCTTGATTTATGTAGTAGGCGACACCGCCCTGCGTGCACGCATAGAAGCAATGATTGTCCCGCACGCCCGCATGGCCACGTGCCGCGGTGCGCGGCCGCCAGTTGGTGAGCGTGTCCAGGGCGTTCTCATCCCCAGCTACCGCTGCCTTGGCCAAGCTGGCCATCTCCTCGCGCACCTCGCTCTCAACGGTGCGGCGAAAGCAAATCAGCAGCAGAGCCTCGCGCAGATCATGCGAGAACATGGTCAGAAACTGGTATTGGCCATCACAGCGCCAACCGGTAACCAATCCCATGGCATCCGCTGTGACCATGCGGCCGCCTTGTTCGCTGAACTCCAGGAGCACAATGGGCGCCTTGTGCGGACCGCTAACGGTGGCGAACTCACGATGTCCGGCAAACCACACATGTATATCGCCATGCTCCCAACCTGTGGCCAGGAGCGCCTTCTCCGGATGCCAACACAGAGCCGTTGCCTGAGATGTGGCATGAACTGGATACGTGACATCCCGTTGCGGTTCACCCTGCCGTCAAATATTGATAATAAACTCCTATTTCATTTAATTTGGTGCTTGTTAACTTACCGTATCCGCGAAAATGGTGACACTTCCGCCACGTTCGTGACTGTAGGAGGCCACGGCAAAGAGGGGTTCATTTGGATGCCAGCTGCTAATGGTGCTCACCGCATCCGAGTCCAGGAACTCGATTTTTGTATCAAAATAGAGAGTCATCTTTGAGAGTCATGCAATTCAATGCGGCGCAAAAGTTGTTTTCTTTTTTTTTTAGCCGCTGACCAAAACAGGCAACGGTTGCCATGGCAATTGCTCCTGTTCCTTTGTGCACCTTGCTCATTTTGGCAGCCCTGGATTGTAAGCAATTATTTAAACATTCTAGAAATTCTTCAACAGCGATTATTTCACAATTACAAAACTAGTTTCAAACAGCTTATCAGATTTACGGCTGGTCGCCCCTTTTCAATTCTACGCACCTGATCGCCTAAAACCAATTACACTATGCAACCAAAGCTTATATAAGACAATATATTAAGTTTAAGTGCTCTGCCAATTTTACTTTATTATGCAATCTCAATAATAACAATTTCCAAATGCTATCTTGATAAACTCCGGAAATATATTGTAATGTGCTTCAGCCACAAACTTGTTGGCGAGTGTTGCACTGCAAAAGTCACTATTTACACACACTCACAGATGCACGTACGCCAAAGTAGAGAGCAGAGCCACACGCATATTGGATTTACTTACATGTATGCATATGTATGGGAAATCACCGGCGAACAGAACAAACAATTTTTCTCTATTGCGACGCAGGCGAGAAACAAACAGTTACTTATAGTGAGTCGCTGGAAGAGCAACACACCACACGAAAATGTCTGAGGAAAACGGAGCTGCAAATGCACTAAAAATTGCCGGTGCTGTCATCTTGCCGAATCTCGGCGGCCTGCTTGGCGGCTACGTGACACGTAAAAATCTCAAAAATTGGTATGCGAATCTAAACTTTCCCACATTCAGGCCGCCCAACTGGGTGTTTGCACCGATGTGGACAACACTGTATTCTGGCATGGGCTACGCATCTTACCTGGTGTGGCGCGATGGAGGCGGCTTCCATGGTGATGCCCAACTGCCGTTAGTTGCATACGGCACACAGTTGGCACTGAACTGGGCGTGGACACCGATATTCTTTGGCAAACATAACATCAAGGGCGTAAGTTGAGCTGTACAGTGTAGAGAGTGCTTATATTCCTTATCTCTATATGAATATCACGCACAGGGGCTTATTGAAATTGCTGCGCTGACTGCGGCGGCTGGTGCCTGTGGAGTAATGTTCTACCAGGTCAATAAGACGGCCGGTCTTATGTTTATTCCATACATGGCCTGGTTGGGATTTGCCACCGCCTTGAACTATGCCATGTGGAAACTTAATCCGGAACCGGAGAAGGCTGAGCGAAAACCCGAGCATGCCAGCTAAGGGTTAATAGATTTTTTTGCATTTTTTAATTTGTTTATTTTTCAATAAAAAAATGTAATCGTCACAAAATAAAAACATATCGGCCTTTTCGATAAACTGTAAAGTTGCGTGCGCAGCTGAATGTCAATCTTTCTGCTTCTTCTTTCTATGCACCGATCGTTACTATTTGAAAATGCACTGAAACCATTTTTAGTTGCCTTGGGGGTCAGCAGCCGGAGCAGCCGCAGCTGGGGGGGTCGTTGGTGTGCCTGCCTTCGGGGAGGCCGTCTTAGGCGAAGCGCCTGCTTTGGGTGATGGCGTCGACTTGGGTGATGCCTGCGAAACAGGAGTATTTGCAGGAGTCTTTGGTTTGCCATCATTCGCTTTTTGCTGTTGTTGTTGCTGTTGAGGATTATTCTTGGGTGACTGCTGTTTGGGCGGCGATGCCTTTTGGTTGCCTTTGCCCTGCTGTTGCTGTTGTTGCTGCTGCTGCTGGGCGGGTTTTGGGCCTGCTGGCTTGGCGGCCGTCTGCTTTTGCTGCTGCTGCTGCTGCTGTTGGGGTTTGTTGCCGGCTTGTGCTTGCTTCGGAGCTTGTTGTTGTTGTTGTGTCTGGCCAGTCTTTTGCTGCTGCTGATGCTGCTTGGGCTTCTGGCCTTGATCTTGTTTCTTGCCATTTCCTGGCTTTTGAGCTGGAGCTGCTGGAGCAGGTGCGGAAGCAGGAGCCGGGTCAGGAGATGGTGTGGCTGCAGCGGGAGCAGAAGCTATAGCTGCCGCAATTGCAGCTGCTGCAGCAAGTGCAGGAGCTGGTGGTGCTGCAGCAAGTGCAGGAGCTGGTGCTGCTGCAGCAGGAGCTGGAGCAGGCACAGGAGCTGCGGCAGCTGGAGTAGGAGCTGAAGCTAGAGCTGTTGCATAAGCTGGTGCTGCTGACGCTAAAGTGGGTTTAGGAGCAGTAGCATCTGCAGCAGGTGCAGGACCTGCGGCAGCCGGTGCTGAAGCTGGTGCTGCTGCAACAGGAGCTGGAGTAGGAGCTGCTGCAGCTGGCGTAGGAGCCGAAGCTGGTGCTGTTGCAGCAGGAGAATCTACTGGTGCTACTGCAGTTGTAGTAGGAGCTGGAGCTGCTGCAACCAATGCAGGAGCAGAAACTGCGGCATCCGGTGCAGGAGCAGGAGCTGGTGCTACTGCAGCTAGAGCAGAAGCTATTACTGCTGCAGCCGAAGCTGGAGCTGATACCTCTGCAGCTGGAGCAGGAGCTGGAGCTGCTGCAGGTTTCTGCTGTTCTTGCTCCACAATCTTAGCCTCCGCTGGCGGCGTCACCTGTTTTGCTGGTGGGGGAGTCACTTGCTTTGGAGCTGCTTCAGCCGCAACAGGAGCTGTTGCTGCAGCAGACGATGCAGGAGTTGATGCTGCTGCAAGTGGAGCAGAAGCAGAATTTGCTGCAGCGGGAGCAGGAACTGGAGCTGCTGGAACAGAAGCTGCAGCTGCTGCAGGTTTCTGTTGTTCTTGCTCCACAATCTTAGCCTCCGCTGGCGGCGTCACTTGCTTTGCTGGTGGAGGAGTCACTTGCTTTTGAGATGTCTGTTTAGCCGGCTGTGCCGATGCCTGTGGCGTTGGCGTGCCAGCTTTTTTCTGTCCAGGTTTTTTCTCAGACTGCTGCTTTGATTCTTCTTTGACGACTTGAGCTGCCGGAGCGGCAATTTCTGCAGGCTTTGCCTGTTTCTGCTCCTGTTTCTGCTGTTCTACAATGGGCTTAGCTTCAGCTGGCGAAGTCACTTGCTTTGCTGGTGGTGGCGTCACATGCTTTGGTGTTGCCGACTTGGCTTGCTGTGGAGCGTTCTTTTTTGGGCTAGCTTCCTTTTGCTTCGCTTCTGCTGGTTTCTGCTGAGGTTCCTGTTTGGGAGCAGTTGTTTCCGCTTTTACCTCAACTTTAGGTGGAGCTGCAACTGCCGATGGTTTCTGATCGGCCGCTGGAGCAGCAGAAGTTGGGATATCTTTCACTTCGGTAATATTCTCCACCTTTTGCTCGATTTTCTCTGCAACTGGCGCTTGAACTGCTGGCTTTGGTGGCTCAGCGGCGACAATTTGAGCCAATGTTTGAACAGCCGGCGGCGTCTTCACCTGAACAGGAGCAGCGACGGGAGTCGGAGTTGGTGGACTAGGCTGTACTGCTGGCAAGGGCTGAGCATTGGGCTCCATTGGCTTCGACTGCTCTGCCTTGGGTGCCTCTGACTGTTTTTCAGGTTGTTGTTTTTGAGGTTCATCTGTCTTTTGAATATCCACAGCATTTGCTGGTAGTTTTTGCTCCTCCTTAGCTACTTGCTTGGGCTGTGCTTGGGGAGAAACTGCATCAGGTTTGTTTTTATTCGGTTGCTCTTTGGTGGGCTGCGTTTCCGGCTTATTCTTCTTCTCCACTTGCTCTTGTGCCTTTGGCTGAGATTTCTTGTTATCCTGCTTGTCCTTTAGCTTTTCATTATTTGGCTTCTTGTTGGCTTCATTTTGCTTTGGTTCCTGTTGCTGCTGCTGTTGTTTTTTGCCCTCCTGTTTTTGCTTTCCTTGCTGCTGCTGCTTGTTATCCTTATTCTCCTTATTTGATTTCTTGGCATCCTTGGGTTTCTCAGGTGCAGTCTTTGCCTGCTGCTCCTGCTGTTTATTACTTTTCTTATCGACAGCTGGAGCCTGCTGCTGCTGCTGCTGCTGCTGTTGCTTGTTGGCCTCCAACTTGGCCACTGCATCGAAATCATCCACCAGCATGGGCACATCATCATCCTCCTCGCCATTGTTGGCTGCTGCTGGGCCGCCACTTTCAGGGCTCTTCTGATTATTCGACATGGTGTTGGCATACATGCGCAGCTGGACGACTGTCTCCTGGCCGAGCTGAGGCAATATCTCTGGGAGCATCTCGACAATCTTCTTCGTCTCGCCATGACCGGTTACTGCAAATGTATTTGCCGAGAGCGAGGCCTGAGCTTTCGGATTATTAAAATGTATGACTGTTAGATCATCCTTGATAATGTTGACCTCCTCGATGCCGGGTATGGTGCTCACAGAGAGCTTCTTCAGTGAGCTTTGCAGCTTCTTGTCATCGGTTGCGGCCGTCTGGTGCATGACCTTCTTTTTGCGACGGGGCGTTCCCTTGCCACCAATGCGCACCTGCGACTGCAGCCGCTTAAGTTTCTCCACATTCATGTTGGTTATAAGCTATATACTATAATCGATAAATGAAATAGATATAAATATAAGTAAAAATATGTATTACATAAAATGTGGAAATGTGTGTCGAAGAAGACAATACCTCAGATGTTCGCAAAGAGACGACAAAGACGATGGCGAATACGACGTGCAACTCCAATGGCGAAATGCGAATAAATGCAGCCAGGCAACCGATCCACAAGCAGTCGGACCCCAACACACGTTAGCAGCGCTGCTTTTATTAATAACGCCGAACTGCGCGAATTTCCTCTCGCCAGCTTTATTTTTGTTGTACTAGCAATTTTTTGCATTTATTTTTCGTTTTTGAAATACGCCTCGCGGAAAACGAAACAACATAAAAATGTTGCCGCCGAATCGCGGGTAACTTATAAATAGCCTCGAATCTCTATGCGAGCCTCCGGCAGCTGGTCCCGCTGCTGTTGCTATTTGTTTAGTGTTTCGAGTTCTGTGTTGTAGCAGAGTAGCGAAACTCGGCGTGTGGCTGCGTTATAGTTGTGCCCAACACACACACACATATAACAAGTCAAACACACACCACACCACAGTCGAAACACACACAAATCCCAAATCCAAAGCGAGTTCGTGTCCTCATCGGCTGTTGAACTATTGACGACACACTGGACTCTCGCATTTGGCTCTCGAGGCAGTGAGTCAGAAATAGAAATGCAAACCATAAAATTTTTTTGCTGAGAGTGTATAAATTATATATTTATATATATATATACTCGAATCGTTTCACAAATAACTTAAGAACGTAACAAGATGAATCTTTTTCGATTTCACGAATTTTTTATACCCTATCATATTTATTTCCTGTTTCTTGCAAACATTGTTGTTTTTGTGTTAGGATCATTAAAAACATCAAAATTTAAGTAAATGGTAGACTGTTTGAAGTGGACGATTGGTTCACATTCAGATCAACTCATAACCCATAATGGGTTACACACATTTAATGTCCAAACTAAAATACACTCTGCAAGAGTATCAAAAATTCACAATTTCGCACCCACTTTGTTTTGAGATAAATATTATATAGCTGCTTATTTGTATCTTAACTACATTGCTGCTTAATGATAAATATTTAACAACAGATGGAATATAGGAGAGAGTGAAATACACTCAGAAGATACTTAAAGTGGCTGCTGATCCTTTGCCATATGAGCTGCAAAATTGTATAACTTCTTAATGTCCGATTTGGCGCATGCATCGTAGATCTGCTGATGCATTTCCTGCTCTCGATGAATAAGCGGCTCAATGGCCGTAAACCTTTCTTGCTCCGCCTCCAGCTCGGCCAGCATGGCCAGATTCTGTGCAGAGCAATGAAAGTGAGTAATGGTTAGACGAAGATTGGCTTTAAATTAATCCGGACTAACCTGACGGTAGCGCAGCTTAAGTTCCTCCATTTTTGCAGCCTTTGCTTCTTCCTCGGCACTGGAGAAGTTTTGTTCCAGCTCAAAGTCCTTGATATTCAGGACATGCGGCGGAACCTCAAAGTAGGTTTTGTCCAACTCGTACAAGCGATCTAGTCTAGCCTGAACGGATTTTAGCATAAGATCTATGACTGCGTCCTTTTTCTCATTGAGCAGCACGGATGTGGCGGGTGTTTCAATCTTCGTGATGATAGATTTAACAGCTTTGCCAACGAGCGCTTGCACCAGATTATCACCTTGGGGAAAAAACAATACAATAATTTTAAGCTACGCAGTTTACTTGGTGCAACAATGCATGCAACATACGCTCCGCTGAAATTTGTTCAGGCGTAAAATTGAAGAACTCTAAATTATAGGCGCTTTGATCAAAATTCATTTTGTTTTATCTTTAATTTTTGAGAACAAACAAATATGATGCTAAAATTTGCGCGAATCGCTCAAAAAACATATGAATCGAGCATTGCGATAGTTAGCGTGATATCGATATTTGAATGATCTAACAGTGTGACCATACTGGTTGTATTTGAAAAAACGTCACTTGAGCTGCATATGTGCTTTTAAATTGCATTAAATTTAAATAATCATCAACACTTGCTGTAAATCAGCAGAAAATCAGCTCTTTTCTGTTGCATAAATTTATTTGTGAGTTTTAACTTGCCTATAATAGCGATAAATTGAAAAACAAGAAAAAATACTTAGTTTAATACTAGAAATATTCGTTGCATTGTTGAAGGCAGCAGTTGTCCGGCAGATAGACATAACCCCACATGGAATTCTGATTAGATTCTTCGTGTGCATTGTTTGTTGACAATATTCAAACATGAAATTATTGGAAACATAAATAAGATTTCCCAGCTAATATTAAATCGCTTAGTATCGGTACTAGTCTGTGCTCTGACAAAATGCTACTGCAAAAATGTTCAACGAATGGCATTCGCGGCCTTTTTTCCCGCGCCTTTGCCACCAAACAACATATTGTTGTGCATCCCGAGATTCAATATGCCCTGGAACACAGCCAGCCTGTGGTGGCGTTGGAATCGACAATTATCACCCATGGCATGCCGATGCCGGAAAATGTGGAAACAGCGCTACAGGTGGAGCAGGAGGTGCGTCAAAACGGAGCGCTGCCGGCTACAATTGGCATAATTGATGGCTGCATCAAAGTTGGCCTAACACAAGAGGAGCTGCTGACGTTGGCGCAGAAGCCACGCGAGGAGGTCATCAAGTGCTCGCGCCGCGATCTGCCTTATGTGATCGCAACGGGACAAAGTGGTGGGACAACAGTGGCTGCCACCATGATTGCGGCACATCGCGTTGGGATCCCAATCTTTGCTACTGGCGGCGTTGGTGGCGTTCATCGCGAAGGTCACATAACGCTCGATGTCTCTGCGGATCTCGTTGAGCTCGGACGCACACCTGTCGCTGTCGTCTGCAGCGGTGTCAAGTCCATATTGGATATACCGCGCACGCTGGAGTATCTGGAGACGCAGGGCGTCTGCGTCGCCAGCTATCAGAGTCCAGGTGGCGTTTTCCCTGACTTCTACACGCGCGATAGTGGCTGCAAGGTGTCCTATAATCTGTCCACAGCTGCTCATGCCGCAGCGCTTCTCAAATCGTGGAGAGAGCTGCGACTGGAGTCCGGAGTGCTCATCGGCGTGCCTATTCCAGTTGAGTATGCCGCCGAGAAGGCTGCCATAGATGCGGCAATTATGGAAGCAAATGTTGCAGCTCAGGCGCAAGGCGTTAGTGGCAAGGAAGTGACTCCTTTCCTGCTGGCACACATCGCACAGTTAACCAAGGGTCGCAGTCTGCAGGCGAACATTGCGCTGATCAGGAATAACGCAGCGGTGGCGGCACAAATTGCCTGCGAGCTTGCAAATAAATCTGTCCAAAAGACATCACCGAACGGCGGCTCATCAAGAAAACCGCTTGTAATAGGCGCTTCCATTCTGGACTTGTCTTTCACAGTCAAGGAGCAGAGGGATATGCAGCTGGATGGTGCAACCTACTCAGCTGTAACCAAACAGGCAGCCGGTGGCGTTGGCCGAAACATTGCCGAGGGCATCTATAAGCTCTATGGAGCTGTTAATCTTATCTCAGCGGTGGGCAGCGATCAGCTGGGAAATATGCTGCGACAGTTGATGCCGGCGGCACTGCAACGTTGTCTTATTGTGGATGCGGCTCATGCCACATCACTCTGCTCGCTGGTCTTTGACCAGTCCGGAGATTGCAAGCTGATCCTGGGCGACATGGAGGTGCATAATAGCATTACGCCTGAGGTGCTGGCGACACAATCCGATCTTTTCTCGGATGCGCCACTCATCGTGATGGACAGCAATATATCGGAACAGTCAATGGGCTGCACACTGCAGCTGGCACAGAAGTTTCAGGTAAAGCGAACCGAATTCTTGAATAATACAAAGATTAAAGATGACTACAAAAATAAAAATAAATAAACAAACTTCTTCTCAGGTGCCTGTTTTCTTTGAGCCCACGGATATGTTTATAGCCGGCAAACCGTTCAAACTGAGCCCGGATCTGACGCAAAACATTCGCCTGCTCAAGCCGAACATGCACGAACTGAAGACCATTGTGGAAACCATAACTGGACACCGTGTGGCATGGCAGCCAAATACGAAAGTGGAGCGCTCCCAGCTGCTGGAGCAGGCCAAGCAGCTGTTGCAGCAAATTGAAAAGCATTTCAATTGCATCATTGCCACCTTAGGGGATCATGGTGTGTTGCTCAGCTTTCGCTCCGATGCCGAATGCGATGCGAGCAAGTTGCTCTCACTGACGCCCAGCTGCGAGCACATCACACGCTTCTATGCGGCGCCCAAGGTGCACAATATAGTGAATGTATCCGGTGCGGGTGATAGTTTCTGTGCCGGCTTCATTACCGCGCTGTTGAAGGATCACAGTTTAGATGAATGCGTCGCCGCGGGCTTTGTTTCAGCGGAGCGAGCCCTACTCTCGGAGTCGGCAGTGCCGGCAACATATTTCCACGATCCACAAACATTCGAGAGCAACTTCAAGCAGACGTTGACAACGCTGCAGTGCCAAAACATCTAGAGACTGAAACTGAAATCAGACACGACGACCAATTGAACACTCAGGGTTCTCAATTTATTTTGTAATATATAAATATATATATATCTGGATTCCTATATGTGTACGAAGAAAGCTTGTCAATGGGCCCATCTGTAAGAGTGGCAATAAATGTGATGTTTGTTATGGTTCCTTTCTATAATTTATATAGTATTTGATTAAACTCACAGTTTTATTACTTTATCCTTGCCGCCAGAGGCAACGCGCGAACCATCCGGCGCCCAGTCAACGCCAAAGACTTCGTCCGCATGACCAGGCAGCTCCTGAGCCATTTTCTTGGTTTGAACGCTCCAAACTGCAACGTGATTAATTGGATTATTAATAAAGTTAATCCAAATCAGAACAGTTTAAATGAATAAAAAAAAAACAATAAAAACTCACCCTTCAGCGTGGAATCCTTGCTGCCGGAGACAATTAATCGCGAATCCGCTGACCAGGCCAGCGTGTAGACGGCCTGCACATGACCTCGGAATGTGGCTATGAATTTTCCGTCATGAGCACGCCACAGACGCACCGATTTGTCAAAGGATGCGGAGGCGATAAGTTTCACATCCGGCGAGTACTTGACATCGTTCACCACATTCTGGTGGCCAGTCATGCGTTCCACGCATTTGTTCTGGTTGTTGCGCCACAAGTATAAAGTGTTGTCGTCCGAACATGACACCAGCGATTCCACTTCATCCGGGCAGACAGCCTGGTAGCGCTTCAGAGCAGCTGCGCGTAGTTCATCAGCTTAAATGGATAAGTGGGAAATAAGGTATTATGATATTTAATAGATATAATAAGAGCCACACTTACTGCTCATGCTGAGATGCGCCTTGAGACGATCCTTTACTGGCTGAAAAGGTCCTGTGCGCAGCACATAATCCGTACTCAGCGCAATGCTGTTCACCCAGTGAGCATGTCCGGAGTAGGTGCGACACAGGATGCCATCGGCAGCACGCCACATTTTCACAGTGCGATCTTTGGACGAGGTGTAAATCAATCCAGCGCCGCCCCAGCGTACGGCAGTTACGGCATTCGTGTGCCCAGCGATATTGAGCAGACACTGGCCGAGTTTCACATCCCAGATGCGACAATCGCCGTCGCTGCTGGCCGACGCCAATTTGCGGCACTCGGGATTCTGATGATAGGGCTCCCAGCTGAGGGCGTTGATGTGCTTCCTGTGGCCGCTCAAGGTGCGACCGACTTGCTGCCCCGTCTCCGGATTCCAGATAATGATATTACCCGATTTACAAGCGCTTGCGAGCCGCTGGCCATCCGGCGCCCAGGCGACGCAGAGCACCCACTGCTTGTGGCCGGTGCACGTGAAATGCGGCGTCTCTGTATTGAGATCCCATAAGCGCACTGTCGTATCCCCACTGCCACTGGCCAAGTGAGCACCGTCCGGACTAAAATGCAGCGACACAATCGCTTCGGCATGTCCCGGCATGGAGCTTGTACATCTGGTCACTGGACGCACTTTGAAAACTGCTTGCGGCTGATAGACGATGTCGATGACATTTTCCGTGTCCACAGTGCTCAGATCGAGTGTGTCCTCCAGCGACTTTTTGATCTCATCCTCCCCTACAAAGAACAGATAAGGCGTCGCCTCCTCGTTCTTCAGCAAGGCATTGCAAATGAGGCCCAGCTGCTGTGTGGTAATCCCTGAGGGCAGATCTATCGGTGGACCGGCTTCTTCGCCTGTGTCCGATATTAGGCGGGCTTGCAGCGTATGTGGCACCACAATCACCGCTTCAGGTTTACTTTCCATTTTCTGTTTTTTTGCGAACATTATGCGCGTTGAATAGTCGAAAAAAACACGCACAAATGAAAACAACAAAACAAAACACGTGCGCCACTACTCTGTTAACTGTTAACAGTTTCCTAACTTGTTAGTAAAATTTATTTTTCTGCAATGACCGTCGTTACCAAATTTTCTGTTTTATAAGAATAGGATAATCTATTTTTTTGTTTATAGTTTGGCTGCATACAGTTTTTATTTACCCAAATAAAAGAAATATGTTTTTAGCAGAAAAAATCTACAACCTATTTTAGAATTAACAGCTGTTGTTGCTAATAGAATCGATAACAGAATATTATTGACTGGAAGCCACTTAGGTGCTGTTTAATGCTTATCGGTATTTGTAACCATTTCGCAACACTGTCGAATAATTTTCATGTACGTTTTATATACGTTTTTTATGCGTTTGTTGTCATAAAAATTGATAAAAAAAGAAAATGGAAAATATACCGCGTACTCATGAAGGTAAGTGAAACATTATTAAAAATATGCTGTAGATAAAAATAATGAATATTGGTGTACAGAAAATTTGCCCTTGGAAACGGTAAATTTCCTTGTGGTATGTTGTATATATTTTTTTTTCGCTCAACAATAAAAATCAATTTTAATGTATTTAATTACATTTTCAGACATTGAGGCTCAAATTTCGGATATACAAGCCAAAAAGACAGAGTTGGCCAAAACAAATGCGGCGGCGGCCGGTGTTGGTCTGCTGGAGAGCGGTGGTTTCTTCGACACCGATCTATACGATGATGAGGCGGCAACGGGAAAAGGGGCCAAGGGCCGCTACGAGGGCTATAACACATCAATAGCGGCCAATGATGATGAGGGCGACGAGGATGAGGAGGACGATGGCTTCCCCGTGCCACAGAAGCGCACCACATATACGGCACCCATATCCGTGCTGAAGGATGTGACACAGGGCAAGGAGGATGTTGATCCACTGGCGGATCGTCGGCGACCGACAATTGCCGATCGCGAGGATGAATACAGACAGAAGAGACGTCGCATTATTATCTCACCGGATCGTGCGGATCCCTTTGCGGATGGCGGCAAGACACCGGATGTGGGTTCTCGTACCTACACGGACATTATGCGTGAACAGATGCTTAAGGGCGAGGAGTCGGAGCTGCGTAGACGCATCATGGAGAAGTCCAAGGAGGGCACCCTTGTAAAATCTTCAAATGGAGAAAGTGCCGCCTCTAAAGATGGCGGACGGAAGCGTGGGCGCTGGGATCAGACAGTGAGCGATAGTTTCATACCCGCCAAAGTGGCAGCCACGCCCAGCAGCGCAGCAACGCCCACCTGGGAGGACGTGAGTACAAGTCTTATATATTATATATTTAGTCCAAGGGAGAAGAGCAAATCCCGGCAATCATTGAACAATTTGCAGACAAAACTAACAATTTGTTTTAATTCATTGCAGAAAACACCTGGAGATCATCGATGGGATGAAACACCCGGTCACAAGGGCAGCGAGACGCCTGGTGCAACACCTGGACTGGGCACACGCATCTGGGATGCGACGCCGGCCCACGCTATGACGCCTGGCCATGAGACGCCCGGCCACGAGAAGTCGGCGCGTCGCAATCGCTGGGATGAGACACCAAAGACGGAGCGTGAGACGCCCGGACACAGCGGCTGGGCCGAGACACCCAAGCCGGATCGCACAGGCAGCGGTGTCGGCGAGAGCATCTCCATTGAATCAACGCCGGGCGCGTCCAAGCGACGTTCACGTTGGGACGAGACGCCTTCAAATGCAACGCCTTCGATAACGCCTAGTAATAGCAGCGCCATGACGCCCAGCATGACGCCACATGTGACACCAGGACATGGAACGCCCATGCTCACACCCGGTGGCAGCACACCCATCGGCGTCAAAGCCATGGCCATGGCAACGCCCACGCCAGGAGCACTCGCCGCGATGACACCTGAGCAACTGCAAGCTTATCGTTGGGAGAAGGAAATCGATGAACGGAACAGACCCTACACTGACGAGGAGCTCGATCAAATGTTTCCGCCTGGTTATAAGATATTACCACCGCCTGCCGGATATGTGCCACTGCGCACGCCTGGACGCAAGCTGATGGCCACGCCCACGCCCATAGCTGGCACACCGGCTGGTTTCTTCATTCAGGTGGAGGATAAGAATGCCAAATTTATGGACAACCAGCCAAAGGGACTGAATCTACCGTTCATGAAGCCAGAAGATGCGCAATATTTCGATAAGCTGCTCGTCGATGTCAACGAGGATGCCCTGTCGCCCGAGGAGCTGAAGGAGCGTAAAATAATGAAGCTACTGCTGACCATCAAGAATGGTTCGCCACCAATGCGTAAATCTGCACTGCGTCAGATGACGGACAAAGCGCGAGAATTTGGAGCTGGACCGCTATTCAATCAGATTCTTCCACTATTGATGTCGCCCACACTGGAGGATCAGGAGCGGCATTTGCTTGTCAAGGTTATCGATCGTGTACTATATAAACTGGATGATCTGGTGCGTCCGTTTGTACACAAAATTCTTGTGGTCATTGAGCCGCTGCTCATTGATGAGGATTACTATGCGCGTATCGAGGGCAGAGAGATTATATCGAATTTGGCCAAAGCTGCTGGCCTGGCAACCATGATATCCACCATGCGACCGGATATTGACAACATCGATGAGTACGTGAGGAATACAACGGCGCGTGCATTTGCTGTGGTTGCCTCCGCCTTGGGAATACCCTCGTTGCTGCCCTTCCTGAAAGCAGTGTGCAAATCGAAGAAATCGTGGCAGGCCCGGCACACGGGCATTAAGATTGTGCAACAGATTGCTATACTTATGGGTTGCGCCATTCTGCCGCATCTCAAGGCGCTGGTGGAGATCATCGAGCACGGATTGGTGGATGAGCAACAGAAGGTGCGCACCATAACAGCGCTGGCAATTGCAGCGCTTGCCGAGGCAGCAACTCCATATGGCATTGAGTCCTTCGATTCTGTGCTGAAGCCCCTGTGGAAGGGCATAAGGACGCATCGTGGCAAAGGTCTGGCTGCCTTCCTCAAGGCCATTGGTTATCTAATACCCCTGATGGATGCCGAGTATGCCAATTATTATACACGTGAGGTGATGTTAATTCTGATCCGTGAGTTCCAGTCGCCCGACGAGGAGATGAAGAAAATTGTGCTCAAGGTGGTGAAGCAATGTTGCGCCACAGATGGTGTGGAGCCACAGTACATCAAGGAGGAGATTCTGCCGCACTTTTTCAAATTCTTTTGGAATCATCGCATGGCACTGGACAGGCGCAATTATCGCCAGCTGGTGGATACAACCGTGGAGATTGCCAACAAGGTGGGCACCTCGGAGATCATTAATCGTGTCGTCGATGATCTGAAGGATGAGAACGAACAGTATCGTAAGATGGTCATGGAAACAGTGGAGAAGATTATGGGCAATCTTGGCGCAGCGGATATTGATTCACGTCTCGAGGAGCAGCTTATTGATGGCATCCTATATGCCTTTCAGGAGCAGACCACCGAGGATGTGGTCATGCTCAATGGCTTTGGCACCATCGTCAATCAGCTGGGCAAGCGTGTGAAACCGTATTTACCACAGATTTGCGGCACCATTCTGTGGCGACTCAATAACAAATCTGCCAAGGTTCGCCAGCAGGCCGCCGATCTTATCTCACGCATCGCTGTTGTGATGAAGACGTGCCAGGAGGAGAAGCTAATGGGCCATCTGGGCGTTGTGCTCTACGAGTATTTGGGCGAGGAGTACCCCGAGGTACTTGGCAGCATTCTGGGTGCACTCAAGGCTATTGTCAATGTCATTGGCATGACCAAGATGACGCCACCTATCAAAGATCTGCTGCCCCGTCTGACGCCCATACTCAAAAACCGACACGAGAAGGTGCAGGAGAACTGCATCGATTTAGTTGGACGTATTGCCGATCGCGGACCGGAATATGTCTCGGCGAGGGAATGGATGCGCATCTGTTTTGAGTTGCTGGAGCTGCTGAAGGCGCACAAGAAGGCGATTCGACGAGCGACTGTCAACACCTTTGGCTACATAGCCAAGGCGATTGGTCCACACGATGTGCTTGCCACGCTGCTTAACAACCTTAAGGTGCAGGAGCGACAGAATCGTGTCTGCACTACGGTGGCCATTGCCATTGTTGCGGAGACCTGTCGTCCCTTCACCGTGCTCCCCGCCCTAATGAATGAGTACCGTGTGCCGGAGCTGAATGTACAGAATGGTGTTCTCAAATCTCTATCCTTTCTCTTCGAGTACATTGGCGAGATGGGCAAGGACTACATTTATGCGGTGTGTCCCCTGCTTGAGGATGCTCTAATGGATCGCGATCTGGTGCATCGCCAGACGGCCTGTTCGGCCATCAAGCACATGTCCCTTGGCGTCTATGGTTTTGGCTGCGAGGATGCACTCACACATCTGCTCAACTATGTGTGGCCGAACATCTTTGAGACATCGCCACATCTGGTGCAGGCTTTCATGGACTCGGTGGATGGACTGCGAGTGTCGTTGGGCTCTATAAAAATACTGCAATACACGTTGCAGGGTCTGTTTCATCCGGCGCGCAAGGTGCGCGATGTCTACTGGAAGATCTACAATTCGCTGTATATTGGTGGGCAGGATTCGCTCATCGCTGGCTATCCGCGCATCACCAACGATCCGAAGAACCAGTACGAGCGCTACGAGCTGGACTATATGCTCTAAGCAGGAGCAGCTGGAGATGGAGCCGGAGCCGGAGGAGCAGCAGCGTCTAATTTACTCTAGTTTGGTTAAGATGAATTACACAAATATAACGCGAATTGTACAAAACGAGTATTTATTCTAAATTTTTATAGTAGTTGCGCAACACAATGGAACTACTTTGGACCAGAGCTGTAATCGTATAATTCATTAACTGCATTTAAATACAATTTTAGTTACCAGCAATTACTGAGCATTTGTAATGGTAATTACAATTTTAAATTACTAGCAACATCAATTACAATTACTTAAGTAAGTTGACTTTAGGCATTTAGTATTGAGCATCGGTATATTGGATGGGTGTATTTAATTACTAGCAATAACAAATATTTGGAGTAATGATAATTTTCAGTTAAGTATCCAATCCAGTGACCCATCTTTTTGTTGCCAAAAATTTACGATTAATTCAATTTAATTACCATTCCGCATCAATTTTTGTTATTGCCAGCAATTAAAAGATAGTTTAGCTGGAATCCATAATCCATCCATAGTTCATTGACAGTTTTAACTACCAATAATTATAGTTACGATTAGTACATTTTTTTGCAATTCTTTTTGAGCAATTGTAATGGCAATTAAAGTTTTATTACCAAATAATTGATATAGGATATTGTCTTTTTTATCTTGCGATTAAGTTTTTTTTTTTTTTTTATGTTAATACTTTAGTAGTGGTATTTAATTTTTGGCATAATTTCTAATCAATTGCAATGGTAATTGTAAAAAAATTACCGAAAGATTGAGTTTTTATAAAAAAGAAATTATTTTATTGCCAGCAATTTTACAATTACTTCGAGTAATTATGTTTTATTACTGAGTAATTGATATAATGGAAATTGCGAATTTCTTTCCATTCTATGTAATTACAGCTCTGCTGTGAACTAATCTTTTGGCTTAGGCATTAATACAAGTATATGTGTACGTTGGACCATCATTTGGAGAAGTGTTGCCTGCTATCGTCGCAGCATGGACTCGACAATTTCGATGAGGCTCTGCAGTCCGAACATATAATTATGATCCGGTTGCGCATCCTCAGCCGGAAAAATGTGCGCAAAGTCAATGCAACGCACGCGTACCCATTGACTTGCTGCAGTGGTGGGCAGGACAGGATCCGCCGCAGCCTGATGGTAGCCATTGAGCAGCGGCTTAGCCTCCATACTTTGCAGCTGGTCAAAGTCATAGCAGATAAGCAGGGAGCTGGCATAGAAGTGCAGGAGACGTTGTCGCTTGAACCAGGAGCAGATGCCACGCAGCTGGCGGAGAACCTCGTGCAGCAGCACATCGCAGTGGGGCTTGCTGTCGGTGTTGAAAAATAGTGCCAATGCCTTATGGAATCCCTCGATATTCAGACTTTTGCCAAAATCACGACCCTGACGAATGAGTGTAGTCTCCTCCGGGTGATGTTCGTCGCGTCGATAGACCTGGAAGCCGGGCAAACACAAGCCCAGATTCTGTTTACAAATCACATATTTTTGTTCCTCGATGGCGCGCTTCTGTGGCGTTGACAACGGATCCCAAGTGCGCCGTCCGATCTTCACGTCCATGACGCATGGCTTGGCCATGCCGTGAGTCAGATCCTCTAGGTTGATGAACGTGTGCGAGCGCTGATTCACAACCAGTTTCACCTGGCCATAGTAGCGAGGAACGTACGCCGCGAGAGCGGCCAGCAGAGCCGACTTCACTTCATGTTCCCCTCCGTCGCCAGTGCCGTTAAGGTTATTGGCAGTAATGATTGGGGGCGTTGCACCCGCTGGTGACGACGCAGTTGATACCGTCGCCACCGCCACCGCCAGTGACTCATAGAAGTTTAATTCACGCACACCGCACTCCGGTTTGCCCAGCGGCTTGAAAACGCGGCCTTCGCCAGCCGCTTGGAGCATTCCGACGGCAGTCGCATTTGTCGCCTCAAATGTGTGCCCAGCGACCTGTGTGTCCAGCTTTCGGTATCCCATCGGTACGACTGGCAATGCTTTAACATTTTCTTGTTCCTTTTTGGCCATGTCTGGACTCGCACTCAAAAATATCAAAGCAGCAACAACCGCAGCAAAAACAGCGCAAAAACAAAAGCAGTGTTGCAAAGCGGCGCTCTCTGATAAAAAAAAATAGTGGTTTTTAATTAGCACGTTACTCACAAGGGTAAACTTGATTAAGCATATCATAATACGTCTCGCCTATGACCGCAACCTATGAAACGCAGTTCTCTAGCTGACGCCTATTGCTGATATTTACAGATTTTTTTGTTGTTTGGAGATTACACAAAAATATCAGCTCAAATGCATTTCATCCATTCATAAACCCTATTTTATTCATTGTTTACAAATCATAAAAAGCTTACATGCTCTTTTGATTTATGGCGGCAATTTACAAAGAGCAGTGCTGCAAAGCGACTGACGGCTGATAATACAGGTTTTGTTTAGCATGCAGATATTAGTTTACTTAAGTTTGCATGAGCACTAAGTAAGTTAGTTGCTTTGTTTTAAATAGTTGTTAAGTAATTCGCTTATTTTATTTAATGCGTCAGTTTATAAAAATAAGTGCTGAGAACGACAGCAACTTGTTGGGCAATAATCGTTATCGCTTATCGTTATCGGCAGATGCAAGTCTGGGAGTGGTTGTCAGTGTCGTTGTTGATATTTTAATTTAGTTTACAAATTTATTTACAACATTGCTATTGATAATTGCTGACTAACATAGCAGCAGATTTGTGAACAGCTGCATGATGAAATCCTGGCAGATAGCTCTCCTGGCTGTGGCCGCCGTTTATCTGTGCAGCCAAGGTGAGCATTTAGCATTTTTGTAGCCACACCTTAAATGACAACAAATTGAATGACACACGCATGTGGAAATTGTAAATGCAATTTCTAGTTGATTTTGTACAGGGACTCGAATGCTATGTGTGCTCCAATCAGACGGGCAACACGGAGAAGTGCCTCAACACCATCAAGACCTGCGAGCCGGCTGAGAATGTGTGCGGCACCGAGATACGCTGGGGCAGCCAGCCATATTTCTCTGAAGGTGCACTCAAGCAATATTATGTGTCCAAACGTTGCATGACCAAGGAACAGTGTCAGTCGAAGCGACGGCGCTATATGCAACTCTATTGCACTCACATCTGGTACGAGGATTGGGCATGCAACGAGTGCTGCCAGGGCGATAGATGCAACTATTTTGTGATCGTAAGTGGGGCGTTGGCTGCTTCTCCGTTGACTCTTAATTAATACTGTAATACCTAATCTCTTCCAGAGCGGTGCGACAACACGAAAGAGCAACTTGCTGACGCTATTAGCCACGCTGTTAGCAATTGGCCTGCTCAAAAGCCGTGGCTTAACGTCTTGAAACCAAACAACGAAGCTCACTTCTGCTTTTATTTTGTCAAAACGCACATATCACATTCCAAGGAAGCTAAGTAATAGTATTTGTAATTGTTCCACATTTGTCCACTAGTTTGTAGTTACCACTGTGTGCCGTCCATTTATGTACATTTGTGTATGTAGTTGAAACCGTCCAAAGTGCCTTTTTCTATATATATTGCTGGCTTTTGTTTAAAGAATAGTTTTTATGTCATATTTAGCAAGATATTTTGATATGTGGATTAATTCTTATCTCAAAACTGTAGAGAATACTGAAAAATTAGTTTTACATTTCTGTATATTAAATTCTAACAAAATCCTTGCAATATGACATAAAAGCCAAACCATTGAGTTTCGCAACGATAGTTTTAGTAAATCTACTCGAATAATTCAAACTTTCTCGAACATTTTTTAAATATCCTTTTGGGTATTGTAACTTCTGAATAACGATAAACGTAAAAAGCTCAATAAAGCAACATTGGCGTTTTCTATTAGCGCTATATTGTGCAAATTTAATATATATATTATCATTGGGCATTGGAATAGGAATTGGGTTTAGCTAGTTGGTGCAGAAGCAGCCGGCGGTTACGGTTACCGTCTTGAAATTCCACTGCGATGGCTGTGTCACCTCCTCGGGCAGCCAGACACCCGACTTGGGTCCAAGAGTTAACACCTTCACCTTGTACTCCAGTGGCTTGCAGTTGGCGCCTTGCGAGCACTTGGCATCCTGTCGCGATTCACAGACGGCGCTCATCAGGTAGCGGGGAAAGTATGTGCTGCCCAAGTCGATGAGATCATTCTGGAGGAGCAAGAGTAAGGATGAAAGGAACAAGTTTCCCAGTTTCACAAATTAAAATAAATTATAATTTATTTAATACTTGAACTCACCATAACTTTGCAGTCGCATCCCGCTGAGTGGGCATTATTCCGCTTGCTGGTCAGCAGCTCCTCGTAGAAGTCATTGTAATACATAGGTGGCAACTGATAGGGCGACAGGGCTGCCTCGGTTTGATGAACTGTGGCCGGTGTGCTATGCGTCAGGCCAAACAAGGCATTTAACATCTTGGATGTGCTCTGATTAAGATCAGCATCGACACCGACTGCATCCGGCTGGACTGGGACTGCCGTCTGATCTGTGCACTCGCCGAGAAAGCGACTGCAGCGCTTGGGCGAACTGCGGGCGTTCAGCGGAGCAGCGTTCAGTTCCTCGTAGGAAGCAAAGCGATTCCCGCCGCTGATGCCGCTGACGTCGCACAGGAGCGACAGCGCCAGCGCCGCTAGCATAGAGGCCATCTGAGGAATGAACATATATAGGAAATGTAAAAATTGTAAAAATTTCAAAACAGTTTTATATTATTATTATATAATATTGATGAAACTTTTGGATAGATCCGTCTATTTGCTGCAGGATCTCGGAATCAGTTGTCTGCCAGCTTTATAATATGATTAGATGAGTTATTTTAAAATCTTGAAAGTTTTGGCACCACTTCATCAAAAAGCTTCTTTTGTAATATTTGGTCGGTTTCTTTAAAAATTTTATAAATTTTAATCAGCTTTGGAGCACTTCGGGACTTCTTTCTTATAGTTTCTAAGTTTCCAGCGTTGAACCGTAGAATAACTTACCCATGGCATTGCTCGAACCGTGCTGCTGGCGAGTGTGGCTCCAATTGCGACTCAGCCGGCGACAGTGGGGCGCTTTTATAGCCACAGGGCAGAGATGCAGAACAATGGAATAGAATCGCTTCGGATTACCTTTTGTGCTGTATGCCATGTCCATTATGGCACGTCACCTGGACAGTAAGAGCAGCTAACAGCAACAGCAGCAGTTGAAACAGAAGCAGTCACAGCATCCACTGGCAAACAAAAGGCGCTCAACTGTTGACACAATAACAAAGCTCTGTTATGGAGACAGGGGTAGAGATGGGGCTGGGGTTGGGGACTCGTTCCTCAAGTGTCAGGGAAGTGAGTGGAGTGTCAATTCCAGGCTATTTATAGACGCAGCCTGAAAACTGACCACTAGCTTTAAGCTCACCCAAAAATGTCTTCAAGTGTTTATGCGTGTGCCCAAAAAAAAAAAAAAAAATGAAAGAAAGGAAACCCAGTGACCCAGACATTTCCCCCCCGATGCCAAGAGCTAAGGAGCAGCAACTATGAGCTCATGGGCTGCTAGTCTAACACTAGCGGTTCAGGTGCATTTTGGCTCTAGCCCAAAGACGCTTGGCGGGGGTGGTTGGGGTGCAAATCATTTGTAAGGCTTCTTGTGACGAAAAAAAAACAAGTGAGAACGTTGTAGTCAAAAGTAATCGACTTGGTAATACTCTCGAAGTCAGTGTAATAACAATTGAAAGCAACGTTTAGTTAGACATTCTCGGGAGAGAAGTTTATTAGTTGTAAATATTTTAATTGTGGCTCTAAATCTGTAAGATATATTAACCTAAGCAAGTGGACGTGGCAAAGATTTTATCGATCAATTGATTAGAAGTATAGATTACTGATTAAGTAATATATTAACCATAATTGATAACTCCAGTTAAGTCACCTCTCAGTCATATTGCAATCTAATATAAAAATTTATTTAATAAAAAAAATTTAATATGCTGCAAAAATATTTATTTTCCAAATATAATAATATAAAAAACCAAAATACTTTCAAGCACTTTATTTATTTTATATAGTCTAAGCTCTTAGAGCTCTTAGGAAGTCACAAAATACGACTAATGAAAAATATGACGTTTTATTTGTGGACACACAAAAATATAGATAAGTTTTACTCTAAAATCTACCACAAGGGGTCAATCAAAACTGGTCTATGTGTGCTGACCTTTTTCAGGTCACAGCCGTCTAACCTAACCTACTCTAAAATCTATTCCTCAAAAACATTCGACCTAAAAAACTTCAATTTAGAGGAGTTGAATTACATTTAGCAAGACCTAATTGACTTCATCTGTAAAATTGAAAACAAATTTGAGTTGGAAAAAAGTTTTACATTTTTTTTCTAGGTTTACAAGCCTTTAAAAGCCTATATATACCCTCTTTTCCACTGGGGAGCAGAGTATTCAAAGAAGAACTCGCGCAAACGCCAACGCAATCCTCTGGCACTCAAGTCAGTTGAACGCGCAACGTTGCCCCGCACGGTAGGGGCTTACAGTTTGACAAGCACAAGCACACACACACACAGACACACGTGCATGCACCGCTCCAACTGTTAAGCGTGCCCCTCAAACTGTGGCGAGAGTGCGTAAAAGGAGTAACAGTAAAGAAAAGGACGCTTTTTTCGTGTGAATCTCTGCGCAAGTTAATCAAAAGTTGACTCGCTGCTTGTTGACGGTTGTTATTGTTGCTGGATCCCGTACAGTTATCCGCTTGGACTGTTAAAGCTGTCTTTTGGGGGAGGAAGCCCTAAGAGTGTTTCGACCCGTTGTTGTTGTGGTTGCTGAAAATCGTTAAAAATAGGCAAATGTTTGCGACTATGTCACGAATTGTGTGAACGACTAAAATCCATTCACATACAAAACACATCAATAAACTTTACACACCCATTCACACACACACTCACACACACACTCACACACACACACACTCACACACAGCGACGGCTGCACTCAGGATTCGCATGGACAAAGGCACAATGAAGCGCAAGCAGAGAAGATACAGGTTAGCTACAGCAGACTTTACCTATAACGACCATAACAATTTTAACTTTATAATATGAGTATTCTCTGTTACCAAAAAAAAAAAGAAAAAAAAATAAGATTTTATTCTGCAATTTGTAGTTGTTACGGTTAATAAAATAGTATTTTGAAAATTCGATTTCTTGATGCTTTTGCATATCCCTGTCAGACTTGAGGCTGTTTGTCAAATTTGCTTTGTGTGAGTTTTGATATTTCATTAAAGCTCTTTACCAGTAAGTGTCTTCCTTAAACTCCAAAACGTCTACATTCACCATAGTTTAGGGTAAACAGTTTAAAAACAAATTTAATGTTACAGGGTTTCTGAATAACATCTTGACAGTTCAGTTGTAGAACTTACAGGTTCTAGTCTAGACAAGTTATATTCCTTTATTCACTGTTTACAATTCACAGAAGTTGTTATACAGATTACAGATTTATTTATCCCGCATTTATTTGATCACATCCAGAAGATTAGCGTCGGCTTCACTCACTCTTTTTGAGTTGCAGTTTTAGAAATCACAGCTTGTTTAGTTGGAAAGAGTTGCTGCTCCGCTACTCAGCTACTAAGTTGATAGTTTCCATTGCATTTACTATTTTCACTTTCACACAGAACCACATTTAATACGCTGCAGCTGCAGGAGCTGGAACGGGCCTTTCAGCGCACCCACTATCCGGATGTGTTCTTTCGCGAGGAGCTGGCGGTGCGCATCGAGCTGACGGAGGCGCGTGTCCAGGTCTGGTTTCAGAACAGACGGGCCAAGTGGCGCAAGCAGGAGAAGATTGGCGGTGTGGACTATAAAGAGGGTTCGGGTCTCGATCTGAATGTGGACTTTGATGATAGCGCCGTGCTGGGACAGCTGGACAGTGCATTGGGTGAGTAGCGATAAGAGTGAAACTTGCCACAAAAATCTTGTACAAAGCACCTTTTCGACCAATATTGAAATAAAATAAATTATTAATGTTGACTCAAAGCAGAGATTTAATTGTGTTTCCCGAATTGCAGCTGGTGGCGGCACACTGCTCCCAGATACTCCGCCGCAGTCTTCAAACTCCCTGGACAATGAGCTGAAGGCGCCTTATGGCACCGGAGGACTTTCGCCATCCCGTCTGTCGCCCAACATCTTTCTGAATCTCAATATTGATCACTTGGGATTGGAGCGCGGTGGCAGCGGTCTGTCCATGGAGTGGTCCACTTACCCGCCGTCCACAAGCTCCACGCATGCTCCCGAGCTGACAACAACAGCAGCAACAACAACTCAACACCAGCAGCACGAGCAGCAGCAACATTGTCATTCTCATGCGCACCAACAACAACAATTGCAGCTGGATCAGGATCAGGATCAGCATCATCAGCAACAGGTTTGCACGTTGCAGCATCAGGCATTGGCCAGTGCTTTTGGCGCCTCCCTCGATCTGGACATGTCGGATACCTCTGCCTATGATGAGATGAAGTTTCTCAGCGTGGATCAGTTTACGATCGATAGCTTCAAGGCGGACTGCATTCTGAGCATGGAGCACAGCCTGCAACTGGATGATAAACAGCATCCGCTGTCACATCCTAACAGCTCCGGCGACAACTGCAACACCAGTTCTGCCTATGGGGAGACGGATTCGTCTGCTTTGCATTCGCTCTGCCTGGACGGGATTGGGATTGGTGTTGGTATGAGTCTCAATCCCAGCTTTGGTGGTCTCTCGCTGCTCTCCTCGGAGTCCGCACCCAAATCGCCGCCTTCATTGCTGGTGCTGGATAAAACGCTGCCATCGCTTAGCATCGGTGTGGATGGGATTAGTGAGCTGGTGGAGCAACTGCATCATCATGTGGGCGTCTAATATCTAACGAGTTATCTTTATTTACCTAGGCAAATTCTAAGCATAGTTAATGTTATACGATTTTAGCTGTATTGTTGCTTCACATGCTCTTTATAATATATATTCCTAAGGTGCTTAAATTATCATGGTTTCAGCATGGAACAACTGTTCTCTAACTTTGTCGGAATATTCAATTCAAATGAAATTTTCCTAATGGTTTCTCCTTAACAGCCGTAACATCTTTCCCAATAATGTCGAACTGCTCAGATGCCTCCGTTGCTGCATGCTGCAATCCATCGAAGTGATAAATATGAAACTATAGTCTTTGCCTCTTCTTAATATTGCAACATTGTACCCCCTACCTCTACCATTTCTCTGTCTTTAAGTTTCAGCAATTCTCCTACCCATTTCTTGAGCTATTATCCTGCCTGGTGGCACATGCTTCTAAGGATTCCCAAACACTCGTGTGTTTGTATCCCAACAAAGGACACGCACACTTTACCCACCCAACCCAGAGCCTACCCCATCCCGCACTCTCTAACTCTGGCTCTGTCTGTGGCAGGCAACATTTGGTATTTGTGGCTCGGATTAGAGCCAACTAATTGTATGATTTGAATGGTTTTCGGGTTTTCTCTCAGTTTGTTTGTTCGAAAATAACATTTGCTTTTCCAAACAATGGCGGGGTGCGCGGTTTTTGGGGCGCCGCCGGGCAAAGTGCACAGTTGCTCCTACCTACTAAAAATATATAGTACAAAGTACACCACCTCCAATGACGGCAGCTCCCCTCAGCCTCAGCCTCAGCCTCCCCTCGCTTTCCATTTAGCGTCATTAGCGCAATGGCTGCGAATCCTTGTCATAAGCTGCATTGAAGGCCTAAGCTGGCCAAGCTTCTCTTGGATGCCCCCTGGGCCAGCGACGGCAAATGCGACACAGTCACAGTTACAGTTACACTTACAGTTACAGTTACAGCAACAGTCGGGGCTTTAAATAAGCGCAACCCTGCCAACGAGACCTGAGTTTAACACTTTGATAAGCTCTTTGTGGATTTGCCTTATCGGTGCGCTTGGAGGCGCCACCATAATGCTCCTACTGCCTGCAGCCTCAGTCATAATCAGGCAGGAATCACCGCACAATGAGCTAATTGCTGATGAGTTAAGGGCGCAGCGGGGGGCAACACACCGTAAGCAGGCCACAGCGCCACAGGATACTGCAAGTTGCATTATCCTGCACTCAGAGAAAATATTACAAAAAGTACCCAAAGCAAGAAGATTATTAAAGAGAAGAATTACTTGTTCTTTTAGGAACTTTATTTAAGATTCAGAAATTCTTACTGCGTTCTCCGAAGGCAATTTCTCAATCAAAGTATTTTACGTATTTTATTTTAAGTCTGATTCACAATGACGAACAAAACTTGGATTTAAGTAGAACTGAAAGCAACGCTTTTTCTTCAAGTGTGCTTTCAAATTGTCATCGAGATTGACTGGTTGCCATTGGATAGTTCGCGCAACAATGCAACACATCGAAACGAAACTGTCTCCGGGGTTGGATTTTGGTTGGGCTTCAATGGATGGGGATGGGGTTGAAACTGGGCCCAAGACTGGTCCTGTGGCTGGTCCTTTTCCGTAAGCCTTGCTCAGTGAGGCGTTGATCAACCCCGTGGTCTGCGCCTCAAATCCTGTCAGACATGCACACATGATTTGAAATTAATCGAAAATGTTTCGTGCAAGTTTAAAGGACATGCGAGCAGAGGCAGGAACAGCAGCAGGATTCAAGCACTTGGGGCTGTGTGCACAAGGACCACAAACTTTAATCGATAGTCAAATAAGCGACGACGACAGAACAATGTCTGGAGACCAGTTTAATGTGTGTGTGTGTTTGTGTGTGTGTCGTACACAAGGATAACAAGGACAATGACGTTAGCAACCTTGCATTGTTTCCTTACACGCTGCCTCTCTTTCACTCTTTCTCTCTCCCCCTCCCTCTCCGTCTCCGTCTCTGTCTCGTTCTGCTTTTGTGCTGTAATTTCTCTAACGTTTGTTCATATTTTATATTGAATTCGCCTCGGGCCGCATAAACGCAATAATCGAACATTTTATGGATTAAACTCACCTGCTCGCCTGCTAATCTATTAAAAATTTAGCTCCTGGCTAGGAATGTCTGCTCGGTGTGCAACGGACTCTAATTGGTGTTTTTGGCTAACAGCTGAACGGGTCAACGGGTTCATCGGTCATGGCTCAAAACTAGGTAGAATATGGATAAATTTAAAGCGAATCTTTTCACACATTTCAAACTTAAGGAGTTAAGGTATTGATGAGATTAGTTTAAATTATATCTTGAGCAGCTTTTTTCTACTTCTAATCTGTGATTTCTGCAAATAATATTTATATATTTATTTTTTTTGAGATTTGAAATATATATCTAAATATATAAAAATAAACACAAAACTTGGCATGAATACTTTAAAATTAGGTCACCAAACAATAAATATAATCAAATTTATTATGGAAAACTGTTATGTAAAAATATTAAATCATTCCAAATACGGATTGAAAAGAATTTTCCATGATTTAAATATAGTCACAAAGTATACTATATTTTCAAAGGGAATCAAGGAGCTGCCTTAATGTACTTTGTCAAGAGTATCAAGAGTATTTAAAATAAATTACTTATGGCATGATGAAAACAACAAAATGCTGAATGCTTTTCCCTTTATCAAAATGAGTTATTCATTATTGTGTTATTCGTTCTGGAATGAATCATTTGCAGCGAACGAAATCTTACATAATGAAATATTAAAACCAATATGGCGTTTGAGGGGTAAAGGTATGTGTGTGTGTGTGTGAGGGCATGGAGGGGGCTTACCCTATCCACACGAAACGTGGAGGTGTTCATGTGAATAAATTGCAATTAACAATATTATTTTTTATTTCAACAAACGAAAAGGCGACGAAAGGACTTCCATATGTGATGTGTACATACATACATACATACATACATATTTATAAAAAACGGCATTCATTTAATTAAAGGCAAATTTAATGGGTAAATATTTCATGTGCCACACACACACACACACTCATACACATAAATGCACACATACGAAAAAATATGACGCTTAAAGGTTTTTATTTTAAAAACAAAAACTTTCGCCGTTGTATGCCATGTAAATAGGATGTAAAGGATATGGCGAGGGGGCGACTAGGGGCGGGGGAGAAGGCGCATGTGCAGCCGGACGCGGGACGCTAAAATATATTAAATTTCATGTTGATAAAGCAAGAAAAAAAATCGAGGAAAAGCGAACAAAATAACATGCGAAGCGTGCACTAGAAAAACAACAAACCAAAAAATAAATGGAAGAAAATTTGAAAAAAATTACAACAAAACCGGAGTGAAGAAATCAAAATTAATAGAGTGCAAATATTTGTAGATTTTTACACGAACTATTAACAAGGCTCACACAAATAAAAACGCGTCCCAAAATTAGGGTAGACCGGGAAAAACGAAACTCGAGATGTCATCGTCATCGTCATCGTCAGAAAAACGGAGAATAGAAGAAAATAGAAAAGAGAAAAGCAGACAGCAGACAACAGACAAGAGAAAAGCAGACACGACCTATGCAAATAGTCGAGGGTAAGTGAGGGACAGAG